>OY796657.1:34382623-35582623 GCA_963680705.1 Rhagium mordax
AACAAGTGTCACTAGAATCTTTGAAAATATATTATTTCGCTCACATACAATCTCACCTATATTATGGCCTTATTTTCTGGGGCTCGGACTTGCACGTGAATAATTATAGATTATTTTCAGCACAAAAGAAATTTATCCGATGTATGCTAGGACTACCCAATCGAACACCATGTAAACCACATTTTATTGCAGTAGGTGTATTATCCTTTCCTTCTTTATATATTTACCACCTAGTAAACTTTGTTAAATCTAATGAGCATTTCTTTTTAAAAAATAATGAAGTTAGTAATAGGACTACTAGAGATGGCAGTGACTTAAGGATACCACAACATTCCACAAGTACATATCAAAAAAGCGCTCACTATAGGGCTATAAAAGCCTACAACAGCCTCCCTTCCGAATACAAGTCAATAACTAGCTACAATATATTCAAAAATAAGACTAAGCAATTCTTTATAAGTAAATGCTTTTACTCGTTTAACGAGTATATTAACCAATAAACATGTAAACTGGCCAGACTATATATTTGTTATTTTTATATTAAGCATTTTACCTTTATATTTTCTGTTCCATGTTGTGTGTGTATAAAAATTATCAACTTTATTTACACTATTAGGGCGCGTTCTCACCAAAAGCGACCGGCGACAGCAACGCAACAGCAACCCAACTACGGTATCTATTATTCTATTGCGTTGGTCTTGTGTACTTACTAGAAGCAACTCATTTAGAAGTCAGTTGTGAGAAAATTGTCTTCCTCATCAGATGAAGAAATTGGTGCTGCATACTTGCTACTAAAAAAGCGTAGAAAGACGGCGCAAATAGAAAATTTTGGGTTAACCCTTTTTATACGGTAAATTTGGGACATGTAGTAGCTCAGGAATTAAATCATAATCCTGTTAAATTTCACGGATTTTACCGTATGAGCAAGCGCACATTTCAAGTTCTGGTAGAAATATTAAAACCTGAAATAAGCAAGAGAAATTTCCAACCAGGCTTTTTCCTTGATATCCAGACGTGTGTAACAATCGTTCTTTATATCGTATAAACATTGATATGTTTCCACAAGTGCCACAAAATTTAAATTTTTAGCAGTGTCGTCCATTTTAGCATGTATTTTCAAACAACTTGACTGAAACCTGACGATCGCGACGCGGATAACAGCACTTCTAGCAACCGGTTTCTCATTGGTTGGGTTGCCGTTGAGTTGAGTTGAGATCAGTGGAAACACGTGTATCGAAATATTAGCGCTAGGTCGCGTTGCTGTTGCGTTGCTATCGCCGGTCGCTTTTGGTGAGAACACGCCCTTAAGGCGTCTTATAAACTTGTATCTGTTATAACATTATGTTTCTATCTATGTAATAGATGTAGTTCTTGACAATGTCAATATTCATGTATCTTATAAATTTACGACAATACAAAAAAAAAAAAAAAAAAAACCGGCAACCTCCTCGCGGTGCACCCTGGACAGGGAGGGGCAACCCTCTCTGACAAATGTCGGACGTGGGATTTCAGGGCTAACCACCCTGTAATCCCAAAACCTCTGGTTCTAGACCACTACAGAGGACAGGCTCCTCAAAATCGACCCCATTCGGATGGTGGTCAAAGACAGGTGGGAGGGGCCTTACCGGACGGTCTTCACAATGACGACCCTGCAATTGTTCAAGGACGCTTTAGGTGGACGAGGGAACTACGGGATGACCTGCTCAACTGCCATGAGAGCAGCGAACCTGCGCGCAGGGGATACATGGCGCGATTACACCGGTTGTGGTGCGATATGCACCCGGAGTATCGCGCCTTCTCTTAACAACATCTGAGAGATCAAGTATCCTTCCTGCGCAGAACAGGTTACGTAAGGGCACCTCGTCAGCGTGAGGAAGTGCCTGCCACACTTCCACCGCGGCAAATACCAGCTGACGAGGAACATCCTACTGAGTACACCGATATCGCTTTAAGGGCGAGGGTTAACCTTAACACCAGGGTTAACCCAAAGCCACAAGACCTGACACGAATGGATTCGCTGATTAGTGAGGAGCTTCCAGAAGATGCCAACATCTGGCAGATCAACAGCGCGGTGTACGCTGCCCCCAAGCAACTCGTGCCACAACAGCGCCTGGCAAGCGCAGTTGATAGGGTCGAGAAAGCTAAGCGGCGCGTACAGAAGATCGAAGCTAAAATTCGATCGGCAAGGCAACACGCTTCTCGAATACAGAGTGTGGTGGATTATATAGTCGCAGGTAGACCATTTACACCGAAGGTCCGGCGAGTGACAGCCGGACTGAGACGCCAACACCACACTCTTAATCGCACAGTGCTGCAGACCATCAAGCAGCACTGTCTAGATAGGATTCGAGCGCTTATGGCTATTAAGAAAACTTTGGTCAGGCAAATGCGGAGTTTGGAACAAAACAAATTGTTTCAAACAAACCCGTCTCGCCTGTTCCAAGAGCCACAGCGTGTTGTCGAAAATCCGCCGACTGTTGATAATGTCGAAGCTTTCTGGAAAGGAATCTACGAAGTCGCGAGTCCATTCGATAACGACACTCCAGCTATAGCACACTTCGAGGCTCTCTGTCGTAGAGTCTTAGAAGAGCCAGACGAAGTGTGCCCGGCAATCAGTACGGAAGAGGTTCAACAAGCACTTGTTGGAACCAAGAACTTCGCTGCCCCGGGTCCAGATGGTATAAAGAACTGGTGGTGGAAGAAGTTTCCTTCCACGCACCGCCATCTGGCCCGAGTTTTCAACTCATGGTTGAACGATGGGCAGCAAATTCCGGACTGGTTTGTCGAGGGGCGAACTGTGCTAATCCCCAAAAAGGGGGATCTGTCTGACCCAAAAAATTATAGGCCGATTACCTGCCTCAACTCCTGCTACAAGTTATTTACTCGTATCTTGTATACCAGGATGTTGAGGTCTGTTGATCCGGTCTACCAACAGATAAACGAACAGCGTGGTGCCAAGAAGGGCCTGGCAGGTTGCAAGGAAAACCTGCTGATAGACCGCTGTATTACACAGGATTCTGTGCAGTACAAGCGGAATCTGTCAATGGCCTGGATTGATTATCGCAAGGCATTTGATACAACATCCCACGAGCTTTTCTTACACTTGCTCGGATGTCTTGCGGTACCAGCACCACTAGTGAGATGCATCGAACAACTGTTGCCGCTTTGGAGAACTCGCTTCACCATAACATCCGGTGCCGAGCGAGTTTTGACAGAGTTGGTGACATTTAAGAGAGGAGTGTTTCAGGGTGACTCTTTGAGTCCGCTCCTCTTCTGCATCTCACTGCTGCCGCTATCTGTTGGACTCCGCCAAACCCGCGGGTATCACTGTGGGCCACCCAGCAACCGGAGGCATAAGGTCACCCATCTATTTTATATGGATGACCTTAAACTCTATACCTCTGGAGAGCGAGAACTTTAAAATGCTCTCAGGGTTGTCGAGGAATACACGCGGGTAATTGGAATGGAGTTTGGGTTGGACAAATGCGCAGTCGTCCACCTCAAGAGAGGACGATGCGGGGAAATCCACGAAGATGCGCAGCTCGCAGACGGAAGCATCCTACGACATTTGGATGCCGGAGAGACCTACACATACCTGGGCGTGGAACAACCCCACATCCAGGATGTGAACCAAATAAAGGATTCTCTCCGTGGCAAGTACAGACACCGACTCCGAAAGATCTGGTCATCAGAACTTTCGGGGAAGAACAAGGTGTCTGCCACTAATATGCTTGCCGTTCCGATTCTGCTCTACTCCTTTGGCGTAGTCAAATGGGGAGTAGATGAGCTGCGTCAATTGGACAGGAATACCCGCAAGATGATGAATATTCATAGGAGTATTCATCCTAGATCGTCCGTTCCTCGTGTGTACCTCCCACGTCAACGGGGGGGGCGAGGACTCTTGAGTCTGGAGTGCATGCATGGCAGAGTGTTACTGAGTATGGCATGTAATGTCATCAGGAGCTCGGACCCACTCCTATAGTTAGTGAGAGATCATGAAACTGTGGGAGTTGGCGCTTTATTGTTTAGGGCAGCACAGAGGGCCGCAGATGAACTCCGTCTCGTGTTCGACTACAGGCGAGAAGGCCGGCGAGGTGACTCAGTCACAGAGCTTCCGCCTAATCGTCTGACAGCCCACATCAAAGCTGCCGAACAGAGAAATCTGTTCAGGCAGCACGTCGATAAACCCCTGCACGGTGTTTTCTATAACAACATATAATAGAAGCACTGGGTTTATCGACAGAGCTGACCTTCGCATTTTGAAGGTCAGCGGGGCTGAAGTCGGAGACCGAGGGATACATTGTGGCCTGCCAAGATGGTGTTATTAACACATTGGTCTATCGCAGTCTCGTGATGGGTGTAGAGGTACCTGATATCAACTGCAGAACCTGCCGTCAGGCGCCGGAGTCGCTCATGCATTTATTATCTGCATGCTCGATTTATGCGACTTCGGTCTACATCCAACGACATAACGCGGCTTTACGAGTGCTATACTACCATCTACGGCACTCGTACCAGATAGACCAAACATCAGTGCTGCCTTACGTCCCCGGAGATATCGAGTCCGTTGTCGAGAACGAGAAATGCCGGATTTACTGGAACTACTCGTTCCCGACCGTCAGGCGAATTCACGCCAATAAGCCTGACATAGTCCTCCTCGACCATCAGACCAAGGTGATGTATGTCATCGAGTTCTCAGCACCTGCTGAGACAAACATCGCCTTGAAGGAGGAGGAGAAACGGATTAAATACAGAGATCTCCGGTACGAGCTCCAAGTGTTATACCCAGGCTACTCTGTCAAGATGGTCGTCCTGATAATCGGTGTACTCGGTATGAAGCCCACGCTGCTCTCCGCATTGAAGACCAAGCCTGCCTGCCAAACATCGGCAGAATGGTTGGCAGGCACACGAGTCTGGAATCTACAGTGACTAACCCTGCGGGATGTGGGGAGTTGCTGTAGATTATTCGCTGGCGCTCTCTCTCTGTGTGCTGTCGGAGGCCACGGGGAGACTGTCCAGCACTAGGTTCGAGAAACCGAAAAAAAAAAAATAATAATAATAATAATAATAAAAGAGAGAAGTTTTTGGAGAAGTTAAATAAAATAGAGAAAGTTTTTGCCATTTACACCAAGAAAGAAACATGATGCAGCTACGGACCCGTGTTTCGGAGTTGTTGCTCCTCATCGGCGTAGCGTAGCTTAATGGATCCATGTGAATATGATCAGAAACAATAACTATGAACGGTTAGAAAGTAACACACACAGTTTTCGTGCACCATGGGTCAATTTATGGCATTCAATGGTCAGCACATAGAGCTCACAGTCTCGGATTTAAAAAATGTACAGTGTTATCATTTTTTTTATACACATTTTAATCACAAATTGTGTTTATTGTAGAAATTAGGAAAAAATGTTTAATACAAAAGTTACAATTGTTTACTAAATTTTTATTTGGCAGTAATAAAAAAATAAATGAATGTCGATTTTTTTAGATATGGACATAACATATGTTTTTTAAATGGAATACCCTATATGTTTTTTTCCAGTTAGATTTGTTTTTTTTTTTTCTGATTACACTGATATAGCATACTTGATAGTTTTATTCGGGATGTTTTGAATTACTAATACCATGATGCTAAAGCATTGCCATAAGACCATACAGATGTGAAAATAACTTTACTTTACTTTACAAATGACAACCAGTTTAAGTAATTTAATTTTCCAAATTTCAATAACCAAAAAGTTTACATAACAACTGAATTTATTATTATTTTTTAAATAAATTGCTCCTATTACATTTCGATTATGAATTATAAAATGAGCAATGATTAAGTATAGGATATTTTGGCTTCTTGAATTGATCCTTATATTTCCGGTACGTTTTCAGAGAACCTGTATAAATAGTTATTATATAATCAAACCTCAAACGTATATGCAATTTATCGTTTAATAACGGTCTGCTGCATTTACAGCATTAATGTATTTATTATTTATGTTGTGACTTAGGAGTAATTTGGCAAATGTGCATGAAATTAATGTTGTGTTTTGTATAAATAAGAAAAGTTCCTATAAACGCAAACTTTCTTTACTACTAATTGACGAAAGTTAAATAATAGTTACTATTACTTAATCTGACGTAATAAAATAAAATATTGTTATTGCAAATATCGATATTGCTATTGCATCTTCTTAAGTAGTTGAAAGAGTATATTATAATTAAATTGTTACCAAACTAGGTTTGGGGAGTTGTTTTGCAAAAGCTTGCCTGACTAATTTTTCTGTTGAACCGGTTAGCCAACACGAATAGCTGGTGCAGGTTGAGCAAATTCTGTACAGTAAAATTGAAATCTCTCAATGGTTTGGTTGTTAGTACTATTAATAAGGTATATTTGTACTCCTTTGACAAAACAAAAACAATTGCGGGGCTAAATAATTCTTGGCACATTTAAAATAAAATGTTCTTTATGTATTTTTTTACACAACTTTAAATAAGTTTAAAGTTAACATTAATACTTTTTATATATAGGAACTTCGAAAATAATTGTCTATAACTAGATCTAAAATGTATGTTAAAGGTGATCCTTTATTTATATATTAATATCTCATGAATATGGTATTTTTCAGGTACTTCTACTAGAAGCCGGAGATGAGGAACCTAAAGTTGCCGATGTACCCGCCTTCGCTCCGATGTTACAACGATCAAGTATCGATTGGGGATATTCAACGCAACCCTCACCACACAGTTGCCTTGCAAGGGACGACGGTCGCTGTAACTGGGCTCGTGGAAAAGTCATGGGAGGATCCTCTACAATAAATTATATGATATATATTCGAGGTAATCCTAGAGATTATGACGAATGGGAGCAGAAAGGCAATCATGGATGGTCATACCACAGTGTTCTACCGTACTTCATAAAATCGGAGGATAATAGAAATCCAGAAAAAATCGAAAGTCATTATCATGGAACTGGGGGATACCAGACTGTAGAATATTTTCCGTATCAAGATGAAAACACTATAGGAATCGTTAAAGCGTATCAAGAGTTAGGTCTGGACTACTTAGACCAAAATTCTGATAGGCAAATTGGTGCAACGTTACTCCAACATACAACTAGAGATGGGGTGAGATTAAGTACCAACGGTGCCTTTATTAGACCCATAAGACAAAAAAGAGAAAATTTATCGGTGCAACCTAACTCTCACGTAACCAGAATTCTTATAGACCCCAAAACAAAAATTGCTTATGGAGTCGAATACTTACAAAAAGGTAAACTGGTACAAGCAATTGCAAGAAAAGAAGTTATTCTTTCAGCTGGGTCGATAAATTCTCCTGTATTGTTAATGTTAAGCGGTGTTGGACCAGCTGATCATCTTGCAGAGAATGGAATTAAAGTAATCAAAGATTTAGCCGTTGGTTATAATTTACATGACCACACAACAATCGATGGACCAGTTTTTGCTTTAACAAATCATACAGCAACAACTGTAGATGACGAGGAACGAAAGAAGGACTTGTTTTATTTTAAAGAAGCACATGATGGCCCTTTAGCCTCAACAGGTCCTTTACAGGCCAATGCATTTGTTCAAACTAAATATGAGAAAGAGTATGACAGACCTGACATTCAATTTTCCGTAGATGCTGTTAATGTAGCAAACTTTTATACCGATCCAATATTAACTTATAATACAGCTGTGTTACCTTTATCATACTACGATGGTCTATTGTTGCGTCCTATATTGCTTAATCCTGAAAGTCGAGGGCGTATTCTTTTAAACAGTTCGGATCCAGTTTTTGGTACCCCTCTGATCTATGCTAATACTTTTACTGAAGAAATTGATCTGTTAAGAATTGTGGAAGGTGTTAAGCAAGGTTTGAACTTGGAGTCGACTCATATATTTAAACATTTTGGCATACGACTTGTTACTACTCCATTACCAGCCTGTGAACACCTTAAATTTGGTACAGATGAATATTGGGCGTGTGTGGCGATGGCTTATACCGCTACAATATATCATCCAGTTGGAACATGTAAAATGGGATCTGAACATGATGAGAGTGCAGTGGTAGATCCTGAACTGAGAGTATATGGCATTAAAAACTTGAGAGTTATCGATTCGTCAATAATGCCGAAGATAGTAAGGGGTAACACAAATGCGCCAACAATAATGATTGCGGAAAAGGGTAGTGATTTTATTAAAGCTACTTGGTCAGACAAGAACCATGCTGGTCATACGTTTCAATTACATGACTTTTTAAAATAAATGATTTATAGTGAGATTTGTGGACAGTTTTTAAGTTGTTTTGTTGAATGGCTGAATATTCTTATTCTGAAGAATTTTTATATTGTAATGTCAACTGTACTTTTATTAAAGAAAATATTAAGAAAGGATTAAATGATGATAAATAGTTTTAATAATGAACTGTTTAATTTAATTAAGAATACTCTAAATTAAGTAAAAATATTTTGTACTATTTTAACTTTTATTAGTTATTGGCGACTAACTAAAACAAAATTATTGAGTCTTTTTTTACTATTCCACACCACTGTAAATACCAAATACAATAATTTACATTAGAAATAAGTAGTTAATGTAAAATAATATTTACATAAACTTTACTTTATTACAATTCATGTCAAATTTTTTGTAGTTTTTCTCAATGTATATTATTAAAAGTGTAAAACTAACTTCAAGCAAGTATTTATCAGTTAGTCGCATTTAGTAGTTTTCGTAGCATGAATAAGTTTTCATACTAAGTATTTTCCTTCGTTATCTTGCCATGTTAAATGATAACGATGATGTGATATATGTGACTAGTGTTAGCTTTGCAGCTCACTAATTCCTCTACATATGGTTACCACTTTTATTATCAATTTTTATGTTTGTGTGAGAATTTTCATAATTAATTAGTAAGATTAATTATTTTGTACACGTAATTTGATAAATCAACTCATTAACATCTACGTAATATTTCACATTAAGAGATATGCGTTCAATGCATGCATTATGATAATTTAAAAATGAGATTATATTAGAATTATAAAACTATTAGTATCCCTCTACTTAAAGTCAATTTTGATTCATATTTCATGACCCATTTAGTATTCACGTACCTCATTATCATCAAAGACGTTTTCACGTTCATTCAGTAGCTCCAGCTTCACAAATAAATTATTAATAATTATTTTTCTTTTATTGCTTTTCTAATGAAATATGTATTTTTTAGTTTGTATATTTATGTTTTGTATTAATTTATATGTCCAAAGGTAATGTTGCTCCCTACATTAAGTTATCTTGAAGATTTAGCTTAAGTATGTATTATATTGTAAACATATTGATATTAATAAATAAAATTTAAAATCACATCGAGTTATAAAATTTACAGATATGCTAGAAATAACATTATGTCTGATGCGTTTATGTATATTGTCTAATGTTTTGAAGTATATCGTATGTCTGCGCCCGTTCAAATTAATATTTACTTTACCCCTGATTCAATAGGCAACACTTCTTACTTTGTATTATTAATTGGTAAGAAATCATTTTTACTTTTTCATAGTTTTTTTTTCTATATAATGTACAAAAAGAGAATACGGACTCTGAGTTTTAGAAGTCGATGATTAGATTTTGTGCTTTTAAAATATACACACATCACTGTTAAATAAGTAATAATTAAAATAGAATTTTGGAATTAGTGTTAGAAATAGACATAATAAATTAGCAAAGTTAATGTGATCAAACGACACCGGTATTTCCTATTGTCTCCTATTTATCCCTGTGTAACATCCTTATAACTATACCGGTGAATATTGAAATCAACCAGAATCCACAGTATGGTAAGTTATTTCCATTTGTCAAATTAATTTCTTAGTAGATCTTGCATTTACAGTCCATTCATTTAAAATTAGCTGTTTTAGCCAAATACAAAACAATGTATAAAAAAGATGTATGACACACATCTAGGAGCTGCCATTAACAACTGCCAAAGTTTCATTAATATTTGGTTGGTAGGTATATTGTACCTATTTCCATATTTTGTGATCAATTAATAATTATTAACCTATTAAATGATTAAAGAATATCTAGACAAAATTTTAAACAGTTTACTTAAATTTGCAGTATCAACACCTCTAATAATCATTGATTTTTCTGTTTAGTCGCACGAAATCTTATTAATGCAATTTCAGTTTCACTCCCTATAATTTATCTGTCAAACAACATGCTTTATAAATTCAAAGTCTTGGTGAATAAAGGAATTTTTGCATCAAACTTGTTGGCCGTTTGTAGTGAGATGGGGTCATGCGTACAATTGCCGGTCTTCGATCTTCGGAGCAAAGCAGCGGTGGTCGGAGCCGGGGAATGGATGGGTGACCGTATCTCATTACATTACCGAGGATAGTGCAGCGGGCTAGATCGCCCTTGAGTGGCACAAGGCGACTAGTTACTGCCTATCTCTCCTGGGTTCGAGTCCCGGCTCCGGCAGATGGCAATGTCGGAGGGAATGGGTGTATGTGGTGTGTCCTGGTTAAGTGTCAGAATAGCTCTAAGCTAAACTTCGCCAGGACGTTAATATAAATAAGACGATTAAAAAAAAAAAAAAATGAACTTCTCCGTATATTTCTACGATACAAGAAATGAACTTTTTTTTAACTTACCATCTCAACAGCTACACTTAAAAAAAGGTTTCATTTTGTTCTAGCAACTAGCAACTAAGAGAAAAATAAAATTATTGAATTCCTATTTTAGGCATCCAAACAGATCAAAATTCATTTTTACGAAATTTCTTCAAACAAAATCAATTACTCCATGTAGTTAGCAATATTTAATAAATCTCAAAGTAGCCGTAAGAATGAATAATACAGTATAAATGAAAAAAAAGTAGATCAGAATGTGCAAAGTATTATTATCTGATTATTAGGATAAAGTGGACAAATGTTTCATCACAACTTTTTGGTAAATTTCTCACTGAATGAGGAATGTGATTTAGGAATATCAGGGGCTGTATCTCTTTAGAGGGTTCTGTTACTGTAACGTTGACCTTACATGAACAAAATGGAGTAAAACTAGCTTTCATGTATTTTGCGTGCTGAGCGATCTCTGTGTTTCGTTGTCAGCTAACTGGTTATTGTTAACCCTAAATATTTGGCGGTATCATGGTAATGGATCTACTTAATCGAGGTTTACTTCTTCACTACAGAAGAATATGACCTTCCAGAAGGGATGCTGCTTGCTGAGAAGAATTCGTAACGTAATAAATACGCTTTCCAGATGTTTAGGATAATGCAACAATGGTAGTGTCAACTACGTAAAAGGTCAGAGCTATTTCGTTGCTACTTATGTCGACAGTAGGATCTTATTAGCTTGATAAACACCGGGGAGATTGCACCAATGACTCTTTTTTGTTGAAAATATTCTCCAATGGATCTTTCAAGTAAGCTACTCATCTGGAATTACTTGAAGTCCCTTAGAGAGATCTACCAGTCTTCCTAGGATGATTATTTCAGTTATTTTGGTCATTTCTGGGAGTAGATTGATAGACGTATAATTGCCGTAGTTCTCCCTGAAAGCGTTATTTCCTTTGTTGCTTCCCAATGCCTTGTGCATGCATCTTCAGTTGAAATAAAATTTCTTGTGGAGTTACAGATCCGATCATTACTTTGTACCACATTGATTCCCAAATGACACATTTTACTTCTTAATTCTAGTCTGCGTCTCGACATTGTATTTCTAAGCCGCAAGCGAAAAATTCATCGTTCCCCTGCTATGTGTAGATGATATCATATTCTTTGTAGATAGATAGCAGACATCATTCTCCTGGGGTTCTGTAAATGTTTTGTATTTATAAAAACTCCTGTTCTCTGGTATAACAACTAAAGGTCCAAATTTGTCAAAGAGGCCAAAAACATAAATAAGAAAATCAAATGCGTATAAGGACATACAATACACATTCAAATATATGTGGTGTTTAAATGTTTAGGTTAAGACGGTTGATGCCAACTACTTTAGTAACACTATAAAATTGTGTATCTTCAGAATATGGCAACAAGGTGAATATTATAGCTCACAGAGTTGCCAATTTCAAACCTGTAGTATACTTAAAATATATTCATATCTGTAATTATATATATAGTTACATTATATTCATCATGGTGATAAAATATTACATATACTGATTGTTGAAGGTTTAGTGTAAGAACAACTCTACGCCTGTGATAATCACTGTGAAGTATTTTGAATGAAGTTATCCTTTTATGGTAAAATATTATTAGCAAACAAGAAATGCAGTTGTTGTTGTTGGTAATTAGTTTCATTTATTGCATTCAAATTTAATCGTTTCATATTTACAATAACGTTTTTATAACAACGAAATTAAATCCTTGATAACTTTAACTGTTTATATATAAAACCTTCAATATTCAATATTTTTTCAAGCAATACCTTTGACGCAGGTTTATAACTTTCGCGATAAACATTTTCAGCTAATTAGTGATTAAGTCCTTGTTACATACTTGCAGTCATAAAATTATTTACATTATAATTATTATAATATACAATTCTGTTGGATATATGCATAAAATAAATTTGCATGAAAATAATAGAACTTTATTGTCTGTTACTGTGTAAATTTAAAAATGATAAAGGTTTAATTGTTAATTAAGTATAAATAAGCGGAAAGAATAATAAGCAAGGTAACAATCATGAGATCGCAACAATTTTCCTTTCATACATATATTTGAATTTCTCCACTTGCTTTTGTTTAGTCCAGTTATTAGCCAAAATATTCTATTCCCAGTAAATTATGTTTTACTATAAATGTGTATAAATTACTGTAAATATAATAAGAAATAAAGAAATATTATTGTCAAAAGATAATCTTCTATATAAGGCTTTAGTATATCATAAAATTTACATAAAACAGGAATCTATGCGATTACTAAAGTTATTTTATGAAATTTAAATCCAAATTGTTATAAATCGTGAAAAATATGAAATAAAAGCTGTCTTTCTCACAATTTTTTTTTGGAGTGATCGGTTTCATTAATAAAGATGTTTCACGTCTTCAGCCACAAGACTACAGGTAGGAGAGTGTGATAAACATTATATTTGATTGACATATTAGATAAAAATATTGTTATAATCAATACCTAATAAACGTAGCTGTTAGTATGTAAAGTCTTGCAAAGGCGTGTAAGAAAACATAAATGAAGTTCTAAACAATACGTTTCAAACTAAGAAAGTAAATTGATGTGTCTTATGGATAACGGCCTTAATAGTAGAATAAGTCTTAATCTAATAGAGTGAAAGATTTTTTCTTTGGTCACTATGTATCTTTTTCTAATAGGTACCAAATAATGTTAATTTTAATCAAATTGTTTTTCTTTTTCAATAAATACAATTTTTACATTTAAATTGATAAATCATTAGTTATCCTCGTGATGATTTCTATCTAGAATGAAAGACTATGTATATTTTCCTCTCGTTTCAGGTATTGTTTTTGATTGGAAACGCTAATGAATGAAGTCGGATTTTCTTTCTGTTCTTATTTGGGATTTACGGCCACACTTCTGAACATTACCCAGATAATCTGAAAAATATCTGGATTATTTAAAAAATAACCTTTACGCCTGTGACTTTAAGTCAAAGGAACAGTTAAAGGTTGGTTTTTTGACATAAAATATAATTAAAATAAAATACAAACAATGATGTTTCACGAATTACACAAGAGAAAGACTATTTAGCATTGAGAAAGGAAACATTAAGTTTCCGAAACGTCTGCAAAACATCATTGTTTTTATTTTATTTTAATTATATTTTATGTCAAAAAACCAACCTTTAACTGTTCCTTTGACGTAAAGTCACAGGCGTAAAGGTTATTTTTTAAATAATCCAGATATTTTTCAGATTATCTGGGTAATGTTCAGAAGTGTGGCCATAAATCCCAAATAAGAACAGAAAGAAAATACAGAAAGATGCCACAAATAACTTTTAGACAATATTTATATGAAGTCGGATGCTATGAATAATGTTATTTAATTCAATATTTTTTAAACATGTGACGATTCCTTTGTCCCTAAGTTACATATTATTTATTTTAGCTGCTCACAAATATATTTTTTATTGTCTAGCTCCTCTGGAGTCAAAGGAAAGAAGAACTACAAGGAAACGAGTACATTGACTTGCACTGAAAAGTATAGATATTATAATCGAAACAAAATAGTTACATAAACATGAGAAATGTCAGAAAAGGAAACAGTGATATAAAATCCAATATAGTAAACCATAAAATTTTATTCGTCACAATATTCGAGTAATATATTGACCATAAACAAATATTTATACCTATAGAATTGTTAATATAGCGCATAAATTCACTAAGCTACATAAAGGATGGAAACAAAACTGTATATCCTTAATGCAGTAGGTATTTTAAATGTCTTGTTAAATATACTATGAAGACACCATTAGAAAAAATAGAGCAGACTTTATACTTCTCAACTCAAGAAATCATCATTGTTGAGTTGCCCAGTTTTTAATGTCAATGGTACAATGATAAAATTAGTTCTTCTTTGTTTACAGTTTTGTTTTGCATACAAAATGATATATAATTTTCGCTTTTTATAAAATAGAAATTACTACTAGTGTTACCTATGTGTGTCTTTTTTATCAAGTCATTTAATTACTTTTAAAATGAAAATATGAAATACTTAATTAAAATTAGTGAAATTTTATATATTTATAATAATTACATAATTTAACAATTAACACTAACATATTTGGTATCAAATTAAACCTTATTTCAAGACAAATGTGATCATGAACATATTTTTCACAAAAAATTTTTTAGATTGAAAGTTTCGGAAAGTTTCCGGAAATATTTCCAGGAGAGTTCCCAAAATTAAAAATTTCTACTTTTGCCCATCTCTAGTAAGTATTTTACATTACAACGATTTTTTTTACCAAATTTCAAACTAGTTTCTGATCTATACATCATTTATCTTGCATATGTGCTGAGATATAAATTTTTTTGCACTCGCCATAAGGTCTCAATATCAGGACTGTACTTTTTAACTACGACTTTCTAAGGTATAAGGATAAGGATTTTAGTATCAATAACTAGTGGAATCTCTTGTAGCCATCATATTGAGTTTTGATTCTGCGTAGTTTCTATTATATTGCACATAATATGCTTTTATGGTACCCAGCATATGCCATTATTCACGTACAGCTACTATTATTTCATCCAAATCTTGTAAAGTAACCATGATGGTATACCTACTATCCCATATCTACATTGTCTGAAAGTAATTTTTAATTTTTTTATAAATAAGAGAACAAATGCATTGATGAATACAAAAATTAATATCTTAGCAGAAGTGTATAGTAGATATGAAATTTGAACATAGTTGTGTTGGTGAGATATGATACTGTCATATCAGCTGCAAGTAGTAACCGCAGACTGTTTACTGCACACCAGAAACTAGTTTAAATTTAACAAAAAATTCACAGTCCTTCGCAAAGATTCAACCGGAGGAGACATTGGAAATGACGAAGTAGAACGCAAATCTTGTGATATTTCGGATGTGATAAAAATGAAAATTTGTTGCAAAGTAGTAAATAGTTATTTCATTAACACAAAACATTTTCAAAAAGTAAAATCTTATAATCAGTAGTTTTATTTAGAAATTAAAATAAAAAGTTATTTTATTAACAAAAACATTCTCATAATGAAAACTAAAATGGCATTTTACAAATTTTTTTTCACTAACAAACATTTTTATTGTTAAAACTGAAATAATTTAATATAATTTCGGGAAGATGAAAAGTGATTCCTAACAATTACAAATACCGATATCGATTAATCGCAAACTATTAAACGCAGCTAATAGTACAGGATAAGTGTCCAAACTGAACAAGAACATAGTGAATTCGTTGAAATTTGACATATACGTTTAAAAATATATACCTAAGTATGTTTAAAGAAACCTAAGAGTCCCGAACCGTAAGGGGTGTGTCGGAGCTGCCTACTTGAAAAATCTTGGGATGAACTAGGTTTTTCACATGCATAATAAAAATTGGTAATTGAACCATGAGAAATTTTAAAAAAATAAGAATATTTTCATTTATAGAGAAATATCAATTTTTGACTTTTTTATTAAATTTTTTTACCAATTTATCGTTTGTTTCCTTCATTTTTTGCTTGTTTATCTGTGAGTATATTCTGCAAAATGAAAAAGTACATAATCATTGTACAAGTGAGGATTATCGAGTTGTTTAAAATTTTATATACAGGGTTGCTCATTAGTGCGTCAAAGTCCAATATCGGCCTTATTAAAAAGATTTGGAAAGCTAATTTTTTATGGAAGTGGTGTAGTATCAAAATACGCACATTTTAAAAATATTATGAAATATACAGGGTGACTCGCTACAGCAGAGCACCTTCAAGGTCATTTTTTTTAAATGGAACACCCTATATATTTTTACATTTTTTAATTTAGCGTAAAATTCTCTTTCCAACGACATCTTGAATTTTTATTTTTGATGCGGCGTTGCCGAGTTATTCGAAAGCATGTGAAAATTTTGGCCAAGACCAGGTTTAACAAATTAATTCGCTGTATGAGTATTACGATTAATTAAGAAAAAATATTTTGCAGTTATGTAGCCAAGAGTTGTACTTAAACCACCAAATATTGATTATATTATACAGGGTGTTTTTTATACAATTGTCAAGTTAGTATATTTCAAAGAGCATTTTCTCAATTTTTTCAAATGGAATGCCATGTATTTTATTTTATTTTTGAATTGGCACGTTAATTCTCTGCAATTTTTATGAACAATATCCTATACCTAAAATCGATATTTTCAGAGATATTTTTACTTTCTCAATACAAACCATTAAATTATTATACTTTTTATATCTAACCAGTCTAGAAGCCATGGTTTTGACATAAACGAGAACAAGTGACAACATTTGTTATTGACGTTAATTATGCCCCAGAGTAAGCACGAGAACACGAGAAATTTCAACTCGTAGTTATCATGATTATTGTCTGAAAAAGTGAAAACTTTGATTTTAAATTCAACTTCTAAAGCTAACAAACTATTTTATGTCAATTCAAGTATCTATTTATTTACAACAAATGCTCAATGTGACCTCCATTCTGTTCAACACACATTTGCAGTCTTGCCAAAAACGACCTATGTAGTGCTCGTAACGACTCAATGGAAATTGTGCCGAAAGCTTCTATTATGCGTTGCCTCATATCTTCTGCAGTAGTTGCAGGGCTCTGGTACACAATCTGCTTAATATGTCCCCAGAAGAAGAAATCCATTTCCGTCAAGTCTGGCGATCTAGGTGGCCAACTGATGGGACCGCCGCGACCTATCCACCTGTCTTCGAATTCTTGATTCAAGAATTCTCTAACAGGTAATGCGAAATGTGGTGGAGCACCGTCGTGCTGGAACCACATATTTTCCATTAGAATTGGAGGGATATTTTGCAGGAGTTGAGGCAAGTGATTTTGCAAAAAATACAAATACTGTGCACCATTTAGATGCCCATTAAAAAAATGAGGTCCAATCACAAAATCGCCCACAATACCTCCCCAAACATTTACAGTCCATTGCCATTGTCTATCGACTTGTCTTACAATTTTTGGATTTTCCGTTGCATAATGATGATAATTATGTCGATTTGGGCTACCACATTGGGTGAAGGTGGATTCGTCAGTGAACAATATTTGTTGGAAAAAATGAGGAGTTGCTCTTTCCATTTCCAATCCCCACTCGCAAAATGTCCTTCTAATCCTCAAATCCGGACCCAACAATTGTTGATGAAAGGAGATGTGGTAGTCATGAAACTTGTTCTTCTTCAAAATTTTGCTGACGGTAGATCGGGGTACATCGACTTGTCTCGATATTACGGTTGAACTAGTAGATGGTTCAGCTACTACTGATAACAAAACATTCAACTGATCTTCGTCGCTTGTTCGCTTTCTCCTCTCACATTTTTCATAATTTACATTTCCTGTTCTAACGAATCTCTCTTTAAGATTTTCTAAGCTTCTCACTGAAGGTTGTCTCCTATTAGGATATCTTTGCGCATAAATTCGCTGCGTTAATAAACAATTTTGTTCGCCCGATCCCATAATAAAAATCATGTCAATGAGTTCATTTCTTTCGAAATTCATATCGAGTTAACTAAAAACGCTAAAATGAAATATGGAAGAAATGTGCAAAAATATGCATACTCACCAAATGAAGAAAAAATGACAGAAACAAGGATAATATTCATAAGATTGTAAGCAAACAGATTGTCAATGTAATTATTTAACATCAATAATAAATGTTGTCATTTGTTTTCAATTTATGTCAAAATCATGACTACTAAGACTAATTAGAAATAAAAGATATAATAATTTAACGTTTTGTACTGAAAAAGTAAAAATATCTCTGAAAATATCGGTTTTAGGTATAGGACATTGTTCACAAAAATTGTAGAGAATTAACGTGCCAATTCAAAAATAAAATAAAATACAGAGCATTCCATTTGAAAAAATTGAGAAAATGCTCTTTGAAATATACTAACTTGGCAATAGCATAAAAAACACCCTGTATAATATAATCGATATTTGGTGGTTGTGCCGTTTAAGTACAACTCTTGGCTACATAACTGCAAAATATTTTTTCTTAATTAATTGTAATACTCATACAGCGAATTAATTTCTTAAACCTTGTCTCGACCAAAATTTTCACATTTTTTCGAATAACTCGGCAACGCCGCATCAAAAATAAAAAACCTGAGGTGGATAGAAAGAGAATTTTATACTGAATCAAAAAATGTAAAAATATATAGGGTGTTCCATTTTAAAAAAATGATCTTGAAGGTGGTCCACTATAGCGAGTCACCCTGTATATTTCAAAATATTTTTAAAATGTGCGCATTTTGACACTACACCACTTCCATAAAAAAAATTTCTCCAAATCATTTTAACAAAGCCGATATTGGACTTTGACGCACTAATGAGCAACCCTGTATATTGCTTGAAACACACTTTGTATCTAAAGAAGATCGGAATCGATAGCATCTAAATCTTCTGCGTAGTTTAGATCCTCGATAATTTTATCCATGTATGAATTTAGACATCGCACTCCCTGACAATTTCCGTAAATTTGTGAGCATCTTCAACCTGATTTTCTGTTGCGGTTACAGGAGATAAGCTGCAATATTGATTCTGTTGTTGGCATAAAAAGTGTTGTCACAGTTTGTAAGGAACCGTTAATTTTCTTCTATCCCCACTGTTGTGGATTTTTTTCTTTGCCAAGCCATTTCTGAATTTTGTAGAATACTCGTAATGAATATTAGGCGACTGCCTCTGAAGTTGGTGGTAATAATTCCAACTTTGATTTTTGTTTGTGCAGTGATTTTTTGAATTGATTAAATCTGTATGAGTTGAGTGGGACATTTGTGATTTTCCTTGCACCCTATACAAGTAGGAAAAGAGTTTCACCAGCTTATTTTACTTGCGAGGGGGTTGAATTCTTGCCATTGAAAGTTCTTACTACATTAACTAACTGCATTTCTTTCTGAAAAAGTTTGATGACTTTTAATTTTTCTTTCTGAAATATTCTATATCATAACCACTGAAGGCATGAGTCAGTAAAATTGTATTTTTCTACTACCGTCTATATAAATGAACATTGCAACCCTAGCAACACGCGCGATAACGAAAGTAAACATTCGAATGACCTGGTTGCTAAGCCGTTGCTATCTACGAAAGTAAAACTTATGCGGCCAGGACAGAAAAGTAGAAAAACAAATTTTAAACGAAATTAATTCGTTCTATTTGAACAAATTAATAGAACTAAACAATTTTGTATTAATAAAGAAAGTTCTTTCTAGGAAGTACGCCAACATTTTTGTCGGCACGTAGTACCTACCTACTCCATTTTAAAAACGCTTCATAAGTTTGCATATACCTTGCTTTGGATTTCTTGAGGTAAAACAAGGCACAAGCAATATTCCCATTTATATCGCCACAAAACATATGTAGGTATTTGTTTATTTTAGTTTGAAACCACCAGAAATTAAAATGTGTAATATTTCGTTGCCATGGAAACAATTTTCACAGGCAGTCTCCTAAACCATAAAATTTATTAAAAACGTTAATTAATTTCATGAAATAATTAGTTTTAAATTAGTAAATTCCATAATTTTTTTCGATATAGTAGAAAAAATATAATACATTTCACGATGCGAAAACCCTTTTAAGTATTCGGTGTTTTTTGAAAGGTCTCGGCTTCGCCTCGACCATTCAAATCACCTCACACCTTAAAGTAACCTTTCGCATCTAGTAATGTAAATAACTATTTTTATACGTTCTTGTCATTTCTGGATTTCTGACGAAGAAATAATTTTCCATATTATTTTTCCTGTTCCTGGGCTTATGAAAAGTATATCTTTTTCTTCTGGAGTTAAAACGATTAATAGAACAAGGAGATCAACGTCCTCATCAACTAAGTATAAATTTCAATTGCTATTTTAACAATAGGTGAATCCACATCATCTACATGTTGTTTTACAAACAATCCTTTGTTTTAAAGAATTTTTGGCAACATTGAAATTAATCGGATTTCGTTTATATCATTTGACAAAAACTTTTCTTGGGGGAGGACTACGATTACTGAATTTGATTTTCACGTAGTTAACATACGTCGTACAAATGTGGATGCAATAAAAATCCACCTTCAAATTACATAAATAATAAGTAGTACCTATAGAGTTACAAAGATTTCGCAATTTTTTTGCTTATTTGATTAATTTCGGTACATTTTGCCTGTACTGTAACCGTGTGACATATCATTGGATCAGGCATTGAGAGAGGAGTTGAACATATATTTTATTTTCCTTCAGATCACCGCTATCTTTGTAAATTGCGAAAAACGACAAAATTTTAAGTTACCTACATATTATGTTTTTCGGCTATACATATTTCGACGAGACAAAAGGAAATAAGCTGTTCGACGTGCTTCTCGATGTTAAGTTGTCTTGGAGATTGTTGGGGGTGACTTTTCTAACGCAGCGATAAATTCCCATGTAATACTTAATTATTTTTTGTTTACTTTTGCTTAATCTACCTCATGTTAAAGTAATGGCACTTAAACCTCTAACACTCCGTAATACGTACAAATCAGGTATCGGCAACCTGCCAGAGCAACCCCGATCCTAAATCCACCCCTATGATTTGTCAAATTGCAAGTCATTGACAAAATTGAAAAAATTGCAAAAACACGAATACTTCAAATACTATTTCCAAACGAATTTCCGAGAGACTGTTTTGGTAAGAAATCCAAGGTAGAGGGTCGAACTTAGAACTACATCGTGAATTGCACGCTCACGCTCTGATTTTAGTCTCAATAGGAGTGAACGAAAAAGTGTAATTTTGACGTCTATCGTTATGAAACCACTGAAATCTCACGCGTTACGTCATTCTGTCATGAAACTGATTTTGGGCCCCCTTACTAGGAAACTAAAAACATTTGTTTAATCCTCCTCTTGAAACATGCAGTTTTTTACTTGGATACAATACTCGATACAATTAAACGTCAAAGTGAAGGAAATGCACTATCGAGAAACAGAAAATTGCTTCGAGGTCCTGAAGTCGTCCCGAGTCCGAAACTGTACTCGGTTCCGTCCTAGGACCGATATTAAGAAATCATTAAATTTCGCTGGATCGACTATAAGGTGTAATCTATCGGACGCACTAAGGATTTTTTGGCGAATTTTGCGAAAACACGAAAATTTTAAACCTTATTTCCAAGCGAAAACAGGCCGCCGGGCCGCCGTTCTGGCAATAAATCCAAACTCGATAGTCCATCTTGAAAGTACATCGTGAATGCGGTCTAGCTGCGATTTTGAGGTCAGCAGATCCTAACCGAAAAAGTGATATTTGTGAAGTTAACGAAAAATTTTAAAGTTTTGGCAAGACCTGCACGCGCATAAAATTTGGAGGGTTCTGCGCGCGCATTCGGCCTTTTTAATTTCGCAAAATTTACAAAACTCTTCGACATGGGATATTGAAACGCTAACAACTTTTTAAATATTCAAAGAATCGCAACGAGATATAGCCGTTGGGATTTTCTCGACAAGAAGACGCCTATAAAAAAATAATAACATAACTGCCGGTACCACGTGATTTAGACAACCAATCAAAAATTGGTCACTCTGTTGTCGCCACTGTTTCTATAAGTCATGCTTCATAATATGCAACATAAAACTGATTTTCAACCCCCTATACGAAAACAAAAACATTTCCAATGTTAAAATCGTTGTTCTGTAAAAACTCTTCACATGCCCTCCTCTTATGTCATTGATATATTCTTTTACGCTACTGAGTCAGACATGAATATTTGGAGAGGATTAGACAATAATTACCTACATTTTAAAGCCCTCTGTCAATGATTTTTGCGTCAAACTGATTTTATATTTTTATGTTCAGGAGTACAATATGAATAAAAATATAACAAATTAGATATATTTGTTTTCATTATGCTAAAAAATAGTGGTGCTACCACAGTCAATTTTTGGTTTAGCTTACAAGATATATTTTAACAACAATTTTGTTCCTATTATTGAATTCATTTTATCATCATCTCCTTGGCGATATTTTTTACACAATGTAGAGTGTAGACCCTGTTTTGATTCAATGCGTTTAAAATGTGTTATACTCAAAAATATGTTGCGATCTACTGTCGACCCAACCTAGAAGTATAATACTTGAGCTACCAGAGTATAGCGGTTAAGGTATCAGGTAACAGCAGAATGGAGATTATGGGAAATTGTTTAAAAAAATAAACGTTACAATAACCCATTAGTAGAAAAGAAGTATACAATTTTTATGCGACAGTTTGATAGGTTACAGTGAAGAGGGTCCCAAATCCCAAGTCCCAAAAAAATACTACACTACATTAAATAATAGTCTTATATAACAAATAACTTTATGTGCACACTAATATAAATACTTATAACGAACAATATTTTTGGTATATTTAACATATTTATTATTAAAGTAAGAAAAACTATGAATATAGGAAAAACTATACAAATAACATAAATAATATATAAAATATTAGAAGAATAAAACTTCTAAAATATACTCGTCACAAATATAAATTTGGTTTTTGTCTAAAAAGTATTAATAAAGATAAATAATGTTTTTCTTTTTAATTTTAAAATGAAACGTATATATTGCATCCAGTATTACAAATATTCCAATATTTATTTTGAGTTTAAGATTAAGCAGTACAAGGTTTCCTGATAGCCCATTTGATGATCTAAGATAAATAAAATATACCAAAGCGTAGTGCGAATTTAATTGAAATGTTGGTGTAACAAATGCAAATATATTTGACTAAATAAGCAGATTCGTAGAGAAACACCTTGAATCTATTTGAAACAAATCAGTTTAATGGAGGCTAAATATTGGTTGGTAAACCATTTAAAACAGTAGATACATGATCTGTAAAGTATTCAATATAATTTTAGATAAAGTAGTCTTACCAAAAAGAAAAACATAAATGACTGTTAATGTATGAGTTATGAATATTTTACATCTTTTTAAAATACAAGAAACTTTTTCTGTTTTCTTGCTCGCCTATGTTTTCTTCTCTATTGCAAGTTATAACTACCTAACTCATTTTGACTCATACAATGAGCGGTAAATGTATCAACTGGCTCTTGTGAAATCCAACGTAAATGGATAGGGAAGAAAAATTTGTGTGCAATACATGATGAACAATACCATAATATTGTGAATCGAGAAAATTTTGAGAAAATAATTATCGAAAACCTTAACTAACCGACGAGTTTACTTTAACGATTAAAAATAAAATGAAATGGAGATATATTTTCATGTATTTGTTACCTTCTGTCTACATTGCAATGGGTACAATTAAGTGACGCTTTTAGTATTTTTTTCGTTTTTTTTGGAATCAGAAGAATTCCCCAATTCAGAAAAAGAACTTACTTCCATTAAAAAAGTGATTTTGATAAAATATATTTTACGAAATAAAGAAAGATTACCAAAATGACGTAATATACTTAAATTTATACCAAATAAGTTTGTTTTCGTTAGCAGTTTACTTTGAATTTCACAAGCATCGGTCCATGTTAGTTGCTCACTATCTGTAATCCATTTTTTTTTCTATACAAATAGAGTTTTATTTGTAATCTTGTTATGTATTGTTAACTTTCGGTATACTCCTTATCTTAGAACTTCAATAGACCATAATGCACATCAGTCTTTCCTTTAATCAGAATTGTCGAAATATTTATGATATTGTCCAATATCTTTAAGATCATCAAAATCATCGTCTTGTTCCCAATCCTCGTCAAATATACTGTCTTCTGGTTCATCTTCTGCCTCATCCCTTAACCAATCTCTTTTAATGAAATCTGCACCTCTCTCAGCGATCATCATAGTTACAGCATTTGTATTAGCTCTAGTTATAACAGGTATTACAGAGGCATCAATAACTCTTAAACGCCTAATTCCAAAAACTTTAAAACTTTCAGAATCAACAACAGCATCCTGATCATAATTAGGCCCCATTTTACATGTACCAACGGGATGGAAAAGTGTGGTTGTATAGGAAGTACATAAGCAACGCCAGTATTCATCAGTGCCAAACGTGAAGTGCTCACAACCGGGAACTGGAGTGATAACCAATTTAGTTCCAATTGACTTCATCGCTTTCGTACGAGCAACGTTAAGACTCCATTTAATTCCTTCAACCATCCTCGAGAGGTCGATGTCTTCGTAGAAAGTGTTAGGAAAAATCAGGGGATCTCCAAATACTGGATGTGTTTGATTTAACAATATATATCCTCTACTCTTAGGTCCTAACAGAATCGGCCTCATCATCAAACCATCGTAATAAGCTAAAGTACGAATATTAGCTGCACCAACTAGAACTGGGTCAGTGTAATAGTCTATTACATTAACTGTATCCACAGTAAATTGCATGTCTGGTCTGTCTTCTTCCGTTTCAAATTTGGTTTGAATATAAGAATTAGCTTGTATAGTTGCAGTTGATGCTAATGGACCGCTGTGTGTTTTCTTAAATCGGTACATATCTATAATTTGTTCCTTATTACTAACTAATGTTGAACTTTGGTTTCCTAAAGCAAAAATAGGACCATCTGCAGTCGTGTGGTCATGTAGATTTTGACCAACTTTCAAATCGCTAAGAATGTTTATATTTAAGTCATGAAGATGTCTTGCAGGGCCTATTCCACTTAACATTAGCACCTTTGGAGATGCTAAACTTCCAGCTGATACAATAACTTCCTTTTTAGCCGTTGCCCTAAAATATTGTCCATTATGAACATATTCGACACCGTAGGCAATTTTACTTTCAGGTTTGATTAGAACTTTTGTTACAAATGCATTGGTTCTCAAAAAGAAATTTTTCCTTTTACCTCCTCTAATTGGTCTAATAAATGCAGAGTTGGCGCTAAATCTTTGCCCATCTTTAATATAGTTTTGAATTAGGCTAGCACCTACTTGCTTATCTGAATTTTGGTCAATTATTTTCAAGCCCAGTTCTTGATAAGCATTTAGTAGATGAAATACATTTTTATCCTGGTACGGATAATATTCAATATTCATTTCTCCCTTTGTTCCATGAAACCGTTTATCAACATGTTCAATGTTATTGTTATGCTCTGATTTCATAAAGTATGGCAACACATCTTCGTATGACCAACCTGTATTTCCCAAATTTTTCCATTCTTCGAAATCCTTAGGCCCTCCACGAAGATAGATCATGTAGTTTATTGTTGAAGATCCTCCCATAACTTTTCCTCTCGGCCAGTTGCATCGACCTTGAGGACGAGCTCTACAGGAAAGTGGTTGTGGTTGCGTTGAAAATTTCCAATCTAGATTGGAGTTTTGCATCATAATAACAAATGATGGCACGTCAGCGGCATCAGGTTCTTCTCCACCTGCCTCAATAAGTAGAACCTATAAAAAAACTCATGTTAATTTTTTATTGAAGATATACTTTTATTAGCATGAACTTATTAACTAGTGATTAAACTCCTAATGGCTTAAATCTAAATTTACGTTTAATATTGGTTATTGAAGATTAAAATATATTTAAAAATAGCTACGCTTACATTATAGATGTTGCGCCTTGAAATGTAAGGGACTTTATAAATATTTCCAATTTGTTGTTGGTACTAATGTGTAAAAAATATAACACTTCTTTGAACCATATCAGAGTATCAGAAGAGCATCTGTTTATTTATAATAATAAACTACCCAATAGTCATAATTTACAACTGATTGTTGCAGTTAGTAGTTTTTAAATCAACCTGTTATCATACGAGTAAATTGTCAAAAATTAAATTAATGAAAGAAAATATTTCTTCATCAAATTTAAAATGGTAATAATATATATAAATGTTTGATATGGATGTGAGGATATAAAATCTAAAGCAGATCGATTGTGAAAAAATTTTCTAAAGAATATAAGAACTTATTATTATAGCATAAATGTAAGTAAGACTAACAAATTGTCATCATTGTTAATTCCACATCACAGAACCGTTCAAGCTAATAATACGTCTTATAAACTACTGGTTTGAACAGTTATTTTAAGTGACAGATTCTTAAACGTTTAACAATTTCCAAGATTTTGCTAGTCACTTGAATTAAAATAAGTCTCAGTTTGCCATTTTCCTATTTTATACATTGATCGGTAAATACAATTTAAAATAAAATATTCGGCCTGGATCTAGATTTAGTTTTTAGTCCATTATTTCCTTTATCTTAGCAGGAAAGAAAGATGCGAGGATAAAGAACAGTTATGGTATATATTTCCACCTCACATTACTATGGTCTGAGGAAAAATGTGAAAAACTTTCTCAAGTGTTATCTTGTCTAGACCCCAACATTATTTTTGATTTATCATTTACATAAATTTATAATTCACATTTTACCCTTCACTTGTTGAGCAGCGTATTCCTGGAAATACCGTCATTAAAAATAATAACTGTAAGCAAATAAAATATAGTATTACCGAATGGTCTAGTTACAGTTCAATGTATTATTCATAAGAACGTAGGATCACTTTTTCTTATTATTCAATAAGAACGTTTGTTGCCTCACTCATCATTGAGGTTTGACAAATGTGCTATTTTAAATAGATAAAAATAATTTTTATTGGTAATTTTTTATTAATTAAAATTAATTAACTATGTTTACAATATACGGCGTGGTTGTTTAATATGAAACTAGATATGGAATCTTGGGAATCATTTTATTTTTTCAGTTTTTTATGGCTGAGATGGGAGCTTCAGAAAAAAATCATGAACTTTCCATATGTAAAGTAGACATCAACATCATTTTTGGGTCAGTTTTATATCTTTTCTTCCTGATGATGCTTAATAATTGTCAGTCTGGTTGACATTATTCAACAGGACACCGAACATTTAACAGAAACATAGTCGCATTGTATTGATTAAAAAGAATTAGTATTTGAGATTCTTTTTTTTTATGTACCATATAGTGTATGCGGTGATTGATTAAAATATTAAAATATTTCGGAATCTCAAACGTACACCAAAGATAACTTTTTTCAATTAGGAATTGCGAATCAGCGATCGAGAAAACCACTAGATATAATCCTGATTTCCCAAATAATAACTGGATATTCAAAGACTTTTTATTTTTCGTCCATTTTGCATTTTAAAATTCTGACCTCGGATTAGGGAATAACGATATCAAAAACTACCGAAATAAGCTTATCAAAAATTAAAATAAAATCTAAATCTAAAGGAGCCCACAGATGTAAATTGATACAAATTAAAATTGTAAAATTACTTTTAATGTCAAATGCGAGTCCATTCCTCTAATGTCTTAAGCAAGTTTAAGAATGTAAAACTCTTTTCAGAGCTATTTAAATGATTTAAAATATCAAGTACTATGAATGTAGAAAGCAAATAATTAATATTGCACTAAGCGCTACATGATGGATTAAATTCGAGAAGGACTCTGGTGGCGCTTATTGCAATATTAATAATTTGCTTTTTACATTCGTAGTAATATTTAAATCATCTAAATGTAGAATTTTGCAAATAGCTCTCCAAAGAGTTTTATGTTCTTAAACTTGTTTAAGATATTAAAGGAAATGACTTGTATTTGACATAAATAGTAATTTTACAATTTTAATTTTTATCAAAAGTTTGTTAAAAAAAATGTAGCACAATGATTATCGACTGAAAACTGATTCTATTTTTAGTAAGAAATTAACCAATTAAACTAAATTTACATGTTGTCCCCAATGCTTTACGATTTTTTATTAGCACTCGTGCTCAGCAAATACGTAAAATTACATTCACATACCCTTATCACGTTATTCAAATATTTCAATCAACTGTTCAACTTAGAAAAAATGCGTTTTGAAATTTCTGTAGAACGCGCCAAGGGATTCTGGCCTATTATATCCTCATTTAAAAAAATTCACAGTCCTTCGCAAAGATGCAACCGGAGGAGACATTGGAAATGACGAAGTAGAACGCAAATCTTGTGAAATTTCGGATGAGATAAAAATGAAAATTTGTTACAAAGTAGTAAATAGTTATTTCATTGACGCAAGACTTTTTCATAAAGTAAAATCGTATTATCAGTATTTTTATTTGGAAATTAAAATAAAAAGTTATTTTATTAACAAAAACACCCACAAAAAAAAGGTATACAAATTTTTTTCACTAACAAATATTTTTAATGTTAAAACTAAAATAATTTAAAATAATTTCGTGATGATGAAAAGTGATTCCTAACAATTACAAATACCGATATCGAAAAATCGTAAACTATTAAACGCATCTAGTACAGACAAAGTGCAAACTAAACAAGAACATAGCGAATTCGTTGAAACTTGACATATACGTTTATAAATACATAGATTTCAAGAAACTGAAGAGTCCCGAAACGTAAGGGGTGTGTCGGAGCCGCCTACTGGAAAAACCGTGGGATGAACTAGGTTTTCACATGCATCATAAAAAATGTCAATTGAACCATGGGAAATTTTCAAAAAATAAGAATGACTTATTATATTTTCATTTATAGAGAAATATTAATTTTTTACTTTTTTATTAAATTATTTTTACCAATTTTACGTTTGTTTCCTTTTCTGCTTGTTTATCTATGAGTGTATTCTGCAAAATGAAAAAGTACATAATCATTGAATAAGAGTGGATTTTCGAGTAGTCTAAAATTTTATATTATATTGAATGAAACACACTTTGTATCTAAAGAAGATCGGAGTCGATAGCATCTAAATCTTCTGCGAATGTTTAGATCCTCGATAATTTTATCCATGTATGAATTTAGACATTGTACCTACTCCCTGACAATTTCCGGAAATTTGTGAGCATCTTAAACCTGCTTTTCTGTTGCGGTTGCAGGAGATAAGCTGCAATATTGATTCTGCTGTTGGCACAAAAAGTGTTGTCACAGGTTGTAATCGCTGTTAATTTTCTTCTATCCACTCGTGTGGATTTTTTCATTGCCAAGCCATTTCGGATTTCGTTTATATCATTCGACAAAAACTTTTATTGTGGGAGGGTTACGATTACTGAATTTTGCCTAAATTTGGTTTTCACGTAGTTAACATACGTCGCACAAATGTCTTTATAAGTTTTATTTGTCTGCCTTATAACTGGATGCAATAAAATTCCACCTTCAAATTACATAAATAATAAGTATAGAGTTATAAAGACTTCGCAATTTTCTTGCTTATTTTATGAATTTCGGTGCATTTTGACTATACTGTAATCTTGTGACATATCGTTGGTTATGAGAGGAGATTGAGAGATAGATGAGTCGAACATACATATTATTTTGCTTCATTTCAAATCAACCCGGTTTGTAAATTCCGAAAAACTACAAAATTTTAAGTTAGTTAGTTTTCGGCTATGCATATTTCGACGAGACAAAAAGAAATAATCTGTAATATTAGTTGTGTTGGAGATTGTTGGACGTGACTTTTTTAACGAACCAATAATCTCCCATGAAACACTTTTTTGTTTACTTAATCTATCTCATGTTAAAGTAATGGCACTCAAACCTCTAACACTCGGTAATACGCACAAATCAGATATCGACACACTGGCAGAGCAACCCCGATCCTAAATCCACCCTTATGATTTTTCAAATTGCAAGGCATTGAAAAATTTAAAAAAATTGCAAAAACACGAAAACTTCCAACACTATTTCCAAACGAATTTCCGAGAGACTGTTCTGGTAAAAAATCTAAGGTAGAGGATTGAACCTAATATAACTACATCGTGAATTGCACTGTCACACTCTGATTTTAGGCTCAGGAAGAGTGAACGAAAACGTTTAATTTTGACGTCTAACGTTCTGAAATCGCTAAAATCTCACGCGTTACGTCATTCTGCCTAAGTCATGCTTCATAATATGCAATATGAAACTGATTTTTGACCTCCTACTAGGAAACCAGAAACATTTGTTTAATCCTGCTCTTGAAACATACAGTTTCTTACTTGGATACAATACTCGAAACCCTTTGTTTTGTTCACTCAAGTTGTTTATATGGCAACGTGTGGGCAAAAGTAGTGAGTGAAAATACTTTCGCCCACTCTTGTGTCACTTTCACCCACTCTACTGTCACTTTCGCCTATCCTACTGTCCAATTACCAATTGTCAAACTACAATAAAATTCATACGAAATTTTTCCATTTCATTTAAATACCTTGTTTTAGATTTCTCCAGCAATATATGAAACGTAGCAGCATTAGCTTCTTTTAAAATGTTTGCTGGCACAGTAATATATCATTTACTTCCATTATTTCACAATTTTATAAAAAATGCTCACCACGCGTCAGGTCAATAATTTTCTTGACAACTACAAATGTTTATTTTTCTTCCTTTTCTTTTTTGGGATTTATTACCACAAATGTTTATATTTACACGAACCATAGCAACGCAACCTGCCATCTACGTGTTGATTTGCACTTCATACAAAACCATAAACTAAAGTAGCGTTTACAAAATTTAATAATTCTTTAACATTTTAATGGCAGGATTAGACAAAAAGCTATACACCACTGGTGAAGAAACGAATTCGCTCTGAGCAAAATTCTTTCTTTCTTCACTTGTATTGTGATATACTATTCCAATGTTAAAACTTTTGTATTTATATGGTCTCTTCGATTTGCCACCGTCAGACGGGAACCTTTGATCGTCGAATTTGCACGCCATTTCCCTTACTAAGAGTAAAGTTTATATATTCATTTAATTATAAAAATAAACTGTAGGTACATAAAATATATCTACCTTACATAAACAAGAATAATCTGTTGGTTTCCAACTATCTCTTCTCATTTTGATAAACCATTATTTTCTCCTTGCTGGGACTCTGGGGAAGCGTTTCATTAAAAAGCCCTTTTTGCAGAGTTACTGCAAATTGCTGCTGTACAACCATGCATTTCGTAACTAAGTTTTCCAAATTTCAAAGCAATAAAATTCGTTTGTATGGTATTTCTCACAAATGCATTAAGTACGATAAGTAACAAAAATGACTAGTTTTCAATTAGATTTAAATTGAATATAATAGGGTATTTTACGGTTTTTCGGAAAGTGTCTTAAATAGTTTATATGGTTAGTAATGATCCACCCGAATTTTTGTTTTTTTTTTAATGAAATTGCTAAACAGTCTAAAACGGCATTTTTAATTTAAATTTTTAAATTTCGCGCGAAAACACTAACCGCCATGATTTGTTTGGGCGTGACGTCACTACGATAGTCAACACACGCATACAGATACGCTTTATATGGTATTATAATTAGTTTTCTGATTTAATTGTTTAATAGTGATTTACAATCTCTATCATTGGTGTGTACGGTGTGTAGTTGTGTAGTGCTGAATTGCAAAAGTACAAGTATAAAAACATTAGAAAAGTTGTTTATTTTAATTTAATATAGTCCTTATAAGTGCCGAATGATATTACAATGAGAAACAATAATTTGGTTTAAACTTGTAAGAAGAAAACCAAAACTATTATCGAAAAGAAGTGTAAGTACTGTATTTTTGTAAAGATCATTTCGATGTACGTACAGTGCACTTATATCTTGTATCTTGTATCAACTAATAGAAATAAAAAAAAAGAAAAGTAATTATTGTCATAATATGTCAGTGTTCGTAACTTAGAGGTTATATCAACCTCTTTATACTACACGCGCAAAGCACGTAAATTTAGTTGATCAAAATGTAAATTATATCCAAAAACCTGTAGTTGTCCGAGATAATTCAGATATTGTGGGAACAGTCTCTACAATCAATCGTAAGGTTTCGAATAACAATTATCTTCCTAATAATCAACCTGCTTCTAGTCGTACTAGTTGTACTGTAACACCGTCTACCTCCAATCAGTCAAATAGAAATAACATTACTTGTTGGAATTGTAATCAATCCGGTCACTATCGTAGTAATTGTACTCAGTCACGGAAATTTTTTTGTTACCGTTGTGGTAAAGAGGGAGTAACGGTAAGAAATTGCTTAATATGTTCGGAAAACTTTCGACGGGGTCCCTAGACAGCCGTACAGTTGCCCCAATTTCTCAAAAATCGGCTACATATTCGTCTACTGATAGGAAAACTATTTCACAGCATAAAGTTCTCCTAAATTACATTATTTCCCATGCAGAGGGAGATCAGCGACCTTATCTAGAGATTTCTGTTTTTGGTTACCCTATCTTAGGACTTTTAGATTCCGGTGCTACTAATACGATAGTAGGCCAATCGGGTTATAAAATATTGCTTGATGTAGGACTTAAATTGAATAAGAATAAACGGTCCGTCTGTACTGTGGCAAATGGTCAATTATGTTCGGCCATCGGTATCGTAACAGCTCCAATCTGTTTAAAGGGAAAAATTCATGTTTTGGATATTCTGGTCGTGCCCTAATTACCTCATAAACTTATACTGGGAACCGATTTTTGGTTGGCCATGGACATTGTTCCTGATTTGAAAAAAAATATTTGGCATTTTGGTTCTGATTCTAAATCCAACTTATGCGGTATTCAAGTGGGAGATGATTTGTCTGCTGAACAACGTCTCGCTTTGTAAACTCTTCTGCAGGAGAAATTTGAGCTAATGGGAAGCAGCTTAGGTTATACTACTGTTTTGGAACATGAGATCATTTATAAATGACTTTGTATAGGATTTATACAAGCATAATAACAACAAACATATACTCATATTCCTGTTTCATCTCGCTGAAAGCTCCGGCCGGTCTTATGGGTACGAGACCAGTAACATCAAAACCATGGCAGATGATAAGCTTGGACTTCATATGTCCATTACCTCGCTCTAGTCACGGAAACACTTATGCTCTTGTCATTAGTGACTATTTTAGTAAATATGTACTAATTTTCGGTGTTCGTGCAGCAACCGCCAATTCCTTAGCAAAAACTGTGTGTTTTTGGTGTATGGAGTCCCAAAGCGTGTAATCTGTAACAATGGAGTACAAATGCGGAGAAAAGAGTTTCGGAAACTCTGTGAGAAGGATCGAACAAAAATTAATTATACAGCTTATTATTATCCAAGAGCGGACCCGTGCGAACGTGTAAATGGAATCGTCAAAATAATGATTTCAAGTTACGTTAAAGAAAATCAACGCAAGTGGGATGAACATTTATCTGCATTGTCTTGTGCTATAAGAACTGCTAAAAGTGAAACGACTGGGTACTCCCCTTATTTTGTAAATTTTGGGCGTGAATATATTGAATCTGGCTACCTATATAAATATCAAGTTTCTAATGATGACGGTGCTATTAATGTAGAAAATGAAATAAAGAAACGTAATGCGGGTTTTCGTAAGTTGTATGACGATGTTCAAAAGAAATTGTTAAATGCTCAAGAAAAAAATCGTAAAGTTTATAACCTTCGACGTAGGTAATTAAAGTTATTCTTTTTTTTTGTATACAATTTATATATGGGTGTATAGATATCGGCTAATTCTCGTTTTAATGCATTTTAGGGTGCACATTAGGGATACTGGTATTTGTAACCTGTAAGCTAGATATAGTATAATCTGCAAGTGAGGGGTATAATCTGTAAGCTGGAGGTGTAAACTGCAAGGAAGGCCTTCAATTTCCAAGTAACTGGTTTAATTCGGAGTGAGGCTTCAATTTTGGCGTGAGGGGCTGGTATTGTTTCGTCCAAGGAAAATCCACCAGGGTTCAAGTGCAGCTGAAGGTGCATTTTGTGTTATTTGTCTTAAACTGATTCCCATTGGTTGAGTGTGGACAAACAAATACTGAATCTACTGAGGTCAGTCATTTAATTTAATTAATTACGCCATTGGATATCACATTTATTTACTCAAGGTAAACGGTACATTTTGCCAATTTAATTTCTGTATTATAAGTACTATTACATATCAAGTTTTTTTTTATAGCAAATTGATACTATTCTGTGCCTTAATATTATAAATTAATTTGTGTCTTAAGCAACACACGTAATCCTCAATTTTATATATATACCATCGAAATACATGTAACAGATACAATTAATACCTTCCTCTAAACAAGGATATAGCTATATACTTGGTCCTAATTATTGCTGTTTTTTATTTATTATTTAAATGTAATATATACTTGATAATATTTCACCCAGTATAAGTGCCTCACGTTACCCACGTTTACAACCATCTGTTGCTTTATTTTGGGCATTACCAAAGCAATATCTGTCGTCGTTGTATATACTTATATGTATTTTGTAATTGTTTACTGCAGTAAATTAGTACAAATTAGAGTAAATTAGTGTAGATTAGTGTAAATTAACCAATTTGTACAGTACCTACAATTTTTGCGTAGAAAATCTTATTTACTATTTCGTGATTTTTTTTTTTTGAGTACCTAAATAAAGTAAATTTCATTAACAAAATACTGCCAGGTATTAAATCACGTGGCGCCCTATAAGGAAAATTTTCTTGGCTCATAGCTGGCCCTGAGTAGTATTTTCTAGTTGCGACAAATGGGTAAGAAGTAACCTGTGGTACCTGAGTATTCGTATATTTTATTCTAGTTATTTGTTATTAAGATTTTTTTTTTGAGCTACTGTTTTGGTGTATATACTCGTATCAAGGTAATATATCGTATGTTATATATATCGTATCTATTCATTATTCTGTTTATGCCACATTTTATTAACGACCCTGAGATATAACCACATGCTCTCCGTCCGTCTCTCCGTAGGTCGGGGATTCTTTATAATATGTATCTCTATATAAGTAAGTAGCTACTTATTATTAAAGTAACTCTATCTCTCTCTTATTTTGGCGTGGCAGGCGCTATCGAGAAACTGAAAATTGTTTCGGGGTCCTGAAGTCGTGCCGAGTCCGAAACTGTAATCGGTTCCGTCCTAGGACCGATATTAAGAAATCATTAAATTTCGCTGGATCGACTATAAGGTGCAATCAATCGGACACACTATGGATTTTTTGGCGAATTTTGCGAAAACACGAAAATTTTAAACATTATTTCCAAACGAAAACAGGCCCGCGGGCCACCGTTTTAACAAGAAATCCAAGCTCGAAAGTCCAACTTGAAAGTACCTACATCGTGAATTGTGCGGTCCAGCTGCGATTTTGAGGTCAGCATATCCGAACTAAAAAGTGACATTTGTGACAACGAAAATTTTTAAAGTTTTGACAAGACCTGCGCGCGCATGAAATTTTGAGGTTCTGCGCGCGCATCCGGCCTTTATAATTTCGCAAATTTTACAAAACTCTTCGACATGGGGGTATTGAAACGCTAATAACTTTTTAAATACTCAAAGGATCGCAACGAAATATAGCTTTTGGGATTTTCCCGACACGAAGACGCCTATAAAAAAATAATAACATTACTGCCGGTACCACGTGATTTAGACAACCAATCAAAAATTGGTTACTCTGTTGTCGCCACTGTTTCTATAAGTCATGCTTCATAATATGCAACATGAAACTGATTTTCGACCCCATATACGAAAACAAAAACATTTCCAATGTTAAAAAAAAAACGCGATTTACAATATTATAGGATTGGCGCCGCACCAATGTATTATTTCATCACAAAATTCTGGGAATTATATTCTGGAATCATGTTAATCTTCCCTTATCTTTCTCTTGCATTTTGTAAGGAGGTATTTCGCTTTTAAAGGGACATAATTAGAGGAGTTTACTAACTAAATCTAGTGATTGGAATGTCTCAAAATGTATGCAATAAAAAAATTAATTTAATTTCTTCTAGAATTTGTTCTATAAAAACCAGATTTATTTAATACAAAATATCATTGTTAGAGATTATGTTAGATTGAATTCGCCATTTTATTGTAGGTTGTAGACAATGTCTGACTCCTATACATCTTCTCCGAAGTACGGTATATACACTATTTAATTTTCGCCTAAGATTTTATCCTAGCTTCTACGTTTAACTGATATGCAAGCCTCTAGAAAGTAGCAATAACAAGGCATTAATTCATAATAGCTACTTGTTTACATATAGGTATATTGGTAGCTTTGGGAAAAAACTAATAAAATCTGAGTGTTTAAAAATAAACGGTGGGGAATGCAAAAGGTATTAAACGCTAAAAATGCATTTTTTCAGTTTCTTGCCAACAGTGGGTTGAACGCGAAGAGTACCTGTATACATGTTTGTGCTCTATTAAATAACCCTTAAAGTAAACTTGTATCCATTCCTATTACACAAATAGAACCCAAGGTATAGCCTCCTGAATTTGATCTGTAAGGTCATCAACAATGTAATAAGATGATGTAATTTTTCACACGTACCTTAACTTCATTTCTTTAGAGGGCAGTAATGCATATAAGATGAATTCAAGTAGATTATTTAACGTCAAAAATGACCTTAGATTCAGGACATGATAAAATTTTCAAAGGCATAGTGTTAAAATTGGATCTGCAGAACCCCGAAATATTATTTTTTTCTTCATGGTAAATTTTTTACTAAAATTTGATTTCTATGCTTCAGTTGGAAAAAATGACAAATTACTAAGATTATCCAAGATTCTTTAGCAAAGAGTAGATATTCCTCTTTTATTTGATTTACTCCAGGTTTTACTATAATTGTTTGCAATAGAAAACTGTGACAGATTCTAAAAAAGAATCGGCATAACATTATACGGTACAGTGCAGACAGAGGCATAAATAAATTAATGAATTTAATTTTATATTAAGAATACCGTCAATGTTCAGGTTCTATGAGTTATCGGAATTTTTATAATTTATTTGATCGTTATGTAAAGATTACTACTACAAAAATATTAAAGTGGCATTTAAAATTAGTTCTATTTTCAACAAATGGGATGCATGTTTAAACAAATTGTTAATTATATAAGTAGGAGAATGGAACAGAAAAACTGTAAAATTTTGATAATTTATACATGATGCTTTAAAAAGAATATTACTTTCTAATTCAAAAAAATATTTTCGTTTATTTTGTCAATTTACAAATGGATGTAAACTAACTATATTATAATTTATACTGTTGTATAATAACTACTTGTAGGTATATATGGTTATATAGCATGTTATAATTAGATTCAAAGTATGCTACTACGTATTGATCAGTACTAATAGTATATTTTCTGCTCAAATCGAACCCGCAACTTTATCTTATCATTTCTGTAAAGTATTATGTAGATACTTTTTGAAATGTTCAAAGATACAAATGATACTTATTAAACAAAAGTATACAAATTTGATATTTTATTTTCAAATAGGGTAAATGTTACTGTATTAATTATTATTTAATATTTACTTTAATCCACTATGTATAAAGATGTATTACATAAAATAATTGAAAAAACACTGAATTAAATTTTATTTAAGGTTTATACATCAATGTTTAGTAATTATGAATAAACTTCATATGAATAATAGTGTTGAATATTTTATTTTATTTTTCTTCTTTCAGCATTTTAATTTGTAACTTAATTCTGGATACCATAAGGAAATTCTCATATTTAGTTTTCGGTTTTCCCCAAAAATTTAAAAAGTTTCAGTTTCTTTCTGTTCATTTCGAAATTATTTTAAAAAACTACATGAGCTAGAAAATTCTAGAAGCCTTTGAGTAAAGTCGGAGGTGGATATTTAAAATAATTTATATGTATAATATTAACTTACATTTTTGAGAAATAACATTTAATAGGGAATTGTTAAAGGAGAAAATAAAATCATATATTTGCTACCTCTTTAAAAGAAACGTATCTCTATGTGAACTTTGAACTTGAAGAATCACGTATTTAAATTTTTTAGGTTCTCCCGGAAACAAGTAGCTAGTTGAATGAATTTCTAGTTGTGAATGTTGAAAATCGTATTCCTGACCTACACAACTATTGCCAGCATGCACTATGACAATATCTTACAATCTAGACTGGTTGTATAACAAGTTTAATATCTACTCACCTTCCATTCATGTATTTCGGTCAGACGATTAGCGAGTATACATCCTGCTGTGCCGGCACCAACAATAATAAAATCATATTCATTAGTATTATGATCACTTTTTTGGTTTTGTTGGTCCTGAGAAGTTTCTTGATTTCCCTGGACGTCAAGGTAATCAAGTCCTAAATTATCAAAACTTTGCACAATATATTTTGAGGATGGCACACTATCCTTTGATTTTCCGAATAAAGATATAATTAATTGAAGAAACATATATGTACTAGGTTGACATACAGTAACAGTAGCATAAGGTGTACACACAGAGCTTAAATTCAGTGGCACCCAATTCATTTTGTGAACTTTACTGTCCGATTTACTTCATTTGAACTAAACAGAATTTGATGCAGCTAATTTATTAATACAACCACACTATAGTACTATTTGTGTTGTTATGTCAGATGGGAAAGCTGTATTATTTAGAAACTATTGAATAAAACAGTACCTATATTACTTGCCTAATTTTGTCCGCTGATTTTTAATCATAAATATAATAATGCAATTTGTATAAAAACATAATGCTTACATAAAAAAAATTGTTATTAAGCAGATTACTGAAATTTTTTATATGTTGTAATCACAGTTTAAAAAGTGCTCTTGGTGTCTAAAATGTTAACATATCTCGAGAAAATGTAAGTTTTTTTAATTAAGAATTAATTATTTAATTGATTCTGTGACTTTTATACCTACGTACCCTTTTATAGGTCTAATTCCGTTTTAAACATTTTTGTTTTTTATTTTCATTTTAATTTTAATAAATGATAGGACTTTTTTATTTTATTTATAAAAATCGTATTTGGTTCTCTTAAATTCATTAACTGGTTTGTGTTTTGTTTAGAACTTTTGGCTCAATATATTTTGCAATCATAAATATTATTTTTTTGGCTTTGGATTTCCCATTCAGCCACGAAAATACAAAAAAAAATTAAAGATACATAAGATAAATAAATTGCACAGAAAACACACCGTGCTTGTTTAGAAAATATGGGCAGTGAAGGGTAATAGTATTCAAAGACTTGAGACACATACCCAATATTCGACTGATATTCTCTAAGCAGAGAAAAATTTTGAATGTAGGGTCGAGTATTAAACCAGAAACTACTGACCAAAATTCAAGTGCGTTTGGGTTAAGAAGAGCAAACCTATATATACTGGTTAAAATTTGAAGCTGATAAATTAAATTTTTAACATTGTACTTCGGTCACATCATAAAGTTTTTTCTATAAACCTCAAAACTACATTTACTAGGCAACAGTTTCCTTCATATCAACTAAATAGACTCAGTACTGTTATGAATTCTAGAGCGTCTTTACACCTAGACGCTTCGCGGGTTTAAGCCTGAATGGTATATTGTTAATGAGGTATAAAGGAGAGGAATTGCTTAGTTATCTTTCGAAAGTGATTAAAAATATGTTGTTCGTGTATTTATGTCGTATACATCTTAAAGGTTCATAATCCAAGGCGGTATAGGAGTTTGGCAAAATGTCATGTGCTTGCAAAAGCTCTGATGAACTTATCTCCTTTGATTGGTGAATGTAAACAACCTAAGTAGAATTCTGAACAAAGATATTTTAAAAAATTATAGAAATACTGCAAAATTATTCTTTATTCTAATATAAATTGTATGCATGGCTATTTTAATTATTACAACATTTCTTTTGCAAAAATCGCCCTGTAGATAACTCAATTAATAATAAACCGTGATTTAAAACAAGCGTATCATAGCATCCTTGATATAACTGGGTCAATATTTGTTTAGGCGACAAAAAAATTTGACACAATCAAAATTTCATGGCGAAAAATTACAAATAAATATTTCACAAATATTTGCCACAGAAGTCAAGGTCATGAAATATACTATAAGAATATCACGAATTTCTTTTTATTTATTCATGTTTAATTAAATGTGACCAACAATATAGGATTAATCGAATTTAAGAAAATAAAGTTTAAATACAAGTTGGCTGAAATGAACAAACGTACGCAGTGCAAAACTAATTTCTTAGCCAGTTTCTAGAAAAAGAAAGGGCGTATTTGTTTTTGGAGGCATAAAAGAAGAAATTAAGAAGTATTACGAGGAAAAAATAGTTGAAATTTGCGAAAAAAATTTTCAAACTACTTTTTCAAAATTACAAATATAATCCTGATTAAAAATTCCATTTTATAAAAAATGATCCAGTAAATTATCGACCTATATACATGTGGTGTATTTATTTATTTATTTATATCGTTACTGCCAACAATTTCCAAAATATTCGAAATACTCCAAATGCAAATTTGCGAATACTAAATAAAATATTCCGCTAACTGAAAATTAGTTTAGTTTTAGGGAAAGGCGTTCAACCTCTTTAGCTGTTTTAGAATGAATTGACAATATCGTGGATGGATTTGAAAATAAAAAGTACGTTGGTCCTATTTTCTGTGACTTAAGTAAAGCGTTTGACAGTATTTCCCACGACATATTATTAAACAAATTACAATTTCGTGGTTTTAGTGAAAATAGTGTAAAATTAATAAAATCTTATTTGTCATTCAGAAGACAAAGTACATTTTTTAATAAAGTAAGTTCTGATCCTGATCTCTTACGAATCAAATACTGGTACCTCAGGGATCGGTACTAGGCCTAGAGTTATTCATTATTTATATTAATGATTTAATTTATGTGAATTTAAACTGTGCGACTATATTATATGCTGATAATACCACAATAATTACCAGAGAAAATAATCTCAGTTGTCTGCAAAGTCAATTAGACCTTATAAATTGGTTCTCAGTAAATAAACTTTTATTAAATAATTAAAAAACAGTAAATATGGTATTTTCGTATAGAAAAGATGGCGCCAAAAACAGTTTGCAAAATTTCTTGGAGCACACTTAGAACCTCCCCTTATTGGAGAACATCAAATACATACATATACATATTATGAATTATCATTACTCTATTCTTCATTGATATGACACTAATATCGGCCTAGGCCGATAAAATTTATCATTACTCTATTCTTCATTGATATAACACCTATATCGGCCTAGGCCGATAAATGAATTGAAGAAAAATGCAAGGCTTACAAATCATCATTAAATATTAAAGTATTTATGGTATAATGAAAAATACTGAACGATACACGGCCGATACGCAAATAACAGACGCGATTGATAGTAATATCTCGGCTTCGCCTCGATTTTACAAACCTCAATCTTGTCTGATATTTGCTACATATCGGCCTTATGACGTTAATAACTTTACTATACCTACTTGGCAGGAAATTTTGTAATATGTAGTATCCCAACACATAGTAAAAACAGTTTATATAGCCTTTTTTATTCGGTACTCAGTTGTGCCATAATTACTTGGGGTCATTCGGCATAATATACCGATTTAATGTTTTCTATACAGCGTCATGTCTGTATGACATGACGCTGTATAGAAAACATTAGATCGGTACATTATCCATATGTGTCTTATGAGTTTTAGAGAATACTCTAGGGAGAGGTTAAAATTTTAACGTTGCCGCCTGTGTATATACATATATATGAATGTCTTTTATTTGTTAAAAATTATTTAAATCAGTATACTCTGGTAAGTGATACGCATTCCCAAAGTACCCGAAATAATAGTCACATTAAAATGAACTATACAAGACTGAGTCACAGTTGAGGGTGCCAAAAATTATTATGGGCCATTATTCTTTAATAAACTGCCAAAGGCAATACCAAATTTAAAAATTACGCATTTTAAACAAAATTCAAAAAAATCATTATTGAAAATGCATTCTATAACTTTTGAGATAACTTTAGTGACTTTTTAAATCATAATTTATTATAAATATTATATATACATATCTAGTAATTAAATTTAAGCGTGACATTGGTATCGAATGATGGCGAATATAAAATCTATTTTTATTAATTTCTTAATATTTATGCAGGGTGTTTGCTAACTAGATTGCCAAAATGAAATGTCATATGGAATGTGTGTGTATATATTTGTGTGTATATGCGTATGTGTGTATATTACACTGCTAGCTAAAGCTAAAAATTAATATGATTTTTAATTTGAGAAAGTAACTTGCAAATATTTTACAAATATCTGAAATAAACATGGACATGCTTTTTACTTTTTCTTATTTTTTTAAATTTCATTTGCATTTTTTTTTACCTCATTTAGTAATGACGTCTTAAAGTATGGCTTGGGTCTCATACTCAAATATTAAAATATTGCTAACCTAGACTCCACTGCGCTGGACTAACTCAATCGAGTTTTATAAAATATTTTGCTTATTAAGTATTAGAGTGCAAAATAAATTTAAAAAAATTTATTTTTTGATATACCACATATTTTTTTATTTAGTAATATCGAAAAGAAAAACGAAATGTAGATTTTCTTCGGCCTTGAGGCGTTACCGCTTGCACCGCAATGGAGCGAAATATCACCTCTTTCCACTGTCACTTACGTGAAAAATAGCTATTATCAAAACTGCTGAACATAAAAATCTCTCTTTTTAACTTTTTCTCTTATACGAGTAATTTTTGAAATACATTTAAAGACGTCAAGTAGAATATTTTTCCAATTTGTCAAAATGTTCCATTTTCTTTTTGGAATTTATATATTTTTTGTTTTTATTCATTTCCACATCATTACGAAGGTACAACTAAATGCGCTTTTTTCATGCGTTTTCCTCAGTACACTTAATCTACAAAACACTGTTCCAAGAAAGTTCAATATCTCAAAATGTTTTATCTCCTAGATAAACCAGGTTGATTGGGATTAATATTTTGCCGATAATTTTTCTTTTCCTCGTCGGTCTCACCTTTTGCCTTAATACTGAAAAATTGATTGATATCAGTAGTTTCTCACCTTCGCCATCAGAATCTAATAAAACTTACAGAACAGTTTCAGATGATTCTCCATTACAAAAAGTACATTATTTTAAATCCATTTTCCTACATTCGGATGCTTGACTACATCCTTATATACAGTGAGGTCGAAAAGTAAGGAATAAATTCAATATGTTCAAACCGCCTATGTTTTGGAAAAATCGCTTGGACAGGTCGATTTTAATTTTATATTAGGCCTATTTTCAAAATATTTTTTATTCTACAAGGTGTCCCAAAAATGCTGGGCTGTGATCAACTTTGATTATTCAAATGGTAACAATTTCGCATTTCTTGTAAACATTTTCTATGTATTACAGGTATTTTACATTTTGCACACCAGCAGCCAAATTTCTAGAAACAGCGATATTCATGTTATTCTTACGGAAATATGAGAAAATCTATTAAACAGTTACCGTCTTTGCGTTCTTATAATATTGTATATCTGTTCTTGTGAATATGATGTAATTCTTGCCTCTTTACAAGTTTCTCACTAAAAGTAATAACACTTCATACTTTTGCAGAATGTACTCACCGCAGACTTTTATTGTCTTTGTGAGCTTATTATTTACATTGTAACAAGAATTTTCCTGAATATATGTATATTAATTACTTTGTTATTTTTTTCTTTCTATTAGCATTTTCAATTCTTTTTTTTATTGTTCTATACACAATTTAATAATATGCTCAAACAATGTATTTATAATATTATATTAAGATGTGTAAGAAGTTTATATATATATGTGTACATTTTTTTTCGGTTACTCGATACCGGTCACTCCGTGGCCTCCGACACCTCACGAAGAGAGCGCCAGCGAATAATCTACAGCTGCTCCTCACACCCCGCAGAGTTAGTGACTGTAGACCCGTGTGCCTTAAGCAGACGGAGAGATCCTGCAGTGGATACCAGGAACCTCTAACTCTATCCATCACGCTACTCCGATAAACCAAGGTGTTAATAACAACACCATCTTGACAGGCCACAATGAATACCTCAGTTTTCCACTTTAGCTCTGCTGACCTTAATGCGAAGGTCAGCTTTGTCGATAAACCCAGTGCTTCTATGTCGTTATAGAAAACACCGTGCAAGGGTTGCTGCCTCAACAGATTTCTCTGTTCGGCATCTTCAATGTGAGCTGGCAGACGATTCGGCGGAAGCTCAGTTACTAATTCTACGTCATCACCTCACCGGTCTGCTTGCCTGTAGTCGAACATGAGACCGAGTTCATCTGCGGCCCAGATTATAGTTGTGTTTTTTCATTGTTATCTTCATATTTGTAATTTTTAATATTATTCTAGTTATTGTTGGATTTTCTTTATCCTGTTTTATGTTATTTTAATCTGAATTTGTAAACGTTCCATTTTTACTGTTCTCATTTTAATTCTTCCATTTACTGGTCATATAGCTCTCATACTGTATAAAGTTTAATTTAGTCATATTGTGGATTATGTGCTGAACTATATAAAACTGTTTTATTGTTCATAATATGTTCTCTTCACTACTACTACTACTAGTATGTGGTGATAAATGTATGTTGATACTTGCTGTTACAAGTGTAATGAAAGACTGTAGGTAGATGTAGTAACCCGTGTAATAAATGAAAATTAACGAAATGGGAATGTATTTCATTACGAGATAGAATTACATTTATATTCAGGCTTTACAACTTAAATCTTAATTTAATCGCTTTCGGACTCAAGTGACCCACTAGTTTATAAATCCAATAATTATTATCTATTGATTTTTGCATATGCTGGTTTATTAGTTATATAGGTACATTAAATTTTTTTTGATAAAGTTGTTACACGCATTTCAATTTTAAATATTTTGTCGATTTTAATGAAGTTATCCAAAAAAAGTAAAACAATAATTATATAATTTTACACTGATGTATGAACGTCGTCAACGCAATTTTGCACAGAATACTGACAAGAAATATCTAGTAAGAATTTTGTACTGGTTTGAATTTATACGCACTCCTCTATCCACTTGATATTAATACTAGACGGAAAATGCAGTGAAATTCAAATTTAATTTAGACATAGTCTGTTATTCATAGCGTGATTTATATACGGTAACTTACAAATTTAAACAGTTACCTTGTTCCCTTTAATTTGTCACTAATATTAGCATAGCAATATTCTTTTATATAATGTTGCTAAATTTATTGATCAACTGACTGGTTTGAAACTATAACCGTATCTAATACCACTAATGTCGCTCTCACATATTTTCAACAGTGTACATTATTTTTAGGTATTTTTACCATATTTATATTAAATAATAAATGTAGGTATATTAAAATAATATACAAACATGTATATGTATATCCAGAAATAAGGTAAAATTCAGCAGTAGCTTCCTTTGCACCCTTAGTACCATGTGTCATTAAATTTAGTTTAATTAAGTAAACACATACATAATATGAATTCAGAAATAAAACCCAAAATTTTTTTGAAAGTGGTGGTTATGTGACTTTAACCACAGACATGTTACGGCTTTGCGGGTGCTATTCTATCTGCTGCGGCTCTCGTACGAGATAAATCAAACACCACTGGTGCCCTATATCCCCGAAAATATAGGGCCCATTGCCGAAAACAAGAAGTGTCGATTTGACTGAACTACTCATTCCCGACCGCCGCGGCGTCCGTCAGGTTCATTCGAGCAATAATCAGATCGAGATGATATGTATATGCTACTGATTTGTCAAAAGTTGATGAGACAATCTTGCCTTGAAGAAGGAAGCGAAATGGATCAAAATCTCGACATCTCCGGTACAAGCTCTAAATCGTCCTTACTTATAATCGGCGATATGAGGGGGTGGACGTAGATAATTTGCTGGCAGTCTTTCGGAGACTACATAGGACTATCCAACATCGGGCAATACTTTATATAATGTGCATAACTTTATACGCAGGTAGAGAGAAAAATTGGTTTAAAAAAATGAAATATGCGGTAGGTACCGTCCACCGCATTAGGAACAGTACACTTGTACAGTATGTTATGTACACCAATGGTTAAATTAGGTATGCATTGGTTATTGTTAAAGTAGTTGTTAATTATTAGTGTCCAGGGTAACGCTAGAAAAATAAGCAAGGAAGTTTGTTTATGAGCTGTACTTGTCACAAAAAGTCTTGAATAAAATAGCTTAGCTACTTTGGAGAATCCACTGTTTTCTTGAGTATACACAACACAGTACTATGCGAAGAAATTAGAAACAAGCAAGTAGGTAGAGTACTGTTATTATGAGAAGATGCCAGGCTATTAAAACGCGCAGAAATGGGTTTATGCATACCCGTCATTTTAAGCCAATGAGAGCGACTTCCGTCATATTCAAGGGTTGTGCACAGTTTCAGCGTCAGTATACAGAGGGTGTCGGAAAGTCTGGAGTTAAGATAATCACGTCGTCTAAGTATACGAATGCATAAGGCTCCAATTCTGGACCTAAAACTTTATCCACGTGGCGGCCGAATTATGTAACCCAAATGGCATCCCAACAAACTGAAATAGACCACGTCCCGGTACAGTAAAAGCAGTTATTTCACGACTTGATTTCTCTAAGGGAATTTGCCAATACCCGTTTTTCAAATCCAAACTGGATAGATACCTGGCGTTACGTAAACGGTCTAAAATTGACGAAATATAGGGTAGCGGATATGCATCACGCTTCGTCACGGCGTTCACCTTCCTAAAATCTATATAAAAACGGTAATCAACTCCATTTGATTTTTTTACTAAGACAACTGGTGATGACCAGGGACTCTGCAAACGTTCTATAACGCCCAAACTCAACATTTTATCTAGTTCTTTGTCAATAATTGCTTGCATAGCGGGACTAACTGGATATAATACCTTTGCTTAATGGGTATCGCTTCGGCGACCTTTATAACGTGCTCGACACAATTAGCTTTTCCTAAACCTGACCCTAACTTACTTAAATAAAACGACGTCAAAGAATGTAACTCTTCTAATTCCGACCCGACGAAATTCTTGGCAGTATTTCGTTTTGAGAAGAAATTCGTTCGGATCGTTTAATGTTTCTGATGTGACAAATATTTGTCTGAAAATGATTCCAAAAACCCTGTGGCTCGTTCAAATACCTTAGCTATTCCCGAAAAGATCGCTACGGTGAATTGCTTCCGATTGCATCCCTCTGTCACATAGGCTCTTCGTTAGTCAAAGCACTTGCGGTTTTGCGAAGTCGGCGTGAAATAATATACATATTTCATAGATAATAATAATAATAATAATAATAACGTTTATTTACACAGAAGAAAAAAATATTTACACTTTTACTTTTGTAAATATACAATAAATACCATTTTAAAAAGTTGGAATACTATTTATCCATCTATAGCATAAATAAACATAGAGTAGAGAGGGTCTCATTAAAACTTTAAGTTGCGCATGAGATCTACCTGTTTACTTTAAGGTACACACGGAAACACGGATAAAGTAAAGTAAACCATATCAAACATTCTGCTCTTAGGGACGATTTTCAGCAATTAATCTACTAAGTACTATTAATATATTCAGGTATTATGTATAAATAAGATACACAGCTCTCTTTAATAAAGAGGTCTTGTTTTTGTTTCTTTCAAAGGCATTTAAAGAAGAAATTAAACTGGTTGAAAATTATTCTTAAAATTATTGCAGCAGTTTTGTATAATTTATTTCCTTCGTGTTCTAATGAAAATACTAATAAGATTCGATGAATCGCCCGTTTAGGATCTAAAAATTTTATGTTAAAAAATAGCGTTTAAGCTCCAGGATGCAAGTTTCTTGTTTTATAAGATGGAATGCAAGTCGGGGCTTTTGCCCGTTGAGTAGTTGTTACTTGGATTTCTACTTATTATTTAGCATGTAGTTTAGTCCACCAGGGCTAGAGGTCGCCTGCTTTTGGTATTTGCTTTGCAAATCGCTATCTGTCACAGAGACATCGTCGATGTCTTGACAGGTAGTAGCAACTGACCACCAGAGGGATGTTTCTATCTCTCACCACTACTAATTGCTGGGTCTGTCATAGACTAGTTTGGTTTGCCTTTATTGTTCGTCTTTTCAATTACCTATGGCACACTGACGAGAACATAATAGGTTCGAAACCGGTCTGTGTCTGGTGAGGAAAAGTCGAATAATATTCGTTATCAATTTTGGATTTCCAAGTGTAATTCAATGCAAGTCGGGGCTTTTGCCCGTTGAGTAGTTGTTACTTGGATTTCTACTTATTATTTAGCATGTAGTTTAGTCCGCCAGGGCTAGAGGTCGCCTGCTTTTGGTATTTGCTTTGCAAATCGCTATCTGTCACAGAGACATCGTCGATGTCTTGACAGGTAGTAGCAACTAACCACCAGAGGGATGTTTCTATCTCTCACCAGTACTTATAAGATCAGTCAGTCGGCTACAACGGGATAGGAAAATAGAGTGTTGCTGATCATAAGAGAGGTCAGAACTATGCAATCAATCACTGGCCCTGAGGCACTATCTGCCTCACTAATAAATAATATTCGCCAATTTTTTCATTTATATTGTGCTCTTGTGCTAATTAATTTGAGCCATTTCTCAGACACGAATTACACCTGTTTCTCGATTTTTCTCCTGTAATGCGATAATCTGTATTTCAACTAATCAGACCTAGAAACAAAAAAAAATCTACTTTTTCTTTTGAATAATACCTATTAAATCAGAAAATATAAAATGTAATTACACATATTTTTCAATCATACCGACAAATATACATATTGTGCTGATTCGTTTTCAAAATATCTGTCTAATCATTTAGGAAAAAATCTTTATTATTTCCGAATTGCAACTCCTGTTAATAGGCTGCAAAATACACAGAGACACATAACAGATATTGGAGAATAGATATAATACATCTGATTCATTTCTGGTATATAGGTATAGGTATATGTACTTATAATCTGTCACGGTCGTTTCACTTTTTAACTACCATTTACATGTTAGAAATGTTAGTTAATTGGTTGCATTAATTTGATGCATAGTTGATTCATATTATGACACCATTAGATCATAAAAGTGGAACAGCTTTCAAATCATATCAATTTGTTATTAATAATACAATTTCGTAATACGTATTGACCAAAATTATCCCTTTATTATGAATATTAATTTGACATCGAATATATAATTAAATGAAATGTAGTTGTGCCAACAAAATATGAGAATATATTATGTGACCTGTCAATTAACTTTAATAGAAATGGAAATGAATTACCTCTATTTTATATCCCTAGTAATTTCAAAATATTTACTGTATTCAATTAAATTTTGTAGACAGTGCAATATAGAGCCATATGATATAGATTCATAAAATGTAATAATCTATAGATAAAATGACGCAGCACATAGTCACTCCTAGAAATACATCTCCGGAACAAAATAAAACTTTTGACAATCAGTCGAGGTGAACAAAGTGTATTGATTTTTTAATTATAATTTTATTATTTGAAAATAGAGTCGAAATACTGAATTCGTAAAATTGATTTGTTTGGTGGTTAAAAATAACAGTATAACAGTAAAATGAGTCATACTTTTTCTACTACAACATTTTTCACTATGCTATTTGCAAATGTCAATTAAAACATTTTTTTTTTTTTTTAATTTATGTAATAAAAAATACATAGCCTCGTAAAAAGTTGTATTAAAATAATATAAAGGTACCCCAGATCAGTGTCTTTATATGGTTATTTTAAAAAGTATAAGTAGTAAGGCATATTATTATGTCATTTTCAGGAGACGTCTGCAATAATTTGGGCATTTTTAAGATACCGTGTGCATACCAAGAACCTATATTGGATATAGGTTTTGACGCACTAACAATTTTGACAAAAGACGAAAACCCTGTGTTATGTATAAATGACTTTATTTTAGTGGAGGGAAATTAGAATTTAAAAGTGTAATGTAACGTAATCGAGAATTTGAGTTTTTTTTGTTCTTTGTTTGATACATGTAAATGAGTCGAATACCGAAAAAAATAGCAAAACCGGGCTTCGCGAGAAAAGCGCATCAAAGTGCATTTTTGATGCATTTCTAGTGCATCGCTACACTATTTTTTAAATATCTCCGGCTCTATTGGTCGTACAAAAATAAATTAAAAACTAAAATATTCGTAAATGAATATCTAACAGTTGGGGGTATAGGTATATTAAAAGTTCATCCTAACCTCAAAAAATTGGAGAAATATGTATTTTCATGCTAGAAATACGTGACTAAATTAAAAAATAATTCATTTTTGCGACTACAATTGAACATTTTCGAAAAAAATTAAAACGCTTGCCTGAGAAATGGTCGTAGGGTACACTTTTTTTAAAGTGTAGGTTTTTTATGTACTTTTTTGTGAACATATGCCAGATTCTGCGTATCAAGTTAAAATGTCGTTTGGTTAATTAAAAATAAAAAATTAAGTTTCACTTTTTCGACATTTTTACATATATATCGTATCCTTTATGCCAGATTTTCATATAGGTTTTGTATAAAACGAAATTCATTTAAATTATGAAGATTATAATATGACAGTTAAAATAATTATTTTAAAAGGATAATCGTTTAAGCGCAACTTTGTTTGGGGCTATCGAATGAACATTAAAAGAGATTTCGTAAGGTGTATTATTATCCTTTTTTGTATATATATATATATATATATATATATATATATATATATATATATATATATATATATATATATATATATATATATATATATATATATATATATATATATATATATATATATATATTGATAAAGGGTATGTTGTGGCCTCCAAAGTAGATACCAAAGATACGTTGTCACCTCATATATAACGTTATGGCCTCCGATTTCGGAGGCGACAACGTTTCTCCTATTTTTCATCGGTTTTGGAAAGAAGGTGACATCTAGAGTTCAAAAACGAAAATTTGTTCGGAGGCGACAAAGTACCTTCCATACTCACAAATAAATATTTTAGTTCCTATATATAACGCTGGCGCTGATGTCGCATTCAGTATTCAATGAGAGCACGTTGTCACCTCCTGATATATAAAGCTGAATTTTTTGTCACAAGCGTAGCGTTCCCGCCTCCTTAAAAAGGCAACGTCGCAGGACATTTCAGCATATTATGGGCGAGTTGCTTTATTCACGGGTTGATCCACCAGATGTGTTTTATCTCGTTCTAACCTCGGACATAGAACGAGATAAAACACATCTGATGGATCCACCGGTGAATAAAGCAACTCGCCCTATGAGATTGGATAGTGATAATTTAAATATGTCATCAATTATGTCATTTGAACATCCTAAATTATAGTTATTGTTTTATTTACGTGGCATACTGAAAATTTTTGCAGAAAACCGGAATGATACAATATATCAGCTTTGAAATTTTTCATAATTCAAGAAGCTATATTTCAAGATATGATTGGAATAGATATTAAGTATAATATATTATATATTTTTGGAGAAATAAAACAATATAACTTACTTTTAGCTTAAGACGTATAATTTCATGCACATCTGGAGATTCTTTGTAAAATGTAATGTAAGACTAAAAAGTGGGTGAGAACGAGTCAGACTGTACAGGCCAGTACAGGGATATTATCGAAAGATTAACCCCTTATGACATTTTTATTCTTCTAAGAAAATAATGGTAAATACAAAAGTTGTGCGAAATTTTCCCGCGATCTCACCGTACTTATCGAAATTACAATTATACAGGGCGTTCTGGAGATACAAACCTAACTTGTTTTTCTAAATGGAATACCCTGTATGTTTTTATATTTTTGAAATCTACGCATTATCCCGATTCCGACGATATACCAGGTGACCACGAAATGACGCTCGTCTCTATATCTTCTTGGTTTTACAAGATATGAATTTCAAAGTTGGGCACGTCAAATAACAGTTAAATATGCATTATTTTGACCGCTTTTTTACTTTCAGTCGCTTTGAGTTTCACCGGAAATGACACTAACTTTGATTTTTTAAATGGAACACCCTATAGATTTTTACATTTTTGGATTCAGGAGGTCATTTTGGATATATGTAGTTATGGCATATTGAGATAAAAATATTAATACTGACATTTTTATGAGCAAATTAAATTTTTTACTAGGCGGCCGTAATCCCAAAAAAATATTTTATTTCATCCCGTCCGGAAAGTACAACAGTACAGTATTCATATGAGGCCGGAAAATGAGACATTACGGTATCAGAGCCGGCAAAGTACCGGAAACCACCGGAAACTTATTACGAACCAATCACAAACTGTTATTATACCTTTTGACAGTTGTTTGACATATAAAAATCAACCGTAAATTAAAAAATAGTGTCAAATGTCAAATGACATAAGAAAATAACCAAGTGTCAAATTATACAAAAATGCTAATATACAAGAAATGACGGGATGAAATAAAATATCATTCGACACACGTCCGTAAGGTGTTATTCCAGCCTCGTTTAGATATTCTAGACTCGGCTCCTGACGTCGCCTCGTCCATAATATCTACTCGACTGTAACAAGTCACCTTCCGGACTTGTGACGAAAATTACTATTGTTATGCTTCAGTAATTAATAAAAAATACAATTATGACGTTATGCCATATGGCATTTGTGTTAAAAAATCTTAAACATTTCGGAAATCATTTCTCCAAATTAACTATCCTTTTTTAATGGCACCATGGTGGTACACTACGTTATTTCAATAAAGCATTTTATTACCGATTACTTGGTACCAAGGACTTCACTATATCTTTATATTGTAATACATTAATATACATAAGAATAACATTCAACTAGAAATGAAAAAAAGTCAATATTTAACAGTGGATCTTTATCAAGCAGATGCCTTTGATCTCCTGAATCTAAAGATGTAAAAATATATGCAGGGTGTTCCATTTAAAATTCCAAAGTTAGCATTATTTCCGGTGAAACCAGAAGCGACAAAAAATGTTAAATCTGTTGAATTAATGCATATTTAGCCGTTATTTGAGGTGCCCACATTAGAAATTTATATCTTGTAAAACCAAGAAGAGATAGAGGCAAGTGACATCTTGTGGTCATATTCTTGGTTTTAAAAGATATGAATTTCAAATTTGGACACGTCAAATAACGGCTGAATAATATTTATTAATTCGACCAATTTATCATTTTCCGTTGCTTCCTGTTTCACCGGAAATTATGCTAACATTGGATTTTTAAATGGAACGCCCTGTATATTTTCACATTTTTTATTCAGCAGGTCAGATGCTAGAGATCCACAAATATGAGTTTTTTTTTTTCATTTATATCTTTTTGAATGTTATATTATTCTTATGTATTTTTATGTATTATAATATGAACAAATCCATCATGGTGCCATTAAAAAAAAATAGTTATCCTGAAAAAATTATTTTCAAAATATTTCAGATCTTATAACACAAATTTCATATGATATAATACCATAATTGCATTTTTTGATTAATTATTGAAGCAAAATAAAACATATTTTTGAGATCACGGCCGCCTGGATGAAAAATTAAGTTTGCTCATAAAAATGTCTGCCAGTAATATTTTTATCTCAATATGCCATAACTGTATCCAAAATGACCTCCTGAATATAAAAATGTAAAAATGTATAGGGTGTTCCATTTAAAAAACCAAAGTTAGTCACATTTCCAGTAAAACCGGAAGTGACAGAAAATGAAAAATCAGTCGACATAATGCATATTTAACCGTTATTTGACGTGCCCTAATTTGAAATTCATATCTTGTCAAAACAAGAAGATATAGGGACGAGCGTCATTTCGTGGTCACCCGGTACATGTATTGTATGTTTGCTCAACTTTTTGCTCAACTTCTTCTAATATAAATTTTTGTAAAATATGTAGAAAAACAGGGTTGCCTTGAAAATTATATTGGTTAGAAATACCATTCTGCATTTTATTTTGTTATTTTATACTAGGTAAATCATGTTTTTACAAAAAAAACATATTTTATGAAAAGGTGTTCCACATGCCACATAACAATCAATAATGCCATTTTTTTATTCGATTGAACAAGAACCATTTTGACTTAAAACTGTAGCCACCAAAACTAGGGCTAGTAAGAGAAATATCAAACTAAAATAGTAATGCTTTTGTTTCTGACCAAACTGATTTGACGCCTCCTATATTTTCACATAATTAATTGGATCGCGGAGAAAACCGCATGTTTTTGATGTTGAACTGATCATCTGTGCAACGTAACATGTTTCAAAAATTCCTATTTAATTAATAAAATAAAGTAGAAAAATATAAAATTTTCGTGGCAAAATTGATTCTTTTTATTTTGCAGACATTGATATTTGATGTCTATTGGGCAATTAGGCCAAGCGGCAAGTATTTTTTCGCCACAAATTGATAATAGCATCTTGTTTCACAGACATAAAAAATATGTCAAAAGTGTGATTACCTCCGAGGTCGGAGACTACCCTTAATTTTGCAATTTAGGTACAATAATCCGGTTTTCTAGCAATAACTGGTATCCTATTCATCCTACGTGAGAAATGGTGGTATACAAAATTGAAGATATTAAAATTCTCTATAAAAGATGCCCTACGCATATTTTTGCTCAGACCAACGGTTTTTTAATACTAACCGCACAAAATTGAAAAATTCGTGACGGTCACAGCGAGCGAAAACCTTTGGTCTGAGCAAAAATATGTAAAGTTTATAGAGAATTTTTTTTTTTTTTTTAATCACTTATTTAACGTCGGCCTATTTCCGCTACGGAGGCCAATCACCGACGCCAGGAGACGAGCAACCCCCAACCTGGATATTTTGCCGAACCTCTTATCTTACTAAGAGTAGGGATTTTTTACTTGCCTAACATTTAATAGACAAGGGACCGACTGCTTTACATCCCCTCCGAAGGATGGTATATCCTCAATACACCTCTCGCCTACAGTTGTATTGCTTCTGCGATATAGCTGATATACAAGCCGCTAGAAGTAGGGAAGCGAGACCGCGTCTTTCCATGGATAGTCCCCATCCATGTACTACCCGCGGTAAATGTTGCTTTACTCCTAATATCGCTATGAAGTGAGTGAAGTCAGTCCTCCGCTCGCTGCCCATAGAAAATTTTAATGTCTTCAATTTTGTATACCACTATTTCTCTCGTAGGGTGAATAGGAAGCACCTTATCGTTAAAAAACCAGATTTTAATACATAAATCGCACAATTAAGGGTAGTCGCCGACATCGGGGGTAATCACACTTTTGATATGTTTTTTATGTCTCTGAAACAAGATCATTAAGAAAAAAAAATGTATTATCAATTTGTATTTTTTTGTGGGTTTTTTCGACCTGCCGCCGTATGGACTAAAAAGGTTGGATCAAATATACAATACATATACAGGGTGAATCAGTTTTAATGGGATAAACGCAAACGAATAATAATAATAAAATTTTGTTATATAAACATATCCTCAAAATTGCTTAGTTTGTGAGATACCAAGTGTTTTTATTTTTTATCTTTGAAACGGGAAAAGATATTTCAGTCAAATTTGGTATATGATAGTTTTGGACAAAACCACATTCATTCTTGTGCTCCTTAACATTAACACAAGATCCAGTGGCATACAAATCGGGGCCATCTGATCTGATCTGACGCGTCTGGTTTTTTTTTAAAGATTTATAATAATTTTTATAATCGTTTGTCAATTCTAAGTAAATTAGGTCTCTACAAGTGTTAACCATAATGTATTTGATTTTGAGTTATTTCCCTATTTGTTATTAGAAATGTATAAAAACTTGAAACCTGGCAAGATGTTGTTTAATGGAAAATTGAATTAAATTGACGACTTATTTTAATTATAAATATAAATGTCTGTTTAGTTTAATCTTTTGACAATAAACTCTTACACCTTAATTGAATTAAAGGTTTTTAATAGATTTACGTCAAAGTTGAATACATATTAAATATAATAATGCAATAAATTCCAATAATATAGCATTCTTACAGTTGCTTTAAATATTAATAAGTTGTATCAATTTCAAAAGTCTCGCCAGTTTTCCATTAATGACGTCAAAAACGGACGGTCTCGTTATTGGTTAAAGTCCAAATAAATTCGTTCGTGCACGTGACGTCACAATACTAACCTCAAAAATATGTAATTTTTACGATTTTCAAATATGCTGCTTTTATCAAAATTTCTGCTCCTGTACTATGAACTAAAATCTTGTTCAGTGCATTATTAATGAAGTTTTAATTGCCTTAATCTAATAAAATAAGATTGTTTTTGTTGGTTGGAAATCCAATCTATAATTAGCTGCCTGTTTTTAATAATCTACAAAATTAAAACTGCAGGGTGTCCCGAAATAACGTGAAAACCTCTTAAGGGTATTTCCTCATCAAGAAATAAATATAATCTCTTATGTACAGTAAAGTCGAGAACGGCCTCCTTGAGCCGCTAGATCTCCTCAAAAGGGGGCACCAAAAAGTGATTTGATTTTTTTTTTTTTTCGAAAGCGACTATAGCTGGCGGAATGAAATTTGGGCACGACTTTGTACTTATGGAAGGTCTTCTTAATAGGTAAAAGTTAACAGGAGTTAAATTATTATGCATATACAGGGTGTCCCGAAATTAGTGGTCATCATTTTACCAGCTTGTTCAAAAATAAGGCAAGAAGTTCCTACAAATATAGCCACAGAAAGGCTTCCTAAGGGAGCTACAACCCTTTAAAAGTGCTTCCTTGATGATGGTTTTTAGTTAATATTTCCGAAACCGATGAAATTAAAGACATGAAATTTTGGTCAATTACTAATCATTTTATGACCAATAAGGTAGTGTAAAAATGAATCAAAAATTTCATTCAGGGGTGGGTCAAACAGGGAGGGGGTGGAGTAAAATGCCCCACAACTTTTTCGCATGTAAGTTTTTCCAAATTTTGGTAGCAAATTATGGAATACCAGAGTTTTTTCTGCAATAAAGGTATTCTAGTTGTACTTTGATATGGCGCACCGTTTTCGAGTTATTTGAGTTTCTGGAAAACAATAATCACAAAAAAATCACAACGGAACGAGTAGGATGCACAGTTCTCTAGGTACTTAGTATCTAATTAATAATAGAATTATGCTGAAATGATCGCTTCCAGGGCGCTACTGCAAAAAATAATAATAGGACAATTTTATTAGTAATTACTAATTAAATGTAAAGTTTATGTTAATAGGCCTATGACTTTGCTAGAATTAAAACAAAAAATATGAGAAGAAATTAATAGAATTCCACCTGAGATGTGTTTAGCAGTTTTTAATCACATGGAGAAGCAGGAGTGTTTTGACCGAAATGGAAGGCGCTTCGACAATATAATTTTTAAAACATAAAATCCGCCTATATTGTGTGTATTTTTGCAGTAATAAATTTATTTTAAAACTTCAAGCAAATTTATTATTAGCCTTTAAAAAGGGAATTCCATTCCTGGACACCATGTATAAACCACAATAGTTGAAATGTTTTATTGTGTATTTTAAGTCCCTAAAGGAATAGTTTGTTATTTTCCTTATGTTTTGTATCTTAATTCCTCTGGTTCTTATCACCCCCAATCATGATTAGGTACCACGTATCTTGGGCAATGGGAGTCAAAACAACTTCTTTTTAAGAAAATTAACCAGAATTAATCAGAACGGTATAAAACTAGTCAAAAAAATATATTTTTTAACCTTAGTTATTACATTTTCGAAAGCAAATACGTTTCTTAAGCTGTAAAACTTATTAGCAATTTAATAAAAAATAAAATGTAATATATTATCTTTTATTAGTAATATATTAAAGTAATATATTAAAGTAATTTATTAAAGTGATATATTAAAATGTAATATATTTTATTTTATTTTATTTTTTATTAAATTGCTAATAAGTTAGTTTTATAGCTTAAGAAACGTATTTGCTTTCGAAAATGTAATAACTAAGGTTAAAAAAATATATTTTTTTGATTAGTTTTGTACCGTTCTGATTATCTCTTCTTGGGTAATGCGAGTCAAAACAACTTACTTTTAAATTAAGAAAATTATATTTCTTTGTCATATTTTTAATAAATTTTATAACTAAACAAACGTACTTATAAACAAATATATTTTGTTGACTCAGATTTTTACAGTTCTCCTTAACTGACCACAATTTCCTTGTCCTTCCCTACCTTACAAAAGTCATGTTCCTCATTTATCCCATTTCATTTAATATTTCGATAAGTAATATTTCATGAGTAAAACATTCTGAAACTGAATTTATATTCATATTAAAAACACGCCCTTATAATGCACGGATACAGAGGTGTCTTTGTGACCTCCGATAATGTGACAACACTGTCGGAGCCGACAACGTTATTAACGTGAGCGCTTATATATAGATTTCGGAGGTCACATAGTACTTTATGTGGTTTCCATATATGACCTCCTTAAAAGTCAAATTTCTCTTCCCCTCTTTTGAAATACAGATTCGTGACCCTCTCCTCACCCCATATATGAAATTTTTTTTTCTCTAGTTGAACGGGGAGACCCGGAGGCGAGGTCGCCTCTTCCATGTAGTGGAGGTGACAACATACCGCGTATAGATATATATATATATATATATATATATATATATATATCTTTATACTAAGCACATGCGAGGCCCGTAAATGCATGTACAACATACTATACGAGACCCGTTTTGCACATACGAGGCCCGAAATCGGGCCTCGCATTTAAAATGCGTGTATATAGATTTATTTCCCATCCCCTGCACCCCCTTCCTCTAACTGTCAATTTTTTCATGGGACTCACAAGTGATGTTGAATATCACGTCTTATACCGTATTTAGTTCATTCAAATTTTAAGTAGGGGTCGCTTCAATAGTTCTGTATATAATTGCTATTAACAAAGTGAGGCCCCCGCATATCCGTTAAAATTCCAAGGCGATTATCAAATCCGAGGCCCATAAACATGGCAACAGTGTTAATTCGTTAAGACATTAGGGTTTCCCTAATGTTTTAAAATGTTTCATTATTAGATTATTTATTAAATATTAAAATATTTGTGAAAATTATGCAAATTTTAAAAGATGTTTAAAAAATAGGATTGCCAAAATTATGATAGGGTTTACTGGAATGCGAAGACCGAAAAAATTATTTGCCGCACAGCGGATAAGGACCAAAGCGATTGGATAGTTTATTTCGGAAAAAGGTCAAGAAAAAGTAAAAATTTTCAAAATTGGCGCTATTAATCCAAAATGCATCGTTTGCACAGTAGTGCAATGTGTCCCAAATCAGAGGCTCACTCGATTTCCTGCCTTTATTATTGGACTAAAATGGAGAACCTAAATTTATTCTCACGTATTTTTTTGTGAGGAGTTCGATTTTAAGGTTGAATAAGCGATAGAGCTTGTAATATGCGAGGTATTGTCAAAAAAACGATTTTCCAAATTCTCTTCACCCTATATATTTTTACGGAACTCGATATGGTATATTATTGTGGTTATAAAGGCATATTTCATTCATACATCTAACTTCCGGTTTACCTGGAAATAGCTAACATCCAGCAAAATTTTGGCGACAACCTGTGTATTATGAAGTAATTGAAAAGTAGCCAATCTCCTAATTTCAAGAATATAACACATATCCATAATATTTAGTAATTTTCGAGAAACGAAATGCGATAAAGTAATATAATAAGCTAATTCTAAAACCTTATAATTCACACATAGCTTGAAACGAAATAAGAAAAAGAAAACTACTGAAGGTAATGGACATGTGTTATATAATAATAATAATAAATAAATACACCACATGTAATTACGACCCCCTTTATCCCAGAAGGCTGAGCCTTGCGCGGGAGGGAGGGGGCTACACATTTATAGACAAGGGACACACATCCAATATCCGTGTATAATGGAAAAATCCCTCTCACAGGATTCGAACCCGGGACTTTTGGGTGAGAGGCAGGTACTCTACCATCTCCACCATCAGTCATATATACACTGACGACCAAAATTAACGCTCCACCTTAAATTTACCATGATTTTGATTTTGATTTTCTTCTCAACCGTTTGCCTGAATTTAATATGCTTATTTTATTTTGTTGATGAACCCTTCTGGAATGTATAGCCTTGCCGACTTTAAGTAAAAATTATTTATTCATTAAATATAGGGCGCAACAATAAAGCTGTTTTTCCAAAAATTCAAAACACCCTGTGGGAATTGCCAGCAGTAAAATTGAACTCCAGTTCAAACTTAATTGTAGGTTAATCTTTTCTTAACATAATGTACTTTTTTGGTGCATTTTTTTACCTTTGCTATTAAAGGAGATATTCCAAGTGGGGAAAAAAATAAAAATTTCTTGTTTTTTGGATGCAGTTTTTTTTGTTATGGGTTTGAATAAATTTAGTGTCATTAAATAGGCAATAGGCTAAACCGGAAGTTAGATATATGAATGGCATATGCTTTTATAACCACAATAATATACCATATCGATTTTCGAAATAATATAGGTACAGGGTGCAAAAAAATTGGAAAATATATTTTTTGACAATACCTCGTATATTAGAGAAAAAATACCCAAAAATAACCATTTAGAAATAAATCTAATAACAAAAAGAACTACTAGATTAAAAGTCTTAAATTGAGAAATTGTAAACAACAATATTTGAAGCAATAACATTAAACGTTATTTTCTTTAAAACGGTGCATTTCAGCGACATGCAACAAGAATACCTTTCTCAAAGCAAATCGAATGCTGTTTTAAAATAACTGATCACTTTCCAAAAATATCCATCCTTTAAAAAAATGTGACGTAAACAATGTAGTGGCAAGGGCGCTCTGAACGCCCTGTACATTTATCGCAAAAAATAAACCTATATTCGTGTTCGTAACACAAAAAAACATACTTCTGTAAACTTTTATCAAATTACAAAAACAAGAAATAAATTATTATATATAAAAATTAATACATACAAAATATTCTGGGGGCTATAACTCATCAAGCAAACAAAATAATTGTACTAAGGTAAGTTGACTTAAATCACATTATTTTGGTCCACGGAAGCTATTCCTGAAGTATGGGCCCAACTTTGCTCTTTTTAACAGAAAAGCAAATTCTATATGGTACATTGTACCATTTTATCCTCCTTTATTGGTCGCATTATCCGAAATTTAAACATCTTCGGACTAATTACTGTTAAAACACTCATTAAAAAAAAATAACTTGATGCAAATTCTAGAAAAATGAAACATCCTGTACACTAAATTATCACATCAAATGAAATAACAAGTAAATTTGACAAACTTTTATATTTAACGTTTTTTTTTAATTTCTAAAAATAAAAAAGTTGATGAATTCTAGAAGAATGGAACATCTTTTATAATAAATAAAAACACAAGTAATTTCGACAAACTTATACTCCATTTCCAAATTGCAGGTACGGTCCTACAGCTCTATAGCTCAACGTAAATAACAGCTACTATAGGTAAAGCTACTCGTATAAATATTGCCAAAATAATTTAAATTATATTGAGAAAAACTTTATAGAAATAACTTACCTGGATTATGGCTTAAAGCCATATTTAATATTTGTTTTGATCGATAACTCATTTTTACGCACGCAACAGCACTAATACACACTTAAAGCATTGATTAAGGAATGAACAAGATACGCGACTTCAATGGTAAAGTGCGAAGCCAATTTTGGCGGCGAGATCTCGGTAAGTTGCGGGCATTCCTGTGATTTACGTAGTATGCTTTTGACAAACCTGTATCGTGTCTCGTTTTATATCATTAATAATCTAGTGGTAATAAGAATTTAATGTCCAGATTAATTTTAGTTTAAAATTATTAACGTATTATGTCCTCTCTGCCAGCTATTTCTCAACGTTTGTATGACTTTCAACCGTCACATAATTTTAAACTAAAATCAATCTGAACATTCAATTTTTGTTTTCACTAGATTATAAATTATATAAAACCAGACACGACACAGGTTTATCAAAAGCATACTACGTGAATCATAGGAATGCTCGCAACTTACCGGGATTCTCGCTGCCAAAATTAGCCTCGCACTTTACATTGGAGTCGCTATCTTATTCATTCCTTAATCAATGCTTAAAGTCTTAACAGAAATAATACGTAGATAAGTTAGCAGGAACCTCAAAAATGCACGTGGTAATGTATTTCGCGGGAGAAAATTAGGAGCATATCTTGACAACGTTGCAGGGACTCGTATGTATACTGAAAATGCCATTTATAAACAGTGGGCCTCGCTTGTTACATAAATATTATAAAGGGACTCGGATATACGTTGTAAACATGTATGTTTTAATTTTGAAAAAATTTAACCCCTCAACAGGGATTATTGTTAAATGTTATTAGGACATTGCAAAACATCAATATATATAGTATCAAAATCATCCCTTTAGGTGGGCCTCGGGTGGCCTGTTGAGTATATCGGGCCTCGCTTGTGTAACTGGATACGTATATATATATATATATATATATATATATATATATATATATATATATATATATATATATATATACCCGCCCAGCTATCTATTTCGCCTCCGACTACCAAACAGACACTCAGGCCTCCGGCATATTGGAAGTAGATATAATTAAATTTTTGGAATGTATCAATTCCCTTTCTATCATTAAACAATGGGAACTTCAGAGGGGTAAACATTTTTAATATTTTTTATAAACATGCAGAGATAAATTGGACGTATCAAATGGACTCCGTTTGTGAACCTGACGTACATGCCTCCATTTGTATAAAATTTATAAATTTGATCGCCGCTTAGGCCTCCGAACAGTGTTGCCGTGTAAAGTATATACCAATTCAACCAAATTACAAATTATAGCCGCATTATGTGTAAACACCGAATGAAATCGCATTTTTATTTAATTCTTTTTAAATGTCTACAGCTAGTTTAAAGAAAAATGATAATAATAAATTGTGGCCGCTTTGATTGATTGTTCATGAATATACATTTTGTGTTTTTAGTTTAGTATGACTAGAGTAGGTCAAATCCACATATTTATTCTGTGACTTTCATATTTATAATAAAAAACAACATTTTAGTATTATTGACTGATGGTCGAGATGGTAGCGTACCTGTCTCTCACCCAAAAGTCCCGGGTTCGATTCCCGGTCGTGGCAATGGAAAATACTGTGAGAGGGATTTTTCCATTATACACGGATATTGGATGTGTGTCCCTTGTCTTTAAATGTGTAGCCCCCTCCCGCACAAGGCTCTTCGAGAGCCTTCTGGGATAAAGGGGGTCGTAATTACATGTGGTGTATTTATATTAGAGAAATTTTATTAAAGAAACAAACAAAATGTTACAAATATAAAAAATATAAGTAATGAATTTAATAGCTATTACATAGTTGTAGGAAAATCTTTAGCCGGTAAAATTAAAATGCATAACTACTCCTATAAATTCTAATATACATAAATTCTAATATACTACACAACTTCTTTTTGACTATCACAAATTAACCTGAAATTAAAAAAAATATATAATGAAAACTTAAAAAACAAAAAGGCACCAAAAAAAGATCAGCCAAATTATTTAGAACCATATATAAGCAAAACCTCTCATTTGCATCCACAACACTATTTTTGAAACTGGACTATATCCAGAGCCTTTTAGACGCCGTTGTTACACCGATTTTTAAAAGTGGAAATGAGCTTAATGTAGAAAATTAGAGATCAATTTCAAATCTTTATTTTTATAAAGATTACTGACTTTTTTCTTGAAATCCGTACTGAGATTCTCTTATTAACTTGTATTTTTTATATGACGTATCTCTAGTTTTTATAATTTTTTCTATAAAAATATTAGAAAAAATTATAAAAACTAGAGTGACGTCATATAAAAAAATGCGAGTTAAGAGGAATGTTTGCACGTATTCCCCTAATATCGCGAATTATTTGCCCTGTAAACAATATTTGAAAATTAAATAACGTCGGTCTTGCGAAAAAAATGCAAGGGCCCTTTTTTGTTGCAAATTTTGTCCCCAATAAGATGCATATAATAAGATTTGTCTTAAATAAATTTTAAGACCTTCAAAAGGAATGTTGACGATATAAAACATGTACAAAATCAGGAAAACGCGCTACGCTCTAGAGACTACAATTTTTTAAATACCTGATCAATATCTTTTTTAAAGTAAAGAGGAGTAAAAATACTCTAAAGTGACCAACGGTTTTTTAAATCCCATAATAAATAATATATTTTGTAATCACTTACATTAATGGTTTTTAAAACATTATTTACTTGTACTTCTAGATAAAATTTTCAAAAAACCATTGGTCACTTTTTAGTATTTTTACTCTTCAGTTTAAAAAAAAATAATCAGATATTTAAAAAATTGTAGTCTCTAGAACGGGGCGCGTTTTCCTGATTTTGTACATGTTTTGTATCGTCAATATTCCTTTTAAAGGTCTTAAAATGTATTTAAGACAAATCTTATTATATGCATCTTATTGGGGACGAAATTTTCAACAAAAAAGTGCCCTAGCATTTTTTTCGTACAACCGACGTGGATTATTTTATTTTCAAATATTGTTCCCAGGCAAATAATTCGCCATATGAGCATTCCTCCTAATAACAGAATCTCAGTATGGATTTTAAGAAAAAAGTCAATAAGTGACGCAATAAAAATTTACCATTAAGTTAAGACAGCTGTGTTGACAAATTGAAGCTCTCGCTATAAGTATCTTCTTAGACCTAGTGAAGGCCCTTGGCATTGTGTCATATTCTTAACTTCTTCAAAACATAAATCAGATTGATCTCAGCGACTGAAGTTAGTCAAAAGTTATCTGGAAAATAGGCCAAACCATGAATTACCTATATAATATACGGGTGTCCCAGATTTAAACGGACACAGTGAAATGGGAGATAAAGCACACTTTGCTGAGTTCAAAACACCCCCACACTTACCTTTGAAAGTGAATGGTTTTCGAGATACGGGGTGTTTTATGGTTCTTGGCCAATTATTCATACCGCCATATTTTCGGAATGGTCGCACATATCGGGATAAAATTTGGTACAAATATTATACTCTTTTAGTTCAATTAAAAGCATAATTTATTTTTGAAAAATTCCAGGACCGGACTCGTTTTTTTTAATGTTGCTATCAGTGCTTCGAACAACACCCTGTATATCATTTATTGGAAACTGTTAGTAAACATTGAAAAAGACAATGGATCAGTGTATAAAATAATGTCATAATATTTGATGGCACACGTACTGTTATGTTTTAATAAATTTTTGAAATTGTCATTTGACCAAATATTAAAATCTACAAATAAAGTAGTCAGCAAACTTATAGTCATTATATTGCTAATTTCACTGAAATAGCCTACAATAGACCTTATTATTTGTTTTTCTGTACATGAACCGTATTTAAGCTTTTTTGAGCTTAAATTTCCATTCAAAATAACACAATCCATTTCACTCATAGAAAAAATTTAAATTAGCTATAAGTGGGCTTGTACTAATATGTACTATTAAAATCAGTAACTAAAGACTTTAGAAAATAATATTAAAACAATGAATTTTATAACATAAGGGCAGAAATACACACAAACAAATAATTTATTAAGTAATATTAGAAAAAGAAAAGAAGAAGAAAAATAGGTAATAAAATTAATTAAAATTACAATAGATTCTCAAAATGAACGCCTCCAGCGTTAATGCATGCTTGGGAACGTTTTAATATGTTTCTTATTGATTATTAATCATTTGCGGGTTATTTTTAATACAATAACATACATTTCTAATAACCGTTCCCGTGTGTCGAATTCTTCATTGTACACCTCTGACTTTAAGGTGACCCCATAGAAAGTAGTCTAAAGGTGTAAGATCAGGAGATCTCGGTGGTCAGTTTACTGTACCTTCTCGACCAATCCATCTGTTGGGGTAAGCAGATTGAGATGATCTCTGACCACTAAAGCAAAATGAGGACCAGCACCATCATGCTGAAACATATTCTTGGTATCGATCTCTCTCAATAAATATCTCATAGAAAATAAAAGAAATAAACTTCACCAGTTAACCTTCCTTCAAATATGTGAGGCCCTATTAAATTGTTATTATAAATTCCACACCACACATTAATATTAAATCTGCGTTGGGAAAACACCAGTTTTTCATTTAGTGACATATTAGACAAACGCCTACTTAGGATTTTTAATAGTAGTTAATAAAACATCTAACTCAAAATTTAAGATACGCGTACCTAATGTAAAGTTTGTTGTTTTTTTAAAAAAATTATTATTCCTTAAACGTCAAAAATGTATTAACGTAACTAATTTTAATCGTACATATTAGTACAAGCCTACTTATAGCTAATTTTAATTTTTTCTATGAGTGAAATGGATTGTGTTATTTTGAATGGAAATTTAAGCTGAAAAAAGCTTAAATACGGTTTATGTACAGAAACACAAATAATAAGGTCTATTGTAGGCTATTTCAGTGAAATTAGCAAACTATAGTTTGCTGACTACTTTATTTGTAGAATTTAATATTTGGTCAAACGACAATTTCAAAAATTTATTAAAACATAACAGTAAGTGTGCCATCAAATATTATGACATTATTTTATACACTGATCCATTGTCTTTTTCAATGTTTACTAACATTTTCCAATAAATGATATACAGGGTGTTGTTCGAAGCACTGATAGCAACGTTAAAAAAAACGAGTCCAGCCCTGGAATTTTTCAAAAATAAATTGTTTTTAATTGAACTAAAAGAGTGTAATATTTGCACCAAATTTTTTCCCGATATGTGCGGCCATTCCGAAAATATGGCGGTATAAATAATTGGCCAAGAACCATAAAACACCGTATCTCGAAAACCATTCACTTTAAAGGGTAAGTGTGGCGGTATTTTGAACTCAGCAAAGTGTGCTCTATCTCCCATTTCACTATGTCCGTTTAAATCTGGGACACCCTGTATACTTAACACAAAACAAAATCCGTTGCACGTCATCACCCACCAAGAATTATAAATGAAGAGCAATAAATGAAGAGCACAGCATATATCGGCATATGTTTTGGCCTTAAGGTCAACAGTTGGCAAGTCAACCATGGTGACGTCCCAACAGTTGACCTTAAGGTCAAAATATATATACTTTTCGTTTATAATTCTTGGTCGGTGGTAACGTGCAACGGATTTTGTTTTGAATTAAGTATACGATAGGGTGCCCCAAAGTACAGGGTGTTTCCCTTAAAATTATACTCCCACTTATTTCTGTAAATATTTATGACTAAAATTTCTTTGGCTTAAAAGATAAACGAGGTAAATAGAAAAATTATAATTTTTTAAACGGACATCCTGTATATGTTTTATATGTTTGAATTCGTCGAGTTCTTCTGATTACGATGGCATATAACACTTATATATTTAAAAATGTTTATAGCATAAATCTGAGGAGAAGTAATAAAAATTGATGTCAAAAAAGGAAACTATAATTATTATAATTAAATAAATATAAAGAAATAATTATTATTATTTATAACACAAAATGGGCATACATTAAAAAATATATTAAAGCAAATTTTTTCTGAATCTTCCATTGCAAACTTCGTTTTTGGAGAAACGGTAAGATATTTTGTTGAAAATATTTACATCAATTTTGAAATAAATATACAAGTGTTATATACCATCGTAATAAGAAAGACGCGATGTAGATATAAATATATAAAAAAGTACAGGTGTTCCATTTAAAAAAATTAAAATTTTCTATGCACCTCGTATATCTATTAATATAAAAAAAGTAATGACATACTACATAGAACTAGTTTTTGAAAAATTTTATTGAATAATAATTAATAAAAAATTAATAGTAACAAAACATTTTTAATAACAAGCTTTTATTTAAATGCTCTAAAAAGAAGAAAATAAACTTTAAATTAAATCAAACCCATCAATTTACTACATTATACAATATATATGATATAAAAGCTTGTCGCGAGAGTTTAATATTGTATTCTTGTTTATTTACCCAGGAAAATCTCGCGACAAACTTTTATATCATATAAATTGTATAATGTAATAAATTGATGGATTTGAATTAATTTAAAGTTTATTTTCTACTTTTTAGAGCATTTAAATAAAAGCTTGTTTATAAAAATGTTTTTTTACTATTAATTTATTTTTTAGTTTTTTTCGTATTCTTTTCGTATACTTCTAGGCAAACCCTTTCATTTGATACCCATTTTATGATGGTAGATAAGAAAATTTTGTCCGCCATCTTGGGGCGCCCGCCATATTGAATTTAGTGTGAAGTCATTTTATTTTACCCATTCTTCTCAGCAAACCCTTTAAATTGATACCCATATTATGGGGGTGCATAAAAAATAACTAGTCCGCCATATTGAATTTAATGTGACGTCATTTTATTTTTCCTATTCTTCTCATCAAACCCTTTTAATTGATACCCATATCATGGGGGTGCATAAGAAATAACTAGTCCGCCATCTTTTGGAGTCCACCATATTGGATTTAGAATGACGTCACTTAGCTAAACATGCAATTGTCATCCAAACTAAACGTGTATGCAAAATTTCAGCTCAATCGGTTGGGGATGACAATTTTAAAATTCAGTTGCAAGATTTGACCTAAACAAACAAACTAACAAAAAAACAAACTAACAAAAAAACAAACTAACATACAAACATTGCAAGTTAAATAAAAGCTTGTAAAAAACATGAGGGTATAGTTTATTATTTACGAAACATCCTGTATAGATTTGAGCCTTATACTTTTTAGCATTTATGTAAACACAAATTCTATGAGAAAGATAATATCCTATGATCTTACCACAATTTTTTATACATGCAAACCTGAAAGATCTGAAAAATAGTATTGAGGAGGACCTGAAACCTGAATAGTGTATAATTGCTTATCCCGTTTAGGAATTTATAGACTTCACTCTTCAATGTATTTCTGTTTGTGGAGACAAACTAGAACATTTTCGGCGCAATCATTTAAAGATACTCATCTTTGAGATAGTATATAAGAGAGCAACGTTTGCGCCTCCTCTAAACGATGTGCGACGTCGCCAGTTATACGGAGTTGTGTACGTACGGTTGACTATGCGGAGGCCTATTCGACTTACCCGTAAACATAAAATTATATGCCTCTACTCTAGCGCTAGAAAGCGGAATTTTGCTGAACTAATCTGTATAACTGTATGTGTGTATAGGTCGTATAGGCCTCCACCAAAAATTTTGTCAGAGCACTCATGATGACATCACATACATTCTGTGAAATTTTTAATAGGGAAACGTAAGTGCCTCCGAATTTTCGTTCTCGCCTCCGATTTCGGAGGCGTAAACAACAGTCAGATATCATTTCGGAGGTGTGTAGGTATGCCTGGCAAATATATATATATATATATATATATATATATATATATATATTGATAAAGGGTATGTTGTGGCCTCCAAAGTAGATACCAAAGATACGTTGTCACCTCATATATAACGTTATGGCCTCCGATTTCGGAGGCGACAACGTTTCTCCTATTTTTCATCGGTTTTGGAAAGAAGGTGACATCTACAGTTCAAAAACGAAAATTTGTTCGGAGGCGACAAAGTACCTTCCATACTCACAAATAAATATTTTGGTTCCTATATATAACGCTGGCGCTGATGTCGCATTCAGTATTCAATGAGAGCACGTTGTCACCTCCTGATATATAAAGCTGAATTTTTTGTCACAAGCGTAGCGTTCCCGCCTCCTTAAAAAGGCAACGTCGCAGGACATTTCAGCATATTATGGGCGAGTTGCTTTATTCACGGGTTGATCCACCAGATGTGTTTTATCTCGTTCTAACCTCGGACATAGAACGAGATAAAACACATCTGATGGATCCACCGGTGAATAAAGCAACTCGCCCTATGAGATTGGATAGTGATAATTTAAATATGTCATCAATTATGTCATTTGAACATCCTAAATTATAGTTATTGTTTTATTTACGTGGCATACTGAAAATTTTTGCAGAAAACCGGAATGATACAATATATCAGCTTTGAAATTTTTCATAATTCAAGAAGCTATATTTCAAGATATGATTGGAATAGATATTAAGTATAATATATTATATATTTTTGGAGAAATAAAACAATATAACTTACTTTTAGCTTAAGACGTATAATTTCATGCACATCTGGAGATTCTTTGTAAAATGTAATGTAAGACTAAAAAGTGGGTGAGAACGAGTCAGACTGTACAGGCCAGTACAGGGATATTATCGAAAGATTAACCCCTTATGACATTTTTATTCTTCTAAGAAAATAATGGTAAATACAAAAGTTGTGCGAAATTTTCCCGCGATCTCACCGTACTTATCGAAATTACAATTATACAGGGCGTTCTGGAGATACAAACCTAACTTGTTTTTCTAAATGGAATACCCTGTATGTTTTTATATTTTTGAAATCTACGCATTATCCCGATTCCGACGATATACCAGGTGACCACGAAATGACGCTCGTCTCTATATCTTCTTGGTTTTACAAGATATGAATTTCAAAGTTGGGCACGTCAAATAACAGTTAAATATGCATTATTTTGACCGCTTTTTTACTTTCAGTCGCTTTGAGTTTCACCGGAAATGACACTAACTTTGATTTTTTAAATGGAACACCCTATAGATTTTTACATTTTTGGATTCAGGAGGTCATTTTGGATATATGTAGTTATGGCATATTGAGATAAAAATATTAATACTGACATTTTTATGAGCAAATTAAATTTTTTACTAGGCGTCCGGAAAGTACAACAGTACAGTATTCATATGAGGCCGGAAAATGAGACATTACGGTATCAGAGCCGGCAAAGTACCGGAAACCACCGGAAACTTATTACGAACCAATCACAAACTGTTATTATACCTTTTGACAGTTGTTTGACATATAAAAATCAACCGTAAATTAAAAAATAGTGTCAAATGTCAAATGACATAAGAAAATAACCAAGTGTCAAATTATACAAAAATGCTAATATACAAGAAATGACGGGATGAAATAAAATATCATTCGACACACGTCCGTAAGGTGTTATTCCAGCCTCGTTTAGATATTCTAGACTCGGCTCCTGCCGTCGCCTCGTCCATAATATCTACTCGACTGTAACAAGTCACCTTCCGGACTTGTGACGAAAATTACTATTGTTATGCTTCAGTAATTAATAAAAAATACAATTATGACGTTATGCCATATGGCATTTGTGTTAAAAAATCTTAAACATTTCGGAAATCATTTCTCCAAATTAACTATCCTTTTTTAATGGCACCATGGTGGTACACTACGTTATTTCAATAAAGCATTTTATTACCGATTACTTGGTACCAAGGACTTCACTATATCTTTATATTGTAATACATTAATATACATAAGAATAACATTCAACTAGAAATGAAAAAAAGTCAATATTTAACAGTGGATCTTTATCAAGTAGATGCCTTTGATCTCCTGAATCTAAAGATGTAAAAATATATGCATGGTGTTCCATTTAAAATTCCAAAGTTCGCATTATTTCCGGTGAAACCAGAAGCGACAAAAAATGTTAAATCTGTTGAATTAATGCATATTTAGCCGTTATCTGAGGTGCCCACATTAGAAATTTATATCTTGTAAAACCAAGAAGAGATAGAGGCAAGTGACATCTTGTGGTCATATTCTTGGTTTTAAAAGATATGAATTTCAAATTTGGACACGTCAAATAACGGCTGAATAATATTTATTAATTCGACCAATTTATCATTTTCCGTTGCTTCCTGTTTCACCGGAAATTATGCTAACATTGGATTTTTAAATGGAACGCCCTGTATATTTTCACATTTTTTATTCAGCAGGTCAGATGCTAGAGATCCACAAATATGAGTTTTTTTTTTTCATTTATATCTTTTTGAATGTTATATTATTCTTATGTATTTTTATGTATTATAATATGAACAAATCCATCATTAAAAAAAAATAGTTATCCTGAAAAAATTATTTTCAAAATATTTCAGATCTTATAACACAAATTTCATATGATATAATACCATAATTGCATTTTTTGATTAATTATTAAAGCAAAATAAAACATATTTTTGAGATCACGGCCGCCTGGATGAAAAATTTAGTTTGCTCATAAAAATGTCTGCCAGTAATATTTTTCTCAATATGCCATAACTGTATCCAAAATGACCTCCTGAATATAAAAATGTAAAAATATATAGGGTGTTCCATTTAAAAAACCAAAGTTAGTCACATTTCCGGTAAAACCGGAAGTGACAGAAAATGAAAAATCAGTCGACATAATGCATATTTAACCGTTATTTGACGTGCCCTAATTTGAAATTCATATCTTGTCAAAACAAGAAGATATAGGGACGAGCGTCATTTCGTGGTCACCCGGTACATGTATTGTATGTTTGCTCAACTTTTTGCTCAACTTCTTCTAATATAAATTTTTGCAAAATATGTAGAAAAACAGGGTTGCCTTGAAAATTATATTGGTTAGAAATACCATTCTGCATTTTATTTTGTTATTTTATACTAGGTAAATCATGTTTTTACAAAAAAAACATATTTTATGAAAAGGTGTTCCACATGCCACATAACAATCAATAATGCCATTCTTTTATTCGATTGAACAAGAACCATTTTGACTTAAAAATGTAGCCACCAAAACTAGGGCTAGTAAGAGAAATATCAAACTAAAATAGTAATGCTTTTGTTTCTGACCAAACTGATTTGACGCCTCCTATATTTTCACATAATTAATTGGATCGCGGAGAAAACCGCATGTTTTTTATGTTGAACTGATCATCTGTGCAACGTAACATGTTTCAAAAATTCCTATTTAATTAATAAAATAAAGTAGAAAAATATAAAATTTTCGTGGCAAAATTGATTCTTTTTATTTTGCAGCCATTGATATTTGATGTCTATTGGGCAATTAGGCCAAGTGGCAAGTATTTTTTCGCCACAAATTGATAATAGCATCTTGTTTCACAGACATAAAAAATATGTCAAAAGTGTGATTACCTCCGAGGTCGGAGACTACCCTTAATTTTGCAATTTAGGTACAATAATCCGGTTTTCTAGCAATAACTGGTATCCTATTCATCCTACGTGAGAAATGGTGGTATACAAAATTGAAGATATTAAAATTCTTTATAAAAGATGCCCTACGCATATTTTTGCTCAGACCAACGGTTTTTTAATACTAACCGCACAAAATTGAAAAATTCGTGACGGTCACAGCGAGCGAAAACCTTTGGTCTGAGCAAAAATATGTAAAGTTTATAGAGAATTTTAATGTCTTCAATTTTGTATACCACTATTTCTCTCGTAGGGTGAATAGGAATACATAAATCGCACAATTAAGGGTAGTCGCCGACATCGGGGGTAATCACACTTTTGATATGTTTTTTATGTCTCTGAAACAAGATCATTAAGAAAAAAAAATGTATTATCAATTTGTATTTTTTTGTGGGTTTTTTCGACCTGCCGCCGTATGGACTAAAAAGGTTGGATCAAATATACAATACATATACAGGGTGAATCAGTTTTAATGGGATAAACGCAAACGAATAATAATAATAAAATTTTGTTATATAAACATATCCTCAAAATTGCTTAGTTTGTGAGATACCAAGTGTTTTTATTTTTTATCTTTGAAACGGGAAAAGATATTTCAGTCAAATTTGGTATATGATAGTTTTGGACAAAACCACATTCATTCTTGTGCTCCTTAACATTAACACAAGATCCAGTGGCATACAAATCGGGGCCATCTGATCCCCTTTTTTAAAAAAGTGGACGCGTCTGGGTTTTTTTAAAGATTTATAATAATTTTTATAATCGTTTGTCAATTCTAAGTAAATTAGGTCTCTACAAGTGTTAACCATAATGTATTTGATTTTGAGTTATTTCCCTATTTGTTATTAGAAATGTATAAAAACTTGAAACCTGGCAAGATGTTGTTTAATGGAAAATTGAATTAAATTGACGACTTATTTTAATTATAAATATAAATGTCTGTTTAGTTTAATCTTTTGACAATAAACTCTTACACCTTAATTGAATTAAAGGTTTTTAATAGATTTACGTCAAAGTTGAATACATATTAAATATAATAATGCAATAAATTCCAATAATATAGCATTCTTACAGTTGCTTTAAATATTAATAAGTTGTATCAATTTCAAAAGTCTCGCCAGTTTTCCATTAATGACGTCAAAAACGGACGGTCTCGTTATTGGTTAAAGTCCAAATAAATTCGTTCGTGCACGTGACGTCACAATACTAACCTCAAAAATATGTAATTTTTACGATTTTCAAATATGCTGCTTTTATCAAAATTTCTGCTCCTGTACTATGAACTAAAATCTTGTTCAGTGCATTATTAATGAAGTTTTAATTGCCTTAATCTAATAAAATAAGATTGTTTTTGTTGGTTGGAAATCCAATCTATAATTAGCTGCCTATTTTTAATAATCTACAAAACTGCAGGGTGTCCCGAAATAACGTGAAAACCTCTTAAGGCTATTTCCTCATCAAGAAATAAATATAATCTCTTATGTACAGTAAAGTCGAGAACAGCCTCCTTGAGCCGCTAGATCTCCTCAAAAGGGGGCACCAAAAAGTGATTTGATTTTTTTTTTTTTTCGAAAGTGACTATAGCTGGCGGAATGAAATTTGGGCACGACTTTGTACTTATGGAAGGTCTTCTTAATAGGTAAAAGTTAACAGGAGTTAAATTATTATGCATATACAGGGTGTCCCGAAATTAGTGGTCATCATTTTACCAGCTTGTTCAAAAATAAGGCAAGAAGTTCCTACAAATATAGCCACAGAAAGGCTTCCTAAGGGAGCTACAACCCTTTAAAAGTGCTTCCTTGATGATGGTTTTTAGTTAATATTTCCGAAACCGGTGAAATTAAAAACATGAAATTTTGGTCAATTACTAATCATTTTATGACCAATAAGGTAGTGTAAAAATGAATCAAAAATTTCATTCAGGGGTGGGTCAAACAGGGAGGGGGTGGAGTAAAATGCCCCACAACTTTTTCGCATGTAAGTTTTTCCAAATTTTGGTAGCAAATTATGGAATACCAGAGTTTTTTCTGCAATAAAGGTATTCTAGTTGTACTTTGATATGGCGCACCGTTTTCGAGTTATTTGAGTTTCTGGAAAACAATAATCACAAAAAAATCACAACGGAACGAGTAGGATGCACAGTTCTCTAGGTACTTAGTATCTAATTAATAATAGAATTATGCTGAAATGATCGCTTCCAGGGCGCTACTGCAAAAAATAATAATAGGACAATTTTATTAGTAATTACTAATTAAATGTAAAGTTTATGTTAATAGGCCTATGACTTTGCTAGAATTAAAACAAAAAATATGAGAAGAAATTAATAGAATTCCACCTGAGATGTGTTTAGCAGTTTTTAATCACATGGAGAAGGTATTGCAGGAGTGTTTTGACCGAAATGGAAGGCGCTTCGACAATATAATTTTTAAAACATAAAATCCGCCTATATTGTGTGTATTTTTGCAGTAATAAATTTATTTTAAAACTTCAAGCAAATTTATTATTAGCCTTTAAAAAGGGAATTCCATTCCTAGACACCATGTATAAACCACAATAGTTGAAATGTTTTATTGTGTATTTTAAGTCCCTAAAGGAGTAGTTTATTATTTTCCTTAAGTTTTATATCTTAATTCCTCTGGTTCTTATCACCCCCAATCATGATTAGGTACCACGTATCTTGGGCAATGGGAGTCAAAACAACTTCTTTTTAAGAAAATTAACCAGAATTAATCAGAACGGTATAAAACTAGTCAAAAAAATATATTTTTTAACCTTAGTTATTACATTTTCGAAAGCAAATACGTTTCTTAAGCTGTAAAACTTATTAGCAATTTAATAAAAAATAAAATGTAATATATTATATTTTATTAGTAATATATTAAAGTAATATATTAAAGTAATTTATTAAAGTGATATATTAAAATGTAATATATTACATTTTATTTTTTATTAAATTGTTAATAAGTTAGTTTTATAGCTTAAGAAACGTATTTGCTTTCGAAAATGTAATAACTAAGGTTAAAAAAATATATTTTTTTGACTAGTTTTGTACCGTTCTGATTATCTCTTCTTGGGTAATGCGAGTCAAAACAACTTACTTTTAAATTAAGAAAATTATATTTCTTTGTCATGTTTTTAATAAATTTTATAACTAAACAAACGTACTTATAAACAAATATATTTTGTTGACTCAGATTTTTACAGTTCTCCTTAACTGACCACAATTTCCTTGTCCTTCCCAAAAGTCATGTTCCTCATTTATCCCATTTTATTTAATATTTCGATAAGTAATATTTCATGAGTAAAACATTCTGAAACTGAATTTATATTCATATTAAAAACACGCCCTTATAATGCACGGATACAGAGGTGTCTTTGTGACCTCCGATAATGTGACAACACTGTCGGAGCCGACAACGTTATTAACGTGAGCGCTTATATATAAGTCAAATTTCTCTTCCCCTCTTTTGAAATACAGATTCGTGACCCTCTCCTCACCCCATATATGAAATTTTTTTTTCTCTAGTTGAACGGGGAGACCCGGAGGCGAGGTCGCCTCTTCCATGTAGTGGAGGTGACAACATACCGCGTATAGATATATATATATATATATATATATATATATATATATATATATATATATATATATATATATATATACATATATATATATATATATATATATATATATATATATATATATATATATATATATATATATATATATATATATATATATATATATATATTTGCCTGGCATACCTACACACCTCCGAAATGATATCTGACTGTTGTTTACGCCTCCGAAATCGGAGGCGAGATCGAAAATTCGGAGGCACTTACGTTTCGCTATTAAAAATTTCACAGAATGTATGTGATGTCATCATGAGTGCTCTGACAAAATTTTTGCTGGAGGTCTATACGACCTATACACATATACAGTTATACAGATTAGTTCAGCAAAATTCCGCTTCCTAGCGCTAGAGTAGAGGCATATAATTTTTTGTATACGGATAAGCCGAATACGCCTCCGCATAGTCAACCGTAGTACACACCTCCGTATAACTGGCAACGTCTCACACCGTTTAGAGGAGGCGCAAACGTTGCTCTCTTATATACTATCTCAAAGAAGAGTATTTTTAAATGATTGCGCCGAAAATGTTCTAGTTTGTCTCCACAAACTGAAATACATTGAAGAGTAAACACTGAAAAATACGGGTTGTTCAATTTTAATAATGTACAAGTTATTATAAGCTCAACATAATAATATGTCCCCCACGCTGACAGAAGTATTTTTTTCAAAGTCTATAAATTCTTAAACGGCATAAGCAATTATACACTATTCCGGTTTCAGGTCCTCCTCAATATTATTTTTCAGATCTTTCAGATTTCCATGTATAAAAAATTTTGGTAAGGGATATTATCTTTCTCATGGAATTTGTAGTAAGTATTTTACTCGGTATTTCATTTACATAAATGCTAAAAAGTATAATGCTCAAATCTGTACAGGATGTTTCGTTTGAAACCATACCCTCATGTTTTTTTTATTAATTATTATTAAATAAAATTTTTCAAAAACTAGTTCTATGTAGTATATCATTACTTTTTTTTATCTTAAAAGATCCTTTAGTTTTTTATATATTTATATTTACATCGCGTCTTTCTTATTACGATGGTATATAACACTTGTATATTTTTTTCAAAATTGACGTAAATATTTCCAACAAAATATCTTACCGTTTCTCTAAAAACGAAGTTTGCAATGGAAGATTCAGAAAAAATTTGCTTTAATATATGTTTTAATGTGTGCCCATTTTGTGCATTATTAACTTGTGATATAAATAATAATACAAAAGTGATGTTTAGCAGGGTTCGATAATAAAAATAAATGAATAAATGAATAGTGCCATATACCCTGAAAACGAAACATGATGCAGCCACGGACACGTGTTTCGGAGTTATTGCTCCTCATCAGCGTAGCGCTACGCTACGCTGATGAGGAGCATGTTTCTTTTTCAGGGTATATGGCACTATTCATTTATTCATAAATAATAATAATTATTTCTTTATGTTGATTTATTTGATTTATAATAATTACAGTTTCCTTTTTTGACATCAATTTTTATTACTTATCCTCAGATTTATACTATAAACATTTTTTAATATACAGGGTATCCCTCCTCCTAAAATCTTTATTTGTGAACCGATTTTCAAAATCTTTTTTTGCTGGATAGGGTTTGCAAAACTGCATTTAAGCTATACCTTATATTTTTTAAAAAGGTACATCATGACCTACTGAGACGTATTTTTTTTTAGCGAAATTTCGAGAAAAACTATTAGCGATTTTTTTAGAGAAAAACTAATACCAGAATTAGATTCAGGACCTTTTAAAACCTAAGTGGTGTGAATTTTGCGACATTAGGATACAGAGTGTTAAAGAAAATGGAGAGGAATTTTTAACAACAAAATCGGTACTATTTTGAAATTATCAGTAATTTAACATTTTTCACAATTCTCTGGTTTATTTGAAGACGTATTAAGAAAAAATCGACAGTGGTAACGATTAAAAATGGTATCTAATTTCTGTTGATACTTCTGTTTTTCTCGAAATTACGCTAAAAAAAATACGTCTCAGTAGGTCATGATGTAAGGTATAGCTTAAATGTAGTTTTCCAAGTCCTATCCAGCAAAAAGTAGATTTCGAAAATTGGTTCACAAATAAAGATTTTAAGTGGGACACTCTGTATAAGTGTTATATGCCATCATAATCTGAAGAACTCGACGAATTCAAACATATAAAACATACAGGATGTCCGTTTAAAAAATAATAATGTTTGTATTTACCTCGTTTATCTTTTCAGCCAAAGATATTTTAGTCAATAAATATTTACAGAAATAAGTGGGAGTATAATTTTAATTGAAACACCCTGTACTTTGGGGCACCCAATCATATACTTAATACAAAGCAAAGTCCGTTGCACGTCATCACCGACCAAGAATTATAAACGAAGAGTATAGCCTACATTGGCATATATTTTGGCCTTAAGGTCAACTGTTGGGACGTCACCATGGTTGACTTCCCTACTGTTGACATTAAGGCCAAAACATATGCCGATATAGGCTATGCTCTTCATTTATAATTCTTGGTGGGTGATGACGTGCAACGGATTTTGTTTTGTATTACGTATATACTATATAATTCATACTAAGTGTTTGGCCTATTTTCCAGGTAACTTTTGACTAACTTGACTATAGGAGATACGGAAAATTCTAAGCATAACAGTTGTTGAATGTCAAATTATGCGTAGCGTACAAATAATTATTTTCCATTATACATATAAGATGTTGTATGTGTGTATGAGGTAACATATCTCCAAAGTATTTGAGATGTTGACAGTTTTTGAAAGAAAGAACTGAGAGTTGAATACCAATTTTAAGAAACATATATGTATTTGAGACACCAAAAATGATTAGCCTGAGCAATTTTTCTCATATTATTAGCGGACCATAAAGTATTTCATGAAGAATTGAAAATTTATGGCAAAACCGTACATGGTGTTCACAATGCATAGCTAATTTTCAAAAATCAAATTGCTTAAGATTCCTTATTTTAAATGGAACACCTTGTCTATTATAATAGTAGTATTAAACTCTACATAAAATTGAAGCCAAAATATGAAGGTCTATGCGGTATTTAAATTTTTAACAAAATATTGCCAGTACTCTTTGATTCTAAAATTGTTCGCTATGTATATACTATGAAATACAATATAAAATGTGCCTTGTTAAATTATGATAAATGTATTTGAATTACTTAGTTAGGATTATTGCAAAAATAATTTAATAATGATATCTGAAATTGCAATTGTAATTAATTTAAATAAATTATACTTCCCATACAAGAACAAATCGCAAATCTATTTAAATCGGGAAGCAACTAAACAATTCTTATAGCATTTGACCATCACAAACTTATTCTCGTTTAGATAATTTCATCCTATAGGCAGTTTTTTTTCAAAATTTTGACAAATAACTTTATCTTCAAAACCATTTCAAATAAATATTATAAGGGGAATCATCGGAAATCTCTTGAAATTGTTTAATTGAATATGAAATAATATACAGGGTGTTCCATTTCAAATAATAAAGGTATTAAAGTATTGTTTAAATGTTATTTGTGGCATTTCATAAATTGTTTCTTTCCTTTTCTTTGTTTGGGATTTATTACCACATTCCTTGAGATATTCCTATTCAAAAAATTCGATTTATCTAAAAAATATTCAAATTAACCAGTTTAAAACTGGGAAATAACCTCTACGCCCTTGACGTAATGTCAGAGGATCAGTTAGAGGGTGTTTTTTGACAACCAATTGGAATTAAATTAATACAAAAATACTGCGCTGACGTTTCGGAAACTATATCCGTTTCCTTCTTCAAAGTTTAGGCTTTAGATTTTTATGCAACGTGTAGAATAACACGGCATAAAATAAAAATTGTTTATATCATTTCCATAGATACTTACCATAGAAATGTTGAAAAATATACTAAATAATATTAACTTTATTGAGTTCTTCTGTCAACATAGGAAACCAAGTTGAACAAAATTCTACCGAACAATTTGATACGCATTTATCTTCATTAAGTAAAATTATTGCAGATTCTTTGATTTTTCTTTTTTTGTTGTCTGCTTCTTTGGTCAAAATTTTTGCCGAATCCCATTTTATCCTGTTAGATAAATCGAATTTTTTGGATAGGAATATCTCAAGGAATGTGGTAATAAATCCCAAACAAAGAAAAGGAAAGAAAAAAGGTATTAAAGTTTTTAAATATTCGGGTTCAACATAAAATTATGAACATCCTATAAATAAAATTCTAAAATCAAATACATGGTTTCAAAGCTCTCTTCTAGGCTAATGAACTGCCGTAATGAAAAATTAGTAATTATTTCAAATATAAAAAATACAGCGTTTTTCATAAGGGTGTATGAGTATATATATTTTTGCTTATGCATTATTTAGAAATTATAATGATATAAGGTGTGATAAGATCGTTTTTCTTTATTATTGTGCACTCTTTATACACATGAAATAAAATTAACGGAAGGGAAATTAACGCTAAGACTCAAATTTTACTTTTTAGATTAGGTTTTTAAACGTTAATTTGGATTTCTATACACAATCATTCATAACTTATCGTTATTCATAACAACTCATTACATAATCGAAATTTTCCAATCCTTCGTTGTTTGTTTATTGTATACACAGTTACAGATTAAACACTTATTTCATAAAAAGATCTAAATGCATTAAACAATATATACCCATTTACATATACAGTGTGTCCACTGATGGAGTTGCCTATAGGAAAAACTTTTTATTTTGGACTTTACGCAAAAAACTTATTCTTTATAATAAATTCTGCTTGTCTTAAAACCCTTAAATGGTGTGCCCAGGGGAAGTTATTATTTTTTTGGTTAGTGAATTATGAAAAAAAATCTGTCTATTAAAAAGGCTGCATCACAAAGACCTCCAATAAGTATAAAAAAAAGTTGGTTTATTGACAGGGTGTCCAAGAAGTGAGTCTAAAATATTTGTTTGCGGATTTTGCGACAATTTTTTTTTTTTTTTAATAATGCTGTTTCTCATAAAATCTTCAAATCGCTACTAAAATTTCATTTTACACAGGGTGGATAAAAATAAAATACTAATTGCTTATAGAAAATCTATTTACTAATAACATTAATAATCCATTTTACAACGTAGAGGAATTAAAGCAAAGAATAACGGATGCAATAAACGAAATTAATGTGCCCAGTATAGTACATTTTACACTGAATTCATTAAAAGAGCTGAAAATGCGACCAAGTTCGAGGGGGTTATGTAGAATTATATTTGTTAGTTTGATTTAGAATTAAATGGATTGTTAATATTAGTAGTGTTAATACTAGTAAATATATTTTCTATAAACAATTAAGTTTGTTATTTTTATCCACCCTGTCTAAAATAAAACTTCAGTGCCGATTTGGAGACTATGAGAAACAGGATTATTACCTATAAAAAAAAATTTGGCGAAAAATCCGCTAAGAAAAATTCTAGGATCAATTCGTGGGACACCCTGTCAATTAACTAAGTTTTTTATACTTATTAGAGGTATTGGTGGATATTTTAATAGACAGTTTTTTTTCATAATTCACTAAAAAATAAAAATAACTTCCCCTGGGGACACCATGTATATAATCTTAAATTTGATTGGTTATTTAAGGGTTTTAAGACAAGCAGAATTTATTATAAAGGATAAGTTTTTTGCGTAAAGTCCAAAATAAAAAAGTTTTTCGTATAGGCAACTCCATCCGTGGACACACTGTATATTATATCAATATTTGAAAATTTATAGTTTGCTTCCAAAATAAAAAAGTTTTTCCTATAGGCAAATCCATCCGTGGACACACTGTATATTACATCAATATTTGAAAATTTATAGTTTGCTAAATCCATTTTAAAGTAAACTTGTTTCATTCAACGGTGTTACACATAATGCGGCTATAATTTGTAATTTGCTTGAATTGGTCTATATTTTACACGGCAACACTGTTCGGAGGCCTAAGCGGCGATGAAATTTATAAATTTTATACAAATGGAGGCATGTACGTCAGGTTCACAAACGGAGTCCATTTGATACGTCCAATTTATCTCTGCATGTTTATAAAAAATATTAAAAATGTTTACCCCTCTGAAGTTCCCATTGTTTAATGATAGAAAAGGAATTGATACATTCCAAAAATTTAATTATATCTACTTCCAATATGCCGGAGGCCTGAGTGTCTGTTTGGTAGTCGGAGGCGAAATAGATAGCTGGGCGGGTATATATATATATATATATATATATATATATATATATATATATATATATATATATATATATATATATATATATATATATATATATATATATATATATATATATATATATATATATATATATATATATATAAGTATATATGTATGTATAAGCTTTAGTATACTTATTTTAAAATATTTGAAAACGAAAATGAAAAATCACAATAATAGTTGACCATTTATAATTAAATCATCTTAAAAACAAAAATTTTTATACAATAGTCTTTCTTTTTCTAAGATAATTTGAGTCATTTAATCACTATGTTCACTTCCATCATCAGAATCATAAATATCTTCTTCTATTTCACAATATGGTTCGTACATGCTAGCAGTGTCTTCTGTATCATCATCTATTCAGTAGGCGCATTTGCACAATTTGTGCCTTTGCAAAAACGACATAGAGTAATACAATTTAGATTTGCATGAGCATGTATTTGTTTTGCAACTTTTTCTGCAAGGACATTTAATTTATTCCATCAAATTCTCCGGTATGGTTGATTGATTACTTGCGATTGGCCTTTCCAACCAAAATCCAATGGATTTTCATCATCATCATCGTCACTTCTATGCCATGTTTGAATTTCCAAATAAATTCTTAACAAATGTTGATATAGAGCATCAGATATTGATGGAAGCAAAGACAAATAACATGAACCATGAACCGCATAACATTTAAATCAATATGATGGGTTAAATCCATAAACTGCCCTAACACATGCTTCCCCTGCACTTCGTAATGCTGCCTTTGTAGCATCTGGTTTATGAAAAGTTAGCGGATCTAGACAACGACGTCGCCAATTTAAAGCATTTAAACATATAGATATGTAATAATTTTTTTTGCGATATAATTTTTTCATTGAATTAAGAATTATATTGAAACAAAATTTTTACGATCTGATATAAAAGATACGATATAGGTAAAGTCGAGTAAACTTTAACTTGGCGCGTGGATGAGTTGATATTGTGCATACTATTTAATTTTCTCTTGCACACAAAGTTAAAGCAATACCCCAAAAACATTGTTCACGTATGTTTGTTTATACGTAAACAATGGTTTTGGGCCATTGCTTCAATTTTGTGTGCAAGAGAAAATACAATAATACGCACAATATCAACTCATCCACACGCCAAGTTAAAGTTTACTCGACTATATATGAAAACATGTCAAAAAATTTAAATAATTTTTAACTTGATAAACAGATTCTGGCACATGTCCACAAAAAAGTAGATAAAAAACCGACACTTTAAAAAAGTTTACTCTGACACCATTTCTCATTAAATGACATGCGTTTTAATTGTTTTTTGAAAATGTTTAATTGCTGCCGTAAAAATGAAAATTTTAATTTTTAAATTTAATAACGTATTTGTATAATACATATTTTCTCCAATTCCCGTAAAAATCAGAAGACCTTTACCACACTTATTGCATTATTAGTAAAAAAATAAATAAATTGAGAAATTTTGATTTTTTGAGGTTAGGATGTACTTTTAATGAAACTATACCCCAAGAGTTCGATAGTCTATTTACGAGTATTTTAGTTTTTCTTTTAATTTTTCTACGACCAATAGAGCCAGAGATATTTAAAAAACAATATAACGATGCACTCGAAATGCATCAAAAATGCACTTTTATGCGCTTTTCTCGCGAAGCCGCCGGCGCAGCCCGAATTTGCTAATTTTTTCGGTTTTCGACTCATTTGCATGTATAAAACAAATAACAGAAAAAAATCACTTTTCAGCAATTATTTTGACTAATTTCCCTCCACTATTTAGATTTTATACATATAAATATATCAAATTGGATATGTTTGTTATTATTATGCTTGTATAATAATCTAAATAAAGTCATTTACAAACAATATGTACCAAGCAAAGAAAGAAAACCATGTACTATGCTCTTGAAATTAATTTTAATTAAATAAATTGAATAAAGTATGTTTGTCGACTATTCATCACATCAAAAAAATATATAAAAGTTCAGTGATAGGCAAACCTAAAAAATACAACTAGTAAAATATGTTTATTTCATGAAAATAGTATGAAACATTCAATTTCGGGTAAATATACTAAGTGTCAAATTGATCTCATTTTTTTAGAAGATACCTACAGTAAAAATTTTGATTAATGTAAAATTTAAAATCATGTACCTTCTAAAATAGGCCAGATAGTATGCTTACAATGTACTAACTTTTTTGACAAAAATTACTTTTTCTTTATTTTTCTACTGTATGGTTCCTTGAAACTGGAACACCCTACATATTTAGAATCGGGAAAGAAAATGCTAATACAAAATAAAAAATATATACATTTATTTCGTGTCACATGAGTTACATGCAATTCTAATTTTTTTTATTGCATTTTAGAAAAACATGAATTCCTCCGATTCGGAGGAATAATTTTGATATATATATTTTTACTTTAAGGACTTTAGCTTAGAGCTATTTTACCACTTGACCAGGACACAACACATACACCCATTCCCTGCGACATTGCCATCTGCTGTAGCTGGGCCTCGAATCCAGGAGAGATAAGCTATTAGCGTGCATCTGTGAACCAAGTTGGTATTATCATGAGACGATATAATCCTATTTTTATTGGTGATGTGAAATAATAAGTATAATTTTTTACAATAACTACATTCGAAAAAAGTTAAAGCTACTTGTAAAGACTTCAAAGAGAACAGTGAGTTATATTATAAAAAATGCAAGAAAATGACTGCTTGTGTATACAGGGTGTTTCATTTTTAAATGTCGTCCTTTAAGGAGGTGATAGAGCATCGAAAAATAAGTCGACCTGCCCAAAAAACCTATATCAAAAATGCATAATAACGAAGTTACAGGCCTTGAAAGTTGGAATAAAAAAATCGTTTTTTGTCATAACTTCTAGACCATAAGACCGATTTTAACCAAAATTTGCACAGGCAGTACTGAACTGCATACCTACAATCCTATAAGAATAACTCATGTCAAAAATCACCAGTGGCGTTGATACTGAGGTGACGCCCTCTATTTCTCACCCTATTTCCCACGCCGCTGGATATTTTTTTTTTGGGCAGGTCGACTTATTTTTCGATGCTCTATCACCTCCTTAAAGGACGACATTTAAAATTGAAACACCCTGTATATAGGCGGAGATAATGTTTATTAATAGTTTAGTAGTGCTGTTTCACAAATGTTCAGTTTAATTATAATGGAGCCTGCTGAATTACTGAAATTCTGAATTTGCATTGAAGTAGCAGGATATGAAAAAAAAGTTATTATGATAAACGTAAGAAACTCAGACGTTAATTTGGGTTAAATGTATTCTTAATTTCTATATACTAAGCGAGTTTAAAAATTCCCCATAAAATGGAGAATTATTCTTAAGCTCTTTATAAAAACGAAATTTATTATATAATATTTCTTTTCAGTTAGTTTATATTAATAAAATAGATTTATATTTAATATAACATAGCCAACGGAAGCCATATGCTAAAGAAATTCAAAGTAATTTAACGAAATATTACATTAGTAGTTGAAACAAATTTAAATAAAGGTATACAAAAACTAAATTAAAAGAATTATCGTGAAGTAGGTATACATGAGAGCTGCTGAATAATATTTCGATAAATAAAAATTTTATAGCACAAATGGGACATGCACCAATAAGTAAATATGAAACACGTAATATTTTCAATTACCTTTTTTGGACAATTTAGAAAGATTCAAAATACCTTTATTAATGTTAAGAGGGTCAAGTGGAGGAATGTGGTACAGACAAACCTCACCATTAAGAAGGCGTTTATTATTCTCTCTATATTTTATGAAAGTAAGTAGTGAGGGATAAGTGCATCCCTCTGGTGGTCAGTTGCTACTACCAGTCGAGACATCGACGATGTCTCTGTGACCGATAGCGGCTTGCCAAGCAAGCACCAAAAGCGGCAACCTCTAGGCCCTGATGGACTAAAACGTGCATAATAAATAGGATTATAGGAAACAACTACTGGTCGGGCAAAGGCCCCTACTCCCATTGAATTATACCTATAAATCCAAATTGGTAGCCAAATTTGTTATTTGTCTTTTCTCCACCAGACACAGACCGGTTTCGAACTCTTTATGTTCTCATCTGAGATGACGTCTTAGCTAAAAAAAATCAAAGCAGAAAATGCGCAATTCAAAATAAAAATCGACCGGCCCAAGGAATTTTCATATTCAAAAATAATGAATTTATTCCATACTTTATGTACACCTGTATAATATTTTTAAAACAAACATTTTGCATTGCATAGTCTTTATATTATTGGTTCTTTATTATTATGAGTTTTCGAATTAATCTAATCTAATTCTTACGCAGTTTTTTCAAAGTTAGTGAATTTAAACCATGTTATTGCCAGTAAAGATGTATATGACTGATGGTCGAGATGGTAGCGTACCTGCCTCTCACCCAAAAGTCCCGGGTTCGAATCCCGGCCGTGGCAATGGAAAATACTGTGAGAGGGATTTTTCCATTATACACGGATATTGGATGTCATTGTGTGTCCCTGGTCTTTAAATGTGTAGCCCCCTCCCGCACAAGGCTCTTCTAGAACTTTCTGGGATAAAGGGGGTCGTAATTACATGTGGTGTATTTATTTATTTATTTATTTATTTATTTATACTTTATAAATTACCTCTAGATATGACTCTGCCTTTCTTACATTGTTTATAGTATAGCTAAATTTATAGTAGTTATTTATGTATCAAGGCATTAAAGCTTAACCTTTTATCATGAATTTGGAGTTTAGTTGCCGAGGCCCATCGTAGGGCCGAGGCAAATAAACCACATGAATCACTCATGTGGTTTATTTAAAAGGAACTTTAATACCGAGGTGCATATTACATTTTTTTTTAAATCCAGAAACTGTGAATTTAAGATTAATTAACTCTATATTTTAAATAATTTTCAGTGACATTAAGAAATGTCATAATTATTTAAAAATTTAAGTGACATTATTTTTAATGTCAAATCGGAATAATTTTTTGTAAGAAAATCATTATTTTTAGCAATTATAATAGTGATAATACAATAATCTGAATTAAAACTGTATTTATTTACCTTTTATTACAACACAATTATTGTCACAAGCAATGAAAAATATATTTCTACTCGTATCGTATCGTATCGTATTTTTATATTTTATTTATTTATGTAGATGTATGTATCTACATAAATTTTTATCTATGTCTTTGTTCGTATATGTATCTTTGTTAATATTTATGTATTTTTCTATTATAAATATGACTTATCCTATACCATGTATCATGATCCAAAGGATTAATAAACTATTATTATTATTATTATTATTATTATTATCACCTTGGCCAACTTCAAAAATCGTACACTAATGGATTACTTTAATGACTATTTCTATCACTTTAATGACGATTTTGGGGTACTTTAATGCCGATTTAAAAAAAACATTATTTATACTAATTACGTCCAATAAGTAGAGAACCAAATATACTTTTTTTTTCTTGACGAAAATCCATTATAATAGAAAAAAAAATTTTATTGAAGAGAACTAGTTTCGGCTACAAATAAATGTAAAAAACGATACATTCTGGTTGACAAACGAACAGTAATTTTTTTTCTACGTTTTTCACATTATAATGTTATAACAATAATGATATATTATGCAAACTCTTAACATTGTTCTGTGTCAAAAATATTCGTATTATTAATATTCCACCGATGATGGCTTGTAACCAAAACTAATAATTAATTGGGATAAAAAAAATATTTAGTACAGAAATAAAAAGAATTATAATTGGAAAGCTTTGTTAGCTTTTTTTCTCTCTTAAATCAAATATACCTTTCCTGATGTTCACTTTAATGAGACAAGAAGTAGGTAAAGGGTGTTTTTTAAGCATGATAGAACTTTCAATCGTGATGGCTGTGAAATCAGCTGTCAGTTTGAGCGCTATAAGTGATATTTGTATTTAGTATAGTATGGCAAATTACCATGAATGGACTTACGCTTGACCAACGCTACTATATTGTTCAAATTTTCTTTAAAAGTTGGTCGTCGATTCACGAAACGTATAGACCACTTCGTAAATTTTAACGGTGTCCATAATATTCCATCTGAACTAGCCATTCGTCGCACTGTGGATAGATTTCGTACCACATACTCCCTAAATGATGCAAAAATATCAATACGTTGAAGGAATGTGCGTACTAAAGAGAATGCCGTCGCTGTAAACAAAAGTGTGCAAGAGAATTTAAAAATTGTCGATTCGTCACTCTGTCCATTCACTACGTGGGAAATTTTGCGCAAAAATCTTGGCCTACACCAATATAAGATCCAGCTGGTGCAGCAATTAAAGCCACAAGACCATCGCTTGCGTCGTTCTTTCTCTAATTGGGCTTTAGAGCAGCTGCAAGCTGATCCGTTGTTTTATCGGAAAATTGGATTTAGCGATGAGGCTCATTTTTGGCTTAGCGTGTTTGTTAATAAGCATAATTGCCGAGGTCCTGCGATTTGACGCCTCCGGATTGTATGGGGCTATGTGAAGTCATGGTTTACGCTAACAAACCAGGAACAATGGACACCTTGGAAGCCAACATTGTTCGTGTTATTCATGACATACGGCCACCATTGCTCGAAAAAATTACCCAAAATTGGACAGAATGCGCTCCGTTAATATCAGCCTCGGTGGCCATATGCCTCAAATCATTTTGAAATATTAATGCCATGTATCGATCTTTTAAATAAAAACAGATTTTTGATCATAAGTTAATTTTTGTAGTGTTTATTCAAGTTTAAAGTTCTATCGTGCTTAAAAAACACCCTTTATTACGAGAAAGATTGTTTATCAGTTACAACAGCAGAAAAAGCTAAAGAGATTGTTCTTGTGTTCATTGTTAACACTGTTAACAGCCTATGGTTTGATTGTCATTGTTGTCAACATATTGATCTGCTTGGTGTACCATTTTAGGAGAAAAATTATTTAAAACAGAAAATAGAGATATGTGGAATAGTAGAAAAACTGAACTCATATACAACATTACAGTATGAAAAGCGCCCAACAGCATTCCATTCTTATGCATTCTGCGACTGCGATACAACTCGAAGGGAAGCATTTTTGGAATTTCGACTAAATCATTCGAAATTGCAGCGGTGATTACTGGGCCTACGAAATATAAATGCAAAATGTTTGCTTTTCACACTTATTTTTGTCAGGGGATCTACTGATAAGAAATCACATGACCACAGAATTAAATGACTATATACACACTTCATCCCTTCCCTTCATATACATGCTACTGTATATGAAGGGAAGAAGAAAATTTGTGTCTGGTTTTATTCACCTCTGGTTTACGATCATTTCTGAAGGTTCTGTTGAACGTAGATATAATTGATATTATTATTAGATGAAGTATGAAAGTCTAGCTTGTCTAAAACCTAAATAAAGTGATAAGTTTCATATAAAAGAACTGAAACAATTTGTATTATAGAAACAGTCGGTTTTGAACATATTTTTTTCCAGCATCAACGATTCCCTTCACTAAAGTCTAAACCTTGGAATACTTGTTAAAACTCTAATCCTTAAAACATATCCAAAGATCAAAACTACATGGTCTTTTAGCGGGAAAAGACCCAGCTACTGAATTACATGTCTTGAAAGTAAGGAAACTTTTTTATTAATCAGAACGAAATAATCAATTATAACATTCGTTATTGGTTTTTGCTTCTATTTTTTTGCTGCGGCGTTCTTGTTTTTTTTTAATGAATGAGTATACGATTCGGTTTGATTTATATATGATAAGGTCATCTACAAAAAATGATGACATTCCAATAATTTATATTCAATTTACTTGAATTAGTAAATATACATGTGCCGACGTAATATATTTTATGTTCATGGTTATAAATAAGCAGTCATAACTACAACCGCTTTTTACATATATTTATCTAAAGAATTATTATTATCATTCATTATATTCAGGATTGTTAAAGCATGTTAACATGAAATGTGGTAATAAATCCCAAAAAAGAAAAGGAAGAGAAAAAAATGTTAACATGTGGATTCTATATTTTAATTATTAATTTGCTGGTTTAGTTAAACAAGTTTCAGTCTATTTAGAACAGCAATTATATCATAGCGCTTAAAGCCATTAAACTGTATTTGCAGGTGAATTGCACTTTCATAATTCTTATACTTACATTATATGTTTAATTTGCAAATGCGACCTTCGATAAACTTAACCTTAATTAAATATAAGATTATGTTAATACTAAGAAACACAGAGTAAATGGGAATAATTAATATAGTACAAAATCTGCATGTGATGAAGAACGCTTCCTACTGCAATAAATGTATCTTAAATTTGTAAGTAATTTGTTTAGAAATGGTTTCTTGATATCTTTGGTTTTTCTCTACCATATACTTAAATGAAACTTTTGATATTATAAAAGTTTTAAGTCAAGTAACTACTGCCGTTTTCGAAAAGATTTAACTCGAAAACTATCAGGAAAGTGAGACTAGCGCGTATGCGAACCACGTATTTTTTAAGTATAAACAGTTATCCCGTACATGTGTATTTTGATAAATTTATACTTTCATATTTAAGATACGAACGGAAGTTTGCACAATAGAATGCTAGAAAGACATCTATACTGTAGTGCTTTGCAATGAAGTTTGTTGAATAACAATAATTGGTGGGTATAGATGATATTTCAGGTTGCATTATACAAAACTATGAAAGTCGTATGTTCGAAGAAAAATAAAAATAATTACATAAACGAAATAAGAAAATAACAAGGCAACACTCGTAGCAGATCCCACACTAACTGCAAATACGTTTTCAGAACTCATGTAGATTAAATATAATATTGTAGTTAATCATTACTTATTTATTAAAAATTAAGTATTTCTTAATTTTCTAAACAAAGACTTGATCGAGATTGTTATTCATGATAGTGATGGCAGCAAGAACATTCTTATTGACTGTTTCCTAAAAAAGAATCCTTAGAAATGTCAAGTCGGTAAATCATTGCAATTGTGTACATCATTTGACCCTATAACCATTAGAGCTGGGTTATTATAATAAATTAAACAAATAAGAGATGATGTAAATAATAGAATTAAGGATCAACAATTTGCATATCTGGATCCATAATATTCGGTTTGTCAAAAATGGCTTCGTCTAATAATAATTATCAATTTACTGTTCATAAACACCATAAATACCTTAATTGAATGGCAAAATGTTTGTCATTTACTATGTATAAAACACTAATCGAGGTATACTAAACGAGGTATGTACAACAATCGCATAAACATAATTAATGAAAAACTAATAAAAACAAATGGGATTGTTAGTAAAAAAATGTAAAATAAGAAATAGTAAACAATAATGTAGGTACTCATTGTTACACACATGCAGTATATAAACTATGCTGTTTATAGAAAATGAAAAAATCAATGATGCGCATCCCTAAACCTGCCGCCATACCATCTTCTTTTTTTGATTATAAGGAAACATTCAATGTGTCCCACACTCTTATAAGTGTAAGTGAAAAACAAAAATCGTCCTACGAATACAAGATATTAGTGACTTTTTCCTGGTAAATTTTCCTCAAATAAATTCCAACATCTTCTGCGAGTTTCTAAATGGGTTCCTAAAGTAATAGATGTATAAAAAACATTAATTCGTTTGTATTTTATTATTAGGATACCTGTACCGGAATTTACTTTATTATGTTTTTGACAAAAAGTCACTAGCTAAATCTATGTCATTTTAGAAATACCTTGTATAAACACATTCGCATACACATAAACTTAAACTTATTTATTAAACTTAGTTATTTGAATTAAGGTGATATGGATATTACACATAAAACCTAAAATCTTCAATAAATAATGATTTTACCTAATTAATATGAAATATTTTGTGAAATTACAACTCATGCAAAAGTTGTTCCCTAAACTTTATAAGTATATGCATCATATTCCCCTTTTTAATGGCCATAATGTTCCAGAGTGTTATAAAGGATTAACGAGGGTCGTCTTAACTAATCTAATATTGCAAGTTAAGTGATTTAAAGCCAACCATAAGCATAACACGTTTAGGTATACCTTGAATGCAAACTTGCAGTAGCGCAATCCAAATGATACATATTATTACATATATACTAGGAGTATTATGTGTTCCGCAATTAGCAGGAGTGTCGATTATATTTTCATCATACATGCAGCTACGAAATTTATATTAATTTTGAGCATGATACTAAATATACTACTTCTCTTAAAAGCATTACGAAAACCAAAGATTGTGTAAAATTCTATATTGTGAATTACAATAATCACGCACACAGATTGTTGCCCTTGGGTTTGAAAACCATATAAATATTTATTTCTTTTGTTTATTCATTGAAGTAAAGAATACAAACGGGATGAACCCACAAGTTGTACTCACTAAGATATGAATCTAAATCTAGTGTACAACAATACAAAAGACAGAAAAGAAATAAACCTAATTAAATAAAGAAAATTTAGGTATGTATGTTGGCATATTCTCTTCCTCACCCCACCGAAGCCGAGCCGAGTCCCTAGTCGACAGGACGGCCGAACGCGAATGACATAATGATGAGGAAAGGGAAATATGCGCGAGCAGTAGAGTGTTGGCTGAGACATATCGAACATAGATCCATAGCTCTGTTAAAGTAAAATAAAATAATTTGAAGGGAGTTTTTGTGTCTTTTTACCAATATTTAGTTAAAAGTTAACATGTATATAAGCGAACAGAAAATGAAATGTCAACCGACGCCGATCTCAACAAAAGTTCAACCTTCGTAAACGCCAGTTAACACCCCTATATCTGATTACTTCACGTTACATATTATATAACTGAAAATCTTATCTAACTAAGGAAGAGAAATACCATAGGAAATACTTAAAATTGTTAAGAAGCCAGTGCAATAAATCAAAGAGTGTAGTAAAAATGTTTTCTACTGAGTTCTTGAATAAAAAGTAATTTTAAATTTAAATAATTTTCTAGAAAACTGTTAAAGTTGATCATTTTATTATTAGCTTAGGTTGACAAGTGCACTTCAAATTAACAAATAATGGTAACAATTGGTATTATAAATAAAATTCAAAAAATAGTAGATTTATCGGTATGTTCTTACATTTACTATTTATTGTACCTACCCCTGTATCCAGAATAATAATAAATTAAAATTACCTTGATATGTAAGTATTTCAAAAACGTTTCCTTGTAAATATAAGAGACGCAAAATTTTCTAAAATTAAAATTAATTTTAATGAAAGGGAAAGAAAGATCGTACTTATGACGCGAGGATATGGGGATCGTATTACATCTTAAGCTTTGTCTCTACCAAAGCACCAAATGTTGACGACATTGTCATCATCTTTTTGTTGCTATTTTAGTACTTGCCGAAAAATATCACGTCGTCCCCACTAAAGGAATACTGATACCGTCATAATTTACCGACTTTAAAAAGTTAAACTTCATCTTTAGGCTTTCAGTATTTAGCAACATGTGAAACGACGAGGATTTAGTTATAGTCTCAGCCTCATTTTTTTTCATTTCGCAAAATGTGCGTCGCCGGTGACGTCGTTTTTGGATATGTCCTAGCCTCCGAAAGAGGAACGTATGTAGTAGTAGTGACTTACTTAGTGATCCTACTTCAGACGACTTCAGTCTCCTCCGCAAAGAATTATTATTATTATTTTTTTTTTTTTATTTTCTGGCCTTGCATCGCTGTGCTTTGGCCACGAATTTCTCAGTAGCAAAAGAAATTGAATTATTTGTCGATATTTGTGAGATATAATATAATGCATTCCTAACATACCTGCAGGAATGTGTGGGTGGCATAATGTAGGGGGGGGGGAGAATAAAAAACGGTATACACGCTTCTCGCCCAGGAGCCATTCAGGGCATTTTGTTCAGACAACATAAAGGGTAGACTACGGAAAGTTGGGTAATTGTACATTAAGTGAGACAATTGGAGAGGGTTATTTGACACACCATTCATTAATAATTACTAAGCTAGTTAATGATTAATTATCACAATTTTATATTTCCAAACGTATTTTCAAAGGATATTCATATATATGTCTTAAAACCGAGATATCGCTTTTATTTAGTATATGAGGCAACCAAAAGGGTGCTTCAATTTCTTTTTCCAATAACTGCGATGCTAGGACATTAGAATAATTGGACGTTCTGGGGCAACTGAATAGTATGTGAGGTAAGTCGCCTACCTCACCGCAGGAACAGAGTGGGACTTCTAGTACTCCAATTTTGTGTAGATGCGATGGAAATCTACCATGATTTATTTTCAGTCTACTTATACTGCAAATAAATTTTCTACTTGCATTATGTTCCTGGTACCAGTGTGATTTTGGAATAGTGGGGTCTATTTTGAAATAAAAAGTGTTCGATGTATTTCCGTAGTGTTGCCAACGCGCATTCCATGTATTATACAAATGTTCTTTAAATAAAGAGTGCAAGTCAGATGTATTAAAATTTGACTCTTGATAGCTGTTGCGACTACAGGCTTGTTTTGCTATGGTATCTACCTTTATATTTCCAGTTATATTAGTGTGGCCTTTAACCCACACAAAATGTATGCTATAATTTTGTTGATATGCTGTGTATAGTGTTTCCATGATCTTTATAATGAAGGTATTGTGTTTTTGCTGGAAGGAAAAGTTCTCGATGGCTTGCAAAACTGACATCGAGTCCGTCGCTATGACTGAATGTTTAATTTTATATGCAATGCGCCACTCAATTGCATGTGAAATAGCCCGCAAAGAATTAAGAAGTGACGATAGTTTAAAAAATTTCATGATAATGAATTCAGCTGGCTTTGAAACATTGCTCCAAATGTTTCAAAGCCTGGTCCCAGTATTTGTAAAGTGGACACAAATTACCGAGATGCAATTCCTGTTCAAGAGCGACTTGCAGTTACACTTAGGTTTTTGGCTCATGGAGATTCATTTACTGGCATTGGTTATTTTTTCAAATTTGGAAGGCAGACAGTAGTTTCGAAAATAGTAGCAGAAGTTTGTAATGCCCTAATCAGCGAACTTAAGAAAAACGTAAGTACTGAGTAATTTAAATTCAGAAATATTTATACAAAATATAAACAAAAATCAGTAAATAAAAAAAATTAAATATTTTTTCTAGAAAATTTTAACAGAAAACTCTATTCTCCGAGTATATAATAAAATTTAAAAGTAAACATAAGAAAACAGATAAAAAAAATCCTTTCTCGCGACACTTTTATAAAGTTGTATACCACAGTGCAGCAAAACTGTCATTAGTACAGGTACCTACTACCAGTGTTCTTGCTTCTTCTACTTGATAAGGAAGCAAATGTGGGTGCAGCATAACTGTCACTCGCACAAGTACCATCAGTAATGTTTCTTGTACTGGGTGCCGAATTGTATCGACATACTTCGTGCGAATTACAGTTGTAATTTTGTAAATCATCGTAATGTCCCAGTTCTGCCTCATAAAGAAGATTGTCAATCAAATGCTTTGTGGTAACTTTTGCATAGTGCGTTCGAAGATGGCGAATTCTACTTGCTATATTGTCAGCATATACAGGGTGTTTCAGTTTTTAATCCCTGGACTTTGGGAGGTCGTAGAAAAACTTATTTTAGGCAGAATATTTCAGGTAAACTTATACTCGCAATCGCTTCTGAACGGAGCTACACCACAATAAAGAATTAGGAGGGAAACCATTTTTTTCATAAATATCTCAAAAACTGTTGAACGTATTCTGATATACTTTTATATGATAATTGTTTCGCCGAATAACTTTGACTAAATTGTACTTTGGTTCATGTAAAATTAACAGAGGCGTCTCATTTTGGGGTTCTTAGAGTTTTTTTATCAGTGATTTTTTCTCTGATAGAAATTTTATCAAATCAATATGAGATTGAGAATCTATAGAAAATAATACACAAATAATGTCTTAGTCCTAGTCGATAAGATGCATCATTTTCGAGAAAATTGGATTTAAAGTAGATTGGGTTCACTTAGTAATAGTGTATGAATTAGTTACTGATTTCCTAAATCATTCTAAGTGTGCTATGAAAAAATGAGTAACGGGATAGATATTTAATGGCAATCTGAATTGTGAAATTTTATTAAATTAAAAAATAATTTTTCTATGTAGTTGTTTTTATTGAATTATACCTCATATTAGTTAGGGAGCCCAATCTACTTTAAATCAAACTTTATCGAAAACGAGGCATCTTATCGACTCTGACTAAGAGTACGTTATGTATATATTATTTCCTATAGTCTCAATCCCCTATTGATTTGTTGAAATTTCTATCAGAGAAAGAATTATTGATAAAAAACCGTCAAGAACCTCCCAAATGAGACGCCCCTGTTTATTTTACATAAACCAAAGTACAACGTAATTAAGGGTATTCGGTGAAACAATCACTACATATACAGGGTGAATCTTAGAGTGGCGGCCATATTTGTGGGGTTAATAGTACTAGTCGTCATGAACATGAATCCGAATTTTTTTTTTGTAGGTTGTAAAATGGCCGAGTTATGAATTTTTTAAAAAAATTCGCGATTCATGTATAATTCTTGTAATTCTGGCGCCGCTGGGCAAGCACTTGCTGCATTACGTGTGTCTGGTCGACAGTGTTGCCAAGTGTAGATGATATAAAACCAATCGATTACATTTTCACTTTTAATTAATAATCCAGAGATACCCAATCACGAGAGAGAGATAAGGGTACCTAGTGAAAATGAAAAATTAATTAATTCAATTGGATAAACAGGTTTATTGAAATACGCAGTTTTAACTTCCATAATAAAAATTGTAATACAAAACAAAATGAAAAAGCCGGAAGCATAGGAATTTTACCACCCATCAGCTGTTAGAGTCACTGAACTCTTTACAAACTATGACACTGACCTAGTTACAAGCAGGTGCATTAACAAAAAATAGCGATAAAAAAAAGGTTCTCCTGAAATGCAAAAGCCGCGTACGGCGAGGCGTGCCAGTTGTTTTTCTATGTTTTAGTTTTAGTGTTAGTGACCAGTCAGACAGCAGCTAGGTGGTTTATTGTGATTATAAAATTAAATAGTTTTAGTGAAATTTATAAAAGTTTTGTGTTTGTGTTTAATAATTGAGTGAGGTGTACCTTCTACGTGTGTGTAGTTTTATTTTAGTGGTGTTTTAGAGGCGACTTTTATCTGTGGGGGCACATGAAAAGTTTGGTGTACACGACTCCTGTCAACACGTTGAAGAATTACGGGAAATAGTAGAAAACGCTGCGAATCACATAAGGCAGAATACGGACTTCAATAAAGTTAGAGATTCTATGATGCGGCGAGCTACAGCGTGTTTGGAAAATAACGGAGGACAGTTTCAACACCTGCTATGAGAAATGCCGATCCAAGATAAGTAAAGATTTATTGTTATTAGAAAAAATTATTTTCTGTTCATTATTTATTACTAAGTATTAAGTTTTTTAGTTATTACTTTTTTTATTGTTACACTCACGGAGAATAGTTTTTACTTTGTTATTGTTTAGATAGTTCATTTTATTTAGTTTCTTGTTTGCTTTACTATTAAATTCTCCGTATTTTATTTCAATCATGAAGTTTGGCAACAACGCACTGTTCAAGACAGGCGTGTGCGTCTCAGTTATTAGACGTTACTCTCGCTAGCTCATTCCACTGGCGGGGTAACCAAATTCAAATAAAAAGGGTTTAAACAATATTCATTTTTCAGAGCGCGTTAAAAAAAAAAAAATTTGTGGTTTTGTGTTCCCATAGTTGAACGGAGTCGCCTCCTGTAAATATGGCCGCCACTCTAAGATTCACCCTGTATCTGAATATGTTCAACAATTTTTGAGATACATACTTAGGAAAAAAAGTTTTAACCCCTAATTTTTTATTGGGGTGCAGCTCCGTTAGAAAGCGATTTGGAGTATAAGTTTACTTGAAATATTCTGCTCAAAATAAATTTTTCTACAACCCCCTAAAGTCCTGGGAGTAAAAACTGAAACACCCTGTATATCTTATTCGTCACATTGATTTCTATTTTCATAAACTTTTTTCATTATACTATAAGCTTCTGTTGCTAGAGAATCTTCATTTTTCCCATGCTGCTAATTTAATTTTTTTTGGAGATGAGACTAATTTCTTCCTTGGACGTTGCTTGTCACCCATTTCCTCTTTTTCTGAAGTATGTTCCACTTCCCTTTCATCCTGTCTGCTGGATGTCTCACTTTTGTTGAAATTGTCACCAATGTGAGAATTCACTGCATCATCTGGTACAGGGTGTCCAACCGAGAATTCCCCTATTATAACTCGTTTAGTTATAGACATATTTGAAAATTCCAAAGTTGGATGGAAGTAGGTAGATCCTTTATCCTCAGACGCTAAGAGAGGTTTTTCGACTTTTAAGATAAAAACAATATGGCGGCGACTGTTTTTCTTAAGTATTTAGGTACCAAAAAATAAAAAGTAGTAATAAAAAGTTTTGTTTTGAGGTGACAGACTACTTGAAATTTTTAACTTAAGAAACTGTGTGTTCTTCCGAGTTAATCTAAAAATGACAAACCTTTTTATTAACTGTAGAACCCTGCCTAAACAATAATATACAGCGTGTCCGTCTTTTAATGCCCCCCCCCCCATCACAACTCAGTTATTAGTTGTCCGATTTCAACCAAATTTGGGTTACTATCAATGGCCTTTGGTATGATATTTTTGAATTAAACAAAACTTATTTTTGTCAGTGGCGTGCATTTTGATTAAGAAAAAGGGGGTCACTTTTTCGAGAAGTCATATTAGGCATTTTTTTACAGAAAAACTAATGCAATATTATTAATCAGCATGCTTTGGAACCCCCATGTTCAAAATTTTACTACATTTTGATTAAGGGTTTCCGAATAACGGGCCCAGTGAAACTACATTTTTTCAGTCGTAAATAACTGATAACTTGAAAATGGTTTGTATTTTGAAAAAAAGTCATTAGTGATTTTCAATTTAAGCTGATTTACTCTATCACATCATGTGCTCAAAAGTTTGAAATGCCGCAGTCGTAAATAATTAACTTGACAACTGCTTATTTTTTGAAAAATAGTTTAATTTAATATCAGAGCAACCTTTGTTCTTTTGGTATAAAATTGATTTATTATCACATAAGATCATTTTTTATCACTTAATGCCCAAATAATACAGAACCGGTTAAAATATTTTTTTATCGTCCAATGAAAAATTTTTGCTTGCAGCATTTATTTTGAAAGTTTTGAAGGCATGGGGAGATAGAGTAAATCAATTTAAATTGAAAATGAAGAATGACTTTTTTTCGAAATACAAACCATTTTCAAGTTATCAGTTATTTACGACTGAAAAAAATGTATTTTCACTGGGCCCGTTATTCGGAAACCCTTAATCAAAATGTCGTGAAATTTTCGGCATGGGGGTTCTAAAGCATGCTGATTAATATTGTATTAGTTTTTCTGTAAAAAAAATGCCTAATATGACTTCTCGAAAAAGCGACCCCTTTTTTCTTAATAAAAATGCACGCCACTGACAAAAATAAATTTTGTTTCATTCAAAAAGACCACACCAAAGGTCGTTGACACCGATCCAAATTTGGTTATAATTGGATAACTAATAACTGAGTTGCGAAGGGGGGGGCCATTAAAAGTGGGACACGCTGTATATATATATATATATATTTTAGTCGAGTGTGGTATACCATTATGTATACAGGGTGATTCACGTTGACCGCCTATTAGAAGTATAAGATATCGATTTGAAATTTTGGTTATGGTCCTAAGTGGGTAGGATCTATTTAATGAAAATATTTTCAAAATGGTGGCATTACCGGTTACACCGGAAGTTGACAATAACTTTGTTATTTTAAATGAGATGCCCCCATTTTCAATTTTTTTTTAGATTCCACGGAAAATTTAAAGGTCATTTCATTAAAGGTTTCCTATGTCTGAAATGAATATTTTCTGAGATATTAATTTTTTATCAATATCTCAGTAACAATTAAAGTTAAGACGTGGAATTTTTTATTGATGATCATTTATTGCCATTTTTTCCACAATAAGACACAATACAGAATATTTATAATGAAAAACAATAACACGAGTTACGTATTAGCTGTCACATTTGTTTAATTTGTTGTATTTTGTTTCGTCCACAGTCAAAGTCAAAGCATACTCTTCAATTTTCATCGATCAAATAGAAAATCGCAAATATCTAAAGAATCATACATTTTGGGTATAGGAACATGATACACACCACACCACAGTCAAAGTCAAAGCATACTATTTAGAAAACGGCACTCTTCAATTTTCATCGATCAAATTAGAAAATCGCAAATATCTAAAGAATCATAAATTTTGGGTATAGGAATATGATACATGCTTAGATGCGCATTTTTTCTCGCTATCGATTGGTGTATTTAATTAGATATGGTTCCATTTAAAAAAAATGACCTATTGCTGTTTCTATGAGGTCGATAGATATCGTTAATTTTAGAAACTTTGCAGTTGAGATTTTGCCAATTTTATTACATGATGGATAGCTCCAATACCTTGTCTTACCTCAATAAAAAATTCAACGTCTTAACTTTAATTGTTACTGAGATATTGATTTTTACATTATACAACTATTCCGTCAATATTTTGGGAAAAAAATTAATATCTCAGAAAATATTCATTTTAGACATAGGGAACCTTTAAATTATCCGTGGAATCTAAAAAAAATTGAAAATGGGAGCATCTCATTTAAAATAATAAAGTTAGGGTCAACTTCCGGTATAACCGGAAATGCCACCATTTTGAAAATATTTTCATTAAATAGATCCTACCCACTTAGGACCATAACCAAAATTTCAAATCGATATCTTTTTTCTTTCTCGAGATACTTCTAATAGGCGGTCAACATGAATCACCCTGTAGAGTGAGAACATAAAGTAAGGAATAATTTAATTTTCTCGAGACAAAAGTTATTTTGAAAAATTCTAGGACACCTAAATTTGTATTTTTTGTTGCGCATTTTTTGACCCAACTAAAATAGAATTTTTCAAGCCATTTTGTTAAAAGTCAAATCATTTAGATTCTACAGTCCTTCAAAGTGTGGATAAGGTCCCTTCTCAGACGTCAATATCTTCAAAATGATTGAATTTAGATGTTACAGGCCTGTCAGTCAGGCCACCCGCACTACATCGGTATGTTATAGGATTTATCCGGCCGTCTAGGTATGGAGATAAACTCATTTTGTCTATCAGCCGTGACACCGTGTTCTAGTTGTGTTTTTTTAGGGCTAACTGGCGAACCGCCCGCATATTATTTAGAAAGCACTGTAAGCCTAGTGTTAAGATATTTTGTGCTGGAAGTGCGACTGGATCATTGAACCTTTAGAGTCGTTCGACCCCAGATGTAGAGTGTGATAATATTTTATTTGTGTTATTGGTTAGAGTATGTTGCGTCTGTATTTGTCTGTGTGAGCACCATTGGTGGGATAGGATAGATTAAGTCTGTTTGTCTTGTCTAGGGTGCACCTCTGGGGCAACTTCTCTGCTGCACCCCTGGATTAACGACCATCAGCTTGCGACGCATATCATCACTGGGGGGCCACCTCCTACGTAGACAGAGAACGTCTGTTAGCTGTCACTGCCCCGAGGACTACCACCAGTGGTGGAAATCACCCACGGAATAACGTATACCCTTATCGTGTATATTTATTTACTTTGGTTTTATTTTATGGTGTACGTAAATCTTACTTCTACCAGTAACCCCATCGCCCAAACAATATCGGACTTCTAAAAGAACGTATAGCGGAAAAAAAGCTGTGGCCACGGTTTTGGGTTATCATTCTAACGACCAGCGACAGTGAGGTTAGAAGTAAGAACATTATATAAATAGTGAGTAAAGTGTAGAAATATATTGTTTTCCATGTCAATTGTAAATTGAAATTGTTAACTTAAGTATTTGAAATACAACGTGTGTCTCACTGTTGAATGCATTATATTTAGTCGCTTTATTTAGAGTGCAACACAAGGAAAGTGATTATTTACATCCGTACAGATAATTGGGTACAGAAACGCCCTAAGGAAACTGAGCTAGATCTTATTTTTGTCGTGCACACTTACTAACTTATCCGAGCTAAGAAAGTGTCCTTACTGTGCCCAAGTCACTAATGATATCTTACTAATCCTACCATTTCGCTAGAGGTTAGCAACCCCGTAGCATAGGGATGGGGTGTGCCATATAAAAAATGTTTAGAATTGTTCCTAGAATTGAAAAATGTAAAAATATAACGGGGTTCCATAAGAAAATATTGCCGGTGATACTATATCTACTACAGGAATCATCGTGTAATTGAATTTCATTCAAAAAAATTATCAACTAAAAATACAAATTTACGTGTCCGAGGATTTTTCAGAAAAACTTTTCTGTTTCGAGAAAATTAATTTATTCCTCACTTTATGTCGTCACTGTTTGTTTATCTCCTCTAGTGGTGCTTCGGAAAATGGAAATATTAAACATGAGAAAACTTTTATTTTTCAGTTGCCTTCCACTTCAGAGATTGGGAAGATATTGCAAAGAATTTGACTTATGGAATTTCCGAGGTACCTTAGATAGGCGCGATGGATTGCACACATTATGTTGCAGGCGCCTTTCGACAGTGGAAGGCGAATTTTTTTTATAATAAAGGCTCCTTTAGTATAGTGTTGCTGGCTTTGGTAGACGGAAAATACAAATTTACGTATGTTAACGTGAATTGCCAGGGACGGATTTCAGATGGGAGAGTTTTCAGTAACACGTTTTTAAGAAATGCGTTAATTTCGGAATCATTGCATTTAACGGTTGCCAGGTCATTTCCAGGTCGAACTAAACCTTTGGAATATGTGGTCGTTGCTGACGACGCATCTCCGTTGACCACAAGTATAATGAAACCTTATCTTGGATCCCACGCCAAAACTTGGAAGGAAATAGTATTTAAGGGGATAATATCATCCGACTCGCTGGTGAAAACACTAAAGTCTTTTTCGCCTCGATATCAACTATGCGAATAATGTCTAAAACATTATTCCATATTATACTTGCGGAAGAGATTGTACCTGCTCATAAAACTCGTAGTTCATAGACCAATAGATGGCAGAATTTTCCAGATATAAAATGCAATTAATTATGAAAATTTATTATACGCAAACGACAGCTGCAGCAGGTAAAAGATTGTAATTTTAGCACCGTATTAAGAATTATATTTTCTAAATGCATGGGTTTGGAAAATTTCACATTTTTTTTAAATTTCTCCGGTCTCCTGCGACTTATTCAAATATGCATGCGCACAGCCCTAGGTTATATAATTCCATATCATTCATAAAAATTTGAAACGATTCCGATAAATAGTAACGAAAATATGAATTTTCAAAAATATGATGGTTGCTATTATCCCCTTAACTACCATTTAAGACAAGCCGGGCGAATTTCGGAGAACGTCTTTGGAATCATGTCATCAGTTTTTCATGTTCTGCGTAAAAAACTACTTGCACAACAGAAAAAAGCCGAAAAAATAATAAGTACTAGCATGAATACATTTACATAATTTAGTAGTCACCGAAATCGAATAAATTATTCGCCTTATGGTATAGTGTTTACAAAGTCAATTGAATCCAAGCGTTTTTATAACTTAAAAGTGCCGACAAAGTACCGACTACCTTTAAGGCGGTGCAGATGAAACATTTCAGTTTCAATTGACTTTGTATAAACTATACAAGATTCAAGAACAGGCGAGAAAATTATAGAAGGATTGTGGAGGCAAGACAGTTCATTTGCCATCCTAGTAGTAGTAGTAGTAATTACATTTTGGCTTTGATTTTGATAAAAATCATTAGCTCAGCGCCATGTGGAAGGGTACTTTATTATCATTATTTGCCATCCTGTCATCATTAAGTAGAGTCAGAAGAAGAAGTTCTGCCTCTGCCCAAGAAGCCAGAAATGAATTTGTTAATTACTTTTTAACAGAACAAGGACGAGTACTCTGATAGAACAACTACTGTTAGAACCTTAAAGCACGTTCAATAATATGATATACATTTTTGAAATCGATTTTGCGTATTTTTTTATGCAGAAACTTACCCCGATTTCCGTATCCTGGGTGGAACGGGGCTTATTTCAATCCTTCAAGAACAGTAACATATTGTACACAAACAATTTTGGAGTGTACACACTTTCTGTATTCATGCCCGAATGGACAGATTCTTTGGATTTTTTGTATTATCTAAAGAATTATGAAATATGTTCTTTATTTCCCTCTCAACTTCCGCCCTCTCTCTTTCCAAACTAAATGCAATATAATTCCAGGCATCGTAATTTTTGTTTCCGTTCTTATACTATGTATGGTTAGTATCCCAAAGTACTCCTTGTCTTTTCGTTACTCGACTCCATATTGGATTTTTTCAACTAAATAACAGACACTTCGACACGTTTTTATAACCATAATTTTTCTTTAATGTCGAAAACGAATGCTAAGCCGGCGACATTAATTTGCGATATAAAAAGTCGGCAACACGGGTGTTTATTTATTTATTTTTGAGAAAAACTATAGTCCTATACTTTATTAATTTATTTTGATATTCAAAAAATTCACATAGTTCTACTTATCACCTGTTGTGTTACGGAAGAACATTTCACATTCTGTAATACCTATGGCATATTATATCTTACTTTTTTTTAAATAAATTTTATTTTATTTGATGTGATGAAATTATTTGAGGACAACTAAGTCAATTCTATTAATCTTCGTAAAAATAAAATTTTAAAGGTCGATACTACCTTCATGCCATCCTATTATGACATTTTATCATGTAATGTCAACAAAATTTTTTTAATGAAGCAAATTTTAAAAGTTTACAATTAACATACTTTCAGAACAAACACGAAACAAGAATGGGTTGGTTTTTGGTAAATATAAGTGATTTTTTCCATAAATATTTCCCCTTCGCGTAAAACTTTGTTGAAGTTATTGTCAAATTAAAAAAGTTTTGCAATTAATGTAGAAGTGACACAGATGAAGCCACAAGTGTTCCGTACACCTGGAACACAGAAACTTGACTTGTTATGCAAAAGAGAAGGTAAAGTTCTTTCATAAATATCTACCTACCCTAATTTACTAATATTAAATTTAATTTGTATTTATTATTTCTCATTAATTAATAAAAGCTAACATAACCATTTCGAATTTCAACACTTATTTCTTTCTATCAGTCTATTAATATTTATTCATGTGTTTTAGACTACATATTAAAATATCAGACAAATAAGCAATTCCCCCAATAAGAGAATATTATTATCAATAAAAAAACTAAAATAATTCGTTTATTCAATAATTCTTATTGCTTAATTTTATCAAATTAAACGACTTAAAATGGGTTAAAACAGAAAATTAATGATAAATTAGATTCTATAAAATATTTCTAGGGCGATTTCCTTGGTATTGAAGACAGATTCGCAATCGTGATAGTTCTCCATCGCTCTAATCAGAACATTGCAGCAACTTAATCCCCCTATTTTATTTCTCAGAGCAGGTAGTGTCTGAAAGGTTTACATAATTGAAATTTAATGTACAACTTGGATCGGGTGATCTTGCTCGTCAGTTTATGTATCTTAATTTAGAAATTATAATAATATATGTAACTCGAAAATAATTATGTGAAAAGTTCCATTGAGGCTATAACTATATAGATTGTAGCACCATCTTATTAGAACCAAATTTTGCTATGATAATTTGCAGATTAATGTAATCTATTGTCGAGAATCTTGATGTACTCAAGAAATCAACCTTTGATCTGTTATTCCATGATGCCTTATACCACGAAAATGAAACTGCTGCAGCTACGGACACGATTTCATTTTCAAAAAAGTAAGGATCAAAATACCAGAAAATATCTTCACTCCATTGAACGCACTAGGGTAGTATCAGTGGATATTAAATTCCTCATAATTTCAATTCAATTTCAATTTATTCACAAATTAATTTAAATAAGAATGTGCTCCATTACTCATGCTTAGCTTAGCAGTCTAGTTGTTTCTACAAATAGGGTTAGCAAATTATAAAGTTCGTATTTACTGTGATCGAAAAATGAGCCCTTTCGATGAGTTAAAATGCAATGTGTACGCGTTTTGTCCAGTTGTTTCGCAGCCTCAACATGCACAGACTAGAACATCTGTTAATATATTGTGTGCAGGGTGTTCAACGTAACTTGCTACCTCCATAATTTCCTTATTTATAAGGTAATAAAGAAATTAAAAATTTCATCTTGTTACATTTTTCACATACTTTTCAAATATATGTTTTCAGATCATACCTATCTCGTCTTCTTCAAATAATGATTGTTGTAAAGATAAAATAAATATAATTTATCTGTTATTGCAAACGGTTTTTTATTAATAACTTCCTTAATATTACTCGAAATATGCAAGTATTATATAATTTTGAAAACAAAAAAATAGGCAAAACCAAATATGTAAAAATATATAGGGTGTTCCATTAAAGAAAAACACATTTTTTGCACCCACTGTATATTTTCTGACATGGATATGATTTGATAATATATTTAAAAAGTACGCGAAAAATGCAATAAGGTGAAATTTTCTATTTTTATATTACCTTATAAAATAAGGAAATTATGGGGGGTAGCAAGTTACGTTGAACACCCTGTACACAATATATTAACAGATGTTCTAGTCTGTGCGGTGAAGTACCAAACATTATCTTGTATTAGGAAGTTTATCAGGCAGATCCCAGATTACAAATGAGAGTTTTTTTCCCTTTTTGGCTTTGGATGACCAGTCAGCCATTTTCTCTTGGTTTATATGTCATGAAAAAAAAAACATACAGACAGACAAAATAAGAAAAGCGATCAAAAACCTTTCTCCCAATTTTTACTTGTTTCAATTTTGCTGATGAGTGCTTGTGGAACGATGAAAAAATTGTTTTTATATTATGATAAATGGCATGTATTCAATATACTCGCAATGCAATCTGGATAAGGTTGAAGTGAAAATTAGAAAGAAGAACAACATTGCGAAATTGTTTATCGTATGTGCTCGACAGAATTGAAAACAATATTAAACATGAAATTTACAATAAAGAACTATGGATAACTGTCGACGAAACTACAGATTCCAAGAAAAATTCCGTAGCCAATAATCTTTACCTCCATATTTATTAGCTCGTAAATGATTACAACAATGTACCGACGAAGCAATTAAACAACTTATAACAAATGACGCTACAAAAATAAGAAGTTTCGAAGTTTCACCGAATCAATGTTTAGTAAAAACGCGTCATCCATGCTTCATATCGGCCACTCCTTCAAATCTGTTTTTCCTTATTTACTACACCTTACATATACCTTATGCTTTACATCTTGTGGCTGAAACTATTCGAAACTGTTTCCACATTGCATTATGAGCATTAATCTCAAATACAGGGGAAGTATTTCTCAGATCCTACAATCGTATTCGGGAATTTCATTCCAGAATCTCCATAGCCAATTGTTACATGATGGGGAACATGATGCCAGGCAGACTTTTATTATCAGTATTTTTAATAGATAGTTTTACAATTTGGCACTAAAGAATCAGTTGCCAACGTTGCCATCAAAGGAAGCCAGACGAAATTTGAAGACGATTAAATCTCAGCTGATTTATAATGTTCATAAAAATTACGTCGTCATAGTTCTACTAACTATCGTTTTAAATAGTAGATTATGTGCAAACAGTGTCACGGACTTTATAATGAAATGTTTCTGTGACAGAAAAATTCAACATTGTTTTTAAAAAAAATTCAAAATAAATCTCTAGAGTCTGTGAAGGTTTACTACCTTCGATCCAAATTGTCCAATTCAAATAGAAATTAATAAATTGGCCTTTATACTGCAGTTATCGCTCAATATATTTTGGAGTTTTACTTTTCTTAAAGATACTATAATAATATAGTGACATCTTTTAACCAACTACGATGTAATCTTGTACAAAGAGGTTTCTAAAGGTGCTAATTAAGAATATCTTACTAGTTTTTTTTTCTAAAAGTAGCGCTAATACTTTTTTCTTGAAAATCGACCCTCTTTTCCCATCATAGAATCGGACGCCTCTGACTAAAATCAAATATAGTTGCGTCTAAAGACTAACTTTATAGCTATACAGTGTGTTTCAGTTTTTTCGTTCATAACTTCTGTAAACGATAGAACATATCAAAATAATAGGAGTCTTTCCTATAACATTTTTCTCTAAAACGTTTCGTTTTCAAGATACAGGGCGTTAAACTTTTAAAAAATTATTACTATTTATTCATTATCTCCTAAACAAATAGATATTTTTATTCAAATTTTGTACACTCTAGTCATAATAAAAAACAAATTTTTTGACGTTCCAAAAGTTTTTCTTCCAAAAGCAGTGGCGTAGTTATGGGGTTCTGTCCGTATATAAACTTCCTGAACTTCTACGCCAATGATCAGGAATTATATTTTTATACAAATTGTAAAACTTTGATCTATTTCCCACAAAAAAGTACTATTGATAAAAGTCGTTAGGAGGCTTTCTGTTCGAGATATTTATATCTTACTATTCAGGAGTATATTAAGGAATTACATCTTGGTTGAAAATGACAGGATTAAGTAGACGTTAAATCATTGACAGTTATTCACAACATAAACATAAAGAAAATGGATATCATTTTGAGCATTTATTGTAGATTATTAATTATTTATCATTTTAAATAAATATGTATTAAAATAATTCTTTAATTTGTTTAGCAAATAGCCTGTCAATAGAAAGTGCATAGGATACCCCTGATTAGAAAGAATCTAAATATCTTGAACAGAAAGCCTCCCAATGAATTTCACCAGGAGTACTTTTTTATGGGAAATACATCAAAGTTTTAAAATTTGTATAAAAATATAATTTCTGATCATTGGCGTAGAAGTTTAGGGGGTTCAAATACGGACTGAACCCCATAACTGCGCCACTGCTTTTCTCTGAAAAACTTTTTGCAAGTCAAAAAATTGGTCTTTTATTATGTCTAAAGTGTACAAAGTTTGAATAACAAATCTTTATTTGTTTAGGAGATAATGAATAAAGAGTAATAATTTTTTTAAAGATTAACGCCCTGTATCTTGAAAACGAAACGTTTTAGAGAAAAATGTTATAGGAAAGACTCCTATTATTTTGATATGTTCTATAGTTTGCAGAAGTTATGAACGAAAAAACTGAAACCCTGTATATTCACCACCAAAATATCAAAATATTCGGATATCAGATAAATGAGATATGAGGATTGCTACTTGACAAGTGAGACACACTGTACACTATGCAACCTTATTATGAATAAAAAATTCATCATAATTTTCTTATTTAAATCAGTCTTTAGATTCTAAAGCTTGTTTCAATGTCCAATATCGGACTAATTGACGAAGTGAATTGTACAGTTTGGAAAAAGGAAGATACAAAGTTATTCATTATATTTAGGCCACATTTTATTATCGTTATTATTGGAGATAAAAAAAAGGTTCGAATAAAAGTTATTGGACTGTAATTTTTCTAAATTTAATAATCAAAACTTTCTCCAGGATTTGTATACTATAAATTGGGCCCATATTTACTCAATTGAAAATATTGATGAAATGTTAGAGTTTTTCAATAATAATTTATTGTGTTTATTTAATATTCATGCACCTTTTAAAACCGTGAGAATCACTAAACAACCTGCACCTTGGTTAACTGAAAATATTAAATATATGATTAAACTAAAGAATGCAGCTCATACTAGATATAAAAAACTTAAAACTGATATTTCTTGGAATGAATATAAAGAAATGCGTAATTTCGTTAACAGATCCATAAAACTTGAAAAGAAGGCTTACTTACATTATAAATATAAATCAGATCCTAAAATGTTTTGGCGTACTTTGAAAACACTTAATATTAATAAAAATAATGATGGTTTTTGTGAAATTACAGAACCCGACTCAATTAATAATTTTTTTATCAATAATTTACCACAGGTTCAAAACAATGAAGATATAATTATGGACAATTATAATGAATTAAAATTTCCAAATTTTGTAAGTGAATTCACATTTTCTCCTGTCACTGTAGAAGAGGTAAATAGATTGGTACGGTCAATTAAATCTCAAGCTGTAGGATCTGATGGTATTAGCATTAAAATGATATCTTTAGTTTTTCCACAATTAAGTGAATATTTTACATTTATAATTAACAATTGCTTAACAAAGGGTGTCTTTCCTACTGTTTGGAAAGATGCACGTGTTATTCCTGTGCCTAAAAACACCAATTCTTCAGATATTTCCAGTTTTCGTCCAGTAAGTATTTTACCCACACTATCTAAAATTTTAGAAAAAATCGTAGCGGAACAGTGAAATTTGTATTTTACTAATAAGAAGATTCTACCAGTCACCCAGAGTGGATTCCGTGCCCGACATAGTACTACTACAGCCTTACTTCACGTTACGGATGATTTATTTAAAGCGAATGATAGTAGTAACAATTATTGCTTAATATTACTAGACTTCAGCAAAGCGTTTGACACGTTAAACCATTCTACTTTGTGTAAAAAATTAAATTACTTCGGTTTAGGTAATATTTCAATTTCGTTTTTCCTAAATTATTTAAGTGACCGTCGTCAAAGAGTTCGTGTTAATGACAATTATTCCGAATTTAAGTACATTACTCAGGGAGTTCCGCAAGGAAGTATTCTCGGGCCTCTTTTATTTTCAATATACTCTTCTGACTTTCACACTTTTCTAAATCATTGTTCAATCCATCAATATGCTGATGACACACAACTATATTTTTCTTTCTGTTTTGATGATTTTTTGTTAGCTAATGATAAGATTAACTCTGATTTTGAAATAATTACTGATGTATCTAAAGCTCATGGATTAGCCCTAAATGAATCCAAAACTGAGGTGTTGGTGTTTGGCAAGGATAGAAGTAAAATGCTAAGTAATTCTAATTTTAAAATAATGTTTTAAACAACAAAGTATTGCTCCCTGTTGTTGATGTAACAAAGAATTTAGGTTTATTTCTGGACGTTAACTTAAGATTCTCCACCCATGTTACTAAATTAGTACAAAAATCATATGGGAAATTAAAACTATTATATATGCATAAGGAAATTTTTAGTTCTGAAATAAAGCTTCTATTGTGTGATTCTTTAATTTTATCTCATCTTACATACTGCGATATGGTGTATTGGCCTGCTCTTTTAAGTAGAGATAAAAACACCCTTCAAAAGATACAAAATGCATGCGTTAGATTTAGCTTCAACTTGAGTAAGTTCGACCACATCTCTGAAAAATTTTCAGAAAGTAGATGGTTAAATTTAGATGAAAGATTTAAATTTCATTTAGCTTGTCTAGTTTATAAGGTAGATAAATATAAAATCCTGAATATTTATATCTAAAACTTACAAAAGGTAGTGATACCTATGAATGTTTGACACGCTTTAGAGATCTATAAAATGCCCCTAAACATAACACTGCTTAATTCGAAAGAAGTTTTTCATATAATGCAGTTAAGATATTCAATGAATTACCCGCGAATGTTAAAAGTCTCTAATGTAATTTCCTTTAGTAAACAAGTCAAAGCCTGGTTGCTTTCAAATAGATAATTTTGTTCTATAGTATCTTTTTTCCATTTTTGTGCATAGTATTAGATTTAGTTTTTTTCTCTCTGAGTTGGTTATATGGAAGAGCGACCCGAGGTCGAATACCGCCAACACATATAACATGTTTATTTTGTATTATGTTTGATTATAGAAATAAAGGCAATTTATTTTTTTTTGTTCCGTTTCCGGAAGAAACTGCTGGACAGTCTCCCTGTGGCCTCCGACACCACACAGAGAGAGCGCCAGCGAATAATCTACAGCAACTCCCCACATCCCGCAGGGTTAGTCACTGTAGATTCCAGACTCATGTGCCCTAAGTAGACGAAGGGATCCCAGGATGACCGCTTTCTGCATTTGACCAGCCAACCATTCTGCCGATGTTTGGCAGGCAGGCATGGTCTTCAATGCGGAGAGCAGCGTGGGCTTCATACCTCCGAGTACACCGATTATCAGGACGACCATTTTGACAGAGTAGCCTGGGTATAGCACTTGGAGCTCGTACCGGAGATCTCTGTATTTAGTCCGTTTCTCCTCCTCCTTCAAGGCGATGTTTGTCTCAGCAGGTGCTGAGAACTCGATGACATACATCACCTTGGTCTGATGGTCGAGGAGGACTATGTCAGGCTTATTCGCGTGAATTCGCCTGACGGTCGGGAACGAGTAGTTCCAGTAGATCCGGCATTTCTCGTTCTCGACAACGGACTCGATATCTCCGGGGACGTAAGGCAGCACTGGTGTTTGGTCTATCTGGTACGAGAGCCGTAGATGGTAGTATAGCACTCGTAAAGCCGCGTTATGTCGTTGGATGTAGACCGAAGTCGCATAAATTGGGCATGCAGATAATAAATGCATGAGCGACTCCGGCGCCTGACGGCAGGTCCTGCAGTTGATATCAGGTACCTCTACACCCATCACGCGACTCCGATAGACCAATGTGTTAATAACACCATCTTGGCAGGCCACAATGATTCCCTCGGTCTCCGACTTCAGCCCCGCTGACCTTAAAAATGCGAAAGTCAGCTCTGTCGATAAACCCAGTGCTTCTATGTTGTTATAGAAAACACCGTGCAGGGGTTTATCGACGTGCTGCCTGAACAGATTCCTCTGTTCGGCAGCTTTAATTTGGGCTGTCAGACGATTCGGCGGAAGCTCAGTAACTGATTCTGCATCAGCACCTCGCCAAGGCAATTTATTATTATTATTATTATTATTATTAATTGAACCAATTTAATACGCCAGTTAACGCACAGTCATGTGCAGAAATCGAGGGGTACAAGAAGCAATAATGTTTTTTTAAATAGAACGCCCTCTGTATTTTTGAATTGATTTTATTAATTATCACTTTTTTCTGATTTCAAAAATATATCATAATATGACAACCTTGTTTTTTTTTTATTTTAAAATATGGGTATAAATACTGCATTAATTTCACTTTATAAACTTTTCATTGTTTGTTATTTATATTGAAGAAATCCAAATAATGAAGCAATAAAATGCAACCGAAACAAACCAAACCGAATCAATCGTATATAATATTAATATGCCTCGTCTTCCAGAGAAAAAATTCACAGTCCTTCGCAAAGATGCAACCGGAGGAGACATTGGAAATGACGAAGTAGAACGCAAATCTTGTGATATTTCGGATGTGATAAAAATGAAAATTTGTTGCAAAGTAGTAAATAGTTATTTCATTAACACAAAACATTTTCAAAAATTAAAATCTTATTATCAGTAGTTTTATTTAGAAATTAAAATAAAAAGAGTTATTTTTTTTATTAACAAAAACATTCCCATAATGAAAACTAAAATGGTATTATACAAATTTTTTTCACTAACAAAAATTTTTAATGTTAAAACTAAAATAATTTAAAATAATTTCGTGAAGATGAAAAGTGATTCCTAACATGTACAAATACCGATATTGATTAATCGCAAACTATTAAACGCAGCTAATAGTACAGGAAAAGTGTCCAAACTGAACAAGAACATAGTGAATTCGTTGAAACTTGACATATGCGTTTAAAAATACATACCTATGTTTCAAGAAACTTAAGAGTCCCGAACCGTAAGGGGTGTGTCGGAGCTGCCTACTTGAAAAATCGTGGGATGAACTAGGTTTTCACATGCATAATAAAAATTGGCAATTGAACCATGGGAAATTTTCAAAAAATAAGAATATTTTCATTTATAGAGAAATATTAATTTTTCACTTTTTTATTAAATTTTTATACCAATTTTACGTTTGTTTCCTTCATTTTTTGCTTGTTTATCTGTGAGTATATTCTGCAAAATGAAAAAGTACATAATCATTGTACAAGTGAGGATTATCGAGTTGTTTAAAATTTTATATATATTGAATGAAATACACTTTGTATCTAAAGAAGATCGGAATCGATAGCATATAAATAAATAATTTTATCTATGTATCGTACATCGTACTCCCTGACAATTTCCGTAAATTTGTAAGCATCTTCAACCTGCTTTTCTGTTGCGGTTGCAGGAGATAAGCTGCAATATTGATTCTGCTGTTGGCACAAAAAGTGTTGTCACAGGTTGTAAGGAGCCGTTAATTTTCTTCTATCCCCACTGTTGTAGATTTCTTTCATTGCCAAGCCATTTCTGAATTTTGTAGAATACTCGTAATGAATATTAAGCGACTGCCTCTGAAGTTGATGGTAATATTTCCAACTTTGATTTTTGTTTGTGCAGCGATTTTTTGAATTGATTAAATCTGTATGAGTTGAGTGAGACATTTTTGTGATTTTCCTTGCACCGTATACCTACAAGTAGGAAAAGGGTTTCACCAGCCTGTTTTACTTGTGAGGGGGTTGAATTCTTGCCATTGAAAGTTCTTACTACATTAACCAACTGCATTTCTTTCTAAAGAAGTTTGATGACTTTTAATTTTTCTTTCTGAAATATTGTAGACGTGGTATCAGAACCACTGAAGGCATGAGTCAGTAAAATTGTATTTTTCTACTACCGTCTATATAAATGAACTTTGTAACCCTAGCAACACGCGCGATAACGAAAGTAAACATTCGAGTTACCTGGTCGCTAAGGCGTTGCTATCTACGAAAGTAAAACTTATGCGGCCAGGACAGAAAAGTAGAAAAACAAATTTTAAACGAAATTAATCCGTTCTATTTGAACGAATTAATACAACTAAACAATTTTGTATTAATATGTAAAGAAAGGTCTTTCTAGGAAGTATGCCAACATTTTTGTCGGCACGTAGTACCCAACGTAGTACCTACCTACTCCATTTTAAAAACGCTTCAAAGTTTGCATATACCTTGCTTTGGATTTCTTGGGGTAAAACAAGGCACAAGTAATATTCCCATTTATATCGCCACGAAACATTATTTGTTTATTTTAGATTGAAACCACCAGAAATTAAAATGTGTAATATTTGGTTGCCATGGAAACAATTTTCACATGCTAAACTATAAAATTTATTAAAAACGTCAATTAATTTCATTTCATAGTTTTAAATTAGTAAATCCCATAATTTTTTTCGGTATAGTATAGAAAAAATATAATACATTTCACGTTGCGAAAGCCCTTTTAAGTATTCGGTGTTTTTTTAAAGGTCTCGGCTTCGCCTCGACCATTCAAAAATCACCTCACGCCTTAAAGTAACCTTTCGCATCTAGTAATGTAAATAACTATTTTTATACGTTCTTGTCATTTCTGTATTTCCGACGAAGAAAGAATTTTACATATAATTTTTCCTGTCCCTGGCCTTATGAAAAATATATATTTTTCTTCTGGAGTTAAAGCGATTAATAGAACAAGGAGATCAACGTCCTGATCAACTAAGTACAAATGTTCGTCTATTATTTAATATTTCAATTGTTATTTTAACAATAGGTGAATCTACGTCATCTACAGCTTGTTTTACAAAGAATCCATTATTTTAAAGAATTTTTGGCAACATTGAAATTAATCGGATGTCGTTTATATCATTTGACAAAAACTTTTCTTGAGGGAGGGCTACGATTACTGAATTTTGCCTAAATTTGGTTTTCACGTAGTTAACATACGTCGTACAAATATGGATGCAATAAAAATCCACCTTCAAATTACATAAATAATAAGTATAGAGTTACAAAGATTTCGCAATTTTCTTTCTTATTTGATTAATTTCTGTACATTTTGCATGTACTGTAACCATGTGATATACCATTGGATCAGGCATTGAGAGAGGAGTTGAACATATATTTTATTTTGCTTCAAATCACCGCTATCTTTGTAAATTGCGAAAAACGACAAAATTTTAAGTTACATATAGTTTTCGGCTATACATATTTCGACGGGACAAAAGGAAATAAGCTGTTCGACGTGCTTCTCGATGTTAAGTTGTCTTGGAGATTGTTGAGCGTGACTTTTATACGCAGCGCTAAATTTTTTTGTTTACTTTTGCTTAATCTACCTCATGTTAAAGTAATGGCACTCAAACCTAGTCTAACACTCGGTAATACGTACAAATCAGATATCGGCAACCTCCCAGAGCAACCCCGATCCCAAATCCACCCCTATGATTTGTCAAATTGCAAGTCATTGACAAAAATTGCAAAAACAGGAAAACTTCAAATATCTACTATTTCCAAACGAATTTCCGAGAGACTGTTTTGGTAAGAAATCCAAGGTAGAGGGTCGAACTTAGAACTACATCGTGAATTTGCACGGTCACGCTCTGATTTTAGGCTCAATAGGAGTGAACGAAAATGTGTAATTTTGACGTCTACCGTTCTGAAACCGCTGAAATCTCACGCGTTACGTCATTTTGCCATTAAACTGATTTTCGACCCCCTACTAGGAAACTAAAAACATTTGTTTAATCCTCTCTTGAAACATGCAGTTTCTTACTTGGATACAATACTCGATACAATTAAATGTCATAGGGAAGGAAAGGCACTATCGAGAAACAGAAAATTGTTTCGGGGTCCTGAAGTCGTTCCAAGTCCGAAACTGTAATCGGTTCCGTCCTCGGACCGATATTAAGAAATCATTAAATTTCGCTGGATCGACTATAAGGTGTAATCTATCGGACGCACTATGGATTTTTTGGCGAATTTTGCTAAAACACGAAAATTTTAAACCTTATTTCCAAACGAAAACAGACCGCCGGGCCGCCGTTCTGGCAATAAATCCAAGCTCGAAAGTCCAACTTGAAAGTACATCGTGAATTTTGCGGTCCAGCTGCGATTTTGAGGTCAGCAGATCCTAACTAAAAAGTGACATTTGTGACGTTAACGAAAAATTTTAAAGTTTTGACAAGCCCTGCACGTGCATGAAATTTGGAAGGCTCTGCGCACGCATTCGGCCTTTTTAATTTCGCAAAATTTACAAAACTCTTCGACATGGGGTATTGAAACGCTAATAACTTTTTAAATATTCAGAGAATCGCAACGAGATATAGCCGTTGGGATTTTCTCGACAAGAAGACGCTCATAAAAAAATAATAACATGACTGCCGGTACCACGCGATTTAGACAACCAATCAATAATTGGTCACTATGTTGTCGCCACTGTTTCTATAAATGCATGCTTCATAATATGCAACATGAAACTGATTTTCAACCCCCTATACGAAAACAAAAACATTTCCAATGTTAAAATTTCAAAGAAAATTATCTTTCCAAGTCCGTTGGTATACCCAGATTTAAACACGTTATTTATTGCCATTATTTCCATTTGGTCCCGATAATAAATTTTCTGAATTATGGTGTCAAATTTTAAATTGTTTTTTTGTCTCATTTTCAATTAACTTTGTAAACTTGTTGAAAATATAATATACATGAACAATATAGTTTTGTAATTAAAACATGTCACAGAAAGTTTTACATAAAATATATATAAGCATAATATCAATGATAAGGATATAAATATTTCATATATCTTTATGGTGGTGTTCATCGTAATTTATTTTCCGTCATTTTATTTTATTCTGATCACGGTTTTAAAAATAGGAAACGTAGATGTCGTTATTAAGAGGACTACTTTTCAAGTTGTGGTAAGATCATGTATCTTTCGTGTGCAAAGGTAGGTAAACGATATATTATGAGGAGGATTCTTGCCTAATTATATCGTTTGAAATTTAAATTATTAGAATGCCATACCTAGTAGGTACGAAAGAAGAAATCACCATTTTTCGTCAAATTATTTTTTTGATCCCTTATATTGTACTATATTACAAATATATTATAAACATAAACATAAACACACTTCAGAAGTTATTAATGAATACTTTTTTAAATTTTGTGTACGACATGCAATTTGTCGTTTTAGTAAAAAACATTTTGTAGTAAAATACTGAGTTACCCAAAGTATTAATTTTAAAATAGAAACTGTTTCGAAATTTTCTATTTTCATTTCTACTGTTATTTTAAGGCATCGAAAATACATATGGCTACTTTAGGTGCTAATAGTTATAAAGAGTAGAATATAATGTTCTCTTGCATTTCTTCGATGCAATTTAATTTTTTTATACTGCTTGGCAAACAGAACCATTCATAGTAGAGTCTGGGTTCATGAAGCAACTCTTAGTTTATGAATTTGGAGGGTTTGGTCAAATTGCTGGATATGGGACATTTGTTGTTTAAGACGCATTGATTGTTCGTCAACGTCTTGAATATACCGTATCCTCTGATCATTTGGTTGTAGAAGTCGAACTCGAAATATAGATGCTACGTTAGTATTTTGGTATGGGTATTGTTTAAATGTTATTTGTGGCATTTCTAAATTATTTTTCTTCCTTTTCTTTTTTGGGATTTATTACCACATTCCTTAAGATTCCTATCCAAAAATTCGATTTATCTAAAAAATATTGAAATTAACCAGTTTAAAACTGGGAAATAACCTCTACGCCTTTGACGTAATGTCAAGAGGATCAGTTAGAGGGTGTTTTTTGACAACTAATAGGAATTAAATTAATACAAAAATACTGCGCTGACATTTCGGAATAGTATGGGTATTTGGAGCTTCCTTCCAAGCTTATTTTATTATGGCTAGCCTGTGACATCTCGATTTTTCTTAACCCATATGGCGCTCCATAAATCAACACATGAGCAGGTGCGCGGCGGACAGAGTGCACGTGAGATTTAACTCATTCAAATCAAAGAATATAATATATATGTTGTATTTGAGATTCACTTAATAACTTTTAACATTGGAAATGTTTTTGTTTTCGTATAGGGGGTTGAAAATCAGTTTCATGTTGCATAAAATGAAGCATGACTTATAGAAACAGTGGCGACAACAGAGTGACCAATTGTTGATTGGTTGTCTAAATCGCGTGGTACCGGCAGTCATGTTATTATTTTTTTATAGGAGTCTTCTTGTCGAGAAAATCCCAACGGCTATATCTCGTTGCGATTCTTTGAATATTTAAAAAGTTATTAGCGTTTCAATACCCCATGTCGAAGAGTTTTGTAAATTTTGCGAAATTAAAAAGGCCGAATGCGCACGCAGATCCCTCCAAATTTCATACCCGTGCAGGACTTGTCAAAACTTTAAAATTTTTCGTTAACGTCACAAATGTCACTTTTTAGTTAGGATCTGCTGACCTCAAAATCGCAGCTGGACCGCACAATTCACGATGTACTTTCAAGTTGGACTTTCGAGCTTGGATTTATTGCCAGAACGGCGGCCCGGCGGCCTGTTTTCGTTTGGAAATAAGGTTTAAAATTTTCGTGTTTTCGCAAAATTCGCCAAAAAATCCATAGTGCGTCCGATAGATTACACCTTATAGTCGATTCAGCGAAATTTAATGGTTTCTTAATATCGGTCCTAGGACGGAACCGATTACAGTTTCGGACCCGGGACGACTTCAGGACCCCGAAACAATTTTCTGTTTCTCGATAGTGCCTTTCCTTCACTTTGACATTTAATTGTATTGAGTATTGTATCCAAGTAAGAAACTTCATGTCTCTAGAGCAGGATTAAACAAATGTTGTTAGTTTCCTAGTAGGGGGTCGAAAATCAGTTTCATTGCAAAATGACGTAACGCGTGAGATTTCAGCGGTTTCAGAACAATAGACGTCAAAATTACACTTTTTCGTTCACTCCTATTGAGCCTAAAATCAGAGCGTGACCGTGTAATTCACGATGTAGTTCTAAGTTCGACCCTCTACCTTGGAAGTTTTCCTGTTTTTGTAATTTTTTCAATTTTGTCAATGACTTGTAATTTCACAAATCATAGGGGTGGATTTAGGATCGGGGTTGCTCTGGCAGGTTACCGATATCTGATTTGTACGTGTTACCGAGTGTTAGACTAGGTTTGAGTGCCATTACTTTAACATGAGGTAGATTAAGCAAAAGTAAACAAAAAAATTTATCGCTTCATTAGAAAAGTCACGCCCAACAATCTCTAAGACAACTTAACATCGAGAAGCACGTCAAACAGCTTATTTCCTTTTGTCCCGTCGAAATATGTATAGCCGAAAACCATATGTAACTTAAAATGTTGTCGTTTTTCGCAATTTACAAAGATAGCGTGATTTGAAGCAAAATAAAATATATGTACAACTCCTCTCTCAATGCCTGATCCAATGGTATGTCACACGGTTACAGTACATGCAAAATGTACCGAAATTAAACAAATAAGCAAGAAAATTGCGAAATCTTTGCAATTCTATACTTATTATTTATGTAATTTGAAGGTGGATTTTTATTGCATCCACATTTGTACGACGTATGTTAACTACGTAAAAACCAAATTTAGGCAAAATTCAGTAATCGTAGCCCTCCCTCAAGTTTTTGTCAAATGATGTAAACGAAATCCGATTAATTTCAATGTTGCCAAAAATTCTTTAAAACAAAGGATTGTTTGTAAAACAAGCTGTAGATGATGTAGATTCGCCTATTGTTAAAATAGCAATTGAAATATTAAATAATAGACGAACATTAATTGTACTTAGTTGATGAGGACGTTGATCTCCTTGTTCTATTAATCGCTTTAACTCCAGAAGAAAAAGATTTTTCATAAGGCCAGGAACAGGAAAAATTATATGGAAAATTTTTTCTTCGTCAGAAATCCAGAAATGACAAGAACGTATAAAAATAGTTATTTCTATTACTAGATGCGAAAGGTTACTTTAAGGTGTGAGGTGATTTTTGAATGGTCGAGGCGAAGCCGAGACCTTTCAAAAAACACCGAATACTTAAAAGGGCTTTTGCATCGTGAAATGTATTATATTTTTTCTACTATACCGAAAAAAATTATGGGATTTACGAATTTAAAACTAATTATTTCATGAAATTAATTGACGTTTTTAATAAATTTTATAGTTTAGGAGGCTGTCTGTGAAAATTGTTTCCATGGCAATGAAATATTACACATTTTAATTTCTGGTGGTTTTCAAACTAAAATAAACAAATACATAATATGTTTTGTGGCGATATAAATGGGAATATTGCCTTGTTTTACCCTAAGAAATCCAAAGCAAGGAATATGCAAACTTATGAAGCGTTTTTAAAATGGAGGTAGGTAGGTAGGTACTACGTTGGGTACTACGTGCCGACAAAAATGTTGGCGTACTTCCTAGAAAGACCTTTCTTTATTAATACAAAATTGTTTAGTTGTATTAATTTGTTCAAATAGAACGAATTAATTTCGTTTAAAATTTGTTTTTCTACTTTTCTGTCCTGGCCGCGTCAGGCCGCATAAGTTTTACTTTCGTAGATAGCAACGCCTTAGCAACCAGGTAACTCGAATGTTTACTTTCATTATCGCGCATGTTGCTAGGGTTACAAAGTTCATTAATATAGACGGTAGTAGAAAAATACAATTTTACTGACTCATGCCTTCAGTGGTTATGATACCACGTCTAGAATATTTCAGAAAGAAAATTAAAAGTCATCAAACTTCTTCAGAAAGAAATGCAGTTGGTTAATGTAGTAAGAACTTTCAATGGCAAGAATTTAACCCCCTCACCAGTAAAACAGGCTGGTGAAATTCTTTTCCTACTTGTATACGGTGCAAGGAAACTCACAAATGTCTCACTCAACTCATATAGATTTAATTAATTCAAAAAATCGCTGCACGAACAAAAATCAAAGTTGGAAATATTGCCACCAACTTCAGAGGCAGTCGCTTAATATTCATTACGAGTATTCTACAAAATTCAGAAATGGCTTGGCAATGAAAAAAATCCACAACAGTGGGGATAGAAGAAAATTAACGGCTCCTTACAACCTGTGACAACACTTTTTGTGCCAACAGCAGAATTAATATTGCAGCTTATCTCCTGCAACCGCAACAGAAAAGCAGGTTGAAGATGCTTACAAATTTACGGAAATTGTCAGGGAGTACGATGTCTAAATTCATACATGGATAAAATTATTTATTTATATGCTATCGATTCCGATCTTCTTTAGATACAAAGTGTGTATCATTCAATATATATATAAAATTTTAAACAACTCCATAATCCTCACTTGTACAATGATTATGTACTTTTTCATTTTGTAGAATATACTCACAAAACAAGCAAAAAATGAAGGAAACAAACGAAAAATTGGTAAAAAAATTTAATAAAAAAGTCGAAATTTAATATTTCTCTATAAATGAAAATATTCTTATTTTTTGAAAATTTCTCATGGTTCAATTGCCAATTTTTATTATGCATGTGAAAAACCTAGTTCATCCCACGATTTTTCAAGTAGGCAGCTCCGACACACCCATTACGGTTCGGGGCCCTTTAAGTTTCTTGAAACATAGGTATGTATTTTTAAACGTATATGTCAAGTTTCAACGAATTCACTATGTTCTTGTTCAGTTTGGACATTTTTCCTGTACTATTAGCTGCGTTTAATAGCTTGCGATTAATCGATATCGGTATTTGTAATTGTTAGGAATCACTTTTCATCTTCACGAAATTATTTTAAATTATTTTAGTTTTAACATTAAAAATTTTTGTTATTGAAAAAAAATTATATAATACCATTTTAGTTTTCATTATGAGAATGTTTTTGTTAATAAAATAACTTTTTATTTTAATTTCTAAAGAAAACTACTGATAATAATATTTTAATTTTTGAAAATGTTTTGTGTTAATGAAATAACTATTTACTACTTTGCAACAAATTTTCATTTTTATCACATCCGAATTATCACAAAATTTGCGTTCTACTTCGTCATTTCCAATGTCTCCTCCGGTTGCATCTTTGCGAAGGACTGTGAATTTTTTAAAACAATTTTTATTCACTTAGAATATTTAGAACGTAAGTACAAGTAAATCATTTAAATATTATAACTTATTAACTATGAGTTTAACATGAAGTGAAGACGACAAAATGCTAACTGAAGCCTAGTGGCATATCAGTTGTATTTATAATATTGTCTAATACTGAATTGGCATGTAATCACTGCAGTTTGCAGTTTCACACAATGAGCCATACCTCTACGTGATGATATGGTGATTAAGGTATCATATTACCATGAGAGTGAATAGATAAAGGCAAAAATAATATTTTTATCTGTATCGGTTTGAGTTACTGTGTGAAAGAATTGATAACGAACTTAGACTAAAGAATATGTGGTACAGAACATAATAATATTGTATATGTTAATAAGGTCCTATATAAATCTAATATAACAGCTCCATTTTTATAAAAAAAGTTGATTCTATGGAGCAACTTTTAAGCGTAACTTTTGCTGTAACTTGAACTTAGCTCTATATCTTCCATTGGTTCTGACACGTTAACACTGGGTCTTCTTTTGGGAAGTAGATGTCCGTAGCTACGTAAAATTTTGGATTTTGGTCCTGGTGGAGGTTGCGGTGGTTGGTCGTTGGATGAAGAAATACCAATTCTTCTCCTTCTTTTACACTTACATGTTATATAAAGAATAATTAATAGTACAATTAATGTTATGGTTAAATAAGTGAACCAGGATATGTTTTTGGTTATAAATGGTTCATTGATTATTTTATCTAGATCATCAGAATATTGATCTAGCTTATGTTTGGCAATGTTTAAATCGTCCGTATTTAAATTACTTAGTTTAAGTGGTTTTAGTTTTGGAAGTTTATGTTTATCCGGTATATGATTACTAGGCCTGTAGAATTAGACGATGTGAACGGGAATCTGTAACTAATTCGTTTCAGATAGCCGTAGGTAAAAACAGGTGTATTTAGTTATAAGGAATATACCTCTGCGATTCCTCCCAAATCAAATAAACAGAACATTGTTTATAAGTCACTTTTATGTGAAAAAATCATGAAATTTGGAGTTTTTTAAAAATTGCAGGAAGACTGCAGTAGATAAATTTTTTTGAATATTTCTGTTTACTAGGTAATTCCAAACCGGTTAATTTAAGCCCCGGTTGATTTCATTTCATTGATTATTTATTTAAATAATTGCCGAAAACCATCGAAATTTTCGAAAATTTCAAGCATTTTTTACTCTGAAAGGAAAAATGCTAGACTCTTGAAACTTTGGTGGAATATGTGTCTCATTACCCTCAACTTACAAAAAACATTTCGTTTCAATATGTTTATTAGTTTTCGAGAAATTCTATTTGTTTATTAAAAACGTCCCAAATGTTAAATGAAAAATTGACCTATTACCGTTATCAACAATAATTCAACCACAGCTCATTTTTTTCGTCAAGACGTCAATTTTACGAATCTGTTATGGGCGTATCGATTTTCAATAATTTTGACCGTCAAAATGGCGTTACCAACATTGCTACTTTTCGGAGCAGCGTTTTTTGCAAATAACTTTACAACAAATGAACGTATCTGCACAAATCTTTCATATTTGAGTTGATGGTATTTTTCTACAAATTTATAAAAAAAAATTGTTGCTCTGGGACATGTAGGAGCCGAGAAAATTTTTTAAATTGTTTAATGCGCCAAACGTTTATTTATTAACATTTATGGCCAAAATTGAAACTGGTTGTTAATAAGATCTTGAATTTTGTGAATTCATCAAGTCCTATTAAAAACGGGCCCTTTTTGACGTCAAAATATAATTTTTAATAATTAGTGATTTTAGAGCTTCTTCAATTTGTTTGGCTCAAGGGACAGGTGAATTTTTTATCAAACGAGTTTCAAATTGGGGTAGCGAGAAAAATTCGTCATATCTCCGTTATTTTCCGGCCAATTTCGACGTTTTTTTTTTTTTAATTTGGGGTAGCTCACGAAAATAATAACAATGGGCACATTTGCAATATCCAAATAATAAACAAATAATTGTTATAAACAATTTTTTATTTTTTTTTTAATTTTTCCTTTTTTGGGCTTATGCAACTTATAATGTGCTAATGTATTAAATATAAATTTATAAAGATTATGTAATGGTAACAATGTATGCACAAACTATTTCTCCATCAAACAATATACGATGTTACAGCATTGTTACCAATATATAATATTTATAAATTTATATTTAATACATTAGCACATTATAAGTTGCATAAGCCCAAAAAAGAAAAAATAAAAAAAAAATAAAAAATTGTTTATAACAATTATATGTTTATTATTTGGATATTGCAAATGTGCCCATTGTTATTATTTTCGTGAGCTACCCCAAATTAAAAAAAAAACGTCGAAATTGGCCGGAAAATAACGGAGATATGACGAATTTTTCTCGCTACCCCAATTTGAAACTCGTTTGATAAAAAGTTCACCTGTCCCTTGAGCCAAACAAATTGAAGACGCTCTAAAATCACTAATTATTAAAAATTATATTTTCACCTCAAAAAGGGCCCGTTTTTAATAGTACTTGATGAATTCACAAAATTCAAGATCTTATTAACAATCAGTTTCAATTTTGGCCATAAATATTAATAAATAAACGTTTGGCGCATTAAACAATTTAAAATATTATCTCGGCTCCTACATGTCCCAGAGCAACAATTTTTTTTTATAAATTTGTAGAAAAATACCAGCAACTCAAATATGAAAGATTTGTGCAGATACGTTCATTTGTTGTAAAGTTATTTGCAAGAAAAGTAGCAGTGTTGTTAACGCCATTTTGACGGTCAAAATTATTGAAAATCGATACGCCCATAACAGATTCGTAAAATTGACGTCTTGACGAAAAAAAATGAGCTGTGGTTGAATTATTTTTGATAACGTTAATAGGTCAATTTTTCATTTAACATTTGGGACGTTTTTAATAAACAAATAGAATTTCTCGAAAACTAATAAACATTTTGAAACGAAATGTTTTTTGTAAGTTGAGGGTAATGAGACACATATTATACCAAAGTTTCAAGAGTCTAGCATTTTTCCTTTCAGAGTAAAAAATGCTTGAAATTTTCGAAAATTTCGATGGTTTTCGGCAATTATTTAAATAAATAATCAATGAAATGAAATCAACCGGGGCTTAAATTAACCGGTTTGGAATTACCTAGTAAACAGAAATATTCAAAAAAATTTATCTACTGCAGTCTTACTGCAATTTTTAAAAAACTCCAAATTTCATGATTTTTTCACATACAAGTGACTTATAAACAATGTTCTGTATATTTGATTTGGGAGGAATCGCAGAGGTATATTCCTTATAACTAAATACACGTGTTTTTACCTACGGCTATCTGAAACGAATTAGTTACACCGTTTTTTCTATTTCTGCAGGCCTATACAACACTCATAGGGTATTAGAACTGGATGGTGGTTGTAAGTTATGTTGTCCTGCTGGTATGATGATGGACCCTAGTACTGCCTATAAAAGCGTTACACTCTAACTGGGGTTTTAAGATAGAGTTTGTGTTTATGATTTTCGTAACAACGTCTTTGTTGTTGCACTTTACGGTCACTGGTAGACTTTCCGAAACTGAAATGAGCCACTTATTGTCTTTTAGTTTTTGTATATTATAGTCTTTTGCAAACAATAGGTTTGACTGATATGTCCGAGGCACTAGACTTAATTGTCTTAATATTTGGGCTTCACATATTGCGTCACTGTCTATGGAGTATGGAAGCACATTTGAACAAAGTCTTACACTGGGATTCAAGGCTTTACAATTGTCAAGGTTCTGAAGCGGTACGAATAATAAAGAATCATCATCCTTTGCAATATACCTATGTGTTGTCGATAAAATATGATGAAGTTCCGTTCGATTATCCAATATAGGAATGGGATAAAGGTGGTAAAGTGTGTAACTTTCAGGTTCAGTTAAAGGAATTTTGAGTACAAATATGATTTTAGTTCCAGCTTGAAAGGCTTGGAGTTCTATGATGTCAAAGTATTGAGCTGCTTTAGACATTTGTGGAGTTATCGGCAAGTTGTTTTTATGAAGAGATTGAGATATCTCCTGAAGTGAAGTAACCAGATCTTTTGGTGTAATAATTGAACTATGCAAAATTTTTAATCGAGCAAATGTAATTGAATTCAAAATATTATCTAAACTGTTTTCTAGGAACATATAGCTTTCCATTAGAGATTCGCATAACTCTAGTACTCTTAATTTTGCTTGGATATATGCTAGGTCGTCTTCTATATCATAAATAGAATTTTCAATTTCTTTAATGTCTTTATTAAAAGTCTCTTCGTCAATTTTAAGTTTTTGAATGGTGGAATTAAAACTTTTTATAACTGAGGTTGTTACTGAAATTTGGTTTTTTAACAAATTTTCTAACTGATGTTCGTCATTTGTAAGCTTATTAATACAATTAGTATAGTATTCACCATCAGATGAATCTAAGTTGCCTGTAATAGCTTTCCAAAAGGTACCTATTCCGTTTAGAAGTCCACGTTTATAGCGTTTGGTATCAGCGAATATTTCTTGAACTTTAAGTTCTAAAGATTGTGAAATTTGAGTTAAAAGACTAATGTGTGTTCTAACATCCGCTCGAAAGGATATCATACGGGGATTGTCGGTTTCAAAGGTGGTTACTAGTTCATTTAAAATATTATTGTTATTGTCCAGGGTTGCTTTAAGTGGTTCGATGTCTTTGTAAACCAAGAGTGTCCACTTGTCATTTGAAAGTTCGATGCGATCTTCCTCATGATAGTAGATTCCAATCGTGTTGTTGATTGTTTCTATAGAGTATTGGGATGTTGCTGATTTTAGCAGCAGAAGAAACCTGAAAATAGATTAATTTTCAAAGTATGGTTTCATTCTGTCAAAGTTGACTTTTGTACTTTGTTCAGTTTGTGGATTAAAAAGTATCGCGGAATTTCTAAAAGGGCCGGTTTTTCAATGGTGAGTTAAAGTTCGAGGTAAATAACTCTTACTCGCAACTTAGCTCGGGGTTAACTTCGAGTTAATGTTACAACTGTTTTTCATTATTATTTTTCATTTGAGTTATTTAACTCCAGGTGTGTGATATATTTTATAAGGTTGGTAAAACAAGTATGTATTTTAAATTACATTTTAGGGATTTTGGACGACTAATCTCGGTCTCCTTATAGTTCTGTGGCAGACGTGGCAGGTGCCAGTAAAATATAAATTAACCCACGATACACATAAGCTTACGCGGTATGTTCTTGCGCATCCTAAAGCTATCTCTCTCGCACAATATGACGTCAGCTGGATTGCAAAATTCGAAATTCGTGATGTAATAGGCATGGAGAATTGTGATAAATATTATTGTCGCTGCTTTTAGGGCATTTTTCTTAGTTTTGTTATCACTTCTATCAAGTTGTTGCTATATGATTTAAATTTAATAAACATATAATATATATTTATCAAAAAAAATGATGTTATTCTATAACTTTCTCTTAGCGCTATGAACATACACCTCAATAAAATTATAGCAGGATGTAAATGGCAACTTTACTTTTTATTATTACTTATTAAGACAGCTTATCTTACTTTCTATAATATTCAGCAGTTTGTTTAAATGCAAACTACAAATAAAAATTTAATTCACTAAGTCTAGGGTTAGGTTTTTCTATAACATTTTACATCTCCGATGTAAATTTACAGTTGCATTTTATGGTATAGACACTATTTTATATTGGATGTAAAAAGTCAAGGTCAAAGGCTTACATCCCTTACAGCAAGCGCTGTAAAATGGGTTACAAATAGCACCTGTATCGTGAAATAGCACAACAAGTTGATGAAGTAAGAGAAACAACAAATGATAATAGAAATATGTAGCTTTATTTAAATTTGAATAAGGTATGCAAAATTTCAACGTTTTACTTTTTCTGTAGGTTTCATACAGAAAAATAACTTAAGAAACAGATTAAAATTTACTTAACTTAATATTCTTTGCATTAATTTTGTCCTGGCGACTACAAGCAATAACCCACTGTTTTATTAAATTAGCATCCTTTGGAAACCGAAAATACTTTATATTACTCCCTTTAATCACTCGGGTATAGTTTTTACATTTTGCCACAGTACAATTCAACATTTTAGCCGTAAATCACAAAGTTAGACGATTTACACGTTTACATATTATAACATGTTTATATCACTTATACTATTACAAAACACGTTTTATTATGAAAATGGCATTGAAATTATAAGAAAACTTGGAAAATATAATATTCTATAGATCAACAAATTCAAATCAAAGCAAAACACAGCGACTGTGTCAGTGTCAGTGTCTGCCAGCTGACGTCATGCGCGGCGATTTCATTTTTAGGTCTGTCTAATGAGCATACCATGTTTTCTTATACCATGAATTAACCTATAAAAACTTAAAATGTTTGTGTTAGCGCATTAGCTGTTGTCTCTGGTGTTAGAATTGTTGCCTGTATTAAAATAGGTAAGCCCTAAATACTTTTGTAGTTAGTAAAGTTTCTTAATAGATCATTTATGATTCTGGTAATATGGACAAGAAACGTTCTTCCAATTTTACACATGAAGAAGACCAGCTACTAGTAGCTTTAGTCCTGGAAAACAGAAACATTATAGAATGCAAAGAGTTCTGCAATAATAAATTAATGAGCGGTTGGACCGTGCAGTAGTCACTCCCTTTATTCTTTCCTAATAAAAATAATTTTAGGTTAGATTTAACTCGAAATTTATAGTTAACTCATACTTCATCCTAGAGTTACTTTAATCTCGATTTAACCCATAGTTTCCAGTTAACTTGCATTTGAAATACGCTACGTTTCACTTAACCCAAAGTTAACTCCGAGTCATGAGTTAACTCGCAATTGAAAAACCGGCCCTAAGGATTTCTTTAATTTCGAATGGTCCGTTGAATTTATTTTGTAATTTGTCTTTGAATTGACTTTCTTTTACATAACCTTTGTCGCCTACTTTATAGTCGGGTAAATTATCGTATACGTGTTTGTCGAATCGGGTTTTCGCTTTTTCTTTTTGGAGTTCGGTCTTAGTACGGGCTATTTTATAATAATGTGAGATTCTATTGTCTAAATCTCGTACATATTTTGAAATTAACTCTTCTTGATTGTAGAGTGTTTCTGGAGGACGGCTTGAAGTATGTCCGAATAGCAATTCGTAAGATGTAAACCCATGTGTCTTATTGACAGAATTGTTATAACAAATTACAGCGTAAGGAATGATGGTTAAGGGATGTTCGCTAGGGTTTTCCGATTTATTAGCTCTTATCATTTCCATTATTGTCGCGTGAAATCTTTCTATCGAGCCATTAGACTGAGGATGATGTACACTAGAGAAAGTGAGTTTGATGTTGTAAATAGTACAAAGATCTTTAAGAAGTCTGTTGTCAAATTCTCGTCCGTAGTCACAATGTATGCGAAGGGGTGTACCGCAATGTTGGAAATAAAGTAGAAGCGTATTTACGATGGATTTTGCAGTTTTATCCGATAGCGGATAAGCTTGCGTAAATTTGGTGAGTTCGTCTCTAATTGTCAGAAGATAGTTTCTTGTTGTAATTTCGAGTACGTCTATATTGACTCTTTCAAAAGTCAAAAGGGGTTCGAGGTGTTTCAGTAATAAGCAAAGGTTTGTCAAGGTTTTTGCGTAATGTTATTGTTTTTTGACACGTTTCGCAATTTTTTATAAATCGTTCTACGTCTTTTGTTAATCCGGTCCAATACTTGTCTTTAATTCTGCGGATGGTTTCACTTATGCCACGGTGTAAGTTGTTTTTACCGGTATGAACTTGATTAAGTATTATAGGAATTTGGACTTCGTCAGGGGTTTTTACAACGTCTTGACAAATTATCAATTTTATGTCTTTGTCTGTGAAGATAAACGAGAGTATTTCAAGGATAGGTAAATTTAGATTGTTTTCAATGTAGTAAGTTTTAAATGGGCTTATGTCTTTTTTTTTTTTTTTTTTTGCTTTTTGCAAAGTGAGACAAGTGAACCTCAATAGGTGTAGGGCCGCGCAGGATCTTGTGTGGGCAACGGGGAAAAGGGGTGGAGAAGATCTGCTAATAATTAGTGAGCCAAATAAGGAAATGTCTAGAAGATCAAGAACAAACTGGTACACCGATGAGAACCTTGATGCGGCGATAGGAATCTTCAATAATAGAATGAGTATATATGAGTCCGGAAAAGGCCGAGGATTTGTATGGATAGAACTTGAAGAGACGTACGTGGTCAGCTGTTATTTTTCCCCCAATGCAACATTGGAAGAATTCGAAAGAGGTCTGAATGATCTTGGAAACACGATTAGAAATAACAGGCGTTTAACCGGGAAACAGATGATCGTAGCAGGGGATTTTAACGCAAGGGCCCCAGAATGGGGGATGGAAACTACGAATGCCAGGGGGAGGTTAGTTACGGAATGGATCTCCCAGCTCGATCTCATGATCGCCAACAAAGGAAAGACACACACGTTTGTGAGAGGTAACACAGGCTCCATACCGGATTTAACGGTCGCCTCACCAAGGATGATGCAGAAAATCTCAGCTTGGAGGGTAATGGAAGACGAGGAGTCACTAAGCGACCACAGATATATCAGATATGACGTGGACCAACAGTTACCTATAACGTTGAGGAATAGAGGAATAGGATGGAAGCTGGCCCTACTAGATAGGCCAGTATTCCAGAGGGAAATCAGGAATCGTTTGGGGAACAGCGAAGCAGAACTTACGGACGATACTCTAACTAGAGTAGTCTCTAGAGCATGCGATAAAGCTATGCCCAGGAAGAAGGCAAGCAGAGCACCCAGGGAGATTTATTGGTGGAATGGCGCCCTAGGAGAGCTCAAAGAAGAGTGTATAGCTAGTAGAAGAAGATACACGAGAGGAAATAGGAGAGGGAGAGGACAAGAGAGCAACGATGTAGCCGCTCAAGCTTATAGAGATGCCAAAAAGAAACTCAGAGATGCCATCGCCGAAGCTAAACGGACAAAGTGGATAGAACTATGCATGGACATCGACAGAGATGTTTGGGGAGATGGATATAAAATTGCTACTCGGCGCATGAGAACCCTCCCCCCCACGATACCACCGGAAAAAATGGAGGGAATCATTAACGGTCTGTTCCCAGAAAGGGAAGAGATAAGGTGGGGCGAAAGGGACGTAGCTCAGAACAGCAGCCTCCAGACTTAAAAGCGGTAGAGCCCCAGGACCAGATGGCATCCCACCAGAGATTGTCAAAATGGTTGTTCAAGAATGTCCAGAGGCGGTATTGGGTGTAATGAACCGGGCACTAAGGCAGGGGGACTTCCCGACCAGATGGAGGAAAGCGAGACTCGTCTTGATAACGAAGGGAAACAAACCCCCCGGGGAACCATCGTCCTATAGACCTATCTGTCTGCTCGACGCAATGGGAAAATTACTGGAGTACCTCATACTGGGGAGATTAGAAAAGGAAATAGAGACAAAAAACGGACTGGCGGACAACCAATTTGGATTTCGCAAAGGCAGATGCACGGTAGGCGCATTGAAGCGCCTTACAGAAAACGCAAGAACGGCACTAGATACGAAAAAAATATGCCTCGTCATCACCTTAGATGTTAAGAACGCCTTTAATACGGCTGGATGGGGACATATAGTCGAGAAACTAAATAGGCTGGGCGTAGCTCCTTACCTGGTTAAGATGCTGGAAAGTTACTTCAGTAATAGGAAAATAGGGATAGACACAGAGGACATCACCCGATGGAGACAGGTTACGTGCGGAGTGCCGCAGGGATCGGTGCTGGGACCGACCCTGTGGAATGTTATGTTCGATGAAATACTGAGATTACCGAAGGCAAACTGTACTACCACAACAGGATACGCAGACGACCTGGCAATCACGGTCGTCGGAAGCCGAGTGGTGGAAATCGAAGAAGAGGCTAATTTAGTTATTAGGAGGATGGAGAGATGGCTGAGGAATGTGAATTTGGAGCTAGCACCAGACAAGACGGAGGCCGTAGTGGTCACCAGAAAGAGAAACCTCCCGGCCATCACGGTCAGAGTCGGATCGACGGAGATTAGACCTGGCAGTGGTCTGAAATATTTGGGAATCTGGATAGACCCAAAATTAACATACGGGCTGCACATTACGAAGACCGCCGAAAAAGCTGGCAAGACGATGGCGGCATTAGGAAGATTGATGTGCAACACAAAGGGACCCAAATCCAGCAAAAGGAGGGTACTATGCAGTGTGGCTCAATCCATACTACTATACGCAGCGCCGGTGTGGGTACGAGCCCTTGAAGTAAAGAGTTATTTAAACAGGCTGACCAGGATACAACGGTGCGCAGCGCTCAGGGTGTGCAGCGCATATCGAACTGTATCTTACGAAGCAGTACAAGTGGTGGCCGGGATCCCACCGTTGGATCTCTTAGCCAAAGAAAGGACGGAAACATACGAAGGGAACAGTAAGGAAGCAGCCAGAGAAATGCTGCTCTCGAGATGGCAAAGAAGATGGGAGGAAACGACAAAGGGAAGGTGGATTAAACGAGTCATTCCTAGAATCAAGGAATGGGTCGAAAGGAAACACGGGGAGGTGGGATACCACCTCACCCAGGTGCTCACAGGGCATGGTTCTTTTGGAGATTATCTCCTTGGAATTGGGAAGTTGGAAACGAGAGAATGTGTGTATTGCGGTGAGAGGGACGACGCCGAGCACACGGTATTCTACTGTAACAGATGGAACGAGGAGAGACGGGAAATTAGCCATCTAGGACCCGACGAACTGGTCCAATTTATGCTGAGAACACAAGCGGGATGGGAATGTGCGGAAGGAGCGATCAAGCGAATTATGAGTGGCAAAGAGGAGGAGGAGAAGGACTTTAACCTGAACCCCTAATCGTGCAAACGGAAGGGGGACGTAGGGGAGAGTGAATTATTGCAGAATAAGAGGAATGATCCGTATCTTGACGTAAAGCGAAAGCGGTTCCAGGATACGCGGAAGACTGATTCTGGGGGACCACTTGCCTGCTAGGCCTGGAACGGCCAGCAGCTACGCCCCCCCTTAAAAAAAAAAAATAAAAAAAAAAGATGGACTTATGTCATTTTGGTTTTTGTATATTGTAACAAACAGTTGCAATATTGCTGAAGGAGGGTCAAATGGTAGAGGTACAATATAGTAACTCCTTTTTCTAACGGATTTGCTAGAAAGAATATTAATTTTGTTGTTAGTGAAATCAGGGTTTTCTTCAAGAATATCTTCTATAATTTTATAGTGAAAGTCACGTAGATAGATTGTCTTGTTGGAAAAATGTGATGATATTTTTATGTTCTTTGATTTCATAATCGTACTCCTCAAGTTTGAGGCGCCAGCGTGCAAGTCTGCTTCCTGGGTCTTTAAAGGAAAAAAGCCATGTCAAAGGTCGGTGGTCTGTGATAAGCTTGAATTTTCGACCGAATAGATATGGTCTGTAGTGCTTAACAGCCCAAACAATCGCTAGAAGTTCCCTTTCGATTGTCGAATATTTCGTTTCTGCGCTGCATAAAGTGCGCAATGCATAGGCGATCGGAAGATCTTTACCTATGACTCCTTGTGATAATACAGCTCCTATTGCAAATGCACTAGCATCTGTTGTTAGTAGGAATGTATCGTTGAAATTAGGGTAGATTAAAATAGGGGTGGAAATTAAAGTAGATTTAAGTTATTCAAAAGAATTTTTGCAATCAGAATCGAAGTTAAATGGCATATCTTTTTGGAGAAGTTTAGTAAGGGGTTTGGAGATTTTTGCAAAATTTGGGATGAAGCGTCTGTAATAACCGGCAAGTCCTAAAAAGGATATAATCTCTTTTTGGTTTTTAGGTTGGGGAAAATTTTGAATACAGTCAATTTTCGAAGGATTCGGTTTGACTCCGTCTTGTGTGATAAGGTGTCCTAGATAAGCTACTTCTTTCCTTAAGAATTCGCATTTATCTGGCTGGATTTTCTTAATCTTTTGAATACTTCGGTTAACGTATATCGCATCGTTCACATAGCTCGTAAATAGCTCTTCAGTATTTCTTCTAAAAGTTGGTGTATGCCAGCTTTAAATAGAAACAAAGTGTCATAAAACCTGTATTAGCACACCAGAAACAAACTGTTGTTGTTATTTAAGTGAAATTTGTGTAATAGTGCATTAAAATCCTAATATATACCGAAATGTCAATCAATTGTAAAGCATGCAGAGCACCCATACCAGCTAAAGCAATCGCCTTATCTTGTATTTTTTGCTCCGGCGTTTTTCATATAAAGTGTGTCAATATAACAAAAAATCAATACGATATTCTAATTAGTGTACCAGGATGCATTTGGAAATGTACCGGGTGTACAGAAAAAGAGAGTGATAATCAGATTAATAATGGAGAATTAATAAAGGCAATTGAAAATTTACAGACAACGGTTAATATGTTGCAAGAAGATATAAAGGCATTAAAAAACGAGAAGAAAAAGGACAATGAAATATGCAGCGCAGAAATGATAATTAGTGAAATTTCAGAGAGGCAGAAGAGGGAGAGAAATATAATAGTTTATAAAATGGAAGAAAGCAATGATGACGTAAGTAAAGTTACGGATATAATCAAGCGCATTGCCCCTAATGTTGAAACTACAAATCTTAAAGCATTTAGGCTGGGCAGATCTCAGATTAAGAAACTTCTTCCATTGAAAGTTCAACTTTCTTCGAGAGAAGACGTCTTTAGCATACTTAAAAATAAAGCAAAATTAAGAGAACTCAACATCAACGTTATTATCTCTACAGACCAAACCAAAATGCAGCAAGATTACTATAGGAAGATTAAAAGTGAGCTTGATGGAAGGAAAGACAATGGCGAACAAAATATATACATAAAATATGTTAATGGTATACCTACTATTGTCAAATCAAAAAACGCTTAGTTACATTTAGCCACGTTAATATTCGATCTATCGTAACGAACTTTTTAAGTTTCAAACAATTCGTAGTGGAAAGTGATTATGATGCTGTAGCGGTGTCGGAAACGTGGCTAAACCCGGACTATCCTGATAAATATATAAAAATCCCAAACTACAGTTTAGTCAGAATGGATCGTCCAACACGTGGAGGTGGAGTTGCCATGTATATTAAAAGTGAGTTTAAATTTAAAGTTCTAACCTCTACAATCAGTGAAAATGGAGTTGAACAATTATGGCTATTGGTATGTATAAACAATGAGAAAATCGAATTAGGAGTTATCTATAAACCACCTAATGTGCATGTGCAATATCTAAGTGAAGTAACAGACTGTCTAGAACAAATGTATCTTGAAACACAATCAATAGTTTTAATGGGAGATATAAATGTGAATTTGTTACGTCAATCAGCTGACTCCAGATTGTTTATGTCAATTATTTCAGATTTTTCTTTAAAGCAAGTTGTAAATAAACCCACAAGAATTACAGAATTATCCGAATCTTTAATAGATGTAATTTGTATTAGTGAAAATTTAAACTTTCAATATTGCGACACATATGATTTAAATAATAAAACTGATCATTTACTAGTATTTGTTAGTTTGAAAATTGAAGGCAATAAGCCTAAACCTAAATTATTTTGGTATAGAAACTATCACGATTTTGATTTAAACATGTTTACTCGGGACGCTGTACGGATTCAGTGGGACATTATAAATAATATTGAAGATTTAAATTTACGAACAGAATGTTTGAATCAAGCAATCCTGTCCCTTTTCGATGTGCATGCTCCACTTAGTGTTATCAAAACAAAGCCTAACTATCAACCATACATAACATACAATTTAAAAATGATGATTAAACTAAAGAACAAGTCTCATAATAAATATTTAAAAACAAAAACTGTAGCTGATAGGCAATATTATATTGATATAAGAAATTACGTGAAAGTGGCCGTAAAAAGAGAAAAGGAAGCATATATGAGACATCTCCTTGAACGTAATAAACAAAATTCTAAAGCGCTTTGGAAAAATTTAAAGAACTGGGGAGTTTGCACTAAATCGAAAGGGGACAGCTTACCGATTCACCTGACTGCACCAGACGCTATAAATAATTATTCCTTAAATGTGGCAGGACCTTCCAATATTGATATAGATACACTGATACATTTCTCTGAAAGCAAACTAAACGATAACAATTTTACATTTCATGCCATAACGAACGAGGATATATTTAAAAGCTTCAATAGTATTAAAAGTGGGACATACGGTATAGACGGAATTAATATCAAGATGATTGGTATAATTCTGCCTTATTGTATTGATATTGTGAGACATGTATTTAATGAGTCAATTAACACAGGTGTTTTTCCAGATGTATGGAAAATAGCAGACATTATACCATTACCAAAAGTTACGAACCCTGCCACATTTAATGATTTAAGGCCGATATCGATATTACCAACATTTTCAAAGATGTTTGAGAAAATTATAGGTTGGCAAGTTACCGATTATTTAGAGGAAAATCAAATATTGCCTGCGATACAGTCAGGTTTTCGTCAAAAACATAGCACTGGGTCCGCATTATTAAAAGTAGTCGATGACATAGCTATTGCTTTTGATAACTCATTTTCAACAATTCTAGTTTTATTAGATCAAAGTAAGGCTTTCGATTTGGTCTCCTTTGACCTTCTGTTAGCTAAGATGTCATATATTGGATTTGGTCATACTACCTTGTTATGGTTCTATAATTATTTGTACGGTCGAAAGCAAAGGGTTAAGATAAATAATGAAATGTGCTCACAATTGTCACCAACAACCAGTGGTGTTCCCCAAGGCAGTGTCTTGGCACCGATTTTATTTTCAATTTTTACTTTCGATTTACCAAAGGCAGTAAAATATTCTCAACTGCATCTGTACGCAGATGATATGCAATTGTATAAAACTTGCTCTGATGTTAACGCTGCAGAATCCATTATTCTAATGAACACCGACTTAGACAATGTATTTCATTGGTGCGGTAATAATGGACTAAGATTAAATCCAACTAAATCTGAAGCTATATGTATTGGCCCAGAACGTCAAAAAAATACAATATGTGATGAAAATATATTAGTTAACGGAATACCAATAGAATGGGTATCCTCAGTAAAAAATCTGGGTGTATACATGGATAGCAGCTTATGCTTTAATGAACATGTTAAACACGTATACCAGTTAGGGTTTTACAAATTGAAATCGCTGTATCACTTAAAATATAATCTCAATGAGAATATAAAATTAAAGCTAATTAAATCTCTAATTTACCCACATATTGATTACTGCAGTATGGTCTATTATTATTTTTTGCCAAACTATAACCAACAAAAAATTCAGAGATTACAAAATGCGTGCATACGGTTTGTGTGCAATGTTCCTTATAGAAGTCATATAACTCCGTATATAAATAGATTGTCGGAACCTAAAATTTGTAAAAGAATAATGTATATTTCATTAATTTTCCTTTATAAAATGATCATCTCTAAAATGCCTTCGTATTTGCACAGTTTGTTGATAAGAAGATCTGACATTCATAATGTCAATGTTAGGATAAATTATTTCACTATTCCGCAACATACAACTAGTAAATACGAAGGATCATTTTCATATGTAGCTCCTTCTCTTTTAAATAGAGTTTTAATGGAAATTAATCTGCCGTACCCACAATTTGTTAGACATGTTAAGGCACTAACTAACCATGTAAATATTTGATAATTATTGTAATATTTCTCTTATAGTGTGTAAGATTCATTTTTCAAAATATTTGTGAACATTTAAATATTATTTGTCATTATAGGTGGAATGGAAGAACGGCTATGCCGAATTCTCACCTTTTGTGTGATTCTCTTGTGGCACAATAAACATTTATTTATTTATTTATTTATGTTCATGAATTGTTGGAGAATATATAATTATATCGTCCATATTGAAGAGACAACGTTCGTTCTGGAGACCTAATAGAATGTTGTCCATAACGCGCTGAAAGGTGGAAGGGGCGTTCTTTAGACCAAATGGCATACGAGCGAATTCGTAATTGCCATTTTCTACAGAAAACGCGGTCTTTTGAATGTCCTTTTGATCTATTTCGAAACCTGATGCGAGATCTAGCGTAGTACAGTATTCGCACTTTCCTAATTGGTCAAGAAGATCCGAAATATTAGGTAAGGGGAGTAGAGTGGTAATGGCGGAGCTGGGTCTCCCCCCACCCTTTTTTTGTGGTGGGGGGTAACTAGGGTAATTAGAATAATGTAGGTAATTAGACTGATGTAATTGCAATAGAGGTAATTAGAGTATTGTCGGTAATTAGCCTGATGTAGTTGCAATAGAGGTAAGTAGAGTAATGTGCAGTAATTAGACTGATGTAATTGCAATAGAGGTAATTGGAGTGGTGCAATGCAATTGTAGTTGTAATTAGTGTATGTAGCAATATGTGTATGAGTACTCCAAGTAGTGGTGGTGGGGTAGCTCAGCTAGACTGCTATAAAGAAGATGTAGTCGCAACACAAAATCATTTCTATCGTGTTCTATCGTGAACCATCTACAGCTAACAAATCAGCCTAGTGCAGTCAGTGACTTCAGTTATTTCAAGTGAGCAATATCTTATATTACTCTTTATAATTCTTTCATTATATTCATTTTAAATATGGCAATTTCCGAAGTTGACTTATTAGCACTTAATGAGCTAATAAATCAAGATATGCAGGTTTTAGAGCAAAGATCCATTTCAGCGTTAATTTTAAATAAACCTTATATCATAAAAAAAATATCTTTGGTTAATACAAGATTTGGAAAATCAATCATAGTAACTTTGTTTGAGGAAAGTTCAATTACGACTTTTAAATCATTTTTACCGAAACGGTTTGTGGAAATTATATGTGAGAACACTATCGATAAAATAAATTCGTCAAATGGTAAAGTTACATTGACATATTTAGGACAAAGTTCTCCAGCTTATCCTGGAGCAAAATCTAGTCCATTAATAAGTTTCGGTGTTTAATTCTCAAACAAAAATAATCGTAAAGTATTTAAGTTAGCTAAGTTTAAGTATTAAGTAGAAATGGAATATTGTGGAAGAATGCTAGGAGTATTATAGAATAGTATCACTTGTTAGCCTATAAAGATTCTGATATATCTAAATTGACATTTGTACAACATATTTTTACTTCGTGTACACCAATAGCTCAAACGTAAGTCCATTTAGTGCTGTTTATTATATATTTTTTTACATTTCATTTTTTATTTGTAGGTACGCAGCAAAGATGTGGATGCAATATTCAACCCAAACATGGACCCCTGCAGAAGACATTAAATCTGCCATTGAGAGATTGTCTTGTAAACTAGATGACTTAATAAGGGATGCATTGGTTTCATTAAATTATGATATGAATATCTGCTTCGACGCTGAAGAAGTTCGACGGGTTAAAGAAGCTTCTAAAGCGTATAGCATTGGTGTAAATCTATGTGGTAGATATTCCCGTGGCTTCTTAAATTTGGATGAGTTTTGTGAGCATATGGACAGAGTGGAACTAAAACATTTTCTATACGAGATAATGGAGTACCTACCTAAGAATATTATTGAAAAATATCAACTCGACCAGTCAGATGTAGAAGATAACAATGTAGATACATAAATAATATTCATCTTCTATTGTCATATTTATTACACCAAATATTGTATGTATCTGTAGTAAACAATATTCTGTATTTTATATTATATTATAAAACTGAATAAATAAAATACACATTAAAAGATTACATTCATTTTATTTCATATTTCTTATCACACAACAAAAAATACATTAGTATAATTAGAACAGTTTTTATTTTAATTTTATATTTAATTCTACAATTACATTCTGAGAAAATAAACAGTTGCAAGTACATCATGATTATTGTTGATAAAATTATCCAGATATCTTGATAGAAATAGGTTGCACTACTTAATTCCACAATAATAAATATTTTCTTTTTTTACTTGACATCGAGAAAGCCATTCTGAACCGAGCCATCTAATGCGTTATAACTTAAATATGTATCATGAAGTATAAGTGCATACACTCGAGTTTGTTCCGGAAATTTCGCTTTTCGTGTTTCAAATTCTATTTTTATGTCGACAGTAGATGATTTCACTGCAACAGGTTGGTGTGAACAATCAATGACAAACAAAGGATTCTTCCTGAATTCCCCAAGATCCATCATGGGTTCGCTCATATCTTTATCATAGTAACTACGTTGGAAGTTCTCATAAGCATAATATGCTGCAGAATCGAGCTTCTTATCGAAATCTAAATTCCAACGTTCATATGGATATACTTCAGAGTTTAGAAATAGTCGAATATTATTTATGTCTGCGTGTTTGAACTGTGTAACATCCTTTGTTCTATCATTGGCCTGATCAGTGCCTTGAAAGCCAAGAAGGATGAAAAGTGGGCTTTCAAGACGGGTGGAGAGTTTAAGAGCCCATATGTCATAGGTAGTATCGCGTAGACAGGGAAGCTCATAAAAATCCCACGCACGGTAGACCATCTTAACTTTGGTATTATTACCACTTTTATTAATTCGATTCAATAATTTTAACTTTTGTCGATCTTCAGGTACAATGTGCCTTATCTTCCACTCAATTTTGCTGATTTCCAACTCTGCATCAACCTCACCGATATAGGAGTCTTTAAATGAGCGTGCAATTATCATAATTAATTCTTGCTTCACATTCAGAATGCCTTTGGTATAATCTTCTGCAAAACCCATAAGGAACTTAAGGGGTAGTTTGCCACTGAACACGTGACTGGCGGTATCTAAAATATCTTGTCTCGTTTGAGTGAGACCCCAACCTGTTGTTATTAATGAGCGTGCATGCGTTTGCCCATAGTTTTCATTGTGGTAGTAATACCAGGTCTTCTAACTACTGCTACTTGTTCACCACCCATTTCCAGTCGTATCTCTTCAAAGAGAAATGTTAGTGCATTATTGGATAAATAACAACGCTTTGTGGTGTCGCTAGGAGTAAATTTTCCCTCTATGTATATATAACTTTCTGAAATGTCGAGTATAACATCTTGAAAATTGATGGGAATACGTATTTCATCAGAGTTTCTGTAATATGGGGATCCATATGGTTTATATGTATGCTCATGTAGGCTAACTAGGGAATGATCTAACACAGGTTCATCAAACACCTCAAGTTTGTCACTAGTTGCAGTAGCCACTATTATGATGACCAATTTTTTCGCAGTTTTAATCCAATAGATTTTAAAAAGGCTTGATCCTCAACTGACAATCTATGTCTTAACTGTTTAAGGTATAGACTTTGAATGAATTGCTTTCCACATCTCCCTTTCTTTTTATCTATACTGTTGTTCGCTACAGTATCATACTGATGGTGATGTACTTGCTGTCGCTGTTTATATCGAAAACCCATTTGGTTGGTGATATCCGACTTTCTTCAATTCTAGCCTTACAATAATTTTCTCACCTCGAAAATCGATCAAATCACCGTTGTCGTCCAGTATGCGTAGTGTGATGTTGTCTATTAACTGACACCCTTTAGGTCTAACAGGTAAATATATGATATTTTTGGGTTCTCTAGTAAGTTTGTAGCCAGGCTCAACGTCTATGTCAAATTCAAAGAGAGTGTGTGACTCTTCTGCATTCAGATAAGCTCCAGAAATAATATTACAATCTACGCGTATCATCCTTACTTTCATAATATCAACAGGCTGTGTTGATTCGTAATTTTTATTTGGTTGTAAATATATTTGTCCAAATCCCAACAGACTTCCTATTGAATTTGGTTGTCTAAAATCTACTTCATACTTTGACAAAATCTCGCACTTTAAGGTATTGTTGTTTGCCCTTAAAGTGAATATTTGCGTGTAATCCTTTCCATCAATATTCATAGCTTTCAACATTGCAGCATAGATTTCATCAATTTCATAAGCCCCCAGAGGTATGTGAACAGTAGTGAATGTATCTTTAGCACTAACCCTATATTGGAAGATGTTATTTGTTTCATCCACATTGTATATGGAGTTGTAAGAGTAGAATCCAATTAAACCTAACCCATGACGACTGCTCCTATCCAGTTCAATGGGTGGATCAAAGTTGACACTTAGCTCACTTAAGCGGCTCGTTAGTGTGAACGTGTACGACATGACTAATATAATTAAATTGTGTTACCCAATTTATTGTGGATTACAGCAATAATGGTATAATTTCCTCTTCTTAGAAGTTGATGGTAATATATTTACATTGTTATTGGATGCCACATTTACATCGTTTACCTCACAATAGCAGCAAAACATTTTTCTAGGTGTTGAACCATCATTTACGTCAACATTGCTTTCATAATCATTAAGGTAATGTTCTGTACAATATTGATATTTTAATATATCGACATCGTTCTGAAGATGTGTAGGTAGCTTATCCCATACTAATGCAATTTCATGTGAAGCCAACCCAATCATCACCTCTTTGGGCATATCTGCTAGTTGTTGTTTGCTCATCTTCAACAGACTACGCAAACGGGAGAATGCAATTAGTGAGTGACCCATTCGCTTGATACCTTCTCGATCTATTGCTGGGGTCATAGATTTCAGTTCCATGGCGTTTTATATTTGTTTCGTAGAGAGAAACTTTAAACACAAATGTCCACACAACACTGTGTTAAAATTCTGTACACGTTTGTAGTTATAGAATATTTGGTTGGCCCTCCTTGAATCGTTATTGAAATATGTAACTAATTCTATAGGTGGGGGTAAGTCGCCAAAACTATCAAAATAATTTACTAAACTACCTCGTTTTTTATATGCCACCCAATGTGTCCCAGGACCATATATACTATCCAAATTGATTATTGCGGATTCATTGTAATGTGGCCCATGTCTTGGTAGTGAGTCACGCATAAATACACTTCGAAAGTATGCTACCTTCATTTTATTAGCATAATATTTAAGATCAATGTCGGTAAGAGGTCTCCGAGGTAGGGAGTCTATTAGTTTTTTGAATTCTGTTTTAGATAAAGACCCATCCCCTTTCGGTATGGCTTCATATACATCCCCTTACCACTTTTCATAGCTATTGCTTCCATACTTCTGTTGTGCCGATTTGCTTCAGCTAATTCTTCTCTACCCTTTTTCACATCATTTACAGCTTTAGCAATACCAGCAGCCGTACCCGCCAAACTACCCAATGCAGATAATCCAGCAAAAATGGGTATTAGAGGTAAAATACCGCCAACTTTTGGTATTGGTATAATTCGAGGTGTTCGAATATTGCGTTTTCCACCGGCCTGTTTTATATATCGACGTGCAGCTTTTAGAGCAATTTCAACCACCTTCTTTTGGTCTTTTACTTTTTTGCCTCCAGCACTTCGCAGTGTGTCACGCACTTTTCGTACTATCCCAGATCCAAACGCTGTCTTTTTAACATTCTTCTTACCCTTCTTTGTTTTCTTGATGATTCGTTTCCTAATTGGATTACGAGATATTGTTAAATTACATCCCATACCAAGACGTTGTTTTCCTTTCATTATAGTTGTAACTAACCAAGCAGCGGCCTTTTCTCCACGTCCTGCGTCTTTGGATTTCACCCGTTTCCACGCAGCCTGTTCAAGCTGATAGTCTGATTTATGGCGGGCTGCTAGGTTACTGCTGTTTTTGTCGTATGCAATATCGTGTTGCTTGCACGCTTTATCGAGCTGATTTATGCCAGGATCACCTCGTGCCAGCCGTTTATTTAAATCTGTGCCTGGACCACAAAATTGATAACCTGGCAAATGCAACTCGACGGGGAGCTTATTAATCAGGGAATTAACTAATCCTCTACCGCGCTTCGTACGTTTTTCACGTGTGTATCGTATGGTGGAAACCATTTAAATAAGAGTTGCAAGTCACACATCTATTTATATACCAATTAGCCGCTATACAATGCACATTGTGAAGCAGAAACAAACTCTTTCCATAGATAATTTGGATGAAAAAGTTGGGCGTGGGTTAAGTGCACATAATCGTCATGGACCACTACTACCTTCAACTGTACGTGCCCTCATAATAGGACCGTCGAATTGTGGGAAAACAAATGTCTTAATATCTTTGATCACCCATCGGTTAGGTTTACGCTTTTTAAATATTTACCTATACTCAAAGTCTATAAATCAACCCAAGTATGAGTATCTACGTAAGGTACTAGCGCCGATTAAGGGGTTAGGATTTTATACATTTAGTAACGGAACGCAAATAGTGGAACCATCCGAGGCAAAGCCGGAGTCTTTATTTATATTTGATGATGTGATATGTGAGAAGCAAGATGTTATAAGAGCATATTTTAGTATGGGCCGCCATAGAAATGTGGATTGTTTTTATCTTGGTCAGACATATTCTCGAATACCGAAGCAGCTAATAAGAGACAATAGTAATTTAATTATTGTCTTTAAACAGGACGACGTGAACCTTCACCACATATTTTCCGATCATGTGTCACCCGATGTAACGTTTACAGTATTTCAAAATATGTGTGCAGAGTGCTGGAATGACAAATATGGGTTTCTAGTGATTGATAAGGATAGAGAAGTACAAGGTGGGCGATATAGAAAAGGGTTTGATAGCTTCATATATCCATAATGCATTTTAATGAAAACTTCAATTGAACCACATACTTCGTTAGGGTTACTTCGTTTACGTATGCGCTAAGATGAAGGTTACCAAAGATAATAAAAAATATAATAATCTTGCACATCCCAGTAGTGAAATAGCCCTCAAGCGACAGTTGATTGAGGCTACAGATGCGGTACGTAAGAAGTTTAACTCTATTAAGAACAAAGATATGGAGATGCATGTAACACTTGAAAAGATCTATCAACCAATAACTGAACCTTTAAATGCTATATCTTCAGCAGCGGAGAACAAACCACACGCCCAACAACCACCATCATCATCATCGAGGGTGTCTACTCAGAGGGCAGTGCCATGGGAGAGTGCTTCTGAAGGAGTATCTGATAAGTATTTAGGCGATGATGATGATCCACCGTTTACCACCATCATGGAAACTCCACCATCGTCTATAAGAACAACCCCCGTATCTGAAACTTCTCTAGCTAGAAAACTAGAAAAAGGATATGACGTAGTAAAAAGACATATACAAAATTTAGAATCTGGTGATTCCAGGTATGATACTTTATATGGAGTGCGTGTAGATCCCAAGACAGACAAACTGCTTATGGGCAATGCGGAAATACATTTTTCCCATGGAAATATTACACTGTGGTATGGCAATAAGAAACTTGGCGTGTATCTAGGTAGTCCTAAATTGTACGATCTAATATTTCTAAAACGCCCACCAATTTTAGATGATAAAAGAGAAGGTGTTCTCGATGATGAGTGGAGCAAGATATATGGAGAAATACTAAGAAAAACAAAAGCGCCTTACAAAAAATTCAATGTAGCGAGTGGCTATAACACCACTAAACGTACAAAATTTCACAAAATTATCAAACCATTAACATCCTCTACAATTGAGACACGATCATCAACAAGTGGTTATGGATTAAGACGTGTACCTACCCACAAATTGTATAGAAATAATGATAAAGAATTTATTTACTGGAATAAACCCAACGAACTTGTGGATCGTCTACGCCTTTTATGGAGTTCAAAAATGGCGGGAAATAACAACCACGACAATGAAATAATAGAAATAATATCAGAACTTAGGGAAGAAAAAATTGTGTATTAAAGAGGAAATAAAACATCATTATACACAATAAGTATTATATAGTCTGCAATTTATAAACCGCATCAGATGCAGTCAGAAATGTCTACTGTAAACAACACTATTGACAAATTTGGACGCAGTAAAAGAGCTAGTGTGAATAAGTTAAAAGCCCTGCGTGGATTACCTGGTGTTGGTTTTAAACTAACCAGAGATAATCACTATGATATTCAAAACAAGCGTTTAAAAAATCTAGGGGAACCTGTCGATGATCAAGATGGTGCAACATGTAATTACGTTAACAAGCGTCTACAAACAAATGATGAAAATGCTGCCAAAGCTATTTTTAATACAGTCGATATAATTACTGGGGAAATGAAAAAATATGTTGATGTGGGACTTATAAAAAGTGGAGAAGAAAATCGCACTATTTTTAATAAACAAAATAATGAGATGATGCAGAAAATGAAAATAGAAATGAGGAAATATGTTGACAAAGCAATTTCTGAAGTTAAACGTTCGGCCATAAACAATCACAATACTTTAATCACTAGAATCTCTAAATTAGAGCATATTGCCACCAAACTCCAACCAAAGAAGGTGCAATCCGGAGCCCTAGCATTTCCACCAGAACTAATGCCTGAAGTTGATATGTAACTGAAGACAATTTTATAATGGAGGTTAGCAGCGAAAAATTACAAGTTGTTAACGAGTTACATAGATGTGCTAGACGAAATTTTCGTAGAAGAAGGACTATAATTAAAGGATATGGCGATTTATGGCAAATAGATTTGGCAGAAATGCAACCATTTGCATCTGACAATAAAGGTTACCGCTACATTCTCGTGGCGATTGATTGTTATTCCAAATATGTGTGGTGTAGACCCGTTAAAAATAAAACTGGTAGCCAAGTTAGCTGGGCTATGAAAAGCATCTTTCAAGATTCTGGTTACACCCCTCTCAACTTGCAGAGTGACAATGGTACAGAATTTTACAATAAAATCTTTGCCACATTAATGAAGGAACATAATATCAATCATTATTCCACGTATAGCACGAAAAAAGCAGCAATAGTAGAACGAGTAATAAGAACCCTAAAAAACTGGTTATATAAGGAGTTCTCAGTTAGAGGAAAATACAAATGGTTCGACATTCTATCCAACATAACAAAAATGTACAATAATAAGGTGCATAGTACAACTGGTATGAAGCCTGCGGATGTCACATCTACTACACGTTTAACTGCATACAATCGTATTAAAATTTTTGTAAAACCTAAATTTAATATTGGGGACATAGTGAGAATTAGTAAATTCAAAGGTATATTTGAAAAAGGGTATACGGCAAATTTTTCAACAGAACTTTTTAAAGTCGTAAAAATAAATGTAACGAACCCCACAACTTACCTGCTTGAAGATATGACGGGTCGACTAATAAAGGGTGGTTTTTATGAAATGGAGTTGCAGAAAAGTAAACATCCTGATGTATATTTAGTAGAGAAAGTTTTAAGAAAGAAAGGAAACAAACTGTTCGTTAAATGGCTGGGATTGCCCTTAGAACAGAGTTCATGGATTGATGAAACTGCTATAGTTTAATATCATCAGTCGATTTAATAAATTTTAGATTTAGTGTATTACACCCATAACTATTAGCTGGGGTAAAATTTATTTTCTCATGAAACAAACTAGTATTGTATTGAAATAGCCCATACATATTTATTCTTTATCTTAGCTGTAATAATTATTTTGCTATATTTTATATTGAAATGTTTAGCCCTAATAGTTAATGTAGATGCTAACACTTGAAAGATAATAAACATACACATAAATGTTTTAATTCCTCTTTATTTTCCTACAATCTATATTATAAGAATGATACAAATATACATATAACATAAAACATAAAATTAATTAAATATAATTAAAAATTATAATTAAACATTAAACAAACATAAAAAATAATATAAAAAGTACAAACTAGAAAATCTAATATTATTATATGGGTACTGTTCTTTTTCCAGTATTATTGCACACAAAACAACCTTCGATGGCACCGACTGTCACTGTGTCATCGCCACAAGCTTTGCACTTTATGGTAGGTACGTCCCACCACTCAACCGTGTTGTGCAGACTTGCGTGTTGGTGAACAGCCCCCTCTACGACCATGCGAGAATACGATACGTAGCACCTAGTGCACATAAAATATTTTCCCTGGTCAATGCTGCATACCACAACGAAGGCCGCTGTAGCACACACCTTGTCCATTGTACCAGCCACCATATCTTTTATCTGGAAAGCCATCTCGTGCTGGTCTTCCTCGATGAGGTCCGCAACATCGACTTCTATACCATCGTCCACCATTTCGTCGACTCCATCGTCCACTATACCATTTTCGCCGCCTTCGATGACTTCCTGGATATCGATGTTGGCACCATTGGCATCAACATCAGCAGGTGCTCCAATCTCCACAGCCTCAGCAGGTATCCCCATCTCCGCAGCCTCATGATTAAACAGCATCCAATTATTGGAATCTTCTTGCGCCAACCGTCTTAGAATAGATATAATAGATGGATTTGCCATTTCGATACGTGGTATATAGATAGAAATAGTAAATGCAACTAAGTTTGGTTTAATATTACTCCCATATATATAGTAGTGTGGGGAGGGAGTCACTCTAAAATAATAGAGGGGGTATTCATATCCAATCATAGGATACGTGTTATTATGAATTTTAATTAGTGAAGTTTGACGCCTTAACCACTCAGCCAACCTGACTTATTCATTGATTCAGTAAAACACTATACATTAAATGTTTACCCCCTCTCCCTCATCAATAATAGAGGTGCCTGTAAAGTAATGTTTGTAGGAGGCGCCACTGCTGGGGGTGGAGATTAGTTTACTTTATATAACACACAGCAACGCTCTTGTTTGTCAGATTTAAAATTATTAACATCATGGACACTTCTCAAGTAAATTGCGTCTCCTCCAGCACCGACTCAAGATCAACGTCATCGACCTGGTCAATGCCTAGTGAATACGGCCCAGACAGCAGTGATTGGTGGGAACGGTCACCTCCATCGTATTCGATAGACGAAGAGGACCAGGAAGACGAAGAGGACCAGGATGACCAAGCTACCCCAGATAGCATTGACGACAGACCAATATCACCTTCATCTTATTGGATAGGTGAGAATCTAGGCGAGGACCAGGGAGACCAAGATAACCCCCCGGACAGCAGCACTGATAGGGCAACATCACCATCAGCATGGTCTATGGAAACGGTGTTCTACGATCCAGACGGCCAGCCATCACCTGACCAGAGCCACTGGTCAGATTATCAGCTCTTGATAGAGTGCGATAATGTCCGCGAGGGAACAGATTAGGCATCCATATAAATTAAACATTGTAAATAATTTAATAAATAGTTTTAGTAAATAAATTAATTGTAAGTCATTTAATACATTTATTTACTTAATAAACTCTTAAGAATATTACATGATTTTAATACATAGATTTAGTTGATGCAATGTCAATAATTTAATAAATAGTTTTAGTTAATAAATTAATTGTAAGTCATTTTAATACATTTATTTACTTAATAAACTCTTAAGAATATTACATGATTTTAATACATCGATTTAGTTGATGCAATGTCAATAATTTAATAAATAGTTTTAGTTAATAAATTAATTGTAAGTCATTTTAATACATTTATTTACTTAATAAACTCTTAAGAATATTACATGATTTTAATACATAGATTTAGTTGATGCATTGTCAATAATTTAATAAATAGTTTTAGTTAATAAATTAATAAATAAGTCATGTTAATAAATACTTTATTTAATAAATTTTAAGAATGTCACATAATTTTTTGTATCGGGGGCTTCGCCCCCTCTTAGGTATAAAGGGGCTTTCACCCCCTGTAAAGTATAGAGGGGGCTGCGCCCACTATAAAGGCGGCTTCGCCGCCTATAAAGGGGGCTGCGCCCCCTATGACGGCGGCTTCGCCGCCTATAAAGGGGGCTGCGCCCCCTATAACGGCGGCGAAGCCGCCGTCATAGGGGGCGCAGCCCCCTTTATAGGCGGCGAAGCCGCCTTTATAGTGGGCGCAGCCCCCTCTATACTTTACAGGGGTGAAAGCCCCTTTATACCTAAGAGGGGGCGAAGCCCCCGATACAAAAAATTATGTGACATTCTTAAAATTTATTAAATAAAGTATTTATTAACATGACTTATTTATTAATTTATTAACTAAAACTATTTATTAAATTATTGACAATGCATCAACTAAATCTATGTATTAAAATCATGTAATATTCTTAAGAGTTTATTAAGTAAATAAATGTATTAAAATGACTTACAATTAATTTATTAACTAAAACTATTTATTAAATTATTGACATTGCATCAACTAAATCGATGTATTAAAATCATGTAATATTCTTAAGAGTTTATTAAGTAAATAAATGTATTAAAATGACTTACAATTAATTTATTAACTAAAACTATTTATTAAATTATTGACATTGCATCAACTAAATCTATGTATTAAAATCATGTAATATTCTTAAGAGTTTATTAAGTAAATAAATGTATTAAATGACTTACAATTAATTTATTTACTAAAACTATTTATTAAATTATTTACAATGTTTAATTTATATGGATGCCTAATCTGTTCCCTCGCGGACATTATCGCACTCTATCAAGAGCTGATAATCTGACCAGTGGCTCTGGTCAGGTGATGGCTGGCCGTCTGGATCGTAGAACACCGTTTCCATAGACCATGCTGATGGTGATGTTGCCCTATCAGTGCTGCTGTCCGGGGGGTTATCTTGGTCTCCCTGGTCCTCGCCTAGATTCTCACCTATCCAATAAGATGAAGGTGATATTGGTCTGTCGTCAATGCTATCTGGGGTAGCTTGGTCATCCTGGTCCTCTTCGTCTTCCTGGTCCTCTTCGTCTATCGAATACGATGGAGGTGACCGTTCCCACCAATCACTGCTGTCTGGGCCGTATTCACTAGGCATTGACCAGGTCGATGACGTTGATCTTGAGTCGGTGCTGGAGGAGACGCAATTTACTTGAGAAGTGTCCATGATGTTAATAATTTTAAATCTGACAAACAAGAGCGTTGCTGTGTGTTATATAAAGCAAACTAATCTCCACCCCCAGCAGTGGCGCCTCCTACAAACATTACTTTACAGGCACCTCTATTATTGATGAGGGAGAGGGGGTAAACATTTAATGTATACTGCCGTCCTTAGTTAAATCGTCCTATCTACATTTTTTCCCATTTTTTGGTTTATTATCTATATTGGTAGCCCACCATGAATTCTATCTATGTTGCTAAGTTAGAACATCCTATCTGCTCTTGATAAAGTTAAATTCATCTAAACGTATTGTCCTATGTGCCAAGTAAAGTCATTCTCTAGCCTAAAATGTCCTATCTAACATTTGCTAAGTCAAATAGTCCTAACTTAATTGGAATTTGTAGATAGGATGTTTGATCGTAGTATTTCTATAAAATAGTTTATTTACTTGCTATTATCAAGTCACATAGGATATAATTCATTATTGAACTGTACTGTTTTGAACACTAATGTTATTGTACCTAACCTCAAATAAAGCCGCAGCACGTATATTTTAGTTCTATGACTAAATGTTAAGTAACAACTTAAGTTTTTAGAGTTTTATTAAGTGAGTGCCAGTAGGACCATTACAAAAACATAAAAGTAAGTAAATTAAATATATACAAATCCCGTTTCCATTGATTCTCTAAGTTTGAGAGCATTTTTAGATAAAATATCTTAGAGGTATTTTAAAACCTCATTAGCCGCCAAACGCGCAAGGGGTGAAGTTTATTTCGTGTATAAGCCTAGTGTATTGTGAAAACATTCACTCGCCTATATCATTGTGCTTCAGTTGTAAACAATAAATCTAATGGTTTTAAGAAGTTGTATGATTCACCCAACGGTTGAAGTTTTGTCTCTGCGTACCTATATGAAAGCCAAAGCTCATGAGAGTCTAAAACACCTCTAAATAAGTATTTTAACGTACATGATGTATAAATATAATTACAGTTTACATGATATTGTTTAATTTTTTAAATATGTTGCGTTCTAAATGTTTATAATTTTCATTTTTTTAGAATGTCTCTTAGCCGCGAAAAAAAAATGATAGCATTAGCTTTGAATAAAGATTTGCATCAGAAAATTTCGGACTTTAAAAATAAAACAAAACCAAAATTGCGTGAAACCGATGATGATGCGGAATATTTACCGCCAGAAAATATAGATACATGTGATCTCAGTAGTAATAGCGAAACAAGTGATTCAGAAAATAATACGGATAAAGCTGAAAATGAAGCCCTTTGCGACGGAGAAGATTCGATCAGGGATATTTTATCGGACATAACGAGTAATGTGGTTCAAAATGAAAATATAATTGCGACAGAAGTACAACATAGAGACAAAACTGGAAAAGAACCCCTTAACGAAGGTGAAGATTCTATTGAAAACATTTTAGCTGATATTATAAACAAAGTAGTACAAAACCATGAACAGTCACAAAACAATATGTATACAAAGAAAGGCCTTATTCGCAAAAGAAAATTGTTCGACATACCTCTTATTGAGAGAAAGAAACGTAAGGTACAGGAAAAAATCAGAGCCCATAACGTTAAATTGCCATGTAACGAAAAGTGCAGGATAAGGTGTCCACAACATATAGATTTAGATAGGCAAAAAGAAATTAATGGCCAGTTTTGGAGTATGGGTAATATGGAACAAAGGATATTCTTATTAGGTTGTATAAAAAAGTGCATAAAACAGAGAAAAACCACCCCAGGCAACTCAAGGAGAGATAATTCTTTTAAATACGCCCTTAAAAAAGCAGATGGTCTAGAAGTTTCTGTATGCAAGACCTTCCTTCTTGCTACTCTAGGTTTCAATGCTGCAAATGACAGTCTTTTAAAGTCTGTAAGAAATACCAAATCTGCAGATATATTACCAAGAAAAGATATGCGTGGATATCATCATAATGCTGCAAAAATTGATAGAAATGTAATAGTAGAACATATTAAGAGTTTTAGCCCAGTTATATCCCACTACAGAAGGGAGCATGCTCCTAACCGGTTGTACCTTCCCGGTGACATATCGGTCACTCTAATGTATGGAGATTTTAAGGAAAAAAACCCGGGTATTAAACTCTCTTACGAATTGTACAGGAAGGAGGTAAATGCGATGCATATTTCTTTTGCAAAGCTGGGAAACGAAGAATGTTTCGATTGTGAGAAGTTTGACTTACATTCAACCACTTCTGGTCACCAAAAAAATAATATGATCCCGGATTGTGAGGAATGCGATTTATGGAAAAATCATAAAGAAAAATATGATGCCGCTAGAAAAGAATACCAAAATGATGGAAAACAAAAGATGTCTAATAAGATGATAGTGTCGGCCGACTTACAAAAGGTAATTTTTTCTTACTCTTAAAATTATAAATTAACAGTAATTTTTCGTATTTATTTTTAGGTTATTATGCTACCAAGGGCGGACATGTTCAAGGAAGTTATTTTTATACCAAGAGTGATTGCGTTTAATGAATCTTTTGTACCAGTAGGAGTATATTCAAAAACTGTAAAACCATTGGCTGTAATATGGCATGAGGGTGTGTCGGGTCGAAAGAAGGAGGATTTGATTTCAACATTTTATGCATTTTTTCTTCATAACAGAGACCTACGTAATGTCACAATTTGGCTTGACAATTGTGCAGCCCAGAATAAAAACTGGGCTCTATTCTGTTTCTTCATTTATGTGGTAAATTGTGCAGAAATTGAGTTAGATAATTTAGAAATCAAATATTTCGAACCCGGCCACACATTTATGTCGGCGGATTCCTTCCACCATCAGGTGGAATTGTCTCTGAAGAAAAAGGCTAAGGTATTTGACTTCGACGATTTTAAATGTGCCGTGCAAAATGCGAACTCTGGGAAGACTGATATAAAGGAGATGGAAATACAACATTTTTCTGACTGGAATGACTTTTCTTCTAAATATAAACTACAAAAAATGACTCCTAGAGCTTATCTTCAAGATATGGTGTATTTGCAGTTCCGAAAAGGAGAAAATGTGTTACATTATAAAAACAAATTTTCCGATGACTTCATAAAATTAAATTTTTTAACTGCCAATTATTACAAGAATGGAATATCAAAACCACCTTGTAGAACTAAATGCAGGGGTATATCTTTAGAAAGAAAAGTTAATCTTATATCCAAACTTCGGGCGATCATTCCTACAAACCGTCTGAAGTTTTGGGAAGAAATTGCAGTATCTGAAAATGATGCGGCCATTGATGATGAATGTACACAATAACAATATAAACAATTATTATTATTATTATCATTATTTATTTTAGAACTTTTATTTTATTTTAGTTTAACTATGTATTTATTTCATCAGTATTTTATTAAACAAACAGTTTTTCTGAGTATTGTATATATTATTTAATTGAATATCATTTACTAGGATAAAACGACCTATCTAACATTTTTTTCTAATTAATAATTAACCTTTACACTTGCACATTTCCGTTTATCACTTTTAAAAATGATGTACCTTTCTAATGTACATACAAAAAAAAAATAAAATAAAATTAAAAAAATATGGACTGCGCCATTTATTTTACGTTTCCTCAATTATCTCGTTTTCAACAATGTGTCAGTTAGGATGATTTAACTAAGGGAGGCAGTATAGTGTTTTACTGAATCAATTAATAAGTCAGGTTGGCCGAGTGGTTAAGGCGTCAAACTTCACTAATTAAAATTCATAATAACACGTATCCTATGATTGGATATGAAGTCCCATAAAGTCGCGTCACAGTCTATGGATTGTGTTTCTGTACGTCTACCTTTACCTTTTGATGGCGCCGACGACGACTTTGTGTTTTTATTGTTGTTTACATTACCAGTGCTAACACTAGGCAAAAAGTCGTCATCGGAGTCATGTGCCACCAGAGACATAGATGATTTGCGCGGATGAGATGCGCGTACATCCTGACACCCTGAAGTAGATGGTGTGACTTTAAATTTTTTGTTTAAAGCCAAACCATGTAATTTCGGGGTATGAACGGCTTTACCTGCATTACTCCTGGATACGGTGACATTGACGGTATTGCCGAGGTCACCATCTTCAAGGTGCAAAACAGGTAAATCTGCGCCAGGATGTATATTGCCGTGCATCTGCTGATGGTGCCCATGATACGCTAGCTGACTACCGCCTTCGTTAGAACACGAAGCGCCCCCAACGTCAGCAGCAATACCATCTTTAACAATAATGTTGTTTAAAACATTAACCCTGCCAGAGGATGGATTTTTTATTGCTGACTTCACAGCACCGCCATTAATGGCGGAACCTGACGCCGTAGATGCGTCAGGTGATGGTTTAAACGTAGCCAAATACGTCATTAAAGTCAAGGGCGGTAAAGTTGGTGGCGGTGTCGACGAGCGCCTTTTACGCCCACCAGCAGATGATACATTTTTAACGGTTCTTACCATTTTGTTCACAAAAACTGAGCAATGAAATTCACGAGAGCACACTTGCACACACTAGCACAGGCGAAGACGGAAAGAATCTTGTAAGCGTCCTCAAACCCAAGCCAAGCTAACTTCCCCCTCCAACGGTAGGGAGTGGGTGACCACTCTCGTCTCTCATTGGTTGGACGACATCACGTGATTTATGCAAGCCAAGCTTTCACCCCACTGTTGATTTTCTTTGTCTCAACAGAATCCCGCTACAAAGTGACGTCAAACTTTTCTAAATGTCATGCGCACATCGAATAACTGACGCAACAACTTTCTATTTGAAATGACATCACATTCCTGACTGCAGCATAAAACGACATTTTAGTTTTAGCAACGTCACCTACTCTTACATTGTAAAACTGTATCATTACACACACCTCTTCAAGTCACTACCTACATTATTTATAATTTACGATTTAACCTAATCGATATTTAACTTATTTTGGGAGAAAGGTTTACTAATAACAACACTGTGATTTTTATTTAGATATTTTTATTCTATTATTTGAAAGTACTTAAAATTATCACAATAATTTTGTATTATAATGTTACAATTAAATATTGATGAAATTTTGTAGTTTGAATTTTCCAGTTTAGTTCATGTATTCGAATTTTCGACCTTTACGTTAGAAGATGAAATAAAAATTTTAAATTAATTATTGGCTTAAATCAGCTATTGCTGCAAGTAAAGCGTCCAAGTTTTCATTTTTTTTCTCCATATTATTTATGGCAACTATCAGTCGTTCTATATTTTGTTCTTGTTCGCTCTGAAAAAATGATATGTCACGGTGCCCCCACGGTAATGTTTTAGTAGTATTAGGAATAACAAAACGTTTGTCATCGTGTTGGGACAAGGCCACTTTGTTCTTTATTTCTGTGTAAATGTCATGCAAGCAACTCCGAAACGTATTCATTTTTCTAAATATTAAACCTCCCCGCTCAACGATTTTCTTATAGTCATCTATTGACAGCTGCTTTCTAATAACAGATTTCTTAACACCTTTAGCTTTCTTGAGTTCATTATCCACCGATTGTATATAATAAGCTTTCGCACCCGTACCATAAAAACTAATAATGGGATCAGAGGGGAACTCGTCTTTCATTTTACCTAACACCGACAAGCCCTTATGAATATTAAATTTATTTATTTCTTCGTAGTTAGATGTATCGAATTTGTCTGGATTCTGTATTATGAAATTATAGAAGTTATCTGTAAATGTTTTTATAATCAACGAATCCGTATCTGTATACAGCAAAGAAGCATTATCGCCGAAATGTTTTTTGATAACGTCGTAGAAAAAGTTGTATAATACTGTCTTAGACAACTCCAAGATACAAAAACCAACGTAAATTGGTTTGTTGTAGACTACCTTTAGTTTACCCATATGGATGGCTACAAAATCATCAGTAAATATTGAGCATGATTTAAAGTTAGGGCGTGTTATTAATGCATTTGCACCCATACTCCGCCTAACGCTCTCCCAGTGGGTAACTAATTTTATATCCATTCTATTATCAACATTTTCCATTGTCTTACCGAATACTGCGTTATTTAATAATTTATACTGATCTTTTTCAAATTTATTCTTAGCCTTATTTCTCATATCAGTGTTTAGGTCAATATATTTTTTAAGCCAAGGTGATTGTTTGAATTTAAGTATTCTATGTGTTTTTATAACCATTAACCCGTTATCTAGCGCTTGTTTCAAATTTATATAATGCACAATATATCTCCTCTTATCGTTTAAATTTGGTATCAGTTTTGTCAATTTCGATTTTGATTTTGGTGGAATAATATTTTCTACTAAAAAGGGTAGGTCTGAGTGTAAGTCGTGTAAATCTTGTGGATAATGTATGTCTACTTCGAGAACATACCCATGGGTGCTTTCATCTGAAATGCTCGTAATATCTAAATTCATGATTTCTTCTTCGGACAGCCACACGAATCCACCTGTCGGCAATTGTTGCGACATACTATGCCCATATAGGTTCGTGGCATCTAGATATGTGATGAATGAAGAAGGTTCTTTGGGGTCGTAGTTAGGGAGAAATTTGTTATTCGCAATATGTTTCCTTTCCGTACACTGGCTTACTCCACCACGTATTCCCTTTTTAAAAAAATGGATCATATCAATGTTCGTTAATAATTCCAACTCCACTTTGGTTAGTTTTAACATAGCGTCCCACGAGAGACCCGGACAAGTGTAATACTGAGCAGGATCAAGTTTATATTTTTCCAAACAAATTTTACGAAAATTTTCAAATACGTCACACAAAAGGAGTACGTCTGATTTTAAATAAAGATCTGAGTAATCGCCCAAATCTGACAATCAAACAAGTTCCACACATCGTTAGCCCTCTGATAATCTTTATCTGTTATATGTTCTTCATTTAGGTTATCGTAAAATTCATCTTTCGAGGGTAACTCTACATTATTTAGTTTCTCTAAACTATCCATAAAACTATATGGAAATACACCCTTTTGCCTCATTAAATTAAATTTTTCCTTATCTGTATAGAAACTTCCCGTAACAAACAATTGGTTATCAGTTAAGTTGCCCCCTAAATTTTGCAACGATGTTGATAAGAACTTAAAACTATCGATGAATCGTAGTTGTATAAATTTCCGTTTTTTCTCCCCTTTCTTATTGACGTAATCATGCATATAAAGGTGTTTCGTGAAAGATATATATTTTTCTTTATTTTGTGCTATAACATCAACTCTGTCCTTATGTGCACAGAGCTGTTTTATAAATAGGTGACTGTCGTAGCCACTCATATTGTGAAATATGATAGGTACAAAATTTGGTAATTTGTAATTTAAGTTACATACAGAGTGTGCGGCACCAAATCTTACTTTACCAGTTATATGACAATGATCTCTAACTTTTACATCCTCTACTTTAAATGGTTTCTCACATATACCGCATACGGTCGCATTCAGGAAGTCTTGTCTTTCTTGTGCTGTGAGTTTAGCCATTGGGACTATATCTTTCATATATCTGTTATAGATTTCCCTTACATCGGCTTCAATACGCGATACAAAAACTTTGGCTACATCAGATCCTCGATAGAGTTCAAATTTTGATAAAGAATTGTCAAAAGAACATTTTATGAAATATGCGAAGGAGTAAGGTTCGTGTATAAAAGTTTTATTTGTATAAGAACGTTCGGGGTTCGGTTCACAAGTATGAATAGGTTTCAGAATTGATTCAAAGTCTGCATACACTACAAATGGTACTTGCATTTGTCTTTCAAAGTTTTCAAATTTTAATATATTTTCAGGTACTTGTTTACCATATTTATCAATCCGAAATTGTGTCGATGGTGTTGTTGTATAAACATGATTACAGTCATTTCTCTGATGCTGGAATAACTGACGCTCATTATTAAAATATAGTAAGCAACCATCACAAAAGTACTTTTTATGATCATGAGCTGAAATTTGAGCGGAAACTAGCTTAGACAAGTTTTTTATCCAACAATAGTGATTATTAGCGCAATCTTTCTTACAGTGATGATTTACACCACATTCACCGGAAAGTAGTAACAAATTTACATGCATAAATAGTTTTTTTTCAGAATAACGTAAAGGCCCAACAACTTCATACTTTATTCTATTATTCTCAAATTTTTCTTCTAACCCGTACACGTTAATTGAAATATTATTCATCTCCTCAAATTTTGAAATATCCCGCAATTTTACTGGAAAATTCATACCTGATAAATTTAAAACTCTTGAAAAATGTGGATATGATGAGGTCTCAGATGTGCAGCCATTTGCAGGATACAACGCTGAAGTTACAGCCCAAGCAAAACAATACTGATCCTGGTTTTTTACATTTACCACTGCCTTCTTGTTTTCTATGGATTTTGGCAACTTGACATATGATGAACCACCCAGAGGACTATATTTATTCACATTGATTTCAACAAAAGCAATTCGTTCGAGGGCCCATCCTAAAATTAAATTATAATTAGTCATTTTCTTTCCACCTTAATGTATGTTTAAATACCTGAATCACGTTCCAGGAACTCCGTAGTTTGTGTAATCATAGCATCCACAAAGGTGTCCAAAGTATTGTTCAAATCCATAGCTTGATCCAAGATTTTGTTGGAAGTGTTAAATGATTTCATTTCAGATAGTTCCTGTGTCTGTAATACGTACGTAGCAAACGTTTCCATATTTACTTTTACTGTATTATGAATACGTAACACTTCCTCGAAGAGATTTAATATTTTTGGTCTAATTTCATTGAAGAACATTACATAGTCTTGGTGATTATTTTCGCTATATACTCGATAGGTTACAATCCTGTATTTGAAAGCGCTCTGCACAATTTCTACACCTTCTATAAACGGAACACATGAATTTGTCCTATGTTGCAATGTCCTTCTATGGGAATTCATTTGGGTTGTGCTTAGAGTCACATTACAGCAATTACAAGTTTCCATATTTGTAGATGTTGAAGGATTACATTCCAGTTTAGGATATTTTGCTTGCGGACCACTATCATGTATCTTCTTACAAGATAGCCTCTGATGTCTTCGCAAATTGTCACCACGTGTAAAACTTACACCACAAGAAGTACAAATATACATTTTATGTCTTTACTCTGGGAGACTAGCACCACAAATGGCTGTGTGCTCCTCATCCTCATTTATATACACGGAGTGAAGCTGCCCCACCACCACCTCTACTTGAAATACTCATACACATATCAGTACATACACTAATTACAACTACAATTGCATTGCACCACTCCAATTACCTCTATTGCAATTACATCAGTCTAATTACTGCACATTACTCTACTTACCTCTATTGCAACTACTTCAGGCTAATTACCGACAATACTCTAATTACCTCTATTGCAATTACATCAGTCTAATTACCTACATTACTCTAATTACCCTAGTTACCCCCCACTACAAAAAAAAGGGTGGGGGGAGACCCAGCTCCGCCATTACCACTCTACTAAGGGGTATTTGTCACCTATAGTTAACTCGTTGAGCTTCCTATAGTCTATCACGACTCTCCACTTTTGCTTGCCTGAAGCGTCAAGCTTTTTTGGGACTACCCAAACTGGGGAGGACCAAGGAGAAATGGAAGGATGTATTATTCCCTGATCGAGCATTTTCGTAATTTGGGCTTTTACCTCTTCTTTATAAATTTGCGGGTACCTGTATGATTTAACGAAAACGGGTTTAGCGTTGTTAGTGTCTATCGCGTGTTTTATTTCGTTAGTGAAAGTCAATGAGTCGCCTTCTAAATAGAAGATGTCCTGAAATTTAAGACATAAGTCTGTAATAGACTCTTTTTCCTCGTCATTAAGATGTTCTAACCGCAATTGATTTTGAATTTCGTACTGTCTGTCTGTGTTACTGTTTTGAAATTGGTCTGTACTGTTATTAGAAATGTTAAAGTTGAAAGCAGATTCAAAGTTAGTTATAGGTTCTAATTTCAAATCTGAAAAGTTAATGGTTTTTGGAATAGCGTTTGCGTTAATTACTGATGTTAAAAATTCACCTTTTTCATTAATTTTTACTACGGCATTAGGCAGTCTAACTTTTTCTATTTCCTGAGCTAACAGTATAGCGTCAGTGCAAGTTAAGTCACATTTTAATTTAAAAACTTGTTCTGTGCGTGGTTGAATATTTATTTGATTGTGAACAAAATTATTAACACATCCTGTATTTACAACCGGTGGTGATTCAATGGAATCATCGCCTGCTTTAAAAAGGGGTACAGTTTTAAAATTTGTAATAAGTTGTTTATTTCTTAGATCAATTATACAACCATAATGTTCTAAGAAATCTAATCCGAGTAGTCCGTCAAATTCTATATCGAGATTGTAAATGTACACTTTGTGCGGGTCGCTTATTTTAAACGGAATAAGTTTTGATTCATTAATTAAAATTCTTCATCAGTTATACCTTGAATAACGACATTTTCAGAAAACTTGTTAGAGAATTTTTCAGCTGTTTTTTCTTTAAAAATTGAAATTTCTGCACCAGTATCAATCAGAAGTTTAAACGTATTGGTAGCGCCTTTGATATAGTATAAGTGTTTAGATTTGACAGTGAGTAAAGGATTTAAATAAAATTTTGTTCGGGGAAGTTCAAGTTGGGGTTGAAGTTGTCCAAATTCATTGATTGGATTTGAGTCTGTAGGTCTAAAGTTGGGTCGACATATTCCGGAGTTGTTTCTGGGAACATGACAGGGTTCTCCTGTGTGAAAGATTCGGGGTATTGACTTTGATAATTCGGGGGGTCGTCTAAAGTCTGTGGGCCTATTTGAAAATCCTGAACATTATCAGAATATTGATATTGTTCTTCTGAAAAATCTTCTTGTTCGTTGAATGGGAATTCTTGAAATTCAGAGTTCGTTGCTCTGTAAAATTCATCATTAGAATAATTTTGGGTTTGGTAATTTAAATGATGTGCTCTGGGTTGATTTGGATTTTGACTGAAATTCGTGTTCGGCTGAATTACAGAAGGTCTAGGTTTAAAAGGATTTGGTCTCTGAGTTTGATTCGCATAATTTTGTTGAGGATAGGATCTCTGCTGTTGTTGCTGTTGTGGAGCAGTATTTTGTCCTCGGAAATTTGAGTTTGAATTTTGGTGAGAACAATTCGGATAGTTACTATAATTAGATGGTTTTGAAAATTGTTGACGGGTACGATACTCATTTATAAGATGTCCATTGCGCTTACAGTAAGTGCATGTTTTTTGGTAACTATTAGAGGTAGATGTAGGTTTCTTTAGTGAAATTTGGGAATCGCGGGAATTGTTTGGTTTATTGAATTTTTGATTTTCGAAATAAGAAAGTTGAAGCTCTCGCCTGATGCGTGCGGATGCTTCGAGCATGTCTCGAGGGTTTCCTGCCCTAATGATTTGTCCTAATCGGGGTTCTAGTCCAGTAAGAAGGGTGTTTAAAGTTATAGTCTCGATTAGTTGAGACTGAGCGTCTTTTTGGTCAACTGCAAGGTTAGTTTTTTGGATAGATGCATGCATTTTAGCATTGTACGTTTGTAGTCTGGAAAAGAATGTCAAAGCTGATTCGTTGGGAAGTTGTTTAATTCGTTGCAAATCTTGTATAAGAGATGTTAAGTCACGTGAATCTCCGAAATGAACTGATAAAAGCTGTTTTATTTCAGGCCATGTGGCTGGGTTACGTGAATTTACTAACTGAGCTGCACGTCCAGTAAGTTTATTTTTGATGTGCAGTGTTAATAAAATTTGTTGGTCGTCAACGGACATGCGGTATGCATGGTCACAAGCGTTTATAAAAGTATTTAAAAAGATTTGGTCACCTTCGAATTCAGGGACAATTGAGAAAATCTCTGAGAGTTTGTACAACTCGACGGTTGGTTCGTCGTCAGGCATTTTAATTTAATTTAGTTTAGATGTGAGGAATTATTGGATAATAGAACAGTTCGCGTAATTAATTTAACGAAGAATTAACGTTAAATAGGATGCAATACAAATGATTCAGAATTAAAATGTACTTACAGAAATATTTTCATTGGGATGAGACGATTTGTGTTTCTTTGTTTCTTGAGTTTGTTGAGTTCCTTGATCGTTGTTTGTTGCTTGAGTTTCTTGATTGAAGTTTTGTTGCTTGAGTTTCTTGGTTGAAATTTTGTTGCTTGAGTTTGTTGCTTGAGTTTGTTGCTTGAAATTGTTGCTTGATATTGTTGCTTGAGATTGTTGCTTGAGATTGTTGCTTGAGTGAGAATTTTCTTAATTCTTGAGTAAGAAGTTGAGGTTCGTTTGACCGTTCAAAGGATGAGGATCCACCACTACCAGTGAGGCTCTTGGTTCCGTGTTCAAGTAGTGCTGCTGCGGATCCTACCGACTGCGCCAATTGTTGTATTTGAGATTCACTTAATAACTTTTTAAAAACAATTTTTATTCACTTAGAATATTTAGAACGTAAGTACAAGTAAATGATTTAATATTATAACTTATTAACTATGAGTTTAACATGAAGTGAAGACGACAAAATGCTAACTGAAGCCTAGTGGCGTATCAGCTGTATTTATAATATTGTCTAATGCTGAATTGGCATGTAATCACTGCAGTTTGCAATTTCACACAATGAGCCATACCTCTACGTGATGATATGGTGATTAAGGTATCATATGAGAGTGAATAGATAAAGGCAAAAATAATACTTTTATCTGTATCGGTTTGAGTTACTGTGTGAAAGAATTGATAACGAACTTAGACTGAAGAATATGTGGTACAGAATATAATAATATTGTATATGTTAATAAGGTCCTATATAAATCTAATATAACATATATATTGATATACTTTATTGCTTAAAAGTAAAACTAACATGTTCATAATATTTATACCCCAAAATGTCAAAATCTAAACTAAAAATCAATGAATCAAGAAAAATCAAATTACTCACTATATACTGCAGATTCAGGTTCTCTGGATCATTTATCGCAAGAAATTTTAGTAATTGTTTGTTTTTTGCAAACAAAGTAGTTGCATATTTTATCGAATCCGATTGTCGTATTTATATTTTTTGACATGTTATACGTCTGTTTCTTTTTGGTTCAGGTTCTGCCTCATTAGGTTCTTGCTCACATCTTGTTCAATTATTAAGTACTTACTTTTATTTTATAAAATAGTAAAACCACTCTATTCTAATGAAGGTCTACGGAGGGACTACCTAAAGTGGAAGAAATGTATAATGCGATAATAATTTTGTCAGCAAATTAGTCACGCCGCCGGCGTACTCTGTGCACCAGCGCGCCTGCCCAAAGGGTACCCGGTACCTAGTCCTCCTTTTCGGCATTGGTGAGGATCTGAGCGATTTGTCTACCTAGATCTTCTTGCTGATTCATCTCGTCCATGGGAGACATCTTGGCATGTCTGGCACAGGGACCAATACTTTTATGGCAGATTGTAGATGGCGTAATACTCCCTGGATGAAACCTCGTGTTTAAATTAATGGCTTGGAAAGAAGTATTAGTGACTATCAACATTTATATTTTTATGTTCAGAAGTAGAGCATCAATATAAATATATCAGTTTGGATATTTCTGTTATTATTAAACAAATAAACATATTAAGCGTGTCCTAGTGGTAGTGACACCAAGAAATGCAATGGTTGCCAATTATTTGTGCCAAATTGCATTCATTGATGATCTTGTTATATTTATTAACGAAACATAATAAGAGTAAATAAATTAAATTTTAGAACGAGAAAGGATAGAAAAAATATTAATTTAATTAGAAATTTAAAAATGATGTTTAATTAGATTACACACCAAGAAATCTTGTTTTTAAATTTTTTAGCTATCTGAAATTATTTTCAAGGTATTAATTACTGAAATCATGCAATCTATAACGAGTAATTCGTTATATTCTGAATTTTTTTACAAATGAGTTTCTGAGTTCTCTGCCGCGTTGGTTATTTTGAATTTTTAACGTTTTGGCATCTTTTCTTCCGACGACAACCTAGCAACTCTATTATTAATTTAAGTGTAAGTTATCCACATAAATTCACGTAAATACTGGTTACTTACTTCTACTTGAAATCAACTGTCTCAACACATATTTCAGGCTAATATTAGAATATTAATTACCTACCGTTAGTAATCATATTTGCATTTCGAAATAATCACATAGTATGAATTCTACATATATGAAAAATTAGTGGCAAGAGTGTTTCTTTGCATTTTTAGTTCATCAATATCTGTCGTTTCTTCTACATCCCTTAGGTCATAAATTGCTCTCATTTAGCAGGACATTTCTATTATCAACTATAATGAAAATTTTAAGGCATCAGATTATTGAAAGGAGATTGAAAACTTCGTAAATAGGTCATAATAAAATACTGGGGTCAGTAAAGCTAATTATGGATACAAAAAAGCAACCGTAACATTTGTTAGGCGGACAGCAAAGCATTTAGAACAAGAAATCGAATGCGTTTTTCTGCCCGTTTACCCATTAGAGAAACGATCCACACATGATTACTCCATAAAATATATTGCCAATTTATATAATCTCTCAGCCTAATATAAAAGCTTCTATAATATATTTTTTCCTTGGCGATAATAATCTCCAACACATTAATGAAAACTTGGCAAAGCTTAGAAGAGAAAGAGATGCAGATTTTAATTAATTGCCTACGTCTTAATTTCCGTGAATATGAAAGACACTTATCTGCATTGGCATAGCTATTGCAGTAAATTATTTTCAGAGAATAAATTGGCTTCAGTAAGCTTTTTTATGATACAGACTGAAAATTCAGTCTTCTGTTTAATTAATTTATAATTATTTTAGGAATAAAACATATCCATGTACATTTGAACTCTGCGAATCATATTTAATCACTTACATAAATGAAGTTTAGCGATTTAAAGTTTAAGAGCTAAAAGACGTTCGTTGAAGTTCTTTAAGGCTACGATATTTATTGTAAAGTTCGATTCACATCTATGACATCGACAGTTCTTTTTTTTATCTAAGTTCGAAGCAAATCTCAAACAAATTTTTAATTTGCTTCAAGATGCAATAGAACAATCCATCTTCGCGACCAAGTGAGTAGGTATTGACGCATTTATCCACACGATTACCTTGCCCATTATTAAATTAGATGTATTTTTGTTAACACTAGAAAACATTATTTGAAAATCACTTTAAAAGCAAATATAATATGAAATATCTAATTGTAGTCAGGATGACAAAGAGATTCAGCAGCAGATATTCTCGATTAGGTTAGATTAGGTTACAAAATATCAGTGCTATTGATATAATTTGTGAAGATGGATGGGAGGAGAAGAGTAAGACCCGCCCACACAGCAGACCTCATGAACAGTCGGAAGAGATGTGGTTCCCTTTCAACGCCAAAAAAAAAAAGGAAAGTGGGGCAGACTTCTTTCAATGATTTTTTAGAAGAAATAAGAAGCAAAATCCGACTGCTTTCGTTATTTTAGAACCATTTGATAGCATCGTGTCACATGTCCAAAATCTAGAAGTAAAAATCCCGGAGAACTCTAATACACTAAGGGCAATCAAAGAAATCGCGAGAAAAGCAGGGAGACGCTGAGTAGAAGTACGAGCAAGGAATGGCTGGAAAAATATACGCTGAGAACTGTAATTATGAGGCGGATACACAAACGGACCTCTCTTCACCGCCGAAAGGCGCACTCAAATACAACAGGGACATTGAAAGCCAGAAAAAAGAGGCCGAATGGGTAAGTATCAGGGCAAAACAGAAAGATCTGGAGATAAGAGAGAAAGCTTTCAAGGGCAGAGAAAGACGGTAGAGAGAAATGGAAAACATGAAAGAGATTACTAAGGTATTGAAACCCTGGAAGAGTGACCGGAGATGTTCTCGAGGCAATGTGGCGAGGCAGCATACAAGGCTACTGAGATTGAGGTAGGAAACCCGTTCCTCTCTAAGGATAAGGATCAGAGATCAGAGCGGGTAGCGGCATATGTGCCCTTTTTAAGAGAGAGTTCTTCCAGGTCAGTAGGAACAGCATGGAAGATACTGAAATAGAGAGATCGGAGTTGCAGGGATAGGCTCAGTACGGAACTAGAGGAGAAAAATATATTATCGGAAAGACAATTATTCGGGTTCAGAAAAGGCAAGTCCACAGTAGCGGCTGTTAAACACGCAATACAAAGTGTAAAGAAGGGCCAGGTGAGATGGTGTGTCTGTATTACGATCGACATTAAAAATGCGTTTAATGCGGTCGGCTGGGCGAGAATTATAAGTAACCTCAACGATATCAAATTATCTCAAGGAGAGAATCATTAATATCGACGACCAGATAATAAGCATCTCGTCAGGAGTCCCACAGGCTCTGTACTATACCCTACTCTATCCCTCTATCCTCAGGATTAGGCTACCCAACGGGACAGAATTGACTGGGTGTGCCGACGACATTGATCCCATTGTAAGAGCTGAATATGTTTGCACCTGAAAAGACAGAAGAGGAGGTGTTGGGAGGTCCGAGGAGATACGTTTATCGAGAGCGGTAAAATACCTGATGTTTTGGATATACGACCAGGGTACTTTTGAGCAGAATGTTAAGGCAACGGTCAAAAATTCCACCAATAGAATGTATGTACTCTCTCGAATTATGCCAAACGTAGAGGCCTTCTCCATCGAGAAGTGGATAATAATATTATTGCCGTGATACATTCCACGATTGTATATGGTGCCTTAGATTTGATTGGGCTCTCAGAATTGAGAGGTACCATAAGATGCTTAAGTCGTTACAAAGAAAGTCCCGCCCATAAAACTCATAATTGAGGAGAGAACAGCCTTGGAGGAGATGGTACCGGCGGAGAGGACCAGTGAAGCGAAGAACGCACTACACGAAGACATTAAAGGAAATGGCAGCAAATATGGGATGTGGTCTTTTAAAAAATATACCAAAAGACTAGGTAAACAACAATCAGAGCTCTGTATGCTACGGACAGATAACAGACAGAAACTTGAGGTTATAACTACAACTAGCACTTACGTAGACGAGCTGAGAAAGTTGACGGAGTGTGCATATCACAATAGTAATACAAAGGCCAAAATGCTGATACCCAAGATCTATGTGCGACTAAAAAATAAAGGACGTCCGGACACCCTCAGAGAACAGAAAGAAACAGAGGAATGAAAGACACAGAAGGTGAGAAGAAATAGGAGGCGGAAAAAACGACCATTATACTCCTAGGGAAACGTTAAGATAGTGATTAGGGAAAGAAAGGAAGGAGCAGTTGGTGAATTTAGAGGGAAAGTAGCATAAAGCCTGATGGGGACAGCTACCGCAATACAAAAATAGGGCCAACTAGAAAAACAATAGTCATTAGAGAGATTGAAGACACAACTATTAAACAGCAGGTGAGGAGAAGATGCAATAAGAAAAACTATAAATAAAAAGAAAGGAAAAGAAGAGAAAATGATACCTAATTGAGTAATAAACATTATCTGTTCAACGATATAAGTAAAAATTAGTGGTGACAGACAAGGCGAAGAAATGAAGTCAAAAATCAGTGATAATAAACATTATCTGTTCAACGATAAAGTAAAAATTAGTGGTGACAGACAAGGTGAAGAAATGAAGTCAAAAATCAGTGATTCGTATAGTAATTCAGATAAAGGAAAATTACCGGAAACTATTTTAAAAATAAGTAAATGTTAAAGTAAGTACAATTTTGCCAAGACATTCTAGAAATTTAAAATCCAAGACTTGGGTGAGACCAAAATATAGTTCATGTAAGTATGTTGTTATATCACATGACGAACTTCTGGATATATCAGAAAATAATAAACTTATTCTCGGTAGGTGGACTAAGACTGTAAACTGTCTTTAATTTTAAACAGAAGGATATTATTAAAATATATGCCTGTTGTTCACATTCATGTAAAGTTTTCACTATATGCCTGGACAACGTTTCTCGATGTGATGAACAAAATGTGACTGTTTTTAGTTCATCTTTAGATGCGACGAGGCAAATACGATATTTAAATGGAGAGCCTAGAACGGTATTTAAGAAAAATATAAAAGATACAAAAGCCTCAAAATTACTAGAAATGCCCATAGAGGAATCATCTAAATTGCTTATAAAAAGATATAATTTTCAAACTATAAAATCCAATACAGTTTTGCGCAAAGTGCGGCCAGAGAGACTAGCCTTGCATGACAGGCATAGGAATGACTTAATCGACTTAATTCTTATGCAAAGGAAAAATTTTTCATAAATAAAATTTGTGGGTTAACCAACCGTTGCGTGTATTTAAATTTAACTAGAAGCAATTCGAAGTTCTAATGAAGTGTCCATTATTGTTAAATGACGTAGTACAGTATTGATGCAATGTAAACTGTATCGAAGTCCAGTTTTCTCTTCAAAAGAGTTTTTTTTTATGCAGCTGTTATCAACACCGGATTTAACAATAGAATATGCCCTATATTAGAGATGGTAAGCAGCGATTACGATACTGCCACAATTGGATCATGGTTAGCAGCATTTAAAGCTTATGTTATAAAAAGAAAAAATTAGTGGCCCATTTTTAATTCTGTCGTGTCAGATTTTAATTTTCATTATAAAAGCAATTCTAATATTTTCGAATAATATTGACTTAATCACTTATTTAAATCTATTCTATAAGGCAAACATAAATCAAGAGAGGAATGAATCGCTTAAAAATATAGTTGTGGTACATATGTTATTCACACTTTCTTAAAATCAATGCCAATGACATAAAGAAACATAATATATTGGACAGCAAGGTGGAAATGTCTTATAAAGAATCAATGGCTGCAGCTTTTATTATTGCGGATTTTTCAACAATGGGTTGGTTTTATCATTTGACCGTATTATTAACATATAAATTTTTCAATTATTGTTACGTAGAAGAATCGTTTAATAATCTCATAAAAATCTCAGTGGGTAAGGAGACCATATTATTAGAGTTAGAACGAAATGTTGCACACGAGGAACTACCGCAAGATAATAATGATGACAAATCCTTAATTTTTTCAAGTAGCCCTTTCTACATGAAGTTTCAACAAATTCACAATCAAATACAGCTTGACAGTAAATTTCAGGCACTTGATAAAAATAATTTTCATTACAACTTGAATTTTTTTAATCTACATATATTCCATATCTGCCAATGTGGAGTGTTCTACATTTAGTTAATCTAGAAATAATGAGCCTAAGTAATGTAAAACGTTAAAAATTGGTTTTATATCGTTAAAAATTTGATATTAAAAGGAGTAAAAAATCAAAAGTGCAGCAGGATAATTCGTGATATTAGAAAACGTGTACTCTCCATACCTACACAAGGAAATAACTTTGGAACTATCAAAAACACGTTGCGCGAGATTTGTTGGGAACAAAGGGGCCGTTGAAAACTTAGTCGACGAAACAATAAAAATGTTAACGGTCGAGAAAACATGGCACAAAAAAATGGTATCAAATAACAATAACTTTAAAGGAACGCATCTACGAAATACTCTGCAATCGCTGGTTAAAAAAGGATGTAGGTTTCATTGAGGATGAAGCGGATCACTATTTTGCAAATAAATATTTACCAAAAGATAGGTACGCTACAGGAATATGTGAAAAATTCCTCTAGTCCATAACTCTTAATATAAGTGCGATTAAGTACTTACCTGCTAGGCAAAAAATCAAAATATTTCTCAAATATTTATTTATTTATTTATTTATTTATTTATTAACATCATACGGGACACAAACAGGTAAAGAAACCCACTGCAGTATCCACTGCCTTATATAAGAAATGAGAGAAACAAACGGTTGACCTCATCTAATTTTGTACATATTTGTAAGTCAAAGAATACTGAATCCTTGTGTAAAAAAATCAGTCCGGTTTTAGGAAGGGCTACAGCACTACTGGGCTACTGTTAAATATATTAGATGACATAATCCGGGCCTTGGACAAGTCGAGGGCAACTGTTGTTGTTTTGTTAGATTTCTCCAAGGCCTTTGATTGTGTCAATCATGAGTTACTTTGTCTCAAATTGAAATATTATGGTCTAGATGACATATCTGTTCAATTTTTCCATTCTTATTTACTCGGTCGAAGTCAATTTGTTCGTACAAATTTTGGCACATCACAAACATCTTTAGTTGTATCAGGGGTACCTCAAGGGTCTATTTTAGGCCCCCTACTTTTTTTGGTGTATACTTTTGATATTTCAAATGTTGTAGATAAGTCCAGTCTGTTCTCGTATGCAGATGATCAACAACTCCTACATACATTTAATCCGATCCAATATAATGTTGATACAGTTAGTGATGCTATTAGTAGTGATTTGTTAGCGCTTAATACACATTGTAGGGCACACAATCTTAAACTTAATTCACAAAAAACTATGGTTATGTTATTCTCTCCGAAATCCGTTTATACGCGGTTGCAAGAAAATTTGAAAATAAGTGTTGGAGATGACCTGCTAACTTTTGTTGACAATGCAAAGAATTTGGGAGTTGTGTTTGATACCAATCTAAGGTTTCGCGAGCACCTGTCTAGTGTGATTAAAAAATGTTACGCACGTTTGAAAGTATTATATAGCAATAGATTCATTTTAAACTACAAGACGCGTAAAAAATTATGTGAATCTTTTGTATTACCCCTATTTTACTACGGATACATAGTATATTATCCTTGTCTTGATGCTTTATCTAAAAACCGAGTACAGAAGGTTCAAAATATGTGTTGTCGTTTTGTTTGTAATTTGAGAAAGTATGACCATATCTCCATGAAATTTAATGAACTGTCATGGCTTAAAATGAACGATACATTCACTTATCAATTATTGATATTTGTCCATAAACTGCTGTTAACCTCAGTTCCTTCATACCTTAAGGATAAAATTATTTTCCGAAATCAAGTTCATGATCGCAATATAAGATCTAGTCTTACATTATCTATGCCGCAACACACCACTGCACTTTTCCAGCGATCCTTCACTTATAATTCAGTACGTTGCTATAACAATGTTAGTAATCAGCTTAAGTTCCTCAGCACGCTTTCCTTCAGAAAGAATGTCAAAGCAGATTTAATAAATCCGAATTAAAAAATTTTTTGTTTCCCCCTTTTTATGTTATTGTTATTCTCTGTCTTTTGGTATTTTTTTTCTTTCGTTTTTTGGGGTTAAGTGGTAGAATAGCTCTAATAGCTAAACTTCGCCCCTAATGCATGTATTATATTTTATTATGTAATATTTAATGCATTAATAAAGACCATTATTATTATTATTATTATTATTAAAAAGTACCTTATTTACTAAATAAAGGCTAGTTGGTATTGATGGTATTATTGAAATTAAGTGTCCATATAACATCAGGAATATGAATCCCATAGAAGCGATTCCTAACGGGCTGTTAAACTACTACTCTACAGAAGGATCAAACAAATTCTTGGAGACTTAGAAGGAAACTGTGTGATTGTGATGGACAATGCTTCCTATCAGAGAACTTTTAGTTCCTACATCGATATTGTTAAAAATTGCCCTTTGTCAGTGGTACACTTTTGGTGGTTGAAGTTGGTGTGTTTGTTTGTATTGACGAAGAACATTATAAACACTTACAACACTCACACCTACTGCCTTGACTACCATTGACTTTTTGAATACTCCCTCACTAGTGTGTAATACATCACATTACATAGGTAAAAATCATCATATACTTAGTAATAGCCTGCGTTGGATAAATAATATTTATATGAAAATTATTTAGTACTAGAATTTAGGTTCAGAGGCCGAACACTACTCATTGTTAAGATACAATGTCAAACAGACCATGGTCTTTGAACAATTTAATATTCTATCTAACAAAACACAAATCTTACTTTGTAAACATAAAATTTAAAATCATCTCTGAAAACCAATAATATTACCTTTGAATCCTTTGATAGAGTAACATAAAAAAGGTGTCTTTAATATTTCAAGACAAAAACTAAGTGAACTCAAAGAGAAATCCAAATAAACTAGAAAATTTATATTTTAACTATGTGTGTATCGCACAATTTTATGACTGAGAAGTTTGCTAAAATGTATTATATCACACATTTTGAAAAGCTTCTTTCTGTATTATCCTAAAAAGTTTGAACCGAAATAGTGTGGTAATTTATTCCCGTAAGTGATAAATAAGGGGTTGTTTCTTGTAGTATAACTTTGATAACGTTAGTAAGTGGTTGTGTAAGTAGGTAATTTAAAAAGCTTTGACAATAAATCTAAAAAACAACTGAAGTGATTTTGTCTGTTTTTCTTCTAGAATTTAATTTCTAAACCACATAATTATAATAGCAAAAAATCATTGAGCTCAAAATCAAACCCCAAGTTGCATTTATTAAGAACATTTCTCATGTTAACTATATATTATTTCTTCCCCTGTTAAATAATAATAATATAATACACCACATGTCATTACGACACTATGTATTAGTTCATCTATCAAATACTTAGTTTACAAATAGTAATATAAATCGATTTCCATTGTCCTATTTTAAACAAATATTCTCGCAATTGTCGAAAAGGAGAAACGTAATAGGTGCAGACGGTGTGCTGTTGAGTTGGGACATGAGCTTTTCAAGCACTCCTGGGAAATAGTGATAGATTGCAGTAAGTGCGTTGTAGACGTTCTAAAACTTGTGATGAAATATCAATGTCAGTTTGTTATCTTACAAATAGGGGTATAAAATAATATGAATAACAATAATTTTTGTTTGAACATGGAAATGCATTTTGTAAATAAATTGTATGGTTATTAAAAAAGGTTAAAATCAGTTTATTGTTTATATTATGAAAGGGGAAAATTATTTAGAATATACTTATATTAATATACATATTCCGCTTTTATTGAAACATGTACTTTTAAAACAAAAGTTTCTTATAAACATTAATCGAAACATACTTCGTAAGAGAGCTACAGCCCCTCAAAGAGTTTGTCCTGCTAACGATTGTTTACCAATACTTGAGAAATCTTTAATAATAAAATTATGGAATTTAATATATTTTGTAACCTTTATGTGCTTTAATGAATTCTAACGTGAAAATTTTAAATTCTTAAATTAGAAACGTAATAAGCTGAAGGGGGTTATAGGATAAAAAATGAACTAACTATTTATGCTGTAGTTTCTTGGCATTTTTAACAACAGCTAAAATTTCATGGGTTTTATAAGAAAAGTTTACAATATCTCGATACAACTTACTATTGTTCAATAAAATCAATTTAAAACTTATTTTACATTAAAATCAATTTTTAGCAATAAGTTGTTATACAGGGTGGTCCAGATTGTTGTACATTAATTTTAAGAGGTGATAGAGAATCGCAAAATAAGGGGACTTTTCTTAATAAACATACCTCGAAAAATGCACCATAACTTAAATACAGGGTGTTGAAGTTTCATTAAAAAAAACTTTATAATTTAATATCTTAGGAGAGACAAAAGTCAACCTTTTCAAATTTTGCGCACTGCCTTTCTACGTAAATCTGCATCTACTGTTCAAGTCAAAAATAGTAACAGAAAGCCATTGGCGCAGATACGGGGGTTCCATATCCCTTTTCTAGAAATATGTAGTACGCCACTGGATATTTTTAAAAAAATTATTAAACTGCTTAATTGCCTATGGCATTCTGAAGAAAAATGTGTTCTTGTAAAATTTTGATAAAACAACCCGTTTCCAATTTATTTGCAGTTAAACACTTTTGTGCAGGCATAATAAAGGAGATAAGCCCTCTAATCATGGATTCAAAAATGTTTTATTTATACTATAACAAAAAACAGAACGAAAGAAATTCACATATTATGTATTTACAATAAATTTTCAAAGTGCCATCCTTCGGCTTCAATACACATTTGACATCTTCTGGAAATGGAGTTGATTGCCGCCAATTTTTGAGATCGATTTTAACGTGATTAATGGCCAGCTTGACGAATAAATCGAAACGGCTTGCTATATCAAAACTTTACAAGAACACATCCCAGTTTAGGACGCCTCCGGTTGAAAATTTTAAATTTTGATGTTTGTAGTTGTAATTTGTAATTACCGGTTTATGAAATTTTGGGAAAAACATTAACAGGAGCTATTTGTGTGGCTATAGCTCACTTACGAAGTAGTTTTCGGTATAAAGAATATTCATATCTTAAAATTACGTTCTATCACTTGTTTTAATTTGTAACAATATACACCCTATTCGTTTATATTTCCAATATTGAGAATATCGTCAAATGGAGTTCTAGTTTTGTATATATTTCTATAGTAAAACCAGTAGTGCCAGTTTTGTGAAAGCTTTGCTTAGCAACAAGGAGTATCATCTGATCTCAAACTCGTAGCGTGACAATTCGACAAAAAATCAAAATGAAATACTTAACAATAATTTTATTTAAATTAATTCATATGTAATTTTATGCAAGTAAATCTTTGAAGTTAATAATTTAATAATAGGCAGGTACTAAAATTACAAGATATTACATTAATAAGCAACTGCAACTTATCAGGAATCGAAAAATTACCGAAAGAACCTCACGTTGATTGATTGTGGATAACATGATTCGATTTGTCAATATGGCAATTAATATTAATATGAAAAGCTCTTTCTTACAATATTACTTTTTATTATGCGTCAACAATGAGAAGCTGCCTAATATTATTATCAGACCACAAGAATTTATTCAAAAGTAAATTCTTGTAGACTTTAACCCTATTTTGCATACGTTTTTGTTTTTTTTTTTTTCAAAAAAATATTTTCACCATTATAAATGATGTTATTTTATGTAGTAATTTTAATTCGAACATTTTCTTTTTTTCTCTTTTTTTTATTGACTTTTTCAAACAGGATCAATTGGGAACAATAATATGTTTGAAGTCCTAACTATTGAGAAATTATAGTTTTATCAAAAAATTTTTACTGGCATATTTGAATATGAAATGATTTAAAATAATTTCTTTTGTCATACAAACAGTTACGTTACGTTTAAAAAAAGAAAGTTGGTGTCAGTTCCGGTTAGACCGGCTGTAGTATTTTATACACAATTATGTCAGATTCTGTCCTCAGTGACCTATTATTCACGTTTTTAATATTAGAAGCTTATCTTTTATAATAATCTAGTAATTCCGTAGACAATGATTTCGTGACCACTCGGTATATTGTCTGAATCTCAGTATAACTTACGTACTAAATACACATACGAACTCTTAATGTTTGGACGGCCAAAATTTTTTCGTTATTTAATTATCAAATTATATATGGATTTGTTCAATTTCTTTTTGTGACAAAAGAAACCATATGCATTTTTATTACATATTTTAAATAATTTTTGGCCTTAACTTCTACTAGAAGACAAATGTAATACTTATCAGAAATCATGCTTGGACTGCTACTATCTAATAACATGTCACATCTCATATTGCGTTTATCACGGACTTATTTCTATCCAGCATTGAAGACACCAATTTTTGGAAATATTCTACTTGAATATTTAAATAGATTTGGAAGATTTTCTCCTTAAGAGCAGGCAAAGTTTTTTGAGGATTATTCTTCAATTCTTTTTTCATTTCATGTTACACGTTTTCGATTATATTTAAGTCTGGGCCATTGGAAGGCGACGAAAGCACAGAGAGATGTTCCCCAAACCAATTCTTAGTCGTTTTCGCCATGTGACAGGATGCCCCGTCCTGCTGGAAGACAAAATTTGTGGGCGGATTTGCATTTTTCAACTCGTCAATAACTGGTATCAAGTTATTTTGCAGTATCTCTTGGTATTTCGCAGCATTTATAATTCCATCTACGAACTGCATTTTTCCCACACCATTTGTCGAGACACAACCCCACACCATTACTCCTTTTGGGATCTTGATAGTCCTTTTTAAGAAATCTTTTTAAAACTGTAACGATCTATTTTTATCGTTACAACAACATAGCTAAATCGTAACTAACGGACAAAACATACAGTACAAATATGATTCTAAAACTTAAAATATGTAAAATTGGTGGCCTACATAGTGGTGTTTATTTTCTATAATTTAATTTACCGTTTATGTTTTGTCGGAAAGGAATTTTATCATTACAAAAAAAAAATGCGTGAAGAAAGAGATCTCGATCGGTTTTAAAAATCACCGCTGAAAAGACACGGAGATCGCGACTATTTTCGAGGCAGTCTAGGTGTAAAATTTGATTTTTGCCATATTTTTGGGATTTACTTGTTAAGCGAAATATACAATTTCCAATTTGGTTGTGGAGTTGCTATTGAGCATTGTGTGAGTTGCTGGAAATTGTCTCTTCGGTTGAAGGATTTAATGCTAGATTACATTCGTTTGGTCGTAAGTATATAAAAACCGTCTGTATCCGTATACAAATTTCTAAATAGGCGTTAATATATTTTTAGGCTGGCCGTAACATCAAATTCGAATTCGAGGAAGCCCAAGGAGCGTTTAGTGTGTGAAAAGGAAACCCTCAAGTGAGGTAAAACCTTTTCTGTCTTCCTTATTTTTTTTTGTTGTCATTGAGATGACGGCGTTATGTAGTGATTAATGTATTTTAGGGTTTTTACGTCTAGTTCTGAACCTAGGCTGGTGTCCAAAACTGATCCAGGCGTCTGCCTGTAGTGTCACACAAAATAGTAAACGTAAATTTGTCTGTCTGTCGGAGCGGTGTTGGTCGTGTTGAATTGGTTTTCTGTTGAGCTGAGAGATAGAGAGGAAGAGCTGCACAGGGATAATATTGATAAGGAAGTCCGAAATCCCCCCACCCCCATCATTGGACAAACAGAAAAACGCAGATAAGATATTGCATGCTTGTTTATAATTATTATTTTTGTTGCCTACGAAGTTAGTGAAATCATATCTAGTTACTATTTTTTTTATATATATATGTGTATATATGTGTATACATATATTATATCACCGACTAGTGAAAACTATATAGTATATATACATTTTTTTTTTTTTTTCCTCCTTCTTTTAAGGAAATTATTTAATCCATTTTACTTTTGTTTAAAGTTGAATTGCTATAGGCGAAGGTAAAAACTACATTCACCTGGTTCTTACTTTTTATTTTTGGGTGCAAACACTCTTACGTAATATATTGACTTTTAAAGTTAGGGTAGACGACTGTTATTATAATTGTGTGAATCTATTTAGATACCACCTATTATCAATACCGTTTGTAAACTCTACGTGTACACGTACGGTAAAAGGCCTGGAAGAGAAATTTTAAATTTTAGGATTAAGATATACACTGCTGACACAACTACCTGTGTATTGTTTTTCGTATATCATAAATAGAATTAATTGTATATATATATGTATATATATAGTGAGATAACTACTCTAAAATTGAAATCATAGATACGACCAGGTACCTAAGACCTCGTCTCTGCAATTTATTAGTGGTAACTACGAAATGATTATTTGTTTTTTTTCTTTTTGAGTAATTGAATTAAATAGCATCGATATTTTATTGGTTAGTGTTTTTCTTTGGGTTGGGGTACATCTGAGGATACTTGCATACCCGTGTACGCTCGAGTACGTTTAGGTAAGTGTCTAAGGTGTTTATAGACATTAATAGTGGGGCTTTACAGTTTAGTTCACCTTGTTTTTTTTATTTTTGAGAACGGATTCCTGGAACAACAGGCACTTTTCTAGTTTAAAGTGGCGAAAATAAACTAGTGGCGCCCTTAAATAGTCATCTCACCCACCCCACTCTTCGATTGAGTGTCGGGTACTTACTTATTAGTTATAAAGGTTGATGATAATACAAGTGTATATTTTGGTAGATTGATATATATAGTTTTTTTTTTTTTTGTCTTGCCGCGCATTCTCCGCAATCCGATCCCGAATTAAACTGCATCAGTGAGGAAAGACGCGTCGCAAATTTGGCGCCCAACGTGGGGCCCGACGCCGTAGACGCCATCGACGCTATCAGCGTTGCGACGCCTACAGACGTCTGCTTTAATTCTATCAATTTCGGATATTTAAGTTCGACTTGTTACAGGTAACGACTGGTATATATCTTAACATGATAGTATAATTGTTTTAACGTCCCGACGCCTGCCGTCGAGATTGAAATTTCGGTATTTTTCGGTTAATAAAACAATTCTTCGGTGATTTAAGCGTTTTGGTAGGACCGACGCCTATCGACGCTTACCGACGCCTATCGACGCCTAGCGTCGAAAGTGAAATTTTGCTATTTTCAGATAGATAAATTAATTCTGCTGTGAATCAAGTGTTTTGTTAGAATCGACGCCTACCGACGCCAGGCGTCGCTTTCGTATAATCATCGGAAAAGTATTAATTAATAGGTTATAATAAAAATCCACAGCGGAAAGCATTTTTTTGTGTTCAGGGGATAACGACGCCTAGCGTCGTTTTCGTGATTTTGCTGATTTCAGTTAAGTCGGACATATTTAATAGGCTGGGGCCGTGTTTTTTTTTCCTTTTTTTTTAAATTAAAGGTACTTAATTAGTTTATTCAAGTTACTCTGTGAATTTGTGTTGTTGTTTCATAATGAGCTCAAAAATTAAATTAGATCCAAATCGTTTATCGAAAGATGAGCTAATTTATGAATTGAAAGTTCGTGGTTTAGGCGATGGAGACGACTTAACCGTTGCGGAGCTTAGAACGGTCTTGCGTAATGCACTTCAGTTAGAGAAAACGTCTCTTGCGATTAAAAGTCCAGCATATCCGTATACATTTACTCAAGATTCTGAGATTTTATTGGAAAATATTGAGAATATAGGTAAACTCATTACTGAGTTTTCGGGAAAAGAAAATGATAGTAAATATAGAGGCATTGTTTCTAAAATTGCGCATTCATTAGGTCGTGTTAATAGGTCTAGCCCAACGGAGGAGACTGAAAAGACGTGTAAAGCTGACATGAGATTGAAGTTACTTTTGGCTTTTGATAAACTTAAGGGAAAGACTAGGATGAGTCATAGAGATTCGACTGTTTTCGATTTATCGGTATTGCGACATAATGTAGACGCACCCGGTGCTCATAGTTCATTGGTTGAGTCAGATGACATGTCAAGTGATGACGACGTGCCTGTTAAAATGAAACCAGTTCCTGTACGTGATTGGGGTTTAAAGTTCACGGGTAAAAAGGGTGATATGTCATTTGTTACTTTCATCGAACGGGTAGAGGAGCGAAGACGTTCTAGAGGTATTTCACGTGCGTTGTTATTTAGAGATGCGGTAGATTTATTTGAGGGTGACGCGTATACGTGGTATAATATGGTAAAGGAATGGGCGACCGACTGGAATTCATTGGTGGAATTAATGAAGGAACAATTTTTACCGGTAAACTTTGATCGGGATCTCTTCGAGGAAATTAAACGTAGAACTCAGGGGAAGCATGAAAGTATTGGTTTATACGTTGCTAGTATGAAAGGCTTATTCAATAAAATGAAGCAACCGGTATCTGAGGATACCCAATTCGAAATTATATCGGAGCGCATAGATCCATATTACCAACCATTCATTGCTTTTGAAGAGATATCCTCAATTACTCAGTTATTAAGTGCGTGTCGCAAACTTGATGCTAGGAGAGAAGTGGCTAAATGTTTCACTCCTCCTCCGCCTAGGTGTACAAGTCTAATACCTGAGTTGGCTTATGCTACTACGTCTGGTAGTCAAGTTCTACAGGGTGATAGTAAGGAGTCAATCCATAGAATCGGTGAAATTTCTAATAGTAATGATAGACCGCAAAATAGTACATCCGTTTCTAACAAGACTTGTTGGAATTGTGGGGATGGTAATCATCTGTCCACTAGATGTCCAAAACCTCAAGGACGTTATTGTTATTCTTGTGGTTATCGAGATGTTACGGTACGCACTTGTCCAAAATGTAGAAGACAGGGAAACGGTCATGCGAGACATTAGTAAGCGACCGGCCTATGTCTCTGAACCAACTTTCGGTCGGAAGTATATCTCCTGTTCGTTATGTGTTAGATTACGTCTTAGCGCACGTGCAAGGCGATGAGAGGCCTTATGTTACGGTATCCATTTTTGATAAGACATTGCTAGGATTACTAGATTCGGGAGCCAGTCGAACGATAATCGGTAATAGAGGTTGGAAATTATTAAAAGATATTGGTTTGGTTAATTTAGAGAAATCTGAGGTTACGACAGTTACGGTGGCAAATGGTAATCATTGTGATTGTATTGGCATTTTGCGCACCCCCATCAGGTTACGTGATGTAGAGAAAATTATAGATATTTTAGTTGTACCCGATTTAAATCAGACATTAATTTTAGGAATAGATTTTTGGTTACGCATGGGAATTGTCCCTAATTTGAGTTCCAATGAATGGAAATTTTCCGTGTCGGATAGTGTCGATGTTCATTCGCTTGTGGCATTAAATCCGCGTGATTCCTTGACAGAAAAGGAAACCGTTATTTTAGATCAGCTTATCGATAAAACATTCGAGAGAATGGGTGACAAGTTAGGGTGTACGAATATTGTTGAACATAGAATCGAGGTACTGGACAACGTCCAGCCTATCAAGCAACGGTTCTATCCGGTTTCACCAACATTGATGAAGCATATTGATACCGAACTGCAAGATATGTTACAGAAAGATGTAATCGAACCATCTTCCAGCCCTTGGAGTAGTCCCATTGTTATGGTGCGGAAAAAGGACAATTCCTTCCGATTTTGCGTTGATTATCGGAAAGTAAACCGTGCGACGAAACGTGATGCTTATCCACTTCCTTTTGTAACAAATATCTTAGACAAATTGAGAGATGCTCGTTACTTGTCCAGTTTAGATATCAAATCTGCATATTGGCAGATATCAGTGGAAAAAGAATCGCGTCCCTATACCGCATTTACTGTTCCAGGTCGCGGCCTTTTCCAATTTAAGCGGCTACCTTTTGGGTTACATACTGCCCCAGCAACTTGGCAACGCCTAATAGATCGTGTTCTGGGTGTTGATCTGGAACCCTTTGTTTTCGTCTATCTCGATGACATTGTCATCGTAACGCAAACGTTCGAGCAGCATATTGACGTCTTGTCTAGAGTATTTGATCGGTTAATATCCGCCGGTCTCACATTAGGTAGAGAAAAATGTAATTTTTGTCGACCGGAACTGCGCTACCTCGGATATGTCGTAGATGTTAATGGTTTACATGTAGATCCCGAGAAAGTTAACGCAATTTTACAAATCCCTACTCCTTCTAAAGTTTCGGACGTACGTAGTATTATCGGTACAGCTTCGTGGTATCGTAGATTTATACCGAATTTTTCGTCTATAATACAACCGTTAACGGAATTATTAAAGAAAAATTCTAAATTCTATTGGACTTCTCGGCAAGAAGAATCCTTGAAGTTAGTAAAGGAACATTTGATATCCGCGCCGGTATTAACTTGTCCTAATTTTGACTTGCCATTCGTTATACAGACGGATGCGAGTGCATACGGTCTTGGGGCGATTTTAAGTCAGAATCATCCGGATCTCGGTGAACGAGTTGTTTGTTATTTATCGAGGTCTTTGACTAAACAAGAAAGGAAATATTCCACTACGGAACGCGAGTGTTTAGCCGTGCTTTGGAGCGTCGAAAAGTTGAGACCATACATCGAAGGTACTCACTTTACGGTGGTGACAGATCATTGGTCGTTGTGTTGGTTAAATAATTTAAAAGACCCGACTGGTCGTCTGGCCAGGTGGGCCATTAGGTTACAACAATATAGTTTTGATCTGGTTCATCGTAAGGGTAAGGATCATGTAGTCCCCGATATGTTGTCTCGTTCAGTTCCCGTGTTAGAAATTGTGAATAATGAAAATCGAGAAGCGGACGTAGAAAATAAAAACATTCTCGATCGTTGGTATTTGAAAATGCGGGACAAAGTTCAGACGGATCCGTTACATTTTCCGTCGTGGCGTGTTGTGGGTTCGATTTTATATAAGTATGTAGAACATAACAATTTCCCTGGCCTATCTGAGAGCCAAGATAACTGGAAACGCGTGGTCCCGAAAAGCGAACGTAAACAGATCCTAATTAAGTGTCATGATGATCCATGCGCCGGTCATTCCGGAATCTTTAAAACTTTTGAGCGAGTATCGCAACATCACTACTGGCCCAAAATGAAGGCTGATATCGCTAAGTATGTTCGACGTTGCATCATTTGTTGCAAGAATAAATCTGAGCAAAAGAAACCTGCTGGGTTACTGGTTCCATATCGGGTAGTGGACAGACCCTTCCGAGTGGTTTCGTGTGATTTCATCGGACCTTTACCTAGGAGTACTCGCGGTTTCAAATTCATATTGGTAGTCGTTGATAGTTTTAGCAAATTTACTCTAGTTATACCGCTGAGAAACGCGACCTCAAAGTTGCTGTGTATTGCTGTGGAAGACCACTTGCTACTATTGTTCGGCCAACCGGAAGTTTTGATTTGTGATAACGGCCCTCAGTTTAGAAGTAAAGAATTTCGGAATCTGTTAGTATCGTATCACATTAAACAAGCTTTTACCGCTAATTACCATGCTCAAGCGAACCCTACCGAACGGACAAATAAGACTCTCGAGACGATGATTAGGTGTTATATAGCTGACAACCACCGCGAATGGGACAAAAATTTATCAAAATTGTCTTGCGCAATTCGTACTCAGGTTCATGAGTCTACTAGAAGAACGCCGTATTTTATCGTGTTTGGTCGCGAAATGCCATCAAATGTGCACTTTGAAGATGGCCCACAGCCAATCGGATTCGATGTTGATCAGAATGTTGTGGCTCGTGATAGAAGTGTGGCCTTCCGGAAATTGTATGATGAGGTTAAACAGCGATTGGAGAAAGCCGCTGAGAAAAATAAACGTTATTATAACTTGCGTCATCGCAACATCACGTACGAAGTAGGTTCTCGTGTGTATCGAAAAAATTTTGTACTATCTGATGCAGCCAAATATTTTTCATCTAAGTTAGCTCCTAAATATGCAGGTCCGTTTATTGTGACTAAAAAGGTGTCCCCGTGGACATACGAATTGAAGGATATCGAAGGTAAATCTAGAGGTATATGGCACGCCAAAGACCTCAAACCATCTCCTGAATAAGATAATTTTTTTTTTTTTTTGGTTGTTAAGTTAGATTGTGTTGTGTATAGGTTAGTTTATGAATTGGTACGCATATGTTTCAAATCTGTCTGCTAGCAATATTGTTTTTTTTCTGTCTCTGGTACGACCGTACGATTGGTTTTGTGAAAATTTCTTTTCAGAAAATTTTCTTGGAGGTTCCGGTGGAATTTGTAACGATCTATTTTTATCGTTACAACAACATAGCTAAATCGTAACTAACGGACAAAACATACAGTACAAATATGATTCTAAAACTTAAAATATGTAAAATTGGTGGCCTACATAGTGGTGTTTATTTTCTATAATTTAATTTACCGTTTATGTTTTGTCGGAAAGGAATTTTATCATTACAAAAAAAAAATGCGTGAAGAAAGAGATCTCGATCGGTTTTAAAAATCACCGCTGAAAAGACACGGAGATCGCGACTATTTTCGAGGCAGTCTAGTTTAGCTTACCAGGTGTAAAATTTGATTTTTGCCATATTTTTGGGATTTACTTGTTAAGCGAAATATACAATTTCCAATTTGGTTGTGGAGTTGCTATTGAGCATTGTGTGAGTTGCTGGAAATTGTCTCTTCGGTTGAAGGATTTAATGCTAGATTACATTCGTTTGGTCGTAAGTATATAAAAACCGTCTGTATCCGTATACAAATTTCTAAATAGGCGTTAATATATTTTTAGGCTGGCCGTAACATCAAATTCGAATTCGAGGAAGCCCAAGGAGCGTTTAGTGTGTGAAAAGGAAACCCTCAAGTGAGGTAAAACCTTTTCTGTCTTCCTTATTTTTTTTTGTTGTCATTGAGATGACGGCGTTATGTAGTGATTAATGTATTTTAGGGTTTTCACGTCTAGTTCTGAACCTAGGCTGGTGTCCAAAACTGATCCAGGCGTCTGCCTGTAGTGTCACACAAAATAGTAAACGTAAATTTGTCTGTCTGTCGGAGCGGTGTTGGTCGTGTTGAATTGGTTTTCTGTTGAGCTGAGAGATAGAGAGGAAGAGCTGCACAGGGATAATATTGATAAGGAAGTCCGAAATCCCCCCACCCCCATCATTGGACAAACAGAAAAACGCAGATAAGATATTGCATGCTTGTTTATAATTATTATTTTTGTTGCCTACGAAGTTAGTGAAATCATATCTAGTTACTATTTTTTTTATATATATATGTGTATATATGTATATACATATATTAATAAATAGGATTATAGGAAACAACTACTGGACGGGCAAAGGCCCCGACTCCCATTGAATTATACCTATAAATCCAAAATTGGTAGCCAAATTTGTTATTTGTCTTTTCTCCACCAGACACAGACCGGTTTCGAACTCTTTATGTTCTCATCAGTGTGCCACAGGTAGCTGAAAAGACAAATAACAAAGGCAAACCAAACTGGTCTATGGCAGACCCAGCACATAGTAACTGTGAGAGATAAGTACATCCCTCTGGTGGTCAGTTGCTACTACCAGTCAAGACATCGAAGATGTCTAGTGACCGACTGTGTCTGGTGGAGAAAAGACAAATAACAAATTTGGCTACCAATTTTGGATTTATAGGTATAATTCAATGGGAGTCGGGGCCTTTGCCCGTCCAGTAGTTGTTTCCTATAATCCTATTTATTAAGCATGTTTTAGTCCATCAGGGCTAGAGGTCGCCGCTCTTGGTGCTTGCTTGGCAAGCCGCTATCGGTCACTAGACATCTTCGATGTCTTGACTGGTAGTAGCAACTGACCACCAGAGGGATGTACTTATCTCTCACAGTTACTATGTGCTGGGTCTGCCATAGACCAGTTTGGTTTGCCTTTGTTATTTGTCTTTTCAGCTACCTGTGGCACACTGATGAGAACATAAAGAGTTCGAAACCGGTCTGTGTCTGGTGGAGAAAAGACAAATAACAAATTTGGCTACCAATTTTGGATTTATAGGTATAATTCAATGGGAGTCGGGGCCTTTGCCCGTCCAGTAGTTGTTTCCTATAATCCTATTTATTAAGCATGTTTTAGTCCATCAGGGCTAGAGGTCGCCGCTCTTGGTGCTTGCTTGGCAAGCCGCTATCGGTCACTAGACATCTTCGATGTCTTGACTGGTAGTAGCAACTGACCACCAGAGGGATGTACTTATCTCTCACAGTTACTATGTGCTGGGTCTGCCATAGACCAGTTTGGTTTGCCTTTGTTATTTGTCTTTTCAGCTACCTGTGGCACACTGATGAGAACATAAAGAGTTCGAAACCGGTCTGTGTCTGGTGGAGAAAAGACAAATAACAAATTTGGCTACCAATTTTGGATTTATAGGTATAATTCAATGGGAGTCGGGGCCTTTGCCCGTCCAGTAGTTGTTTCCTATAATCCTATTTATTAAGCATGTTTTAGTCCATCAGGGCTAGAGGTCGCCGCTCTTGGTGCTTGCTTGGCAAGCCGCTATCGGTCACTAGACATCTTCGATGTCTTGACTGGTAGTAGCAACTGACCACCAGAGGGATGTACTTATCTCTCACAGTTACTATGTGCTGGGTCTGCCATAGACCAGTTTGGTTTGCCTTTGTTATTTGTCTTTTCAGCTACCTGTGGCACACTGATGAGAACATAAAGAGTTCGAAACCGGTCTGTGTCTGGTGGAGAAAAGACAAATAACAAATTTGGCTACCAATTTTGGATTTATAGGTATAATTCAATGGGAGTCGGGGCCTTTGCCCGTCCAGTAGTTGTTTCCTATAATCCTATTTATTAAGCATGTTTTAGTCCATCAGGGCTAGAGGTCGCCGCTCTTGGTGCTTGCTTGGCAAGCCGCTATCGGTCACTAGACATCTTCGATGTCTTGACTGGTAGTAGCAACTGACCACCAGAGGGATGTACTTATCTCTCACAGTTACTATGTGCTGGGTCTGCCATAGACCAGTTTGGTTTGCCTTTGTTATTTGTCTTTTCAGCTACCTGTGGCACACTGATGAGAACATAAAGAGTTCGAAACCGGTCTGTGTCTGGTGGAGAAAAGACAAATAACAAATTTGGCTACCAATTTTGGATTTATAGGTATAATTCAATGGGAGTCGGGGCCTTTGCCCGTCCAGTAGTTGTTTCCTATAATCCTATTTATTAAGCATGTTTTAGTCCATCAGGGCTAGAGGTCGCCGCTCTTGATGCTTGCTTGGCAAGCCGCTATCGGTCACTAGACATCTTCGATGTCTTGACTGGTAGTAGCAACTGACCACCAGAGGGATGTACTTATCTCTCACAGTTACTATGTGCTGGGTCTGCCATAGACCAGTTTGGTTTGCCTTTGTTATTTGTCTTTTCAGCTACCTGTGGCACACTGATGAGAACATAAAGAGTTCGAAACCGGTCTGTGTCTGGTGGAGAAAAGACAAATAACAAATTTGGCTACCAATTTTGGATTTATAGGTATAATTCAATGGGAGTCGGGGCCTTTGCCCGTCCAGTAGTTGTTTCCTATAATCCTATTTATTAAGCATGTTTTAGTCCATCAGGGCTAGAGGTCGCCGCTCTTGGTGCTTGCTTGGCAAGCCGCTATCGGTCACTAGACATCTTCGATGTCTTGACTGGTAGTAGCAACTGACCACCAGAGGGATGTACTTATCTCTCACAGTTATACATATATTATATCACCGACTAGTGAAAACTATATAGTATATATACATTTTTTTTTTTTTCCTCCTTCTTTTAAGGAAATTATTTAATCCATTTTACTTTTGTTTAAAGTTGAATTGCTATAGGCGAAGGTAAAAACTACATTCACCTGGTTCTTACTTTTTATTTTTGGGTGCAAACACTCTTACGTAATATATTGACTTTTAAAGTTAGGGTAGACGACTGTTATTATAATTGTGTGAATCTATTTAGATACCACCTATTATCAATACCGTTTGTAAACTCTACGTGTACACGTACGGTAAAAGGCCTGGAAGAGAAATTTTAAATTTTAGGATTAAGATATACACTGCTGACACAACTACCTGTGTATTGTTTTTCGTATATCATAAATAGAATTAATTGTATATATATATGTATATATATAGTGAGATAACTACTCTAAAATTGAAATCATAGATACGACCAGGTACCTAAGACCTCGTCTCTGCAATTTATTAGTGGTAACTACGAAATGATTATTTGTTTTTTTTCTTTTTGAGTAATTGAATTAAATAGCATCGATATTTTATTGGTTAGTGTTTTTCTTTGGGTTGGGGTACATCTGAGGATACTTGCATACCCGTGTACGCTCGAGTACGTTTAGGTAAGTGTCTAAGGTGTTTATAGACATTAATAGTGGGGCTTTACAGTTTAGTTCACCTTGTTTTTTTTATTTTTGAGAACGGATTCCTGGAACAACAGGCACTTTTCTAGTTTAAAGTGGCGAAAATAAACTAGTGGCGCCCTTAAATAGTCATCTCACCCACCCCACTCTTCGATTGAGTGTCGGGTACTTACTTATTAGTTATAAAGGTTGATGATAATACAAGTGTATATTTTGGTAGATTGATATATATAGTTTTTTTTTTTTTTGTCTTGCCGCGCATTCTCCGCAATCCGATCCCGAATTAAACTGCATCAGTGAGGAAAGACGCGTCGCAAAACGCCTCAATTTTTGTTGTGATTTTTCTTTTCCTTAGGTCTCCCACGCAAACATCAAACTTTGATTCATCACTAAATATAATTTTGGACCAGTCGGTGGAAGTCCAGGATTGTTTAGATCTGGTTCCCCGCGGGAAATAGAAGTAGAACAATAAAAATATAATACATTTTTTCTTTTCTTTTGAGTCCTGCATAATTCGCAATATTAACATTATTTTTTATCATTAAATCATTTATTGCCTCTTCTTCAGCTTGTTCACATTCAGTATTAAAATGCATACTTTATTTAGTCCCTTGGTATATAATACACTCGATAATACACTATTTTAAGCACATCTTGGAGAATAAATAAATCAACACTATAAAACTACAGAAAGTAATCTAATACATTGTGTTACCGGACATGACCAATGGTTTAGCCAGCACAAAATATTTCGACTACCTATTTTTAAATTAAATTTAGATGCAAAACTGCAACGTTTCAGCGAACTGCACAACTTACAAGGAAGACTTTAGCTAAGTATTTGCTCTTACTTTCAAAGAAAATTGAATGGAATTAAATGAATCATAATTAATATCCTCAAAGGAAAATTAATTAAAATTAACGAAGTACCTAGTAATTTGATAAGCATCGCCAGCAAAGTATAATAAGTTGCTCTTTATTTAATTATTAAGCACTTCTTTTAAGCGTCGCATTGCATTGGTTTGAAATTTCGTTTTCAAAGATACCACAAACTGTAACGGGCTAACGATATTAATCTTTTATAAGCGTATTCTCCAATTTTTTTTCGGTATTTTAATAAAGAAGGAAGCGAATTTGTATAGAAATGCGCTTTCTTTAAGAAGCACTCTATCAAACCAAAAATAAAAGCCTAATTTGTTATCCAATGCTAGACTTAAAATAAAAATGGAAAGTAGTAATAATAATAATAATACACTATTTTTGTCTAATTAAAGATTAACATAAGAAATGCTAAATGAATTTGGCATTTGAAAATGTACGTAGCTTTTCTTAGATTAAATATTCTACTTCCCCTTGCGGGATCTAATTGAAGACTACTTGGACTTGATTTGATAGTGCAAGCTGCTTCGTGTGCTTCTGAGATTAAGGAATTAAAAGAACTAGTCATCACCATCACGACATTTGTTTTATTAGAACATGATTGGGTGACCTTGTTAGCTAACGAGGAATTGAGGAAAGCATGAAAATGTATCATAATATGGTTGCATTAGCAACATAAAGTTGCTTAATATCATATTATAAAACATAATTTTTTAATTTTATGTTAAAATAAAGATACAAATTTCAAGATCTGAGCATTTGGTGCCTACAAGGTGAATATCTAAAATTATAGAAGTTATTGCAGTAATTACTATCAACATCAGTAAGTGTAGAGAGATTTTTTAAACTTTTAAACAAATTCATTTCATATTTCTATAACATAATACACTTACCAAATTTCAAACTGACAATATGGATAGATCTATTATAAAAACAATGTTTTGGAACTTTAAGCCGTATTATACAGGGTGTTTCGGGAGGAATAGGAACTATTTACGTCAAACGCAAGTCCTACTCCTTTAAAGTCCCAAAAAGACATACTAACTCTTTATATAGCTTACTTGCAGAATTCTACATTTAGTTGATAAAAATCAAGTACTACGGATGTAGAAGCAAATAATTTAATATTGCAGTAAGCGCCACCAGATTAATCCGAGAGGACTCCTCTGTTGTAGGCAAAGCACGCTACCATCCCATGGACCGGTTTCTGGTTTAATAGCCTTCATGAGCATCGTCAAACGCAAGTCCTATTCCTCTTTTTCTTTCGGATTAATCCATCTGGTGGCGCTTATTGGAATACTAAATTATTTGCTTCCACATTCGTAATACTTGATTATCAATTAAAATTTATAATTCTACAAGTAAGCAATGTAATGAGTTAGTATGTCTTTTCAAGACTTTAGAGGACTAGAACTTGAGTTTGACGTAAATAGTAACTATTTTACTATTTTATTGTGTTAATAATTGTAGTTGTTTGGAAAAAATCAAAACACCAAAACTAAAACGAATCAAAGAAAATAATAGAACACACCACAACAGAGTGCGTAATACATATATCTTATATAAGTACCCACCAAGTGGATATTTAGTACTGAAGAAACTTACTTCCATGGTAATACTTCAGAATACAAAATGACGTTTTCTTTGGATTAACCACATTTTCTATAGGAAAAATGAGTTCAGGGCGATCTGATTATCGATGTGATAGTGTACCTGCTGAGAAAGAGCACAATCATTCTTGGTCACCTTGTTTTTCAAGGAACTGGGTTCAGCTATTGGTAGTACTGGTAGATTGTGAATGTTTCGTTTTTTATGGCACAGTAGCCGAGTGGTAAAATACGTTGACATCTACTTAGTTGCAAAGATCGATGGTTCGAATCCATCCTGACGCAAATTAAAAAATTTATGTGTGACTTGCTTCGGATTTAGATAGATAAGAAACTCTCGAAGCCTTAGATATGGTTCGGAGTACACAATAAACTGCAGGGTTTCGTTTCTCTTTACCTAACACAAAATTTAAGGATTTTCTTCGGTGACTTGAAAGGCGGTTAACAAAAAAATTTTAACAGGAAATTTTTTTTAAATATATGGCATCTCCCGAACATCCTTGATTTGCTGGTTGTCTAACGTGCTTTATGTTTTATAAAATAAACAAATAAATAAAAATAGAAAAATAATAAATAAGTAGGCAGAAAATTATATGCCTTGCAAATATTCATGACTTTCATGTAGTGTATACATTTTTCAAATAGATTTTATAAAGAACTAGTGTTGCATCTTCCAAAATTTTACATTATTTTGTTTATTACCAATTTTAGTACCGGATAATAAATGAAATTATTTACCTGTATTTCTATTTAAGTACCACCTACATGCACGACAGGAATATGATAACATGGATATATATAAAATATATTTAGCAATATTTAAACTCACTAAACATCTTATTTAATGATTATTTATTACTTATCTTTTCGTCATTATTAAAATATTTGTGCTCAAAAAAAATCGTTTTTTATCGTTATCAAAAATACTGATAACAGACCCAATTTCCCACTTTAACAATTTTGCTACCCTAAAAACTTCTAGAATCTTGATTGTTCCACTAAATAATTATACCAAGAACCCTTCACAAAAATTAGTATTATTAATTTACCGGAAGTCATTAGAGTACAGTATCTGTCAGCTCCATCGCCCCTTGTGTTCCTTTTTCATATGATCTGTGGAATGTCACTGTTACCCCACAGAGTTTATGAATAAATCTCTAGCGAAAATATACAACGAGTTGTCACGAACATTACAGAACTGGTTCCTTAATAATTGCACTCCTCGTTTCACTTCCTGTGTAAAGTGATGACATGTTCGCGCTTCCGGCTGTGCTATCGCAACCTCTTAACTGCGCCTTTTTATTTCCTGCTGCCTCTCCACTTATCCCTCTTATCTTCATCCTCTTAGTTTCTCCAGGCTTAATAATTTATCTCAGATTTTTCAATTCAAAGTAACAAAATGATCGCAGAGTTGTATCTCTATCCTTAATTAGCATATTTGAGGAACAGTTTTACAAGTAAATAAAATGTTTGAAATATATTTTAGATTATTATATTCCCATATTAATAATTTAAAATCTTTAACGCAATTGTTATATTAATTAATAATTGTTTGATTCAAAAAATAGATATATTAACTCAATTTTATAAATTATACGCCGCGTCCAAAGTTCATCAGTTCACCATTGTTTTTCATTATTATTGAAGGTACAGAGTCGGTTAAATGATCAAATTGGCGACAATTTCTTGGGAACTGAAATGGTGAAAAGAGAAAAACAATTGAATTTTCTATTTCCGAGATAATTACAAACGAAGTCCTCTGTATATTTTTAAGTATTTTGAAAAATAAATAATCTTCGGCAAAAAAGAAATGTTAATGCATTAATCATTCTAAATTTAAAAATAACGAATTATTATGAGAAATATGTAATGGATTATTATAAAAATCTTTGTTACTCTTTTGTGTAATTTAAACATGCTAGTAACATAATATTTTCAAATGACATTGCAATTTACCGTTTTAATCAGCAAAAATACGGTCACCAATTTGGTCATTTATACGATCCACTGCCTCGAATAATGAAGTTAACAATGATGGACAGAAACTTTGGGCACGTTATTGAAATGTATTTTAAATGTTTTAACTACACATTATCAGATTTGTCCTTACACGATCTCTGACACCAAATGAGCACACCATTGACTGCCGGTTCTATTAATGTTGCACATATGAGATAGTCTTCAAAACACCAAAAATTTAACACTCACCGTATGCCAGTCAAGTTTGCATCGTCAGGAGATGATTAAAGTTAAGTAAATAGGCAGCATATGTATACCCAACTTATTGCCATGGTTCAATGAACCACGATATACTAAATAATAGAGCATTAAGGGAAGACAATATGATTCAAATAACAAATTCCAGAATGTCTACTGTCTAGTCCTAAAAGACTTAATTTTATATCGATTTTTGTTGATTTACTATAAACATTATTTATTACTTATTAAAAGTGGCGCTGAGCTAATGATTTTTATCAAAATCAAAGCCAAAATGTAATTACTACTACTACTACTACTACTTATTAGAAGTGAATGACAATATTTTATTTAACAACAATGCTCGACGCTTTGTTATAAAAAGTTGTAACGAAGTGATTTTTCCAATCCAGGAACGTTCATTTTTGCTTTAAATATTACCATCACTTGGGTACACCCTGCCACTGTTTAGTAAGTAAGTCATGTACTAGTTAAGTTATAAATGAGTTGTTAAAAAGTCCGCTGGTAAACAAACAGTTAAGTAATTAATTGATTAATTTTCGACTATCCCTCGTATAAGTAAAATCCGAGAATTATTATAAATAATGACCGAGTCGGAAATACAAATCATTCGTTACTAAAATTGTCAATCCTTGGCCGTTTTCATCCGTTTCTTTTTGCAACGTGGTATAGAAATTGCAACTAACTCATTTCCGGTTATATACGTTTTGAATTGATGCGCCTAGTTGCATAAGCCGCTGCACCTCTGCAGGTTACGCTGGAATATGCATCCGAGTACGTCGTTTATAGTCGGTGACCACCTCTCTTTTAACACGACAGATACGTCATAAAGTTTACAAAAAGGGGAAGAACAGTCACTTCGCTCTCATTCCGTGCTCATTCGGTGCTCATTCCGTGCTCATTCCGTGCTCATTCCGTGCTCATTCCGTGCTCATTCCGTGCTGATTCTGATTCTGTCCTAATCCCCGTTCCGAGAAAACCAGCAGTAGATTCAGTCCGAAATAGTCCGCATCAGATCCGTTCGACCGCCAGCAATTGACGATCAAACCAAACCAGTAAATCTTTTTGTACCACCGCTACGAGTTTTCATAGTAAATTCCTTTGAATATAATTTTGGTAAGAATTCACCGCAACCTGCTACATTCTGCAGGTGCTGCCTTCAGTTAAGTATAGATATTGAGAGAATTTATTGTCCGTGAGTATCGCCGTATTTTGCTACCAAAGTAAACTAGAGCTACTTAGTAATACCTCCGTTGGTCTTTTGTTTGCTAATATGCATCGGTTGCTGAGATCTGTTCAATTGGGCCATCTCAAATACCTCAGTGCATAATAGGTTACCAGAAAACCTACGCGAAACCAAATAGTCATTATATGCATCAACTGTGTGTATCTGTTCAATTGGGCCATACGTGCAGGGGATCCGCATAGAACTGACTCGAAAAACTTATATTATTCAACGTAATTATTTAACAAATAGCTCTACGTTTGCGGCAGTAGTTACCGCGTGTTTAAATATCTTGTCTAGCCTCAAATATCTATAGCTAACGGACTGCCCGCCGTTTATAATATTCCTGGTGGAAAGGTTCGTTTGCTTGTCGTACACAGTAAAATATTAATTAAACGTCTCCGAAAATTCCGTCGCAAAATCGCGTACAGACTTTTGCTTGCCAGCTTGACTTGTTATTTATTGTTTTGAAATATTTTTATATATACGCGACTGTACAGTCGTGGAGGGTTTAGAATAAATTATTCTGTTTCCAAATACTGCTGAATAAATACGTTATTTTAAAGAGGTAAAATTCACGAGTTATTATTTCTGTCATTTTATTTCTGATTAACCCGTTTGAGCAGTATGACCGAATTCCATTAGATAGGTCTCCAGCTCCGACCTCTGGCTATTCCGTATCACCCGCTGTTTCGCTACTTAGGGTTGTTCTCCCAAATAGGAGAGCCAAAAAGACAGTGTAGTTCTTCGCACTTAAAAATTGAAGGACTGGCGCCCAAAATTTCCGTAGAAATAAAAGATTACGTAAGTATATAGTGACGGAAAGCAGCCCAAATAAAAATAGAACGTTACAAAGTAAAATATCTGATTTATTTTTATTGGCAGTTCAAAAATATTTTACTCTTCATGTTTTTTGTTACAGTGCAGTTTTTTCTGCAAATAATAATTATATTATCATATTATCACATACATTTAAATTCATAAATTCAATTTCATTTACATAAATTAAATCGTTAACATGAATTTTGTAACCCACTTTCTGCCTTTAATTTTTACGTTATTATTTGTTATGTCCCAATGTCCGATTCTGATATGAATATAAAATCCTATAATTAATTACACTCTCTTTAACAAAATTGTAAAACGTTTTTGTGTTTATTAAATTGAATAGGGACTTAAGTACATTTTACATTGGTAACTACAAAAAATAGAAAATAATTTCTGACATTATCACCGTTACAAGACCTCGTATCATAAAGTTCCCAACTTCAAGACTTAAATAATTTTTTCTTAGTCTCTCAAAAATGTCAAACAGTGTGTTCTCCTATGGAGTAGTTGCTTAGTCTAGCAGGTTGTGTTTAATTTCATTTGTCACTGAAACATATTAAGTTATATTAATTATTCATTATCATCTAAAGTAGACATGATTTTGAGCAAAAACACGTCAATTTAGTTATTGTGGGAGAACTTCAAAACCACTCTTGGTTGAATTTTATGAACCACCCCTTCACCCGCAGCCACCTCAACTTTATAATTTCAAATGGCACCCCCTATTCTGTGACCCATATTTGAAATATTTGACTCTCGAACGAAGATTAAAAGCACAACGGCTACACCAATTGATCCTATAATTGTCTTGCAGGAAGTGTTATAGAAAATGGTGTCGTGCTATTGACAGGGAAGTATCGGATCATCAGCTGGTATATTGCAAGGTAAAGGTGGCCATAATGAGCCCAAAATGATTACTTACAGGAATTTAAAAAAAAAAACAAGATTTATTTGCTATTCCTTTATATATAATTTTTATTTCAACGATACTGACTCAAAAGTTAATTTTTCAATTCAGTGCAATAGTTTGACCGTTATGCTCCACTTATAACATCCCAAGCTATTTGAAAGAAATAAGTCAGAGTCGGTTTAAAACAAATTATAAAAAAGTTTTATTTACTCAGCAATGCCAGCAAAGTTAGCCTCTACATCTCTATTTTCTATTTTCTTATTTTCTTAGGTATATGTATTTAAGAATCATTATTAGCATAGCAGCATAATATGGCGCCTTCTAGGTTAAATAGTTATAGATTTGAACGTCGCCTTATATGTCAAAAATTTATTAATATGTGTAAATTTATTGTATAACCAACGCTGACAAATAAAGACATTTATTATTATTATTATTAGTATCATTATTATATTATTATGTTTAAACCTAGGTATGCCACTTCATCAAATCATAAAACGTTACAAGACATTTATAATCAAAACCATTCATTTTAAAAAAGTGGTGAATTTTATAAGTAAGTTTAATTTAAATTATTTGCTGAAATATGAAAAAAAATATTACACATAAAGAGCATGTTAAGGTCTAATAAACTAAATTTATGTTTCCAAGGTATGAAATAAGTAAGGATAAAAATAATTTACTCTGTCGACTAATTAATTAATAATTAAGAATATCGTCATGATATAAACTTTTTCACTTTCTGTAAATACCTAAGATAATTTGCAGAAGTGAAACTTCTAAAACACTTAGATGGATAAGGGTATTTACTGAAAGTGTTATATTACGAGCATCGTGGGATTAAGATAAATTTGGGTAGTTAGACATTTTAGCCTTATTCAGGTTATATAGCCGCTCGTAATCTAAAATGTGCAAAAAATTCAGTTAGTTTCTTGAAATCTAGCAATAAATCGACCTGGAGAAATAAAATTCTATTCACTCCAGTTTTTTTAAATATTCAGCTTAGCTCTTTTTTAGCAGTGTATTTAATTTCATTGGTTTAAACTAATATAAACGCATAATCATTGAATTTAATTTACTAGACAATTTACCAACTAAAAAACTAAAATCTACCGGTTGAAGTTAGCCAATATGATATGATAACTAAATATGTATAACCATTGATTAAAATTCCTTAATCAATGGGATAACTAAAGGAATAAAAGACAGATTCTTTATGAAAATTCTTAAGTATTTCCTGAATATATATTATCGAACGATTCCTCAACTAGTACTTCCCCTAGGGTGGAAAACTCTGCCCTAATATGTGCAGAGAGTTTGACTTCAGAACCTAGTTTGGGATCATATAGGGATCAGGAAAACATGAGGTGGACATCCCGGTTCGTGGGAGGAAGTCCGCCATATTGGATTTTATGTCAAATTGATAGGTCGCTGTATCTCCGTAACGCCTGGTCTAATTTGAATGATTTTTTTTAGTTAGATTTCAAATTTTGTTTGGAAATAAAAAGGTTATATTCAATTTTTATGCAACTGTAAGTAATACCCCCCAAAAATACAAAAAAGGGAATTAAAATTATTCTTTCCCGTTCATTGTCATTTCCACCCATTTTCTTGCACCGTAACAAAAAAAAATTAAAATAATGTTTGTAGCCTATTGCTTTAGCTATAAACTCGTTTTTGAAATTAAATTATCTTAAAGAATAAGAAAGTTATAGCTACTTTAGTTCAGCGGTGGCACTCCAAGCGGTTACAATTTGAACAATGTAGTTACTACTCAGCGCCTGCGAAAATATGGTAAAATGGAAAAAGCTACTAAATCAGATTTACTTCATGAGCTGGAAAATATGCTAGATAAAAATAATTATATTTCTCCTTTTTCTTGGACATCAATGCCAAGTATTTTCGTTATTGATTTTATGACGACCATTCCCAATATGAAAATAAAAGAAATTAAAACCTTTGGTTCTTCATTTCAAAATTTTATCTCTTACATTACAAATATTTGCAAAAATGCTTCACGTATTGATATTATTTTTGACGTTATTTATCAAATTTAATTAAAAGTAATAAACGCAACAGAAGATATATGCCACAAAATCTAATAGAACTGGGATATATTAGAGATGAAACAACTCCAATACCTGTTTTATTAGTCTTTTTGGTTATCTTCAAAAAATAAATTCAACTTTTAGAAATAAGTTTATAGCTTGCAAGATTAATTTTAATATGCGTCTTAGTGCTTTTGTTAATTGTGTGAATGTGGTATTTCCTTGTTTATATATACGCAAGAGTGAATCGGAAATGGTTAAGAAAAATTTGGAGTAAAATTTGAACCTAATAACATTGGAAGAAGTTGACCACAAAATTATTCCACATATTGTGAATTCTAATGAAAATCGTGCGGTAATTTTATCCTCCGACACTAACGTTTTTATTTTCCTTTTGTATTATTTTTCCTCATTTCCACTAAAACTGGAAATATGGTTTCGGATTGGGGTAAGGGACAATCTAAGATATTTATAATATTTTTGAATGTTTTTCCAGCTCCTCACATTCTAACTGGATGTGATTACACTTGTAAAATTGGTTCTAAAAAGCAAATACTAAAAATTGATCCTATAAAATTTCTAAAAAATTTTGGTGTGGACAGCTTAGAATTCTGTATAATACGCGCAGAGGAGTTTTTAGTGCACACTACAAAACCTGGATCTTCATGTAAATCTTCTGATGAACTAAGGTCCTGAATTTATTTTAATACGAAAATTGTATCCCTGAAAATTTGCCACCAACATTGTTTTCTTGTTTGGAACATATTAAAAAGGCATATCATTGCACTCATTTATATCTAAATTGTTTCAATCAATGCTCCATTAAATGCCGTTCATTTTGGGTATAAATTAGATCATGAGGAGGAATTTTTAGATCCTACAAACATTTTGCGCGCTATTCCTGATAATTTTAATAACTTGCTCATGCAAAACGTGAGTAAAAAAAATTGCACTTGTAAAAAAAATTAAATTTAATGCTCTAAATTTTGCAAATGTTTATCCAACAAATCTTGCAAACATGTTTAAATAAAGAGTTGATTTCATTATATTTTGTAAACACCGCAGGTTGTCTGGCGCAGGGACGCTCAGGGCTAGCAACTACATTTAAATTATAGCCGCCTGGAGTGTCGGCTCGGGACTAAAGTGGCCCTATCTTTCTTATTATTTAAGATAATTTAATTTTCTAAACACAGATTTGTAGCTAAATCAATAGCCTACAAATATTGTTTTCAGTATTTTTTTTGTTAAGGTGCAAGAAAATGGGTGGAAACGACAATGAACGGGAAAGAATAATTTTTATTCCCTTTTTTGTATTTTTGGGGGGTATTACTTACAGTTGCGTAAAAAATGAATGTAACCTTTTTAGTTCTAAACAAAATTTGCAATCTAACTAAAAAAAATCATTCAAATTAGACTAGGCGTTACGGAGATACAGCGACCTATCAATTTGACATAAAATCCAATATGGCGGACTTCCTCCCACGAACCGGGATGTCCACCTCATGTTTTCCTGATCCCTATATGATCCTAAACTAGGTTCTGAAGTCAAACTCTGTGCACATATTAGGGCAGAGTTTTCCAGCCTAGGGGATGCACTAAACAGTAAATATACGAGTATTATGTTTTAGGCAAAATATGCCGATCGATATTCAAGTATTTTTGCACAGCATGATTTGTTGATAAAGTCAAAAACCTGGTTTAAGGTGTCTTTTAAGATTGGGTGTCTATTATGTCATGGCTTACAGAATATCAGACTTAAGACAAATGAAATATCAAAAAGTATCTTCAGAATATTTCATCGCTGTGTTGGTATCACTGATATATCAAATTGTGCCTTTACTTCACTTTAAACCAACCAGATATTTTCGAATAGAAGGATTCGCCCATAAACTACAGTTTTTATCTAAAATTAACTTTTGAAATAAATTAAAAATATGTGTATGTACAAGGGTGATCATTTGAAAATTCTACTTTTTCTTTTATTTCGCTTAAAAACATAGCTAGAAAAAAAATAGAAAATGTATCTGTAGCATATTTTACCAAGTTTTTTTATATGTTATGAGTCTGCATCTATCTTAATGAATATACAGGGAGAGCCACATAGTCAAAATTTTTAAACGGAACACCCTGTATATTTTTAGATATTTGGATAGCCCTTTTTATCCTCTTTATAAATATATATAATTGTTATACCGCGCGGGTGTAAACGAATAGTGGGCCACCCCTGTAACTTCCTCGTATTTAAAGATATCAGGATAAATTTTTGTACGGTGAAATTAGGTAAGATTTTCAACTTTTTGAGATCTATGCGCCATATTTGTCACTTCCAGTTTCACCGGAAATGGCCCCAATAGTCTTTTCTAAATGGACCACCCCGTATGTTTTTACATTTTTGAAATAAAGGTCACATTTTGGATACATTTATACTATTTTAAACAATTACACATTACGCAACTTTTGGTACCGTTTAACCCCTACTAAATAGAGCTTTCTGAATATCCGGGTGGCCCATATCATAATATTTTAAAAAAAGAGTTATTTTGAAAAATGTGATATTAATAAGTTTAGAGCACCCTGTATAATGTATTTTTGGACATATGGACGTTTTCGTATTTTTTATATGAATTACATTGGAACAAAAATAATTTTAACATATTCGCAGCCATCTAGATTGACAACTAAAATTCGAATTATTTTTCGTGCAACCCTGTATAAATTGTTCAAAATAGTATAAATGTATCCAAAATGTGATCTCTATCTCAAAAATGTAAAAACATACAGGGTGGTCCATTTAGAAAACACTATTGGGGCCATTTCCGGTGAAACCGGAAGTGGCAAATATGGCGGATAGGTCTCAAATAGTTGGAAATCTTACATAATTTCACCATACACAATTTTATCCCGATATCTTTAAAAACGAGGAAGTTACAGGGGTGGCCCACTATTCGTTTACACCCGGTATATTTCATCTTCAAATAACTTCAAATAGGTTATTCAAATAAATAATTAAAATTTGGGTTACAACTAAATTATTTTTTTAGACTATTTTTTTTAGACAAAATTACTTAAAAAAATTAAACCTTTGTTCAGAAAATAATGGTAGAATTTTTGAAAACATGTTATGATTTTTATTTATTTTGTATGTTATTTTTATTAAAAAATTGTTTGAAACGTAAACCTGTTTCTCTTGCATTTAGGTGTATTTATTTGAATAACTCAGTTATTTGAGGATGAAAAATATAACAATTATATATATGTACAGGGTGTTCCAGTTTTTTGTAGCAGGACTTTAACAGTCCAAGAAAAAATAAAAATTTAATGTCTCTTGGCACTTTTTGATATGACAAGCCGTTGTTCAGAAAATTTACATATAATCTTTTGATGCACGCCTCTGGACGAATTTTAGACAAACTTGAAGTCGCTCAGAATTTCACCAAATTTGATGGTGCGAAAAGTCTCTTAAAAAGAAAGAATGAAACATTTAAAACATTTATTGTAAAAGGTTATCATGTAAATCAAAATTTTTATAACACAAATGTATTAAAACGCAACGGTCGAACTAAAATAAATTATTAGAAACACAAACAAAAGCTAGCAACATGTAAAAGTGTTTTACTTCATTACAAGCATCATTAGCGATGTTTCATTCTTTCTTTTCAAAAGACTTTTCGTACCATCAAATTTGGTGAAATTCTGAGCGACTTCAAGTTTGTCTAAAATTCGTCCAGATGCGTGCATCAAAAGATTAAATGTAAATATTCTGAACAACGCCTTGTCATATCAAAAAGTGCCAAGAGACATTAAATTTTTGTTTTTTCTTGCTTTATTGAATTAAACTGGAAACATGGGAAAATATCAGTGGCGAACTACTTTTTTGTAAAAAGGAGCCTTAGTAACTCCATATATCTACGCCCATGGTTATGTAAAGCAGTAGTTTGTTATTTTAAAATAGGCGTCTAAATTGTATGTAAAGAATTGGTAAGTTTGGATTCGATACTTCTTAGCATTCTGGAAATATAAATATAAATCCATATTTATTTTCACCCTGCATCTCGAAAACTAAGCATTTCTCGACCTATGTTTATATGAACTTTTTTTAATAATTTTCAAATGTCTATCGACTGTTAAAGTCCTGCTACAAAAAACTGGAACACCCTGTATATTTATAAAGGGGATGAAACGGGCTATCCAAATATCTAAAAATATACAGGGTGTTCAATTTAAAAAAAATGTGACCATGTGGCGCTCCCTGTATATTCATTAAGATAAATGCAAACTCATAACATATGCAAGAACTTGGTAAAATATGCTACATATCTATTTTTTTTTTTTGTAGCTATATTTTTAAGCAAAATAAAAGGGTTTAAAAAGTAGAATTTTCAAACGATCACCCTGTACATATATTGATAGTTTGAGTTTTAGAACAGATCAGCCAGACTTTGTTTTTAATGACTTTTGGGATAAAACTCATTTGTAGAATAAGTTTAACTATAAAAGAAAGTGCGAAAAAAAGCGCAACAGGTTTGTATTCTTTAATATGACTCGAATCAGCGAAAAATCATAGACAGTCTGGCGAATTGTTAATTTGCATAACTAATGGAGCAATCCTACCGCCTTTTCATTGCTTGGGAAATAAGCTTTAAAAAATATTCACTGTTTCCTGGGCTAGAAAGGAAGTGATCTGACGTATCCGTTGATATGCGGTTTATACAAAATTCAATAAACTACGTATATTGTCAGATTGATATTTAGAAATAGTATCTAAGAAGTTTGAAAAAATCTTCATCAATATTTTGTCTGAAGATTATCATAGGATGCTTAAAGGTCAAAAGAGAAGTCGAATAGAAACTGTATATCGCGTATATCTATACCTATTTATCTGACATATCTATCCACTACAAAATCAAAGCAGTTATAAATTGTCTTACATTCGTTCACAATATTGGATTTTCTAAAACTAAGTAAATGCGATATAGACATAATATTTTATTTTATTTCATATTCTTTTATTAATAATATTAATTTATTGCAAAATGCTAGATATATCTGAAAGAAAAAGTAATTTACTTACCAACGACATCAGAACGATAAGTAAAACTAATAATAAATCACACATTGTAATAGTTTAAGAGAATTTTACTCACCAGTTGAGGGTTGTTTTACATTCGAACGAAAGCGAGTCCCGGTAAAAAAGCCTGAAACTGGTCAAGATTACCTACTTCCCGTGTTGTTTATAATATATGTATTATTTTTTCCACTCCATAATTAAAAATCAATTTCTGACATTTTACTATTTTATTTTGACATTATTTTATATATTTAAATAATGTCTTAGAAACGTAAAAAAATCAAAAAGCTGTGGAAAAAAACATAGACTTAATAATACTATGGACTGAGCCTAGAGAGAGAGGTGATGAGGACGAGACCTCGAGAGAGACGCCGATAGATGCGAGTTCAAGGTTATGTATTTTGTTCCTTAACCTTCTTTAGGTACCTACCTATTAATGCATAAATATCTGAGATGCACCTATTTTTATAGTTCACAAATCACTACAACGTGCTAAAATATATTTATAAAGAATCTCGGCAAACTGTTCCCATCCGCCGTGTAAAAAAGTAACTTGGCCACGTGACTGTGGACTGTGGAAACAACAGTCACGTGGTCTTAAATCTTACTATCCTTGTTCGACGCACTCAATTTATATCGCTCTATCTCTCTTCAATGGCGTCCTCACACTGGCGAACGGAAAGTGGCACAATGCTCTGTCCATACGTTAGTATTATTAAGTCTATGGAAAAAAAGAAAATAACAAACGGTAGATCGACATAATATTTAAGTCGTCTAATTTTATAATAAAATACAAATATCATATTTGACACGTTGGATTTGTAGCAAAACATAAACGTCACTTTTGACTTTTCATTTATTTAGTATAATTACATTATTTTAATTGAAATGTGATTTAATAGGATCGTACGAAAAACGGTTAAGCATCGCGATTGTTAAGAGTTGTACCAGTGTTTGGCATAATTGGAGGCCCCAATAACTCCGAACAATCTATAGTTAAATGACGTAGAATTCGTGAAATATTTTCAGTTAAGTTGCAATGAATCATAGAATATAATATTATTAAGCTCAAGCTCATATGTGAAAACTTACTTATTAAATTTTGTTTTATGTTGTGCATACTGTACTGTTAGTTTTAGTTAGTTAATCTCTTGACTCAGTAAATAATTTACCTCCCAATTAAGGCGCATTCACGTAATGTGATTGATCGAGTATCCATTAAACCATTTACTAACTTAATCATGCATTGATAAACTATACTCAAAGTGCAACATAACATATTGTTACTTGGGATAAATTGAGTCTAAATTTATAATTAATTAGTCTCAGACTTAACATTCCTCAACTTTAAACAATGAAATTAATTTTTGTGAAAATATAAGGAATAGATAGTGCTAAATGCGTCCATCATTAAAAGTATTAAAGAATTATTGTAAATGAAGGCAACTTATTTAGATACGTTTTACTTAGGATTAGTACAATAAAACAAAAATATTTTAATTAACTTATTTAGTTGCGTAATTTAAACTACCCTGTAGCTAAGAGATCCCCACTCAGATATGATTATTACCGATGCTTTTGAGACTCATGTAATTATAGAGCAATCCCACATGATTGAAATATTATAATATAATTGCCCGATTGTTTAATAACCACATGTATTAATTCCCAATAATTCGTGAAATTGACGGTTAAATTAGTTTGACGTGCACTTGGAGTCGAATTTTAGCAGGAGCACCTATACTATTAAGACTTTTTAGTTTTCAACGTACTTTCATATATGGTTAGCTGGAACCTAAGGTTTTTGGACGTGGGTGACAGATAAGCATATCCCTCTAGTGGTCAGTGTTACTACCTGTCAACACATCAAAGATGTGTTAGTGACAGAAGCGACTTGCCATGCAAGTACCGAGAGAGGTGACCACTAGTCCAGGTGGACTAAACTGAATGCTAAATAGAATTGCAGGAAACGACTACCTACTCAGCGGGCGTATATCCCGACCTGCATTGGATTACACCTACAAATACTGCTACACAAGAACATAATATACAGATAAGTCCAGGATGCTTCGAACACGACAGGGATTGGGACGAATATACGAGTGGCCGACAGCTCGCCTCAGTTCGAAATTTGTACATTAGGAGAAGGGCGCGGCAGTGCGTTGTGGGCTGTGGCCACTACTCACTGCTCAGCACTCAGCTGTCAGCAGACTGTTGTTAACCGTGTTGCGATGTAGAACTCATGTCTGAAAGAAATTTGATTTACGTATTCTAGACCAACGTTTCGAAATTCGAAACTTCAATAATTCATCTTAGATAGGATTAATTATTGTAATTTTAAAAAAATCTCAAAACACATTTAAATATTTCCATTGTTTGTTTTTTCGCAACAAAAATGTGATTCTACAACATAAAATTAATTGTCGCTGCACCTCGAGTGTTGCAGGTGTAATAAAAATTATTATGAAAGAATCCAAACAAGGAACAGTTGACGCGAGAGCCATCGGCTACAGCGCGGAGATCCACGATTCCCACCACTGTGTCCGCTCGCCTACAACGGGGACAACTAAATCGCGCAAACTAATACCCACGTTTGAACCTTCTCGGTCTTTACTGTATAACATAAGTTCGAAACCGGTATATGTCTGATAAGGAAAAGACAAATAAATTTGTCTCCAAACAACAGGTGTAATCCAATGCAGGTCGGAATGTTTGCCCGCTGTGTAGTTGTTTCCTGCAATCCTATTTAACCTTGGCTGCTGAAAAACCTTATTGCCGTGCAACGCAAATTATTCAAAAACGGTTGGTGTGACAAAAATTTTGAACCATACTTTTTTCTGAGTCCATTGCATGGGAAATAATTTTATTTAAAACTTTTGCTTCCAAAGTGCCGTCAAAAAAAGATTGGGGTAAAAGACTACCCCTCAACCCTCAAAACTACCCCAATAAAGCATACTGTTAAATAAAAAATTTGTAATTTTATCCACCTATATCGAAGTCGTAATGTACAAAAATTAAATTTTTTTAGTCACCACCATATTGGACTTATAATTAAATAAAATTGATATTCATCCCTTTAATAGGGGAATGTAGCTCCCTTATTATGCGTTTTAGAGCATTAACGAAAGTTCAACAAACAAGTTTTAAAAATATACGTGTCTGTTGTTGGTCATAAGTGTTGTTGGTCATAACTCGAGAACGTTTTAAGTTTTGATGAAATTTGGTTAGAAAAGATAGTCAATAAATATCGGTGCAATGAAAAAATTGTTTGAAACCAAAAAGATTTGTATTATAAAAAGAAAATATTTGCATGCGAATCTCTGTTCCTCTTTCAAATAATCCCTATTAAAAAGTTAAATGTTCTTTTATAGATAAGTCTTATTGTGATGACAAGATTTATGGTGATCAATAATTGTCCTCCAGAGCGTAACAGTGTAAGTTTATATTACTTTCTGAATGAAACATTTTCATCGAGGGAGCAATACTTTACTTTATATTTGTCTATTTACTATTTACTCATTCTCTGTTACACATACTGAATACTGTATAGAAGAATATTGCGTCTTCCTCCTGGTACACTTGTATCTTATCCACTACCTAATCGTTGAATCATTGAAGCTATACAGGCTCCTTTTAGCGCTGGAGAATATATAATCAAATTCTGTGGCTGAGAATTACCCCAATCAATCAATTTACATTTGTGATATACATATTTAAAATTTTGTTCATCAAAATAAGGTTTTCCATTGAGATTTAATTCTGTCTGAGAACATGAACACAAGATCGTACTCAATTAATTATAATTGCTTTAGTTTTTATTCCCGAAATAATGAGTTTGAACAATTTATAATTTTCCACATTTTTGCACCTTAAATGACATTATCCAAAATGAATATGGAATAACTTATATTTTTCAGTACACCCTCTATATAAGTAATTGATCTTATTTTACAATCAACCAATTGTCATTATAAGGTCTAGTGAGAGCAAATCCAAAAGTACGTTTTTAAATGAATTACAGTAAGCCTTAATATGTCGGCGCTTGATAAACTAATATTAAATATTAGTTTATCAAGCGGTTTTGTAAACAAATTTTGTTTACAAAAACTTTTAATAAAGATTATCACCCATATAAAAATTATTAATGGTTTGCCTTTGCTCTTCATAACGAATTTCAGAACAAAAACTTTATATATCATTCATATATCAAAAATGATTCAGAATGCTTTTTAAATACATAATAATATGTTTATGATTTAAAATCATTAAAATCGGTAATAAAACCTATTTATCCTAATGTCCTTTTCAGATGCCTTTTTCAGATTAAAATTACTTAATTTGCCATCGCCTTCGACATAGTATTAAATATATGTCGTTCGAGTGTGGAACATATTTAAAAACTTTTGGACTTTCACGTAATTCCCGAATTTAGAAGTTCTGAAATCAATACCGGTTTTACAGTTTGGTTTGAGTTACTCTGCAAGAAGCCTACTACGAAGTTAGATTTATAAACAGCTTGCTAGACCTTATGAATTTTAATTATAATACATTACTTACATCTTTCCCGTCTAAAGGCTTTACACTAAATCATTTCAGAAAGTAACAAGAGTTTCTGAATTTCTGAATGTACTTTACAAAATTCTTTAGCAATATACTTTGCAAGTTTAGATTTAATTTATAACAGTTAAATATACAGCTTATTAAGAAGAATCCTTAATAAAATTAGTCGATAAAACGATTAGTCATATTTTCTCGATCCTTAACGAATACACTGAGTATCTAAAGGGTTAAATTAACATGTAAACAAACATTTGGAATAAAAATTGATAAAACTTATGTAAAAGATTCCCCATTCAGTTTGTTAATATTATTTTATAAAATCAACTGCGGCGTATTTACCATTTCTAATCTTTATAAAAATATTTGCGTTTATTTTCTATGAAATTTAGATTATAATGACAGCAAAAAGGCATTTTTAGATTTGAGTTTTTTCAAATTTCGTAAAATCCTGATTCTCGTTTTTAATTTTTAAATTGAAAACTAATAAAACTACGTATTTTAAACAAAGACATTCTTAAGGCAATTTCTTCCGAGGAATCCGAATATAACATTGCATTTGTCATGACGGACACAGCAGTTACCTTTATGTTTTCTTATGGGCGCCATATTGGATTTCCCATTTTTTAATTATATTGTACACCTTTTTTTATAATTACGGTGATGTCAACAACATGATAGTATAGTTTTATATTTCGACCGAAATTGAACATTATTCAGTTTTGCAAAGGGTGCTTTGGAAAAAAAAGCATCATTTTCGGTTTAGACAATATATTGACAGTTCAGCTTAATTTTAAGTATCAGCGGTTACACTTAGTAGCGCGGGTGTTAAGGAACAAATATTGAGGAAACTTTGCAAGTTGTGATAAATACATGAAACTTGGTATACATTATATTTGAACCATACTGAACATTTTTAGACGTGGGGCCAAGGTGGTACCCCTGACTGGGACGAATTATTGCGGGTTGCCTACTGTGTATGCATTTCTTCGTGATATGTTTACTTACTTATTTACTAAAGGCTTAAAATGACCATTTTTGGTGAAATATTAAAGTGTCTCGGACAATGCCCTTTCAGATCAGTGCAAAATTCTCGACGGCGCTGCTCTAGTCCTTACTTGGGTCCGGGCTCTTCGTCAACTTTTAGGGCATATGTTGGAAAGTTTTTTTTGCCATTCCTTGCAAAGGAATCATCTTCCTGCAGTCGGCTAGATGTGATTTGGGGCAGATATATATGACGCTGACAGTCTGAAGAACGCAACACGGGCCAAACAAGGAAGCGAAGCAAGGACCAAAGACACTTTCGACGAAGATTCCCAGAGGGTGGCAGGTTTTCCTGCGCGATGAAAGGAACAAAGAAGAGTTATTCGAGTTGCTCGCTAATAGCATCCTTTCTGCACTTTGGGACGGAATAGAAGTGTAACAAAACGTACTGTCAAACGGAACGTTACGACTTTGGTCGCGTTCAGCCCTGTGATCATAAAGAGGCATATTCTCGAATGATACTCCACGCTGCGGCTAAGGGTCCGTAATGCTGCGGACTGTTGATACGGACGTGCTGGTGGTGGTAGGAGACAGCTGTCTCCTACTGCAACAAAATCGAGGGCCTTGAACCATTAAAAGGCCGGCCGCACACAGAAAGAGCAAAACAGTTTTAGTCAAAAACGTTTTTGTCTAAACGAGCTCGATGTTGTTATTTCAATGTAAACTAAATGGGCAGACGCACACTGATCAGTCGCGTGTCTTAAGACATATTATAGGCTCATTTAGTCACAGTCAAGCTGTTCGACGTCGATCGGTGGATCCTCGTTTTTTGTTGAAACATTTCAATCTACACAGGCAATTTATTTTATTTTCTATCTAGTGAACGTTAGAAGCAGAACTCATTCGAGTAAGATTCTTAAATTTATTTTCATCTGCCCTTAATTCTCTCAGAAAAGACAGAAGAGTTTTTTCAGCACTTCTTTTTTTTATTTATAGGATGCACCCACAATTGTTTGTTATGTGCTTTATTATGATCATTCTGGAGCAACAACCATGATACAATAAATAAGAGATAAGATATCGCGTAGCTCGTGACGTCACTCGGTGAGCTCGGTCGCCATTAAACGCCGGTCTGTCGGGAGTGTCAGGCAGAATTGTCAAGTTGTTGCGGATATTTTTGTGTTTAAAAATTAAAAAACCGTCGAAAATGAGATGTGCTGTGTACGATTATGATGTTGATAATCAATCAAGAGATTCTACGCACGAAAGTTTTTTAGTTCTCTGAAATAAAAATAATGCAGGTTGTATGAAAACGCGGTTTCAGAAAAAATAGTATGTGTATCATCGTAGTAAAAGCATATTTCCGAACTCTGTGTTGCTTGCGCCTCCCGAACTCCGTGTTGCTTGCGCCTCGATAAGCAATCTGCACGGTCGTCCGAGAATGTTAAGTGTTTCCTACTTTACACATAATGTACTATTTTTTAGCATCAATTCTCTTAGTAACTAGAAAATTTTTAGAGAAAGTTTATTTACATTTTTTACCGTAAAAACATTTTTATACTTTTTTACCTTCCTACATATTAAAGATAAAATTTGATGTCAAAACTGGTTTTTCTTAGTATACTTAACTTTCGGCAAGAAACAATTTTTAAAAAATTAATAATAAATAAGTTTTCTATTATGCTACATACTGTCTGGCGATCGCACTGTATTTTTACGTAAAAACATTATTCAAAATTCTTAAATATCAATATAAATATGGTTAATTTATCCTTTTTTACATTTGACTTGCCATTTTTGTAATTCCGAAAACTTCGAATAACAAGAACCCCAAAATTTTTATTTGTAGGGCCAGACATATTAAAAAATTACAAATCGAAATACATGCCTACGAAAAATATACATTGGGAGTTAATTTCGTATTATTATACTTATATTCAAGTATAATATAGAAATATCTGCATAAAATAAATCAAATGTAATAATCAGTGTTATATCTGGGCTCTAATAAATTTCATCTAAAATGTAATAATTTAAATAGCCGTCATTAACTTAGTATTACACTATAAGCAGTGAACCTATATTATGAATAAAAGTCATAAAACAGAGTTCCTAACTAACAAAATTTGATATTAAATTCGAAAACGCGACATAGATTTTAAAAATTACTCACTCTGTGACGTCATGCACAAACCGGACGAAATTTTAACGCTTTGATATCATATCTTGTGTTGTTGTATCATGAACAACAACCACTGCCAGAATAGTGCAATATCCACCAACTCGTCGTCCGACATTGTCAATTACTGAATTAAACCAATGACAGATGTAAACTATATATAGTTTACATCTGTCATTGATTAAACTGAATTGTAGTTTTGTTTTTAAGACATTTTGTTTTACTTGCAAACAAATGTAATTTGTACAAACCAAAGCCTTTTCAGCTGAAACAAAAACGGTTTTGACTAAAATTGTTTTGCTCTTTCTGCGTGCGGCCGGTCTAAGTAAATAATATTAATTAAAGAGGCGCATCTGCCAAGGTGTCGAGATTTCAGTGATGTATTTTTTTGCCAATAACTACAGTATTTTCTACAATATTTAGGGTTATGCAACCGAATTACAAATACCTTTAGACCTTCCCGTAGCACTAAAAATATATAACAATCCTGAAGCTATGGGTAAAAAAATACAATACTAAATCTAACATAAAACTAACAATAAGTATGTAAAATTTAAAAGCCAATGTTGCTGAATTCTTCTACGGTTTCTTAGTAGTAGTAGTAGTAGTAGTAATTAGATGCTGAAAAATGTGTTTCTTCCTTAGCCTTTAATTCTGTCGAAAAGGGATGATTCGTGCTACATTCCACCAAGGCAGCATCTTCTTCCGCATTAGAACACTGCGGACGACCAGAATCCGTTATACGAGCTAGATTTCAATTTTGTGTCCACTTGCGCTTTGGGTAAAATATTGTTATTTTGTGACAATGTTCACACGTTGCAAGGATTATCCAGCTTATAATTTGGCCATTGCAATTCCTTTTTCGACGTCTGAAAGCTTGTGGTTCGGCATGTTATAAAGTTTAGAAAATACTTAATAAGACAATCAATATAAAGTGACACTGACAATTACTTACAAAATAGTGACATTGGTCGCCACTGCTTTTTCTCCTATTTACAAAGCTGAAATGAACCGTTGAAAATTTTTTGCGCCCAATCATGGTATAAGAAAACATGGTATGCTCATTAGACAGACCTAAAAATGAAATCGCCGCGCATGACGTCAGCTGGCAGACACTGACACTGACACAGTCGCTGTGCTTTGCTTTGATTTGAATTTGTTGATCTGTAGAATATTGTTTTCCAAGTTTTCTTATAATTTCAATGCCATGTTCTTAATAAAACGTGTTTTGTAATAGTATAGTGATATAAACATGTTTTAATGTGTAAACGTGTAAATCGTCTAATGTTGTGATTTACGGCTAAAATGTTGAATTGTTCTGTGGCAAAATGTAAAAACTATACCCGAGTGACCACAGGGAGTAATATAAAGTATTTTCGGTTTCCAAAAGATGCTAATTTAATAAAACAGTGAGTTATTGCTTGTCCTCGCCAGGACAAAATCAATGTAAAGAATATTAAGTTAAGTAAATTTTAATCTGTTTCTTAAGTCATTTTTCTGTATGAAACCTGTAGAAAAGGTAAAACGTTTAAATTTTGCATGCCCTATTCAAATTTAAATAAAGCTACATATTTTTATAATTTGTTGTTTATCTTATTTCATATAAAATTTTCTTACATGCCAAGATATTAGTTCAAAAATAATAAAAACTTGTGGTGCTATTCTGTAACCCATTTTACAGCGCTGGTTGTAAGGGATGTAAGCCTTTGACCTTGACTTTTTACATCCAATATAAAATAGTGTCTATTTAGAAAAACCTAACCCTATTGAATGTAATTTTTATTTTTGTAGTTTGCATTTAAATAAACTGCTGAATATTATAGAAAGTAAGGTAGGCTGTCTTAATAAGTAATAATAAAAAGTAAAGTTGCCATTTACATCCTGCTATAATTTTATAGAGGTTCATAGCGCTATAAGAGAAAGTTATAGAATAGCTTCATTTTTTTTGATAAATATATATTATATGTTTATTAAATGTAAATCATATAGCAACAACTTGATATAAATGATAACAAAACTAAGAGAAATGCCCTAAAAGCAGCGACAATATTATTTATCACAATTCTCCATGTCTATTACATCACGAATTTCGAATATTGCAATCCAGATGACGTCATATTGTGCGAGAGAGATAGCTTTAGGATGCGCAAGAACATACCGCGTAAGCTTATGTGTATCGTGCGCCCAATAGTACTCAGCACATTTATTCAACACTGCGATTGGTAAGATTTTGTTGGTACTTAAACACCACGTAATGACACGAATGATTTCTTTTTAGTTTCTAAATTAGTCTCTTGTTTTCTTCCAGGTCTAGCTAAATCTGAAGCTCTTCCGGTTTATTCTATAACCGGTTGCGACAAAGTCTTGTCGTTTACTGGTAAAGGCAAAAAGAGTGCATTTGAAGCATGGACGGTTTTTTCAGATTCAACTGATAAGATGCCTTTATTGCTTTGCGTGCTGGGAAGGTTCCTGAAGCGAAGGAGAACATTGAGAAATTCGTCGTGACCCTGTACGACAGATTTAGTGAAGTATGTGAACGAGTACAGGCGAGCACTTTTTACAAAGAAAGACAAATATCTCGAAAATATCCCTCCCACGTCAGATACGCTCGCACAACATACACGTCACCTTTCAGGGAGGACTTATATGGAGCAACTGCTTAAAGTCTCTACTCGAACTACCAACCCCAGCTAACTGGGGCTGGCAGAAGTCATCTGGTGGTGGCTGGGAGCCATCGTCGACAACCATGCAGAAAGCAGCAGAATCCTGCAAGAAATTAATCAGTTGTGAGTGTAAGGAAACATGTGGCAGATGGTGCAAATGTTTAAAATCGAACTTGTCGTGCATAGATTTGTGTGCCTGTGATGGTAAATTACCAAATAACTAAAACACGTTGAAAACCTTACCTTTCCACCACTTGTTTTAGAGTCACTGCGTTTTTTGTGTTTTTTTTTATTCCTGTAGTGTTTTATAGTTTCTAGTGGCAGAAGCTCTTCTTAATCTACTAGTCACAGTACAATGTATATGATTTCATATTTTATTTTAATTAGAGTTTTAATGATGAAACGAAGTTAAAATTAACTACAAAAAAGCATTACAGAGAGGCTCTTGATGGTTGTTACGATCTAAAATCGTATTGATAAAGTGAGGTCCAGGGTATTACAAATCCTTTAATTGAGAGCAATAAAAGTCGTGTCTCTTAAAAAATTATATAATCGTTTATTAACTAGCTCAAGAGCTAGGATAAATACCAACAACCAAAAAAAATTTTACTATAACAATTAGTCTAGGGTAGATTTAAAATTACAATAAAATAGTCGGTAATAACAATAATTAAATACCTAATTAAAATAGATCAAGTCAAATATCTGTAAGGAAAAAATGATTAATCTAATTACAAGTAAATAATACTATACAACAGCTGGAATTCAAAAAACGAATGTACAAAATCAACTTAACTTAATGAGAGTTAATTGGGTCCAGAAACAAGATTACTTCGTTTCGCCTAGGGAGCCTACTGGAAAGAATACAGTCCTCGTTGGGTAGAGTATTCGTCTCAGGTCTTAGTTACTGCATAAGATGATGTTCTCAAAGTATTCAATGATAAAATAGCTAGGCTTATCTTCTAGGTAAAATAGTATACCAAAATCAAGTCCACAAAATTGCCAAAAATATCCAAAGTCCAAAAATCCAATTACAATTCAAAAATACTCAATTGTCAGTACGAGCTGGTGGTATCGCTCAAATTACACCGTACCAAAATCGTCTAAAATATTACATCAAAATTATTTTTTTTTTTAAGTTAACCTATAAAACACGTGGTCTTTTAAAAGACAAAAAAAACTACTAGAACTTACCCAGATTATTCTGGACGATGAGTTTCTTTCAAAATCCGAATAAATCGAAATTAAGTTTAATCAAAACTATATTAAACTAACCAAACAAGTAGAAATTGTGTTATATTCCGGAAACTAGCCGAAAGCAACCAAAAATGCTTTTATCACAATTATCCTACCCCGAAACTATCGGTTCAATAGTTGATGAACAAAAGAGAGAAATTTCCTCATTTTCAACACGTTTTATAAAGTATTCACTTAGCAAAAAAACACAGCTATAGTCTAAATCTAGCAGATGTTGCCAACTCACTATGTACACTAAACAAATCCCTATATTTCTGGACCACTGAATATTTCGAGGCGTTGGACTATTTATTTATTAAAAGAAACTTGATTTTTTTTTAAAACACTTTCTAAAGGTTAATATTTACACAGCATACTTATTTATCAATGTTATTCTAAACGAATAATAATTAATCGTTGGTAAGGTTGAGAACACTGTATTATCAACGACCGTCGACCGACTTCCGATGGTTCACTGAATCAGCTGTGAGGTACGTTCCGTATCTCAACTAGCGATCGGTTATGTTCAGTGGATCTTCCACAGACATTTTTAATTATTTTCTAGCCGTAATAACTCCATCCCACCAAACAACAAAAAAAAATCTGAAGGATTTTTTTTTCACTAGTCAAATAAATATGCATAGTAAAATTTACAAGCCAAAATTTTCGGTGAAGCCGAGAGTTTACAAGAGAATTCAGTACATTGTAGTCTGTACCAAACTAAAATTTTTATTAACTCAAATTGATCAAAACTGCGTTTCTAGACAGGTCAAATTTAAAACACCAGACGGGTGGAAGCAAAATTGCACAACGGACTAGGTTCAAAACATTCTTAGGTTAGACTTTGCATCAATTCAAACTAGTTATAGCTCTAGCATACGGTAAACAAACTGCATGAAGTATTCTGCAGACCTACACTCAGAATAAATCAACGGGTGCCTTCCTTCAACCACAACTACACTCTCATTCATACGTTTCCCATTCATCTACTAACAATTAAGACGACAGAACATAACTTAAAACTACGGTCTATTTTAGCATAAACCAAGCTAAAACTAAGAATTGAAGAATCTTAGGGATCAAGTTATGGTACTTGCAAAACCAAAATTTATCGTGAAGCGACAAAGAAAAAAATTTTAAACACCAGAAAGGTGAAAACAAAAAGACACGTCAGACAAGGTTCAAGGCATACTTAGGTTATACTATGCATCAAATCACATTGGTTATAGTTTTTGCGTCAGCATTCCCTAGCACAGACTATACAAGGACCTACACCCTGCAATACTTTCCACAACAGATACCTTCACAATAGCTACTCCCCTCACTCGCTCATTCTCCATTCATCTACTAAACAAATACTACGAAAGACAACTTAAACTAAAGTATTTTATAGCAAATACGAGCTGAAACTAAGAAATGAGGTTCCTTAGGACCAGATTATGGCATCTGCAAAGCCTAAATTGTCGTGAGGCGACAAGGAAAATGTTTGAAACACCAGAAGGGTGGAAAAAAAAACTACAAAGGACAAGGTTCTTTCACGCTAGGTTAGACGAGCATTAATTCAGACTATCTCTAGCCGATATAGTTTCGTGTGTCAGCGACAACTTACATGAATCTCAATCTGTACCTACAACCAAATGCAAACTCCTGCAAGAAATCCCTCCGTATCAGCTATATCACAATCATCCATCACTAACAATCACTTTCATTCATTTAGACAAGAACAACAATAAATCCAAACATACCATCAACAACAATCCCAAAAAATTTACTAGGTCGTTTTTTTGGTCATCAGCAATGAGAGTTTCTAGTTGGTCGTCACTCAGCATCATTACTGGTATTTAGGAAACTGATCGTCGTTCCTATTAATTCATGAACAGCACCCACCCAAAAAAATTATTTAACAGCAAAATTTCTCTAACAACCCGAAATACCTAACTAATATTTAAATTAGTTTGGCAAATCACCAAAAATTTCCTAAACTTACAAAATTTTCACACCAAAAAAAAATTTACCTTTTTCAAAATACTCCCAATTCCAAAATTTATTCTATCTCTAACGTGTGATCAGGTTTCAAATCTTTTACATGAAATCGACCTACTGACCTTTTGGCATCATTCTCTAACTCATACACATTCAAACCAAACTTTTTCTTCACTCGATAGGGACCACTAAATTTGGGAGCCAACTTAGCAGAGAAATGTTTAGAAGCATCCGACAGAGGAAAGTCTCTTTTCCAAACATAGTCATTTACTTGAAAACTAACTGGACGTCTTCTAAGATCATATCTCAACTTAGTCCTTTCATAAGCCCTTTGCAAACTTAATTTAATCGTTTTATGCAACTTACCCTTACTTTTAAATTCAACATTCTCTCTTAGATCATCCGTACCAAATTTACTTTTGTCTCGTCGAACGTTATATTCCTCACCATTGACAATCATCTCACAACCAAAATTTGTAAAGTATGGAGTAAACCGTGTTGTTTCATGCTTTGCAGTTCGTATTGCACATGCAAGATGTGGTAGGTTGTTACTCCAGTTCTTTTGTTGTTCATCAACATAAGACGAAAGTACAGTTTTTAATACCCGATTTACCCTCTCCGTGGGGTTATTTTGAGGATGATACAAAGAATTAAACAAGGGTTTGGCTCCATAAGAGTCCAAAAACTCCCGAAACTCTTTACTCCTTCCGTATTGAGTACCATTGTCTACAATCATGAACTCACAAACTCCAAATACTAGGAAAACATGTTCCTCAATGGCTTTTATAACATTTTTGGCAGTAGCCGAACAAAAATAACAAATTTGCTGAAATAATCGGTAACAGCCAGAATATACTCATGACCTGTACTACTACGCGGTAAAGGTCCAAAAAGATCACTACTTATTAATTGCCAACAACGAGTAACTTCTGGTCTCTTACCCATTAATCCCGCAGGTATCTTTTGTGTAGGTTTCTGACTACAGCAAATTCGGCACCTCTTCACATAACGATACACATCGGCTTTCATACGTGGCCAGAAATACTTTTGAATGAGACGATTATAACTTTTGTACACACCCATGTGTGCTCCGTTTAATATATCGGCATGATATTTCTCCAAAAGTTTTTGTCTCTCTGGCTTAGGTACTACTTCCTTCCATGTATCGACATCCGAGAGAAGATCTTTAAAGCCACATTCAACACGTTTATACAACCTTCCATCCAACTCACGCCAATTAACATAATGCAATGGATCGTTTCTCACCCGAGATAGCATTTTGTCATACCAAGGATCACCTGAATTAACTATAGGTTCATTGTCTATGTTAATTGAATTTATACCAAAAGGAACTGCCCTTGACAGACAGTCAGGCACTACATTATAACGACCTTTTCTGTGAATAACTTCAAAATCAAAACTTTGAAGTCGTAAGCACCACCTGCCAAGCCGACCTTTCGGATCTTTTAAATTATTTAACCATTATAAAGCATAACAGTCTGTTATGACAATGAACTTAGTTGCTTCAATGTAACCTCTTAGTTTTTCTATAGACCAAATAACTGCAAGAATTTCCAACTGGGTAGCCCCAAATGTAGCCTCCGTTTTAGTTAGTGCTCGTGATAGATAACATATCACATGTTCTCTGTCATCATAAAACTGAGTGAGTACACAACTCAACCCGACTTGAGAAGCATCAGTTTGTAAAATAAACGGGTAATTCCAATTTGGACGTGATAATATTGGAGCACTAATCAAAACGCTTTTAACATTCAAAAAGGCTTTGTTGTGATTGGCTTGCCCGAGCGGTGGCTGATAGTTGGAGGTGGGTAGTTTGCGGGAATCGAAACTCGAGGATACACTACAAAACTACTTTATTTCCCTTTGGTGGTTTACAAAAGATGAAAGTGCCTCGTGGCAGGTGGTTTTAAGTTACTTCTCGAAAAAGGTGTTGTTCACCACTGACCAAAGTATATGTCCTTTATCTATTTCAAATTGTTCAAGACTAAAAGGTGAAAAACTTACAAAGTGCAATGTAAGGTTTTTGGCTGAATTTGCAATATGTGGAAACAATTAGACAATAAAATATAATAAAGTATAAAGTATGCATAAACAGAGGTCAATGAAATGTTGAGTTGCAATAATACACTTTTGTAAAATATCCTAAATAACTAAATTAAATTAAATTAAATTGACTTCACAACACCTCCCTACTTAAGATGAAAATCGTTCCTCAAAATAGGTGCGATTTTCATTTCCTAGCTTTAGGATTAGGCTTTTTAGTTTTCTTAGTTACGAGCTCTTCGCCTGGCTCTTCTTCTAATTCTTTATTGGAGGGTTGCTTAGTTTTTCCTAAAACTATAGATAATTTTACCCACAGAAGATATGCTATAATTCCTAAGGATACTACTGCAATAAAGGTATAAATAGTAATATGGTGAAAAGAGATAGAGTAAAATGAGGAGTCATTATTTAAGTTAGTTTTATCAACTTCCTCTCTCAATGTTGAAATTTTATGACTAAATTTGTCTAAATTTAAAATCTGATCTGAATATAGTAAGGCTTTCTTTTGACTGATTGTTTTAGAAAATTTTAAATTATATAACTGTGGTAAAATTACGTGATTTGGTGGGGTATACATAATTATTTCAGATACATTGATTTCACTGGAAAAATTCTGCTTCGAACTTAATATAACTGAGTCAGTATAAGCAGTGGTTCCTGGTTTCAATTTTAAAATACCAGTAGAATTTAATGTTATAACAATATTTTCTTCTTTATAATTCATATTAACTACCTCGGGTTTTGGACAAATAAATAACCAGGAGTTAATAGTGGATAATTGAATAAAAATTGAGTTATTTAAACTTAAGATTCGCTGATCACAAGAATCTGGAATGACACTGGGTAGGGAGAATAGTTTTGCCTCGCAACCCGAATTATCATTCATTATAAAAATAGGAAATGTCTGTTGACACACAAATCTAGAATTTGGTAACTTAAAACATTTATTTATCACATTTTCGTCAACCAAAAAATAATTACGTTTCATTTGATCAATAGATAAGAACGATTTTTCCGGTAAAATAAATGTATATAGATTTTCCTTAATATAAAGAGGAATAATGGACATTTTATATAAATCGTAAGTTTGAGTTGTAATTAGGGGAATGTTTAACATAAAATTAAGTTTATCCTTATAAAAATAAATGTTGACATCAATGAATTTATAAAACAGATCAATATTTTTTCTGTCTAAAGAAACAGGAAATGTTTGATGTAATTCCAGATGAGGTTGTACTTTTAATAGTTCCGTTAATAATTTAGATGGCGTGACAATCAAGGGATGTAATTGTCCTCGTTCAGCATATAATACAATACTTACTAAATTGTTTAATTCTATCATATATTTCTCACTAATCAAAATGAAAGTAGAAAGTATCTCGGAAATTTTAAATAGATATTTGTTTAAATGAGTAGAATTAATTTCAAGCTTATTAACATTATTGATGAAACTAGAAAATTTATCTAAGTTTTCTTTAAACGTTTTTATTTGAGAATTTATAGTTACAAAATTATCTAAAGTATTTTCTGAAATTGAGGTTTGTTGTTTTAACAATTCCATTATATGATTTTCATTTTTTTTCAAATGTTCAATTTGGTTATCATAATACTTTGCATCGGAATCAGAGAGAGTTCCAAATAATTGTTTAGATATTTCTCCAATTGCATTAATAAGTGCTCGTTTAGTTTTGCTGACATGTGTTTTACCGATTAAATCATATAACATGTTAGTTTGTAACGTAAGGTCAGTTACAGTATTATTTACGGAAATAACGAATTGTAAGCATTCTTGAGGTTCAATGTCGTTATTTTTAAGCGAATTGCAAATTTTTATTATTTCTGAAAAATAAAATTGAATATTTTTGTATTTTAAATAGAAGTTATTTAAACTAATGAAGGTTAGAAATTTCCAATGATCATTGTTTATTGAGGGATCAAAGATTTCTACCTTTGTGTTAGTTTTGTCAAAAATAAAACGCAGCATAGGGCGAATATTTTCATATTTTAAATGATAATAACCACTCATAGATTTGAAGGGGTTTTCAAAACATAGATGATCTAAATTATTATTAAGTATATACTGTTTTAATTGAAGAAATAAATTATATAATTGCTCATAGTTTAATCTGTCCATATCATGTGTTATGAAATATAATACCTTTTTATTATTCAACAAATCTAGTGAAATGAAACACGGGGGAGAGGAAATGCGGGACTTTACATTATTAATATGCGGCATTGTTTTCTCTAGTTTATTTATAAGTTCGTTGTTACAGTTTAAATTTTTATCAGTAAAAATAATTAACACAGAGTCGTCCGAGTTATCTAAAACGTTTCTGTCTGTCACCTCGACTATATTTTTGTTAGTTTTAATACCTTTTCCTAAATTATTTATATAATTTGCGTAAGAAAATTCGTTTTCATTATAATTTGTATTAGAGTCCGATCGTAAGGTCATCTTATACATGCGACTTAAAGCATCGGCGTTTGTATTCTGGGTACCCTTTTTATAAATAATTTCGTAATCATATTCAGACAACTTTATTCTCCATCTCGTTAACATTGAATTTGTATTTTTTGAGTTAAACAAATATTGCAGAGGTTTATGATCAGTTACGATTTTAAATCGTCTCCCAAACAAATATGGCCTGAAATAACATGTAAAATGCACTACCGCTAGAGCCTCTAATTGTACGGTCGAATAATTTTTTTCACTTTTACTTAGCGACCTAGAACCGTATGCAATAGGGCGATCGCTGCCTATGTCACCTTGCGAAAGAATACCGGAAATTCCTACGCCACTGGCGTCGGTTGTTAAGATAAATTCTCGAGAGAAATCTGGGTATTGCAAAATTGGCGGATTTATAAGTTTTTCCTTCAGTTCTTCGAAAGCTTGAGTACATAAGGGACTCCAAATAAAAGGAGTGTCCTTTTTTAATAAATTGTTTAGAGGTTGTGCGATTTTAGCAAAATTTTTTATAAATTTTCTATAATAACCCGTAAGACCTAAGAATGATTTTACGTCTTTTGGACATTTTGGTTTAGGAAAGTTTTCTATAGATTGAACTTTCCGCGGATCAGGGGAAATTCCTTCATTACTAATTACATGACCTAAATAAGCTAGTGACTTCTGTAAAAACTGACATTTCTGAGGCTGCAATTTCAAATTATACTTTCTAAGACGTGAAAAAATATCCTTCAACTTAAGGTTATGGTCATCTAAAGTTTTACCGTAAATAACAATGTCATCCATATAAACAAAGCAAGTTAAATTTTGTAAACCTAATAAACAATTATCCATTAATCTTTGAAAGGTCGATGGTGCAGTTTTTAAACCGTAGGGCATTCTCTTGTACTCATAATGTCCAAAAGGGGTGCTGAAAGCCGTCTTAGCTCTATCCTTTTCAGATGTTAAAATTTGGTGAAAACCGTTTGCCAAATCTAAGGTAGAATAAAATTTCGAGTTTCCTAACTGATCTAAAATATCAGTAATATTTGGTAATGGATATGCATCACCTATGGTTTTATCATTTAGTTTTCTAAAATCAACCACTACGCGCCATCTTTTATTTCCGTTTTTATCCGGTTTTTTAGGGACCGCTATTAAGGGAAAATTCCATGGACTGTTAGAAGGAACAATGATTTCATCATTAAGCATTTTATCCACTTGGTTTTGAACTTCTATTTTTTGATGAAATGGCAATCGATAAGGCTTAATGTTGACAGGTACCGAATCTGTAGTCGGAATAGGATGGTTAACCGCATCTGTATGTGATAATATATCACCATCGAGATAAAAGAGATCATTATATTCACTGCAAATATTAATTATACTTTCTCGTTCTTCAGCCGACATGTGATCTAACTCGATATTATTTAAAATAGTTTTTATCCGATCCTCGTTATTTAAATTCTCGTAATTTATACTTTTGTGAGATATGGTATAAATTTCAAAATTTTCTATCGGCTCAGTATCTAAATTAATATCCTCTAAATTTGCATTTTCTAAATTTGAATTTACAAAAGTTGTATAAGTTATACCATTATTGGGTGCAATAATGGCATTTCCAATAAATAAACCATCAGAAATTTGTTTTGACTTACATAAATAAGTATTTGAAGGCGATGCCTCTTGTGAGTCCAATGAAACTTTAACCTTTTTTATAATTTGAGATCTGACTGGGATTTTAATTGGAGATTTGCTGGACACGAGGTTAATATTATATTTCTTATTATTGAACTTAAAACTTAAGCACTTTTCTTTGTAATTAATTGTGCAACCGTACTTATAAAAAAAATCTTTTCCTAGAATTCCATCACACATTAATGGAAAATTATTGCCAACAATTTGGAAGGGGTGCTCGATAATTTCATTGTCTATTTTTATTTTACCTTTACAAACACCGTAAGTAGGAATGCTTTCTTCCGTGATTCCTTTTAGTTGAGCTTTTGCATCAATATTAATGATTTCGTCGTCTTTAGTGACACCAAGTTTCAAAATGGAACAGTCAGATCCTGTGTCAATTAATAATGTTGCATACTCATCAATAGTTAATAATAAATTAAGTTTGACACCATCATCTTGACTTTCCTTTAAAACGTCTTGATAAATATTTGAAAAATTTGTATTATAAGTTTGTATAGAATTAGAATTATTTTCAGAGTTAGAATCATCATGATTTGATATAGAAGTTTGTACATAATGTTGATTTCCAAAATTTTGAACAGAATTTTGTATGGAAGATTGTGAAAATAGTTCATTAGAATGTTGTAAATTAATTTGAGGATGTGAGTCTAATTTTCTGCAGCTTCTTTTACTGTGCGGATCCTGGTCTCGCTGCTGCGGTGTGTACCAGGTCCTCTCGCGTTTCCCGAATTGTCATAAGTTTGTTGAGAAGTAGAAGGAGTAGGATTTGTCGTGCTAGCATTTTGTGAACTGTCATTAAATTTCTTATTTTCATTATATTTTCGTTTATAACAATCTCGTATGTGGTGACCTTCTTTTTTACAATAACTACAAGTAATATTTATTTTGAAAATTTTGGGTTCTGATTTTATTTCATGTTTAGAAAATTTCGGCAAAGCTTGATGATTGTTATTACGAGAAAAACAGTCTTCGTATTTATGACCGCTCTTGTGGCAAAAACTACATTTTAAAAAAGGTTTAGAATATGATTTTGAATTAAATTTAGATTTTTGTGCATTCAAATTTCGTTCCTCATCCACTGCTCCATCTATGGCTTCCGTTAATGTTGTGAATCTACTTGCTTTAATTATTAAACGTATAGTTGAATTTAGACCTTCTACAAAACCTCTTAATGCCGATTTAGAATTTAAATTTTCGATCGAGGATTTTGCAACTTCACCCTCACTTTCGATACAAACGTCATTTAATTCAAATAAAAGTTTTTCTACTCTATTCGCATACGCTCTTACATATTCGTTAGGTAGTTGTCTCACATTTAGAAGTTCTGATTGAACTTGTGGAATAGTTCTTTTTTCCGAAAAATTTTCTACTAATATATGTTTTAATTCTGACCAATTCGCGAATGTTTTATGTTTTGTGTTGTTATAAGCTGAACCTGTTAATTTAGTTTTGATAATATTTAAAAGTAGACCCTCATCTGTTTCGGGACATAGTTCCTCATCTACTATATCACAACAAGTTATAAATCTATGTAAATTTACTCTATTACCATCAAATTCGGGTATCATCTTAATAGCTACGTCTATATTTAACTTTTTAGCCATTGTAATTCGAATGAGTTATTGCACAAAGATATGTATAGAAATTTAACAACAATATGATATAAAATATTTAAAATTACTTACAACGCAATGTTGACTTATGAAAAAAATTTTTTTTCGCTATGATGAAAATGTTGAGTCTTGAGTCTTGAAAAAAAATCTTGGAAATCTTACAGGGGTTTTGATTTCGAGAAGTTGTCCACTTGACGCTTATTCTTTTGTCACGATCACTCACACTATAGGGCGCACACTATCACCTGTACTGGCTCCTTTCGTCCTCGGCTGGAAACTGGAACCTGGATTCTGGATTCCTCTGGGAACAGAACAACTGGCAGATATGTGACTAGTGAATCTCCAAGTGCTGGGCTTCGTAGAGAGACTTCGGTTTGTTGAGAGCTCTTGCGATAAACTTGTCGTTATCTTCACAACTCAACCCGGATAGATCTCCTTGTATAATCCTGGTTTTGATCCTATTTTGTGACTTGGTAAATCAACCGCAACCCCACATCTGACACCAAATTTTGTTGTGATTGGCTTGCCCGAGCGGTGGCTGATAGTTGGAGGTGGGTAGTTTGCGGGAATCGAAACTCGAGGATACACTACAAAACTACTTTATTTCCCTTTGGTGGTTTACAAAAGATGAAAGTGCCTCGTGGCAGGTGGTTTTAAGTTACTTCTCGAAAAAGGTGTTGTTCACCGCACTGACCAAAGTATATGTCCTTTATCTATTTCAAATTGTTCAAGACTAAAAGGTGAAAAACTTACAAAGTGCAATGTAAGGTTTTTGGCTGAATTTGCAATATGTGGAAACAATTAGAAAATAAAATATAATAAAGTATAAAGTATGCATAAACAGAGGTCAATGAAATGTTGAGTTGCAATAATACACTTTTGTAAAATATCCTAAATAACTAAATTAAATTAAATTAAATTGACTTCACAACAGCTTCATCACATTGTTCAGTCCAATCCCATTTGAAATTCTTACGAGTGAGATTGGTAAGAGGTGCAACAATTGTAGAGAAGTTTGGGATAAATCTACGGTACCAAGATAGCATCCCAATAATTCTTTTTACCTCCCGAGGACATGTTGGTTTTGGCATATCCACTATCGCGCTAACCTTCTTAGGATTTACTCCAAGACCGTCTCGATTTACTCGGTAACCTAAATATTCAAGTTCTTCTCTACAAAACTTGCATTTCTCACGCTTCAACGTTAAGCCTGCAGATTTCAGACGTTTAAATACCTCTTTTAATACATGAAGATGAGTTTCAAAATCACTAGTTACAATTATTAGATCATCTAAATAGGCAAAAACATATGGCTTTAATTCTTGTCCAAATAATCGATCTACCAAGGCTTGAAAAGTACCAGGTGCCCCATGTAGACCAAAAGCTAACCGTTTAAATTGAAAATGACCACGGCCAGGTATTGTAAACGCAGTATATTGCTTACTGTTTTCCTCGAGCTTAACTTGCCAATATGCAGATCTAATATCAAGGCTTGAAAGATAACGAGCTGTCCCTAACTGATCTAATATCTCATGTATAAAAGGTAACGGATAAACAGGTCTCTTAGAGACATTATTTACTTTTCTGAAATCTACGACGAAACGGTAACTTCCATCATCCTTGTTCACCATCATTATAGGTGAGCTCCACTCACTCTGACTACGTTCGACAACATCAAGCCTTAACATTTCATCAAGTTCATCATTTATCTTTTGTTGCATTGGCGGACTTACACGATAATATTTTTGCTTAATGGGCTGCACCCCTTCATCTATCTCAATTTTATGTTCGACTACGTCCGTGCAACCTAAAGCAGTATTTTTGATGCTGTCAAAGTAATCATACACAATCTCATTCAGTTTTCCTCTTTGCTCCCCTGTCAAGTCATTAGCTCCCTCAAGTGAAGCTTTATTCTCTCTAACAATATCATTGATGACAGGTTCACTAGAGAAATACCATTCACCCTTTCGCAAATTAGGCACAATTCCCATTTTCACCCAAAAATTTGTACCCAAAACTAATGTATGACGCAAATCCGGTACAATCATGATTTCAAAGAGATGTACTTTGTCCTTAAGTTTTATAGGAACAGTCACTTGACCTAAAACTGGTATGTCGTTATTATCTGCGACAGTGCATGAAGTAACTGAGCACGTGTCCATTTTAAAACCCAACGATTCTAAAGCTTTCCATCCTTTCAAGTTCATAAATATACCATTTGCACCACTGTCTAACAAAGCCAACATTTGCACATCATAAATTTCCACTCTAACATACGGACATTCATTCTCATTCACTTGTGACAAAATATAATCCAAAACATTCCTTACACGCTGACTTTCTACCACACTCTCAGATAAAATAGGATTATCAACATTTCTAGCCGATTTAATCGTTAGACCTAGCTCACGGCTATTAACTAAGTCCTTGAGTCGTTTCCCTGACTCAAACAAGTAGGACAAGTACGTATTGTATAACCTATTAGGCCACAACGATAGCATTTTATCACTTTTGAGGTACAATCCCGAGCTAGATGTTGTGTGCTATTGCACTTAAAGCAACGCAGAGAGCTTACTTGTCTCTGGTCAGTTCTATTCCGACTACTGGATCGATTTCGGAACCTCTCCCTACTACTACTATTCCCCTTAGTTGATCTACCGTCTCTACTAATCGAAGCTTCACGATTATTATGAGAATATCGGTCAGTTCGGTTAGGAGTATGGTTCCTGAGCCGACTACTAGATCTATTTCTGCTCGATTGATGGGAATCTCGATCCATGCTATCATTATGTCTAAAGGTACGGTCTCTACTACTAGAAGGGTCAAAATTCCTATTATATCTTTGCCTATGGTCTAGGTTATTACTTGAACGATCTGAATTTCTGCCTCTGCTAACTTCAAATTGACTATTATATTCACTTCTAAAATTTTTACCAAAGTCACTATTCAAAATATCTTTTTCAAAAAATGTAACACGATTATCAGCCTTAAGCCTGCTAGTGCCTTTGCGATCGTCTATCTTATTGACTAGCTCCACTAATTTTTGTTCGGAGTCAATGTCCTCTAAAATTAACCTTTCCTGGTATTCAGGTAACATATTCTCCCTAATTATTTTTAGACTTTTCTCCTTAGAGAGAGGAACTGGCAAATAATTTGATAACTCATGTACATGAGCTATGAAAGTACCTATACTTTCATCGTCAAGCTGATATCGGTTCTTAACCATATCTTTAATATGTTTTTCAAAATTACGAGGCAAGAATTCTTGTTTGAGACGTGAGCACAAGTCTGCCCAAGTCTCAATTTAATTTACAATAGATCGAAACCAAACATCCGCACGATCTTCAAATAAACAACCTATACCGGCAAGTAATCTAGATTCCGATACTTTTCTGGTTTTACAAAACTGATTAACTTTTCTAATAAAAATTAATATTTATTTCCCCGTAAAAGTAAAATTCCAACGGGTTACTGGAACATAATCTGGATCTGTCAAAACCAATGTCTGAAGACTGGCTAAAGTGGATGACTGGAGTCTCAGTGGATGGCGGATCAACAAGATATTTTTTTCTATCATTAAAATCCTTAAAAATGTTTTCAAATTCTTTGAGCAACCCTGAAATTTGATCTACTTGGTCATCTGTCTCTCCAACTATTCGACCAATCCGCCCTCTTAAATGCCAAAATAAAGAATCCAGCCTATCAATTAAAGTTTGAGTCCAAATACTTTTAGCTGCCTTTGTTACTATGTTCAAAATGGTTGCACAGTTTTGCAATTCAGAAATAGGATCCAAATCTCTTAACGCTACAAAAACTTTACCCTGCGATTCCTGTCTTAAAAATGCAGATAAATTTTGTGATAAGTCTTTAGTCTTGTCACTAGACTTTACTTCTACACCGCGTATATTTAATTCATATATTAAGAATTCTCTTTCTAATTGTGATGTATTAATACTAGCCATTTTATCTTTGTGATAACAGTAAGAAAAAATTACACAAAAAAATTACTAAGCAGTTCTAAAAACTAAGAATACCAAATTCCTGAGACAGTCGAATATCCAACGAAGTCCTCTAAATCCCTCGTAGAATGCTTCCCAAACGTTACGAACAGCCTCTTTGGTTTCTTTCCCTTCTTGGAACTCGTCAAGTTGTACCTGTGCCAAAAATTCAAAGTAAAATTAGTACCTTCCTTATTAAGTACTTGATTGTTTGTCTTGACCAATTTATAATTAAGTTTTATTGCTCTCTTAAAGATTCCGGACACGAGCCCTCAAAAATTGTTACGATCTAAAATCGTATTGATAAAGTGAGGTCCAGGGTATTACAAATCCTTTAATTGAGAGCAATAAAAGTCGTGTCTCTTAAAAAATTATATAATCGTTTATTAACTAGCTCAAGAGCTAGGATAAATACCAACAACCAAAAAAAATTTTACTATAACAATTAGTCTAGGGTAGATTTAAAATTACAATAAAATAGTCGGTAACAACAATAATTAAATACCTAATTAAAATAGATCAAGACAAATATCTGTAAGGAAAAAATGATTAATCTAATTACAAGTAAATAATACTATACCACAGCTGGAATTCAAAAAACGAATGTACAAAATCAACTTAACTTAATGAGAGTTAATTGGGTCCAGAAACAAGATTACTTCGTTTCGCCTAGGGAGCCTTCTGGAAAGAATACAGTCCTCGTTGGGTAGAGTATTCGTCTCAGGTCTTAGTTACTGCATAAGATGATGTTCTCAAAGTATTCAATGATAAAATAGCTAGGCTTATCTTCTAGGTAAAATAGTATACCAAAATCAAGTCCACAAAATTGCCAAAAATATCCAAAGTCCAAAAATCCAATTACAATTCAAAAATACTCAATTGTCAGTACGAGCTGGTGGTATCGCTCAAATTACACCGTACCAAAATCGTCTAAAATATTACATCAAAATTATTATTTTTTTAAAGTTAACCTATAAAACACGTGGTCTTTTAAAAGACAAAAAAAACTACTAGAACTTACCCAGATTATTCTGGACGATGAGTTTCTTTCAAAATCCGAATAAATCGAAATTAAGTTTAATCAAAACTATATTAAACTAACCAAACAAGTAGAAATTGTGTTATATTCCGGAAACTAGCCGAAAGCAACCAAAAATGCTTTTATCACAATTATCCTACCCCGAAACTATCGGTTCAATAGTTGATGAACAAAAGAGAGAAATTTCCTCATTTTCAACACGTTTTATAAAGTATTCACTTAGCAAAAAAACACAGCTATAGTCTAAATCTAGCAGATGTTGCCAACTCACTATGTACACTAAACAAATCCCTATATTTCTGGACCACTGAATATTTCGAGGCGTTGGACTATTTATTTATTAAAAGAAACTTGATTTTTTTTTAAAACACTTTCTAAAGGTTAATATTTACACAGCATACTTATTTATCAATGTTATTCTAAACGAATAATAATTAATCGTTGGTAAGGTTGAGAACACTGTATTATCAACGACCGTCGACCGACTTCCGATGGTTCACTGAATCAGCTGTGAGGTACGGTTATGTTCAGTGGATCTTCCACAGACATTTTTAATTATTTTCTAGCCGTAATATGGTTGACCGAAGGACCTTCGGTTGGCGACCTTTTGTTTATTTTTCTTTAAATATAACCCCAACGATAACGTTATTCCCTTTTCATAACCACACTAAATAAAAATGTTGACTGTCTATAATACTCTTTTATCTACTCTTATTAGGTTATATATTAATGAATTAACTGCTTTTGAACAATTAATAGTAGCCATAAACAAATAGCGTTTATACAGGGTGTTTGAGTAAAGGTATTCAGAAATCCAAAGGCATGTAGTACTTATCAAAATAAGCCAAAAAGTTCATATAAACTTTGTTCCAATAACGGTTCCTAAGGGAGCTACAGCCCCTTTAAGAGGCTTCTAAAAAAGAAATAGCAAAATTGTAAATACCGAGTCTCAAAGTGGATTAACTCTTAAAATTTTGTTTAAAACAGAAGTGATACTTTGGTTTCCAAAGCAACCTTTGCAAAATTGAATAACTTTACAATCCGCAAAATACCTGGAAAACTAATAGTGCGAAGGCCCATTTTGAAGAACTCTTGAAATATTTCGTGTTTCTTTCTTCTTCAATCATCTTAATGTATAATTATAACGAAACAGTTTTTTTTTTCGTTTTTGCTTAGCTGCCATATTGATTGTATTACGTTCACATTAATTTAAATAAAATATATGGCTAGATTTCTTATCGATGGTAGTGAATAGTATCCTGGTAACAATATGGCTTTATTTAAAGAAACTACGTGTCGTCCAAAAAAATTTTGCACTCAATTTTAGAGATTTTTTAAATCATAATTTACATAATATGGTATTTCCAATGTGATTTCGAGCCACCATAAATATAGACCAAATTTACAAAGCTGTAACTTTTTTATTTATTTACAGATTGCAAATATTTTTCAATTGTTTTAATCCTAAACTCTTTAGATTTAAACAACAGTTTGATTATATTTAAATTTGCTTCATACGCAGCCCATACAGGGTGATATATGTAAGCATGTTTTTTCCACTTTTTCACTCTAGTGTCTCGTATTTATCGAACATCCTGTATAATTCCTTTATGGTACAATGAATACCTCCGGGTGTTGTCATATCATTTTTTGAATTTTGGCTCTATCTCTTGTAGTTCAAAAGTAGCATGAATTTTTATTTACACCTATTATTTCTGACTAGATCAATCTAAAAATTTATTGAAATTTAATTTGTTGCTTTTGATGAAATTATGACACTTCTGTCACGCTATTACATTTACTTAAGTCGACATGCCTCGCAGAGAAAACGCTATTATTTATCGGTTTATTCGAAATGATATATTGACGACAATGTCAGACCGCATCGGGCAGGTGTCATGAAGAATTTCTTTGAAAAACATGGTATCACTGCCTGCACCGTCACCCGATCTAAACCCTATTGAGCGTGTATGGGACCTCTGCAAAGAAGAATCTCAAGACGCCCTCATGTTGCCAATAACGTCAATGAATTAGCCATTGCCCTTCAGGAAGAATGGGATGCTCTTCCCGGCGACCTAATTAACAGAATTATAGGGGGCATGCCAAGATAATGTGAGCAGTAATAAGAGCCCAACGAAGAGCGACGCGTTATTAAATTAGAAATCAAAGTTTAAGTTAATTAAATTGTTATATGACTATATTATTGTTTTGCCATTCCAATAGATTTGATATTAAAATGTTATTAAAGTTGTATTTCAATTTATTTCAAGAAATAATTACATTTGTTATACATATATAATTATGTGGCCGATTTAATGCCTGTTGACATAATTGATGAAAAATATTAGGTAACTTCATAATAAGAGTTGTCGGTGGATTTTAGATCATTTTTAGTACGGTTATGTCACAGAAATCAATTAAATTAAAATTAAAATTAACTAATTAATTCACTGTTGATGCGATCATCTAGTCAGTGTCAATATTCATAAAATATAAAAATAGGTTTTGGCTTCAAATCTAATTTTATGCAATTATATCACCTAAAGTCGAGTATATTTTAACTTGGCATCTGAGTTGATATTGCGCGTACGATTTCATTTTCTGTTGCACACAAAGTTAAAGCAATAGCCCGAAAACGTTGTTCACGTATGTCTACCGAGCTTCTCTCTCACCTCCATTGAGACGGAAATATGCAACATACCACTGAAGAGAGAGATAAATAATTTATGTTTTCAATAAATTCAGCGATTCTCAAACTGTGAAAATTTGTCAGTCGTTATTGTGAACTATTATTTATTTGGGTTAACAGTCGTCTCATATTAGAATTAAATTAGTCTTTATAAGAAATGTTTAAGTTATTTTTTGCGATAAATAGTGGATGAAATGGCAATGAAATAATTCAAGTCAAATCCTGTTGGCTCTACTTTTTTTAAATTATATTAAAAGTAAAAAATGTTCCTTCTTAAAATTTTATATTTTCCCTAAATATTTTTCTTTTATTATTCTGAGTGAGTTTGTCTCTTAAGTAGGTACATAAAACCAACTTTCAGACGTTACTTATCCGATTCTCAGACGAATATCCACGGCTTTTATTTTTTATTTAAATTTTATTTATTACACATTACCAAATACGCCTTCAATCTTTCGTATTTTAAATTTCTTGCTAAATAAATAGAATTTTGCGGTGCTGGCCGGTGTCAAACAAAGCCGAACACCTGATATGGGCGTGATATATCTATATTTCAACCAATAAACACACGTTTTCACCCTCTATATTATACAGTTTGCGGATTCCAGGAGTTCTAGACAGAAGCCTGTCGGGATTATTATTTTAGTGGTAAAGAATTAAATAGGTAAACGTGTATTCGTGACGGTAATATTTAATTAGGAAAATATTAAATTGTAAAAATACATTTGGTAATTATTATGGCAACTAAAGTGGGCGTCTTAAATGAATAGTCAAAAAAGTTGGTTTTAAATTTAATGGATTATTTTACAAAAGAAAGAGAAAACGAAGGACCGTTGATACCACTTCAACAGGTTCATGAAAGAGTTTCTGAAGCTTTAAATATAAGTCTAAGAACAATCTGCAGGATTAAGCACCAACAAATTAATATTGTCTTGACAAAAAAAAAAATAAAACAAATTAGGAAGAAACCAAAAACATTGGATGTATGTGATGGTGTTAAAATGGAAATAAGGGAAGTAATTTATAATTTTTGTGAATCAAAAACACATTTTACACTCGATACGTTGAAGGAAACGCTGAAAAATAGGGGAATCATAGACTTATGTAAGGTAAGTCTCTTGAAACTTCTAAAACATTGTGGATTTAGGTATAGAAAAGATTGTAACCTCCCATACCTCCCCGCGGTTCTTGATGGACTGTAACAATATTAGTTTTCGATCATTATTGTTTTAATAATAATTAATATTGTTATTGACTTAATTGGGCAAATTATTTTTTGTTATCAGTTTCATTTGTGCCCGAACCTATATATAATCAGAATGACACTAAAACGATGAAGTTAGTGAGTTAATACTTCTTAGTATTTTATGATAACACCTATAATATTTTTCTATAATTATTTAGCGACAGCATCAGTGTTTTAGGTGAACTGTTTGAGAACCGCTGGCATATCTGACCCATCGAATACATCTTAGTTCAGACGACGAAGCGACCTTTGGACCGGCCAAGTTAAAATATACTCGACTATAGTACCTATTCTAAAATATGTAAAATACTTATATCTTTTTGAATACAACTGTTTTAAAATATTGTCAAATATTTTAGAGAAATTAACTTAAATATTTAATAATTTATTATAGAAATTACAAATTTGAATGCCTTTAAAATGTTTAGTGTTTAAAATAGCAAAATTGATGTAGGTATTTTTTGCACACTAATAATGAAAAGTTAGCTAAATCAATATTTCAATTTATAAATGACTTTATTAGGTTTTATACAAGCATAATAACAAAAAACATATTCAATTTGATATACTCACATTGATGTTTCATCTCCAAACATACAATTATTAAGTTTATTGGATCTTCTTTAATGCATGATAAAAATTGGATTAAAAAATTACAAAATTCAAAACGTCTAAAAATAAATTATTAAAACCTAAATAAAGTCATTTATAAACAGATACCTCCGTACATCATAGCGCATTTTTTATCCATACGACTATTGTAATATAGGCGCCAAGTTAGCAGAAAATGAATATAGTAAATTATAATTAAGTTAAAATATAATTTGAATAAAACGCTACTTGACAAACTATTCCGTCGAATCTATTTATCAATTGCATTATCCCTTTAAACACATTTCCTTATCTCTCAACAAAAATCCTACACTATAACACGGGTTTTAAAAGTAATCTCTGGATAGTGTCATGTTTATCCATGTTTGTGTTGAATTCAAGCTGGCTATCTCCTGAGAAACATGTGTAAGTAAAACGTCTCTCAAGAAGAGCCGGGCTGCACCATGGAATGTCTCAGGATTTGAGGTTTCGGAAATGGAACAACTGGGTCGCACAAATACTAAGATTATGACGATATGCCGTGACCGTATGTCCCGCTCCTGATTTGGCAGGCCTGCTCATAAAACATTTGTTGGAAACAGTAAAGCTCTCACTAAAATCGTAAAAGCTTCTAATGACATATTCCCCAGTTGTGGTTTTATTTTCATTCGTGTCCTAGAAATTGATTATAGACGAGCGGCTCTTAAATGAAAAATCATCTAGAAAACGGTTAGCTCGTTATTGCGGAATAAATTATACTTATGTATATGTATATGTTTCGACAGACTGTTAATCATGAAATAAATATTTAGATTCTTGTGAAAAGTAACATTATAAGTAATTGAAAAACAGATTAGACACACACACACCTACAAATGCAATATTTATTTAAAACTCTTCACATCTAACAAAATAATTGAATTGTTTTTAAATTTGCCACAAGTGTTCTCTTATTTTATAAGTTATAATAAACGTTCCGTTGCTTTTCTAATGATGTAGAAAATTAAAATTAGCAAACAAGAATTTAAAACAAAATAGTATGTTTTTATTTCATTCTTCTCTTCCTACTTGCTTATGCCGTACCTCAGAAAGACACTTTTTTCTAAATAAATGAGGTCTTTTTAGCAGTTGATTATTTAGCTGGTAATTAAAGTTGAAAATTTTACGGATTCTGCAATATGCTTTTAAGAGATTTAATAGACTTAATTTGTTTAGATACATGCTTTGAAAATATGTTTTAATATAATTATAAAGCCCATACAATGACACTATAGATTTCTATGGAACACTATTTTTAGCCATTGCGTAATTTATTTTTTCGGCCAGTTTTCGAAATAAATTTAATAGTACCTAGTATTTTCTTGAGTTGTTTATAATTTATATAATTATTTTGTACCGTTATTTTGTTCTAAAATTGGCGTTCATTATATTATTAATTCTACTAGTATCCCATTGAAAAGTAACTATTTGAGGTTCAAAAACATTTTATTATAAAAAGTGTTTTGTGATTTATTTCGAAAATTATCTCTTTAAGAAAAGAAACAAAGCATACATTTCTATTGTAGTCTTAGTACATGCAAAATAAAAATCCATTAAAAAGCAGTTATTTAATATTTATATATACAACTTGTTACTCCCCCCCCCTCCAACTGCTCTTAGAAGTATAACTTTAAAAGTAGTATAACTTTAGATTTCCTTTAATTATCATTACATTCTTAAATGCCTCTCTAAATTCATTCGTATCAAAATATGCTATCCTACGTATTTCTAGCGTATATTTTTAATATTTTTTCACTGTAACATTATTATCCTAATCTTATTGTATATTACTAAAATAAGATCTCTGTAAAATAATAATCCACCACGATCTCGGATTTTTATCAGAGGGGAGCAAATAAGCTAATTTAGCGACAGTCTCTAGTATAACAATATGCACTGATGTCCGACCCTTATTTTATCTTATTTCCGCAATCCTCTCAGACAATGCTGCCGGAGTTCACATGGAAACTGCAGGAAATACCAAGAGATGCCTCATCAGTCACAGTCAGGAACCAAATAATTACATTTTCTGCCTTTCGAACTAACTGGATTTACACCTACACAAATAATTCGATAAGCCAAACCAGAAAGGATTTATTTTTACGAGAAACTTACTTATCATGATAATTGAAGTAAACTTTATTGATGTTATCTCGCATAGCTTTGATATATTTTTCCATATCTACGGTAATAAAATTATCAAAAATTAATTTTTTCTGTAAAAGTAATGCAATTTTAATATCTGGACTAAAATAGCAATTCTTAATTTCTTGTTAATTTATTAGCTAAAAAATATTGCAGAGGAGTGTAAATATTATTATATTGTTTTCCTTATTTATTATAAACTACAATAAATACTTTGATTTTTTTTTCGAAATTGATTCGTCAAAATAATAAAAAAATTAGTTAAAATGAGATATATGCAGGTTTATTGACCTAACCCGTTCATTAAAAGTTTATGGAATCAGGGGTTTTCAAGGAAGTTCTATTCACCACAGTATTTTCGTTTTTCTGGCACTTCTGATTATGCCAACTTTCTTATTTTAAGTGAAGTATATTTTTTACATTTTTGATTTCTTATACGCTAAAATTTGCGTTTTTTAATGTGGCACATCCTGTAAGAAAAAATAAATGATTTTTAGACGTTTTAATTTTGTTTGAAAAAATTTGGTTTTGTAGTATCTTATTAAAATGTTTTTCACCAATTGAAAATTATGCTAACAAGTTAATTAGATGATGTGTAATTTGACTTTGCATTATTTACAGGATGTTAAAGAATTTCCGTTGATTCTGACCAATTTCCACTGCCCAAAAAAGTTTCTTTAAATTATTTTATTAATCTACGTGATGGATAATTAAGTAATCTTTCAATCTGTATTAGAACTCGGAATTTCTTATACCTATCTGTTACCATTTTCTTTCTATAGATGTATTTACATTCAGTAAAATAATTTTCATTTTCTTGAATTACTTCTGATTAGCAGGCCATGAGAATTAAAACAGAAATGTCAATAAAATACAGGGTGGTCCATAAAAAAATGTCTTTTGGGCATAAATAAATTAGACATTGACAGTCAATCTCAAGCTTTTAGATGATGTCTAACTATAGTCCAAAACTTGTTACTATAACTTTATTTTTCAATCGGTGACAAGCATTTCAGTAAGATAGTACAAATTTTTCGAAAAAAATAAAAATATCTAAAAAACTTAATTTTTCATGTAGGTTTCTGAACATTTACCAGACAATCTAAAACATATCTGGATTTCTTAAAAAATAACCTTTACACCTGTGCCTTTACGCCAAAAGAACAGTTGGTTGGTCTTTTTGACATAAAATATAAATAAACTAAAATAAAAACAATTATAAGAAAATCATTTATAACTTGTTTAACACTAAAAAAATTTAAAAATGTCGAGATCACAAATTCTATTTGTTTATATCTTATATGATATGGAAGAAATTCTCTTTATCACCATAACATTTTGAACGACAATTTTTTATGAAACCGTCAAGATTCTACTTCTTACGGCTTTGCCGAAGCTTTGGATTTTTGAATAGCATACTCATTCTTTACGTAACTATATTAATATCTATACTATATTTCTAAATATTTGTGATATAATATGATGTGGTATATATCATAAGAATGAGATTTTACAAATACTCGGGCTTAACAAATTTAGACATAATATCAAATGGGAGCTGAAAGTACATACACCCTTCCTTATGGTGCAAAAAAAATATATTCCTATTTAAAATTCGCTCACAAAATTTAATTGTTTTCCATAAATTTCTTAAAATGCAAAATCTGCGAGCGAAATACGATCCTCTAATTGGGAAGGACTTTACGAACATGAAGTGGCAGAAAACGAAATAAATGAAATAATATAATGATTTATGTAAAAGAATTAAAACAAATTATTTATAAAGAAAATGTCTATATAATAGATTATTACTACAATAATAACAAAATATATTTAATTGTATAATGTCTTGTCACAGTAAAGGTCAGTGTCTAGAGCTTATTCATAATGTTCCACATATAATGTCAGAAATTAACTAAACTTTGAGTATCCCTTTAACACATGTTTCAGAATCTAATCCAAGTTCTGAATGCGTATACCAATAACACTCAAAGGTATTTACTGACATAAGGGTTTGTTTGTTAGGCAAATTTCCTATTCGTACTTAGCCCTGAGATATTTAGATTGATAGTTAATATTATTCGAATAATAATATGTATTTGGAAAATCAAAATCTCGATGCACTTACTCAATTAAAATCACAAGTATTTGCATGTTTCTAAATGAACATATTATATGTTGTAATCTAGAGAAATTTCAAAATGTCTTGATATTTTTTATGTAGAAATGTTAACTAATTAAAACCAGCATAAATCCATTTTAAAGTATCTTCTCCATTACACTTTAAATATAATAATAAATATTTACAGTAGTTTCGTTAATTATGCCAATTACCATTATGGTATAATTTACAGGGTGTAGTCTTATCATTCATAGAAACCTTACATTTAAATAAATAATACATAAACCAAATTAATAATCCACAAAACTGTATTATCATTAGTTACAAGTAACCAGGCTCTAGAACAAGGTAAGTTTCTCCTAGAGAATGGGAACCCGTGGAACGCCCTAAAAATATAAAATAAAAAGGGATTATAACCAGCCCTAGTCAGTAAATCCTTCTGGTAACGTACACATTTTCGTTCATAGATAATAACAGCGAAATAAGATTGAAAGTGGTATATCCCGGGAAAGAAATTTGTATGTGTTTAGTGTGAAATTTTCTTATAATAAAAAGGTGGGATAAAACAAAAAATATTATTAATCAACAGAAATTAAAAGAACTCATAAATCTATTAATAATAATAAATAAATAAAAAACAAAATTAAATTCCATATAAAATAATATAACAAAAATTATGTGGCCCAACCTTGGGCGAGTAAAAAGTCTACTGCTGACAAATTTATTGGCCCATTATACTATGTATGTAACTGGTGGTTACGAAATTATTGCCTATGGAATAACTTGGTTATTATAAAAAATTAAATCTGTGGCGTGGATAATAGGTCACTAAAGCCAGTATTTCTCATAATTATGCATAAAATACTACTTCCGGTCTAACCGGAAGTGATACCAACTATCTTATTTTAAATGGAATTTTCTATTTATTTTGCACTTTCAAGTTCAACATGAAACTCCGACTTCAGCGATATGTCACAAGTTGACATTTGTTCGAAAAAAACTGAAAGATTTTACATTTTTTTAAATTCATGGAAATAATATAATTTTTAGGTACATATTTTTTTTCTTGCGTCATAAGAAAATAAGTAATATGTTGGTGTTGGTATCACCTTTTATGATTTACAGAGGGCATTTGACTGTGTCTCACCAGGCTCTTTTGGAGAAATTAAAATATAATTTTGACACAAATAGCTGTAATTTAATACAATCATTTTTAACAGATAGACAGCAGTACACAAGTTATAACAATATTAACTCGACACCACAGTATGTCCGAAATGGGGTACCTCAGGGGTCAATCTTAGGACCGACTCTACTTTTAATTTATATAAATGACCTAGACAAAGCACTATCGGGGTATGATTTAGTATTGTATGACAGTAACTTGGAAGTGCTCGAAAGGCGCAAGGGTGAGGCAAGTTCAAATACAATCGAGTGGGTTTCATCAAATCTTCCACTTAATGTAAACAAATCAGTAAATATGATCCTCACCCATAGACAAATTGATACACTTGAAAATTTATTAAATTCAAAGAAAGTGAAATTTCTTGGCATATTTTTAGATCCTACTTTAAACTGGTTTCATCATGTAGACTACGTAGCAAAAAAAATATCAAAAAATATATTCGTCATTAGAAATTTAAAGTATATCGTACCTTTCAAAATATTAGCAACAGCTCAAACTACCAGAATCTTTGGATTGCAAAGAAAGATCGTTAGAATCCTGACGAACCTAGGATTTAGAGATGATGTAAGAAGTGAGTTTGTTAAATTAGGAATTCTAACATTGCCATCACTATACATATTTTATTGCTTGATGCACGTTTATAACAACATACATTCATATAAAAAACAAGATGATATTCACATTTACAACACGAAAAATCAACAAAATATTGCAATTGATTATAATAGACTTAATATAAGTCTAGCGATTGTGGTTTTAATTATTATGGCCCAAAGTTTTATAATAAAACCCCAACGTGGGTAAAAGAATTGACAATGGTGGGGTATAAACAGTTAATAAAACAATTTTTAATAAACGAGGAATTTTATAATATAATAATAATAAAAGTGAGTTTTTAAATTTTGATATGAAAAAATCTAAATTGATGGACATTGTAATGTAAATTCATATGTTGATTGTTATAATGTTGACCGACCTGTGTCGTTAAATGTTTGTTTTTAAAAAAAAAACTATATTTATGTACTTAGTTAAGTATTTTACGAATTGAATAGGTGGATGTAAAAATTTGTATTTCACTATTGTAGTATGTTTTTAAATATTTTATTTGTTTTTACATACCTGTTAAGAAATTATAAATATTATAATAATCATATGTATTTTAAAACATTATGTACCTACCTACCTACTTGTACATATTGACTTGTGTAGTGAGATGGGGTCATGCGTACAATTGCCGGTCTTCGATCTTCGGAGCAAAGCAGCGGTGATCGGAGCCGGGGAATGGATGGGTGACCGTATCTCATTACATTACCGAGGATAGTGCAGCGGGCTAGATCGCCCTTGAGTGACACAAGGCGACTAGTTACTGCCTATCTCTCCTGGGTTCGAGTCCCAGCTCCGGCAGATGGCAATGTCGGAGGGAATGGGTGTATGTGGTGTGTCCTGGTTAAGTGTCAGAATAGCTCTAAGCTAAACTTCGCCAGGACGTTAATATAAATAAGACGATTAAAAAAAAAAAAAAAAAAAAAAAAAATATGTTGTTGCCACCAATAAATTTATTTTATGCTCTCAATTGAATTGTTAAATCATCAAGTTATTTACAGAACGTTGTTTACTTTGATAAATAGTTCAAGAAATAGAAAGAAAATTATCTTATAATTTGACCATGAATATTTAGAAAAATACTCGGAAAAATATAAAATATTTACGGAATTTTCTCATTTTTGATTATAAATTCATATTAGTCATGTAGCAGAAAATGAGATTTAATATATTTTTTTTTGTTTATTTTAAAATTCGTTAAAAGTGTGGCAATATACCACCAAATACTCAGGTTCGATAATTCTTGTATTTAGTTTTTAAATTTAGTACCTACCTACCATAATTTAAAAATTACGTATACAGAGAAAATATTTCATATTATGCATTAGAAATAATGATTTCTTATTTTGGATCTGGAATATTCTATTTTTGAATATGGATGTAAACTGACAATAATTATTAGTATTGTACAACCATTGAGATGATGTTATATTATATCTCAATGTGTACAACACTCTTAAAATGTGAACTGATTTTGACATGTGATTTAAAAAATATTACTCAGAAATATTGCGCAAAATTTGTAAATCACTACTAAGTATAACAATATAATGATATTTGAATTTATTTTACAGGTATTTTTCTCAGATACCTATGTATATAAATTAATTATAACGTCGTTAAAGCATTGATTCAAACGTCGACAACCATTAAATAACTGTACGATTTTATGTATTTAATGTACAAGAAGGTTTTTCTACGCACATGAATAATGTATATAAAAAAGTAGTATTGTACACAATAAAATTCGAATGAATTTATCGAGCCGTTATATTTAAACACAATTTTAAAAAGTGATTTATGTCACAAAAATTGGGAACAACGAAGCGTTTTAAATATACTTCTCAGAGTTTCTTGTAAGAAACTTGTAAAAGGACAGTAAATAAAGATTAATAAAAAGTCACTAGAAATCTCTCTGAAAGACTAATAAGAAAAGTTTAAAAAGAACTCAAGAGCAGGCAGTGATCATGATCAATAACCAATTTTATAACACTGCTGGAAATTGCAGTTAGATAATGTACAGTAACTTTTAAAATTTGTATCGTTTCGGTTTGATCGTGCCGACTTTTAGTAATAATGAACTCAGTTGATGCATGACCTGTCCAAAGTATAGATTCTGTGCTTTTACTTTTAATTTGTAATACCAAACTCATGATTCATTATCACTTTATTTAATTTTATTTCGATGGGATGACAATATTGCTCATTGATTTACGAATTGACATTTATCATCATATTTATTATCAAAGATATCATACAAATGAGATTATAATACCTACCTATAGGTATTTCATTATACTTAGTAGCTGTAAATGGAAAATTATTTTCTTTTAAGTATACAAACAAAATAATGCCTGTGTCTGTAATTCTATACCTATATTATGTTGCTGTAAGTAATACAGGAAAATATATATATTGAATGGATTATATGTATATTATTATGTCACATATTATGGTAATTGTTAGATTCATGCACTTTATCATGTATTTAAAGGAAAAAGTTTTTTTAACGTCTCCATCAAGATTATAAGAATCAAATATATGATAGAATACCGCCTTAGCAGTTTCTTGCATGAAATCATATTTTTTTAAATAATTATTTTAAAGTGCCGTGCTATTTTTTGCGAAATATGGCTACATTTCCAGATGAAGCTTATTTAATTAATGGAAAACGTATTTACATTTAGATGCTGTCCCTTATAGTTCATTCAAAAAAACTTAATTTACGTAACGAATGACCGTTTTAAAAGGATTCAAATTTGAAAGTTAACACAATTATTGTGGAAGAATGTTTGTCCCTCGACCGATATTGTATTTTGTATTTTTACTTTCAGTACTGTTAGTTTTTCTACTCATAAGTATTAAGTAACAAAAATATATTCACATAATGTTTAGTCTAAATAGAGAGATTTATTATAGTGTATATGAATAAGAGGCTCCGTCTCAATCGTTGGCGGCGTTCTTTATAATTATAGCTGACTATTAGTTCTTCTTTAAATATATTTGTACACACTCCAAGTTAAGATATATAGTTAGTATATTGAGAGCTCTTGTATTGAATACATCGAAGTAAAATATAATTATTTGAGTTTAAAACATCTAGTTTGTGTTTTACTAAATTTCCCATAAACCTGCTTTTAGGTTATGGGCCCAGACACTGTATGTGATCGGGTGTAAGTGTATTTAGTGAACTAGTTTTACTTTAATATAAATAACAATGGCCAGTGGTACAACAAGTGTGTTGAAACGCAACCTAAAACCTTTTAGTGGTGAAAACTATTTATTGTGGAAATTCAGGCTGCAAGAAATTATTGAACAAGAAGGTGCCAGTCAAGTGTTAACTGAAGATCCACCAACACCACTCACGGATGAATGGACAAAATGGGAACGTTTTGCCAGAGGGACATTAATTGAATATGTAGATGATACCATAATATCACAAATACCAGAAGGTCGTGCGACAGCTAAACAAATTCTTGAAAAGTTTGATAGTCTTTACGCCTGTAAGAAAGTGTCTACTCAGTTATGCCTAAAGGATCGTTTATTCAATTGCAAATTAAAGCCTGGCATAACGCTAAAGAAACACATGAATGAAATCGAAGAAATGGTGCGTGATTTGACTGCTTGCGGAGGGGAAGTAAATGAAACAACTAAAGTGTGGTATATGCTGAATTCATTGCCTCCGAGTTATGCTCCAGTAAAAGCGGCAATCAAAACAATGACAGACGAAAGACTCACGTTAGCTTTTGTTAAAGGAATGCTGTTAGAACACGAAGAGTATCTCGTGCGAGAAAATACTGACACAAGTATGAAGGCTCTTCATTTCCGTACAAGTACAAACGACAATCGGAAGAAAAAGGAGAAGTTTACTCACAAAAATAAATTTGCGTTTAAAAACAAGCAAGTGCAAAAATGTTATCATTGTGGTCGAAAGAATCATCTGAAACGAGATTGCTATTTTTATAAGCAAAGTTTAAAGCATGATAAACATTACAAGAAAAAGGAAAATCATCAAGCTAGTGTATCAACAGTAGTAAATGATAAATCGTTTGCTTTTATGTTGAGCAATGAAAATTCGTTTAATAACGGTGGTACATCGTGTAGTTTTATTCTGGATTCTGGTGCAACAGAACACATAATTAATGACTTAAGTTTATATACCAAATATGAACAGCTGGTGAAGCCAATTCGCATAAGTGTGGCGAAGAAAGAAACAGTGATTGAGGCAACACACAGCGGAATGATAAAAGTCAACACTTCTCTCGGCTATAACGGAGAGTTAAAAGATGTCCTCTACTGCAAAAATGTACCAGCAAACCTCATCTCAGTGAGACGCATCCAGGAAGCTGGAATGTCGGTGGTATTTACTGAAACTGGACATGTGGAGGTCAAAAGGGGAAAGATGACAGTAATTAAAGGTAAGCGCATGAATAATTTGTATGTTATAACATTAAAAATACAAAATGCGCATAAAACAGCACGGGCCGTGAGTCACGTGGCTGAGTCGACTATTATAGATAAAAATAAAATGTGGCATGAACGATTAGGTCATATAAGCAAAGAAAAATTTACAAAAATTAAAGTAAATGAATTAGCCTCCGATTATGTTTGTTTAAAGAATATTAATCCTATTAATTCGTTATGCGAAGCTTGTATTAGTGGAAAACAAGTACGTCTTCCTTTCGCCAGGGTAAAAGATAAAGAGTATATACAAAGGCCCTTATTTGTTGTGCATTCAGACGTGTGTGGGCCGATTACACCATCTTCGATAGATGAAAAGAATTATTTTGTTACTTTTATCGATGACTTTACTCATTATACTGTAACTTATCTGATGACTAATAAATCAGAGGTATTTTCTTATTTTAAAGATTACGTTGCAAAAAGTGAAGCCCTTTTCAGTTCAAAATTAGTTCATTTATACTGTGATAACGGTAGAGAATATTTATCTGGCGAAATGAAAGAGTTCTGTAAACAACACGGAATAACATATCATCTTACGGTGCCATACACTCCGCAACAAAATGGTTTAGCGGAACGTATGAATCGAACTTTAACGGAAAAGGCACGTGCGATGGTGCACTGTGCAGGTTTAGATAAACGCTTCTGGGGCGAGGCAGTTTTAACTGCGACCTATTTGGTGAATAGGTCACCAACAAAAGCGATAAAATTCAATAAGACACCATATGAGATGTGGCATAAAATCAAGCCAAAATTAGGTCATTTAAAAATTTTCGGTTGCACAGCGTATGTGCATAATAAAACGAGAAAAAGTAAATTCGATAGTAAATCGTCTAAAGGGATTCTCGTGGGTTATGTGCCAAATGGATATAAAATTTTTAATCCAAAATTGTGGAAATTCATAGTTGCACGTGATGTAATTTTTGATGAAATTACAAGAACTTGATGACGTAAGTAAAATTGGTACCGATAGTAGCGAAATAAATACAGATACAAATGTACAAAGTGGTACGGAAAATATTTCAGCAGGGGGTGCTGATGATTGTGAATCTGTAAATAAAATCACACCTAGCCAAACGGACGACAAAAAGTGCAAACAAACCCTTAAAAATAAAGGTGTCACTGAAAATTGCACTCAAGGTCAAACATCCTCAATAAAGGACGTCCCTGAACCAACTAGTATGAGCTCTGATAGTGAAAGTGAAAGTCCGTGTAACTCGACTAATAAGTTGAGAAAATTAAATAGCGAGCAGGGTGTGAGAAAAAGTGAAAGATTAAAAAATAAACCAATAATATCATATAAAGATTATGATTTCGACATTAATAACTATTTGTTAGGTGATCAAACGTTTGAAAATAATATTCCTATAAATTATAATGACGTAATTAAAAATCCGTTCAGAACAGAATGGGAAAAAGCCATGAAAGACGAATTAGATTCATTAGAACAAAATAAAACGTGGACATTAGTACAAAAACCAAGTAATACAAACATAGTCGATTGTAAATGGGTGTTTACAATAAAAGGCGACAAAGACGGAAAGTTGGTCAAATATAAGGCTCGCTTAGTAGCGCGCGGTTTTAGCCAACAGAAATATTTAGACTATGATGAAACATTCGCACCGGTTGCACGTATTGGTACGTTTAGATGCATACTTGCATTAGCAAATCAGTATGAGTTGTTAATACATCAAATGGATGTGAAAACAGCCTTTCTCAATGGAACATTGAAGGAAAATATTTATATGAGAGTGCCTGACGGTGTCGCTGTAAAAACAAATAATATGGTGTGTAAGTTAAATAAATCGTTATACGGTTTAAAACAATCAGCTCGGTGCTGGTATGAATGTTTTAATAAAGTATTGATTGAAAGAGGTTTTGTGAATTCATCAGCAGATAATTGTTTATACTACTTAGATAAAGGTCATGTTCATAAAAACATCTATGTAATTTTATATGTGGACGATTTAGTTATTGCCACTAAAGATGTAAATATAATGACTAATTTTAAAAGTTTTTTAATGAAATAATTTCAAATGATCGATTTAAAAGAGACTAATTATTTTCTTGGAATTAGAATAAACAGGTCAAATTCAGAAATATCAATTGATCAAACAACATATTTAAAAATGACACTACAAAAATTTAAAATGGATGAATGTAATCCAGTTCATACACCATTACCAGTAAAATTAAACTATTCTGCATTAAATTCAGACGAAAATTATGATGCGCCTTCTCGACAATTGATTGGCTGTCTAATGTATGCAATGATATGTACACGTCCAGATTTGTGTACTGCTGTAAATTTACTTAGTAGATATCAAAATAAATGCAATAAAGAACTTTGGATATGTTTAAAACGAGTATTACGTTATATAAAAGGTACAGTTGATATGAAATAAACGTAATGAAAATTACGTTGAAACCTTAATAGGATATGTCGATGCGGACTGGGCAAATAATGAATTGGATCGTCGAAGTACAACAGGTTGTTTATTTAAATTATTTAATAATTGTACGGTGACATGGATCACACGACGACAAAATTCAGTTGCTGCCTCATCGACTGAGGCTGAATATATGGCTGTGTTTGAGGCCGTAAAGGAAGCCTTGTGGATTAAATCTTTGTTAATCAGTATTAATGTCGATATGTCAAAAACAATAACATTGTATGAAGACAACCAAAGTTGTATAGCAATGGCTAATAATCCAATAAATCATAAACGTTCAAAACACATCGACATTAAATACCATTTTATAAGAGAACAAATAGAGAACAACACTGTCTGTTTGAAATATTTGTCTACAGGTCATCAGGAGGCTGACTTATTGACTAAACCTCTGCCACCACATCAACTCAAGGAACTGAGGAAAAAGATGGGACTTGAAATGGAAGAAAGATAGAAGAAAAAATTAATTCCATAAAGTTGCAAATGGTTTGGTTAGGTTTTTGTGGGGTTTTCCCTAACCCTTGCAACAAATGTTGGACCATTAGTTGTTAACCTCCCCGTAAAATAATAAGAAAACGATGTAAGCTCATACATTTTTGAGGGGGTGTGTTAGTTTTTCTACTCATAAGTATTAAGTAACAAAAATATATTCACATAATGTTTAGTCTAAATAGAGAGATTTATTATAGTGTATATGAATAAGAGGCTCCGTCTCAATCGTTGGCGGCGTTCTTTATAATTATAGCTGACTATTAGTTCTTCTTTAAATATATTTGTACACACTCCAAGTTAAGATATATAGTTAGTATATTGAGAGCTCTTGTATTGAATACATCGAAGTAAAATATAATTATTTGAGTTTAAAACATCTAGTTTGTGTTTTACTAAATTTCCCATAAACCTGCTTTTAAGTACTACATAAATTAATTCATACAAACATGTACAACGTACATAACAATCTTAATAAAGAGATGTACTGAAAAATTCGAATAAATGTGAACATTTGACCCATTTAGGCCTAAGAGTTCTGTCTATGGGCATAAACCTAACTGCAATGTACCTACATAATATGAATTTTACAATTTTGGTCAGTACATACCTAAATGATAGTATAGAAAAAAGCCTAACTAAAGGACTACAATGAGTATAACAAAAAGAAAATTTTATACAATTATAAATGTATGTAACATACAAAAATTAAATTTGATTTCTAAATATTACGAATTATTTATACGTTTTTTACAGTTCTCTTTCTTTGCTTGATGCATTGTTTATAAATGACTTTATTTAGGTTTTATACAAGCACAATAACAAAAAATATCCAATTTGATATACTCACATTGATGTTTTATCTCTAAACATACAATTATTAAGTTTATTGGATCTTCTTTAATGCATGATAAAAATTGGATTAAAAATTATAAAATTTAAAACGCCTAAAAATAAATTGTCACAAAATTCATTCATTATGGTCACCAATTAAAAACTATGTCCCCAAGAAAATAAAGTCATTTATAAACAATTTATATACGTTAATTACCCTATCTATGTTGTATTTTGTATTGAACTTTACTTGTATGGAATGGCTACAGTTTATTATTTAAAAGACTATGTTATGGAAAAAGAATGCGCGTTCCGCTGTTTCAAACAAAAACAGTTTATATTGTGGAAAAAATAGAATAATACTCATAAAATTCCTTTATTGCACGTTGCCGGTTTCGTTAACAACTTATTGCTTCACATCCTCAGACGTAACAGGAATTTTTATAAATAAAAAACAAGGGTTGATTTATAAAAATTCCTGTTACGCCTGAGGATGTGCAATGTGTTCACGAAACAGGTAACGTCCAATAAAGGAATTTTATGAGTATTATTCCTATTTTTCCACAATATGACCAATTGCTCATATGGGATCAACCAACCTAACTTAAAAAACAGTTTAGTTAATTGTTTATCAAATAACAATATAGACATTGCATTAATCAGTGAGACATGGTTTAAACCCAACTCTGTAATAAATTGCATTGGCTTTAACAGGAGTGGCAATTTTATTTAAAAAAAGTTTCCTTTCGCGGAGATAAATCTCTCAAATAACTTTAATGATAACATTCTTGTATGCGGAACAAAAATTTTTATCAATAACTCCGAGATAGGTATCTTTTTTATCAACTTATAGGCCTCCTAACGTAAACATCAGTAACGATGACTAGCGTAATATTTTTGGGCAGATATCGTCACGATTTGTCATAGGGGGGTTGCAAATAATAAACAAACGCTTCTGATGATCTTGACTTAATATTTTTAAACAAGGGACAACCTACTCGGTTGGGGAGACTTGGTATACAAAAATCAGTTGTTGATATCTCCCTTTCCTCTCCGAATATTTCTAACAAAATATATTGGAGTGTGGCATCGGACACCCTTTGTTCAGATCATTTCCCAATCCTGATGAAATATGAAACTAACCATCAAACAAATAATACAATCAATTAAAAAAACAAAGGGAATACAAATAGAGCAAATTGGCAAATATATACTTTTCATGTAAACAATTTTTTTGGAAATGTTCCATTATTTTGAACGATAAATGGGATTACCTTTTGGATTGCATAGATCGCTCTGCTGAGCAAGCAATTCCAAAATTTAAACCTTTTAAAATTAAAAACCGGCCACCTGCTCCCTGGTGGGATTCGAAGTGTGCGGATGCAATTCCGGAGGAGAGGCACACAGCAATTAGTTTTTATAAACAATTCCCTTCCTTAGATAATTTCGTAAATTGTAAACTGGTCATTTCCCGAACAAAAAATTTTTTCAAATTAAAAGCCAAGCAGAGCTGGGTAAAGTGGATTTCAAATTTAAATAAAAATGTACATTCGTCTTCCTTGTGGAAGCAGACAAAAAAAATGCAAAGAACTCCTGATAACTCTAGTAAACCTGTAAATGATGAATGGATCCAAGAGTTTTTTTTTTAAGATGTCACCACCCTTCGTTGGGAATTCCCCTAAGATGCAAAAAGCACTATTAGATCAAACCCACTTTCTATCCCAACCATTTCATTTAGATGAATTAGAAATTGCTCTCAAAAATAACATAAATACTTCCCCGGGTTACGATGGTCTAAAATGCCCTATGCTGGTGCATTTACCGGATATCGCAAAAATATTCCTATTAGAAATATTCAATGAAATGCTAAGTACCGGTGAAGTCATGGAAATGTTTAGATAAGTTATCCTAATTCCCATTTTAAAACCGGGCAAGGATCCTAATTGAGCTGATTCTTACCGGGCCATCTCGCTTCTTTCTTGTGTATTCAAAACTTTTGAACGTATGCTAAAGGCTAGATTGGAATGGTGGTTACAAATCCAACAACTATTACCAAGTAAACAATTCGAGTTTAAAAAAGGCTTAGGCACTATTGTCAACTTTGATGATATACAAGGGGCATACGATTCCGTTGATTTACGTATTCTAGAAGAAAAAATTACTCTAAAATCCCTGGAAATGTAACAAATGTAATAATTAACATGTTTACAAAAGAGTCCAGTTTTGTTTAATTTATACCATACTGCAGATATACATGAAATTAACGAGCCACAGTTTAATATAATGCAATAAGTAGATGATTTTTGTATTTATACAGAATGTAGATACTACAACAGAGCTATAGAACTCTTAACGAGAACTGCCTCAAGTTTGGGAAAGTGGTTTGATGATAATGGTTTTGTCCTATCAGTAAATAAATCTACTGTCTGCGTATTCTCCAGACACAATTGTCCTAACATTGACCAGATTAATCTTGGAGAATATCGTTTCCTTTTCAAACGCATGTTAAATACTTGGGAATTATCCTGGACAAGAAACTTACGTGGAAATTTTATATTGAGGAGATAATAAACCGATGTAATAAAAGTTTAATTTTTTTTTAAAATGTCAACAAAAACCTGGTGGGGTGCAGATGTTCAAACTGCTCTTCTTTTCAACAAAACATACATCAGATCGATTTTGGATTATGGTTGTATCCTTTATGGGTCTGCATGCAACACCTCGTTAAAACAAGCACTTAGAATTTGTTTAGGAGCAATGAGATTAACCCCGATCAATCCACTTCATGCTGAATTCTTGGTACCTCCTTTGTCCTTAAGAAGACAGTATCTTAGTGAGAAGTTTACTCTAAAAATCTCTATTAATAACCAATCTCTCTCACAGAGTATATCTGGGTTCAATACATTTGAACTAACAAACAAATTCTGGTCGAAAAAGACTATCCACCTCTTTGTATAGCTTTTCGTGATTGTAGCGATATACTTCCTTTATTAGATGATCCCTACAAGAACATCGCAAATTTTGATTATTTCTATAGTTTTTCTAAGACGCCCATAATAATACCGCAATACTGTGAACACCTAAATGTGAGCAGAAATATCCTAAACTCATTTTTGGAAAAGTGGAATAAGCCACTGACTATATTCACGGATGCCTCTAAGTCCTTTATGGGAACAGGTTGTGCATACTATGTCCCCTCTACAAATCAAGGGAAAAACTTTAAACTGTCTCCTCACACTTCCATCTTCACTTCAGAAGCTACAGCCATATATGAGGCACTTGGACTTATTGAGTCATATATTCACCTTGACCTTCCGATTAAGTTTTGGCATGAAGGTTATAATTATCCAAGGAAGTATACCACAGCAATAACTCGCTTAAAATTTGGCCATGCCCGTTACCCGGCACATTTGTTTAAAATAAATATAGTTTCCTCTGAAAATTGTGAAATATGCCATACAAAAGGTGACCTGGATCATATTTTCTTTGAATGCTTAGAATATAGAGCAGCAAGTTCAACACTTTATAAGAACCTGATCAACTGCAAGATAAACCCGCCTTTTAACATACTACTGTACTGTACTTCATCCTGTTTCGCCATCTTGCTTGCAATCTACTAAATGGCCATCGCGATAAAATTTACCGACCCGGATCATCTTAACTCATTTTAAATTCAACTACTAAATGTTTTACTATGGCAACAAAAAAATACTGTCCTTAAAAATAACGTTACTATTTACTTTTCAAATCTTCGGACAGTACGATAACATTAATATACGAGTAATGCAAAGATTTGTTTTTTATAGATGGTAGGTTTTATGTGCATCAGAGCTGCATATTTGCTTTTGAGTCATAAAGGTTCAATATATATTTACGATGGACGGAGAGAAAAATCAAATTGTAGTACAAGGTATAATGGCTCGTTAACTGGCTAAGTTGCAAATTTTATTGAAAAGAATGCCTATAACAATCCATAAAACCTTACTACTCTACCTCAATAGTAAACAAGTTATTCGACCATAAGTTTATTAGTGGAAACAAGTGTATTATTATAGATATAAAATGACGAAGTATATACTAGATTTCGTATCCTTTGTTTTTCTCCTATGTATTGAACCTTTATGCTATAGTGGTCCTCCAAAAGTTTATGTAATAATAAAAACAATGTCCTGACAGATCTCAGGACGAGAAGTGTGTGTCCTTGTTAACTTTCCCATCGTATTTCGGTTTCCTTGTTTTTTTTTTTAGATTAGACTCGAAATTTTTTTATATTGTGTCTGGCTGCATGGCTAATGGCCCAATGCCATAAGAAAAAAGTTTCTGTTGCAAGAATTAATCCAAATTTTGACTTTCCTCTTAAAAATGTGCTTTACCCTAATACGTTTAATAGAATCAGACAAACAGTTAAATAATCGAGGTCCAATATGATCTTTGTCCAGCAGTTTTTTGAGCCCTTGGAAGAAACAAATTAGCTCCTCTCCTATTTCTTGTATGATATATATATGTTCAACTTCTGCAATATATTGAGTGTTATTGAACAAAAATAGTACCTACCATTTTTTTGGAGAATAATTTTAAATGCCCATTAATCTTAGTTCAGTGTACAATAAGTCTGATGAATATCTTTTTTTATTTTATTATAAACATTTTTTTAAATTCTCTTTTGAATTCTTTCTAAGCTACTAGTGTTTTTTTATACATCAAAATTTTCGACGGATATTTTGTCATAAATTGGTAAGTATTTCTCTAATATATACAGAGAGATGCATGAAAAACGGTCAGAGCTGTAGATACGTTATTCCTTTTCCGATTTTCAAAATTAAAAAATCAAATAGGATGGTTTCTAGCCTTTATAACCTGGCAGTAAGAAATATTTTTTTTATTGTAATGCATTTGAGCATTGAGCATGATCAAGTTTTTCTTTTCAAATGACTACTACTAAGTATATATTTTTCATATATCACAGTTCACTTCATCTGTAATGAATAGAAAAAAAATAAACATTAAGAAATTTGTACACATTGCAGTAGCATTAAATCACCCATAATATGCACACAATCATATATCTTTTTGGATTGGTTAATGCACCATATTTTCGTAAGTTAACTTCCAATCTTCTAAATTTTTGTTGAGTTGGAATTTCTCTATTGGGAATTCTCTCCCTATACCGACGGACGGGTTTCTGGCAATTTTTTAAACATTAGAAATAAATTTTAATCTTATCAGTTAACTCGTGATTACTAATTTTTCAACTAATTATATCTCACGGGTTTGACATTTACTTACCAGACGTCATTTGCATCTAACCTACTTGATTGCGTGTATATTATGGATGAATTTTATTGATGCTACTGCAATGTGTCAAAATTTCTTAATTTTTATTTTTTTCTATCCGTTACGAATGAAGCGAAGTATGATATTGATACAATGTATTTAGAAAATTATGCGGAATCAGAAATAGGTATAATAAAAAAATACAGTTTTCATTTGAATCAAAATTGACTCTCAATACTCAAATGCATTATAATAAAAAAAATATTTCTTAGTGTCAGGTTATAGAAGGCTTGGAACCATTTATTGTGATCTTTGAATTTTGAAAATAGGATAAGGAATAATGAATCTACAGCTCTGGCCGTTTTTCATGCATCTCTCTGTATATCATTCTCTGTAAACGTACTGGTGAATGTTACTATACCAATATATTATACCGCTTTATACTAATAAAATATAAAATCAGTTTTCAGTATTAATATTATTAAATTTTGAATATCATTTTGAATAATTAAAATGTTTCGTATTCTCAAATATTAATTTCGAAATAAATATTCCACTCTAAATGAAACAGAACATTTGCATTACAATTGACCAAAAAAGTGATGACAATGTTCACTATATATTTCACTGTCTATCATCATACTGATCAATTGTACAATTTTCAACAGAATAATATACTTAATTCCCTTGGTATTCTACTAATCGCAAGCAACCCGTACACAGTTCCGTGCGACATTTCATTTTATGTGAGCTATAATATTTTCCTTCATATAAATTTTATTACCTGCTTCAATCCCAAGCAAAATTCTAGCTGTGAATTACTTGGAATATAAGGATTGTACAGTCAACATAATACTTGTTGCTAAAGTGTGTTTATTTATTAGAGTATTTCTAGTTTCTTTTTACCTCGCAGTATGCAGATAAAGACAACATTGAAGGAGGATAGTAAGGATATAAAGAAAACGTAAATCTTCGCAATATCCACCTATATCGGTAAAAGCACGTAGTGGTACAGATTTTATTAAATACACTACTGACAAGAGGAATTGAAAACTTGAAAACTTACGACTTTATATAGAGGATATGAATAGATATGGGCAAATGAGGATAAATAATTCGCCGTAATTATTGCAAAAATTAAGCTGTGTTTAAGATTTCAGATAAAAATAGTGTGCTCCTTAATATAGCGTAACACCGTTTCATACAATCCGCATAAAAATTTCTTTTGGAGATATTTATGTCCTAATGCCACAAGTGATGCAGCCGAATAAAACATAAGCAACTGTCATTAGTGTTTTAGCTAGGAATCACATAAATTTTTACATACCCATTATAATATGTTATTCAAACTTGACTTACCTACGTATAGGGTATTCTTGGAGAAATTATTGTCATAATGGTTTAGTATAACTGTAAGAGCAATCTCTGGACTGAACTCCGCCGAATAAAGACACTATTATTATTATTATTATTATTATTTTTTTTTTTTTTTTTTTTCGTTTCCGAAAGAAAGTGCTGGACAGTCTCCCTGTGGCCTCCGACACCACACAGAGAGAGCGCCAGCGAATAATCTACAGCAACTCCCCACATCCCGCAGGGTTAGTCACTGTAGATTCCAGACTCGTGTGCCCTAAGTAGACGAAGGGATCCCAGGATGACCGCTTTCTGCATTTGACCAGCCAACCATTCTGCCGATGTTTGGCAGGCAGGCATGGTCTTCAATGCGGAAAGCAGCGTGGGCTTCATACCTCCGAGTACACCGATTATCAGGACGACCATTTTGACAGAGTAGCCTGGGTATAGCACTTGGAGGTCGTACCGGAGATCTCTGTATTTAGACCGTTTCTCCTCCTCCTTCAAGGCGATGTTTGTCTCAGCAGGTGCTGAGAACTCGATGACATACATCACCTTGGTCTGATGGTCGAGGAGGAATATGTCAGGCTTATTGGCGTGAATTCGCCTGACGGTCGGGAACGAGTAGTTCCAGTAAATCCGGCATTTCTCGTTCTCGACAACGGACTCGATATCTCCGGGGACGTAAGGCAGCACTGGTGTTTGGTCTATCTGGTACGAGTGCCGTAGATGGTAGTATAGCACTCGTAAAGCCGCGTTATGTCGGTGGATGTAGACCGAAGTCGCATAAATCGGGCATGCAGATAATAAATGCATGAGCGACTCCGGCGCCTGACGGCAGGTCCTGCAGTTGATATTAGGTACCTCTACACCCATCACGCGACTGCGATAGACCAATGTGTTAATAACACCATCTTGGCAGGCCACAATGTATCCCTCGGTCTCCGACTTCAGCCCCGCTGACCTTAAAAATGCAAAGGTCAGCTCTGTCGATAAACCCAGTGCTTCTATGTTGTTATAGAAAACACCGTGCAGGGGTTTATCGACGTGCTGCCTGAACAGATTTCTCTGTTCGGCATCTTTGATGTGGGCTGTCAGATGATTAGGCGGAAGCTCAGTGACTGAGTCACCTCGCCGGCCTTCTCGCCTGTAGTCGAACACGAGACCGAGTTCATCTGCGGCCCTCTGTGCTGCCCTAAACAATAAAGCGCCAACTCCCACAGTTTCATGATCTCTCACTAACTGTAGGAGTGGGTCCGAGCTCCTGATGACATTACATGCCATACTCAGTGCCAATCTGCCATGCATGCACTCCAGACTCAAGAGTCCTCGCCCCCCCCCGTTGACGTGGGAGGTACACACGAGGAACGGACGACCTAGGATGAATACTCCTATGAATATTCATCATCTTGCGGGTATTCCTGTCCAATTGACGCAGCTCATCTACTCCCCATTTGACAACGCCAAAGGAGTTGAGCAGAATCGGAACGGCAAGCATATTAGTGGCAGACACCTTGTTCTTCCCCGAAAGTTCTGATGAACAGATCTTTCGGAGTCAGTGTCTGTACTTGCCACGGAGAGATTCCTTTATTTGGTTCACATCCTGGATGTGGCGTTGTTCCACACCCAGGTATGTGTAGGTCTCTCCGGCATCCAAATGTCGTAGGATGCTTCCGTCTGCGAGCTGCGCATCTTCGTGGAATTCCCCGCATCGTCCTCTCTTGAGGTGGACGACTGCGCATTTGTCCAACCCAAACTCCATTCCAATTGCCCGCGTGTATTCCTCGACCACCCTGAGAGCATTTTGAAGTTCTCGCTCTCCGGAGGTATAGAGTTTAAGATTGCTCCGGTTGCTGGGTGGCCCACACTGATACCCGCGGGTTTGGCGGAGTCCAACAGATAGCGGCATCAGTGAGATGCAGAAGAGGAGCGGACTCAAAGAGTCACCCTGAAACACTCCTCTCTTAAATGTCACCAACTCTGTCGAAACCTGCTCGGCACCGGATGTTATGGTGAGGCGAGTTCTCCCCAAAGCGGCAACAGTTGTTCGATGCATCTCACTAGTGGTGCTGGTACCGCAAGACATCCGAGCAAGTGTAACAAAAGCTCGTGGGATGTTGTATCAAATGCCTTGCGATAATCAATCCAGGCCATTGACAGATTCCGCTTGTACTGCACAGAATCCTGTGTAATACAGCGGTCTATCAGCAGGTTTTCCTTGCAACCTGCGAGGCCCTTCTTGGCACCACGCTGTTCGTTTATCTGTTGGTAGACCGGATCAACAGACCTCAACATCCTGGTATACAAGATACGAGTAAATAACTTGTAGCAGGAGTTGAGGCAGGTAATCGGCCTATAATTTTTTGGGTCAGACAGATCCCCCTTTTTGGGGATTAGCACAGTTCGCCCCTCGAAAACCAGTCCGGAATTTGCTGCCCCTCGTTCAACCATGAGTTGAAAACTCGGGCCAGATGGCGGTGGGTGGAATGAAATTTCTTCCACCACCAGTTGTTTATACCATCTGGACCCGGGGCAGCGAAGTTCTTGGTTCCAACAAGTGCTTGTTGAACCTCTTCCGTACTGATTGCCGGGCACACTTCGTCTGGCTCTTCTAAGACTCTACGACAGAGAGCCTCGAAGTGTGCTATAGCTGGAGTGTCATTATCGAATGGACTCGCGACTTCGTAGATTCCTTTCCAGAAGGCTTCGACATTATCAACAGTTGGCGGATTTTCGACAACACGCTGTGGCTCTTGGAACAGGCGAGACGGGTTTGTTTGAAACAATTTGTTTTGTTCCAAACTCCGCATTCGCCTGACCAAAGTTTTCTTAATAGCCATAAGTGCTCGAATCCTATCTAGACAGTGCTGCTTGATGGTCTGCAGCACTGTGACATTTAGAGTGTGGTGTTGGCGTCTCAGTCCGGCTGCCACTCGCCGGACCTTCGGTGTAAATGTTCTACCTGCGACTATATAATCCACCACACCCTGGATTCGAGAAGCGTGTTGCCTTGCTGATCGAATTTTAACTTCGATCTTCTGCACGCGCCGCTTAGCTTTCTCGACCCTATCAACTGCGCTTGCCAGGCGCTGTTGTGGGACGAGTTGCTTGGCGGCAGCGTACACCGCTCTGTTGATCTGCCAGATGTTGGCATCTTCTGGAAGCTCCTCACTAATCAACGAATCCATTCGTGCCAGGTCTTGTGGCTTTGGGTTAACCCTGGTGTTAAGGTTAACCCTCGTCCTTAAAGCGATATCGGTGTACTCAGGAGGATGTTCCTCGTCAGCTGGTATTTGCCGCGGTGGAAGTGCGGCAGGCACTTCCTCACGCTGACGAGGTGCCCTTACGTAACCTGTTCTGCGCAGGAAGGATACTTGATCTCTCAGTTGTTGTTGAGAGAAGGCGCGATACTCCGGGTGCACATCGCACCACAACCGGTGTAATCGCGCCATGTATCCCCTGCGCGCAGGTTCGCTGCTCTCATGGCAGTTGAGCAGGTCATCCCTTAGTTCCCTCGTCCACTTAAAGCGTCCATGTTCATTGCGTGGGTCGTCAACGTTGTGACCGTCTGGTGAGGCCCCTCCCATCTGTCTCTGACCCCCATCCGGTTGGGGTCGATTGTGAGGGGCCATTTCTGGGGTGTGTGGAACCAGAATAGGGGGGTTTCAGGGTGGTTAGCCCTGAAACCCCACGTCCGACATTTGTCAGAGAGGGTTACCCCTCTCTGTCCAGGGTGCACCGCGTGGAGGTTGCCGGTCCGGTTTATTTACTTTTTTTTTTCCGTTTCCGGAAGAAAATGCTGGACAGTCTCCCTGTGGCCTCCGACACCACACAGAGAGAGCGCCAGCGAATAATCTACAGCAACTCCCCACATCCCGCAGAGTTAGTTACTGTAGATTCCAGACTCGTGTGCCCTAAGTAGACGAAGGGATCCCAGGATGACCGCTTTCTGCATTTGACCAGCCAACCATTCTCCCGATGTTTGGCAGGCAGGCATGGTCTTCAATGCGGAGAGCAGCGTGGGCTTTATACCTCCGAGTACACCGATTATCAGGACGACCATTTTGACAGAGTAGCCTGGGTATAGCACTTGGAGCTCGTACCGGAGATCTCTGTATTTAGTCCGTTTCTCCTCCTCCTTCAAGGCGATGTTTGTCTCAGCAGGTGCTGAGAACTCGATGACATACATCACCTTGGTCTGATGGTCGAGGAGGACTATGTCAGGCTTATTGGCGTGAATTCGCCTGACGGTCGGGAACGAGTAGTTCCAGTAAATCCGGCATTTCTCGTTCTCGACAACGGACTCGATATCTCCGGGGACGTAAGGCAGCACTGGTGTTTGGTCTATCTGGTACGAGTGCCGTAGATGGTAGTATAGCACTCGTAAAGCCGCGTTATGTCGTTGGATGTAGACCGAAGTCGCATAAAGCGGGCATGCAGATAATAAGTGCATGAGCGACTCCGGCGCCTGACGGCAGGTCCTGCAGTTGATATCAGGCACCTCTACACCCATCACGCGACTGCGATAGACCAATGTGTTAATAACACCATCTTGGCAGGCCACAATGTATCCCTCGGTCTCCGACTTCAGCCCCGCTGACCTTAAAAATGCGAAGGTCAGCTCTGTCGATAAACCCAGTGCTTCTATGTTGTTATAGAAAACACCGTGCAGGGGTTTATCGACGTGCTGCCTGAACAGATTTCTCTGTTCGGCAGCTTTGATGTGGGCTGTCAGACGATTAGGCGGAAGCTCAGTGACTGAGTCACCTCGCCGGCCTTCTCGCCTGTAGTCGAACACGAGACCGAGTTCATCTGCGGCCCTCTGTGCTGCCCTAAACAATAAAGCGCCAACTCCCACAGCTTCATGATCTCTCACTAACTGTAGGAGTGGGTCCGAGCTCCTGATGACATTACATGCCATACTCATGCCACTCTGCCATGCATGCACTCCAGACTCAAGAGTCCTCGGCCCCCCCGTTGACGTGGGAGGTACACACGAGGAACGGACGATCTAGAATGAATACTCCTATGAATATTCATCATCTTGCGGGTATTCCTATCCAATTGACGCAGCTCATCTACTCCCCATTTGACTACGCCAAAGGAGTAGAGCAGAATCGGAACGGCAAGCATATTAGTGGCAGACACCTTGTTCTTCCCCGAAAGTTCTGATGACCAGATCTTTCGGAGTCGGTGTCTGTACTTGCCACGGAGAGAATCCTTTACTTGGTTCACATCCTGGATGTGGCGTTGTTCCACACCCAGGTATGTGTAGGTCTCTCCGGCATCCAAATGTCGTAGGATGCTTCCGTCTGCGAGCTGCGGATCTTCGTGGAATTCCCCGCATCGTCCTCTCTTGAGGTGGACGACTGCGCATTTGTCCAACCCAAGCTCCATTCCAATTGCCCGCGTGTATTCCTCGACCACCCTGAGAGCATTTTGAAGTTCTCGCTCTCCGGAGGTATAGAGTTTAAGGTCATCCATATAAAATAAATGGGTGACCTTATGCCTCCGGTTGCTGGGTGGCCCACAGTGATACCCGCGGGTTTGGCGGAGTCCAACAGATAGCGGCAGCAGTGAGATGCAGAAGAGGAGCGGACTCAAAGAGTCACCCTGAAACACTCCTCTCTTAAATGTCACCAACTCTGTCGAAACTCGCTCGGCACCAGATGTTATGGTGAAGCGAGTTCTCCAAAGCGGCAACAGTTGTTCGATGCATCTCACTAGTGGTGCTGGCACCGCAAGACATCCGAGCAAGTGTAACAAAAGCTCGTGGGATGTTGTATCAAATGCCTTGCGATAATCAATCCAAGCCATTGACAGATTCCGCTTGTACTGCACAGAATCCTGTGTAATACAGCGGTCTATCAGCAGGTTTTCCTTGCAACCTGCCAGGCCCTTCTTGGCACCACGCTGTTCGTTTATCTGTTGGTAGACCGGATCAACAGACCTCAACATCCTGGTATACAAGATACGAGTAAATAACTTGTAGCAGGAGTTGAGGCAGGTAATCGGTCTATAATTCTTTGGGTCAGACAGATCCCCCTTTTTGGGGATTAGCACAGTTCTCCCCTCGACAAACCAGTCCGGAATTTGCTGCCCCTCGTTCAACCATGAGTTGAAAACTCGGGCCAGATGGCGGTGGGTGGAAGGAAACTTCTTCCACCACCAGTTGTTTATACCATCTGGACCCGGGGCAGCGAAGTTCTTGGTTCCAACAAGTGCTTGTTGAACCTCTTCCGTACTGATTGCCGGGCACACTTCTTCTGGCTCTTCTAAGACTCTACGACAGAGAGCCTCGAAGTGTGCTATAGCTGGAGTGTCATTATCGAATGGACTCGCGACTTCGTAGATTCCTTTCCAGAAGGCTTCGACATTATCAACAGTTGGCGGATTTTCGACAACACGCTGTGGCTCTTGGAACAGGCGAGACGGGTTTGTTTGAAACAATTTGTTTTGTTCCAAACTCCGCATTCGCCTGACCAAAGTTATCTTAATAGCCATTAGCGCTCGAATCCTATCTAGACAGTGCTGTTTGATGGTCTGCAGCACTGTGCGATTTAGAGTGTGGTGTTGGCGTCTCAGTCCGGCTGCCACTCGCCGGACCTTCGGTGTAAATGATCTACCTGCGACTATATAATCCACCACACTCTGGATTCGAGAAGCGTGTTGCCTTGCTGATCGAATTTTAGCTTCGATCTTCTGTACGCGCCGCTTAGCTTTCTCGACCCTATCAACTGCGCTTGCCAGGCGCTGTTGTGGGACGAGTTGCTTGGCGGCAGCGTACACCGCGCTGTTGATCTGCCAGATGTTGGCATCTTCTGGAAGCTACTCACTAATCAACGAATCCATTCGTGCCAGGTCTTGTGGCTTTGGGTTAACCCTGGTGTTAAGGTTAACCCTCGTCCTTAAAGCGATATCGGTGTACTCAGGAGGATGTTCCTCGTCAGCTGGTATTTGCCGCGGTGGAAGTGCGGCAGGCACTTCCTCACGCTGACGAGGTGCCCTTACGTAACCTGTTCTGCGCAGGAAGGATACTTGATCTCTCAGATGTTGTTGAGAGAAGGCGCGATACTCCGGGTGCATATCGCACCACAACCGGTGTAATCGCGCCATGTATCCCCTGCGCCCAGGTTCGCTGCTCTCATAGCAGTTAAGCAGGTCATCCCTTATTATTATTATTATTATTATTATTATTATTATTTTTTTTTTTTTTTTTTTTTTCCGTTTCGGAACGAAAGTGCTGGACAGTCTCCCTGTGGCCTCCGACACCACACAGAGAGAGCGCCAGCGAATAATCTACAGCAACTCCCCACATCCCGCAGGGTTAGTCACTGTAGATTCCAGACTCGTGTGCTCTAAGTAAACGAAGGGATCCCAGTATGACCGCTTTCTGCATTTGACCAGCCAACCATTCTGCCGATGTTTGGCAGACAGGCATGGTCTTCAATGCGGAGAGCAGCGTGGGCTTCATACCTCCGAGTACACCGATTATCAGGACGACCATTTTGACAGAGTAGCCTGGGTATAGCACTTGGAGCTCGTACCGGAGATCTCTGTATTTAGTCCGTTTCTCCTCCTCCTTCAAGGCGATGTTTGTCTCAGCAGGTGCTGAGAACTCGATGACATACATCACCTTGGTCTGATGGTCGAGGAGGACTATGTCAGGCTTATTGGCGTGAATTCGCCTGACGGTCGGGAACGAGTAGTTCCAGTAAATCCGGCATTTCTCGTTCTCGACAACGGACTCGATATCTCCGGGGACGTAAGGCAGCACTGGTGTTTGGTCTATCTGGTACGAGTGCCGTAGATGGTAGTATAGCACTCGTAAAGCCGCGTTATGTCGTTGGATGTAGACCGAAGTCGCATAAATCGGGCATGCAGATAATAAATGCATGAGCGACTCCGGCGCCTGCCGACAGGTCCTGCAGTTGATATCAGGTACCTCTACACCCATCACGCGACTGCGATAGACCAATGTGTTAATAACACCATCTTGGCAGGCCACAATATATCCCTCGGTCTCCGACTTCAGCCCCGCTGACCTTAAAAATGCGAAGGTCAGCTCTGTCAATAAACCCAGTGCTTCTATGTTGTTATAGAAAACACCGTGCAGGGGTTTATCGACGTGCTGCCGGAACAGATTTCTCTGTTCGGCAGCTTTGATGTGGGCTGTCAGACGATTAGGCGGAAGCTCAGTGACTGAGTCACCTCGCCGGCCTTCTCGCCTGTAGTCGAACACGAGACCGAGTTCATCTGCGGCCCTCTGTGCTGCCCTAAACAATAAAGCGCCAACTCCCACAGTTTCATGATCTCTCACTAACTGTAGGAGTGGGTCCGAGCTCCTGATGACATTACATGCCATACTCAGTGCCACTCTGCCATGCATGCACTCCAGACTCAAGAGTCCTCGGCCCCCCCGTTGACGTGGGAGGTACACACGAGGAACGGACGATCTAGGATGAATACTCCTATGAATATTCATCATCTTGCGGGTATTCCTGTCCAATTGACGCAGCTCATCTACTCCCCATTTGACTACGCCAAAGGAGTAGAGCAGAATCGGAACGGCAAGCATATTAGTGGCAGACACCTTGTTCTTCCCCGAAAGTTCTGATGACCAGATCTTTCGGAGTCGGTGTCTGTACTTGCCACGGAGAGAATCCTTTATTTGGTTCACATCCTGGATGTGGCGTTGTTCCACACCCAGGTATGTATAGGTCTCTCCGGCATCCAAATGTCGTAGGATGCTTCCGTCTGCGAGCTGCGCATCTTCGTGGAATTCCCCGCATCGTCCTCTCTTGAGGTGGACGACTGCGCATTTGTCCAACCCAAACTCCATTCCAATTGCCCGCGTGTATTCCTCAACCACCCTGAGAGCATTTTGAAGTTCTCGCTCTCCGGAGGTATAGAGTTTAAGATCATCCATATAAAATAGATGGGTGACCTTATGCCTCCGGTTGCTGGGTGGCCCACACTGATACCCGCGAGTTTGGCGGAGTCCAACAGATAGCGGCAGCAGTGAGATGCAGAAGAGGAGCGGACTCAAAGAGTCACCCTGAAACACTCCTCTCTTAAATGTCACCAACTCTGTCGAAACTCGCTCGGCACCGGATGTTATGGTGAAGCGAGTTCTCCAAAGCGGCAACAGTTGTTCGATGCATCTCACTAGTGGTGCTGGTACCGCAAGACATCCAAGCAAGTGTAACAAAAGCTCGTGGGATGTTGTATCAAATGCCTTGCGATAATCAATCCAGGCCATTGACAGATTCCGCTTGTACTGCACAGAATCCTGTGTAATACAGCGGTCTATCAGCAGGTTTTCCTTGCAACCTGCCAGGCCCTTCTTGGCACCACGCTGTTCGTTTATCTGTTGGTAGACCGGATCAACAGACCTCAACATCCTGGTATACAAGATACGAGTAAATAACTTGTAGCAGGAGTTGAGGCAGGTAATCGGCCTATAATTTTTTGGGTCAGACAGATCCCCCTTTTTGGGGATTAGCACAGTTCGCCCCTCGACAAACCAGTCCGGAATTTGCTGCCCCTCGTTCAACCATGAGTTGAAAACTCGGGCCAGATGGCGGTGGGTGGAAGGAAACTTCTTCCACCACCAGTTGTTTATACCATCTGGACCCGGGGCAGCGAAGTTCTTGGTTCCAACAAGTGCTTGTTGAACCTCTTCCGTACTGATTGCCGGGCACACTTCGTCTGGCTCTTCTAAGACTCTACGACAGAGAGCCTCGAAGTGTGCTATAGCTGGAGTGTCATTATCGAATGGACTCGCGACTTCGTAGATTCCTTTCCAGAAGGCTTCGACATTATCAACAGTTGGCGGATTTTCGACAACACGCTGTGGCTCTTGGAACAGGCGAGACGGGTTTGTTTGAAACAATTTGTTTTGTTCCAAACTCCGCATTCGCCTGACCAAAGTTTTCTTAATAGCCATAAGCGCTCGAATCCTATCTAGACAGTGCTGCTTGATGGTCTGCAGCACTGTGCGATTTAGAGTGTGGTGTTGGCGTCTCAGTCCGGCTGCCACTCGCCGGACCTTCGGTGTAAATGGTCTACCTGCGACTATATAATCCACCACACTCTGGATTCGAGAAGCGTGTTGCCTTGCTGATCGAATTTTAGCTTCGATCTTCTGTACGCGCCGCTTAGCTTTCTCGACCCTATCAACTGCGCTTGCCAGGCGCTGTTGTGGGACGAGTTGCTTGGCGGCAGCGTACACCGCGCTGTTGATCTGCCAGATGTTGGGATCTTCTGGAAGCTCCTCACTGATCAACGAGTCCATTCGTGCCAGGTCTTGTGGCTTAGGGTTAACCCTGGTGTTAAGGTTAACCCTCGTCCTGAAATCGACGTCGGTATACTCAAGAGGATGTCCCTCGTCAGCTGGTATTTGCCGCGGTGGAATTGCGGCTAGCAGTTCCTCACGCTGACGAGGTGCCCTTACAAAACCTGTTCTGCGCAGGAAGGATACTTGATCTCTCAGATGTTGTTGAGAGAAGGCGCGATACTCCGGGTGCATATCGCACCACAGCCGGTGTAGTCGCGCCATGTATCCCCTGCGCGCAGGTTCGCTGCTCTCATAGCAGTTAAGCAGGTCATCTCTTAGTTCCTCCGTCCACCTAAAGCGTCCATTTTCAAAGCGTTCATCATTGTTGAGACGGTCCGGTAAGGCCCCTCCCACCTGTCTCTGACCCCCATCCGGTTGGGGTCGATTGTGAGGGGCCCTTCTTCTGTTAATTGGTAGAACCAGAAGATTTGAGATTACAGGGTGGTTAGCCCTGTAATCCCACGTCCGACATTAGCCAGAGAGGGTTGCCCCTCCCTGCCCAGGGTGCACCGCGAGGAGGTTGCCGGTCCGAATTTTGCTCCCCTTTTGCTCCCTTATTATTATTATTATTATTATTATTATTATTATTATTATTATATTATGTTTTATAACTGTGACGATTTTAGAAATGGAGCAACTAAAAACTGAAACGTATTAACTGCGTCCCATGTCACTGAAGTAGCTCTATGAAAATCCGAAAAGATTTTGTTTTAGGAAAGAAATCCGAGACCCTTGTTGATAGTGCAAGAAAAATAAACCTAAAAGTATACGAACCTTGAAAAAATTAATACAAGCAAGAAATTAGGTGAAGATGTTGCAGTTACCATTGAATATACCAAAAGTCCCCTAAAATCGAAGCTGTGCTACGCCAACCATATTGAAAAATGGTGGTTAATTTTCAGATGTTTGTATATAAATCGTTTACTGTTGCAGATAGGAAGAAAGTTTTAACTAAAAAATGTAGACAATAATAAAATAAACAATTTTTCTCTAAATCAAACGGTTTTTGTATTATGAGCTACAGAATATTATTAAATTTCCAAAAATACCAATTTTCCACAAAATAAAAAATACATTGTAAAATGCGGCTTCTAAATAAAACAAAAAACATTGTTTTTATGAATATTATCACATGACAGAACACTTTAACCCTGCTGATAAGCACTCACAACGTTTTGTGCATCCAGATTTGCAACCATAGGATATGAGTTTCATCAAATTGCTAGGGGCTGTATCCCAAGATGAGATTGCATCTGAAGGGGAAAAATTTCTGCTAACCTTTTATGGGGCAACAAAGTCCCAGAACATTCTGCAGCCCATAATTCAAAAACTGTTCGAGTTTTCCTATCTGTAACGGTAAAGGATTTATACAGGGTGTACCCGTTTTAAATACAGAAAATTGAGGATTCGATAGATTTTTGTAAAATATATGGTTTTTGTGCTAAGAACTTTTTTTCAAAGACGCGTGGTTTCTGAGGTGCAGGGCGTTGAAATGTTTATTCCACATTTGGCAGTCGTTTATGTTAACGGAAACCTGAGGAAATGGCAAAAATTATGTGTTAAAAATATCACCAGTGGCGTAGATAGAGGCAACACGACACCTTTATTTCTTTACAACTTCTACGTTAATGGTAGATTACACCAAATTAAAATATTTTTAAATTATTCACAATTCTCTACGACAAAAACCACCTTTAAATTTTTTTGATATTTTGGATAGTTTTCCGGTAAATTGAGTTCATATTTTGTTCCATGTCTTTGTTAGTCAGTATGGATTTACCGAGGGATTTACATTCAAAATTCCCAAAAAAGCAATATTTTGTGATTTTAAAAAAATATAAACTTTTTGAAGATCTTTGATATCGTCTTAACCAAACATTTTTAGATAAAGGTAATTTAATGTCAGGAATATGTGATAGAGAATACTCTTTATACCTTTCGTAATTCAAATATATGTTATGTCCACAAAATGGTAGTAAATTGTTTAAAATACTTATGTTATAATATTGTTATATTAAACACACACGTGCACGAATTTACCCATCCTATTAAATTATACCTACGTATCAAATAAAATGTGTACTTTTAAATTATTTAGAAAACAATTTGTAAAAGTATATATGATATACTGGGGCATTATTTTGAACAAAATATTATGAAGAATAACTTTCCCAATAGGAAATACTCCCATATATTATTCAACCAGCGGTAACTCATACTTGTTATGAAAAGGAAATACAAAAAGCTAATCATAAAGATTTCAGTATTGTTTGTAGGAAGTAAGGTATACATTTTCTTACACGTAGAATAGCTACCAGGTGCACTTTATTCTTCGAAGATTTACTATAATCCCTCAAGATTCAGAACTCCTGTAAATGTTTGCGTTAAAATTAAGGCTTAGCTAGGGTTAGGTAAGATAAAATACGGGAGTTAATAATATTCGGAGAATCTTATGCTTAAAACTTTGCAATTATTAAGAGTTGACAGTTTATACTTTTATGAATTTTGTTATTTGCTATTTATGAATGATTAAATTGTAGATTCTTTATAAACCCATACTTATGATAATTATTATATTCAGTCAGGAATATACGAAACTATTCAAAATGAATAAGAATAGGGAGGCACTTACATTTTACTAATTATGTAATAAAAATCCTTCCAAGTGCAATTAATTCTGTACCGAATATTTCAACGATGCGCGATATGTGGGGTGAAGCATATTATTCATTAAATAATTTAAATATGAGTGAATAATCATAATATATGAACAGGAAAAAAGCTAATACTAAAATTGTAAATAATAATCATGTATCTACATTGTAATATCATAATTTTAGTGTGTCAGAAAAGGCTTATACATGGTAAATATTTAAAACGTCACTCATTCATGGTAATCTCGAAACCGTTAGATATACTACGAAATCGCTTAATTACATAAATGTTGTCTGCACTCTTGCATGTACTCTTTAAAATTCAGGCCTGATGGTTAGAAAATTTTTAGCGGGCCTTGAATTATCCTAAAATACTGAAAATTGGTTATTTCAATTTTCTCAAACAACTCGCTAACTCAACGGTTTGAGATATGCAAAAAATTTAATAGATGTTAAACCTAACGCAAACAAATGTCATAATCCAAACATTTGTACAAAAAATCAAATTACCTGTGAATGTGGTATATCCCAACAAGTATCAAATCTTTTGAGAAAACATTTTCATGATTATAAATAGAGTTTTGTACATGATTTCAAAATAGAAAATAGAATTATTGAAGATCAAGATCTTTCCTCCACAATAATCTGGTCTGATGAATGCACATTCGCTGATAACGGATTATTTAATCATTATTTAAGTCAGTGAAATCCTCGTTTATTATACGAAACAAGACATCAAATTCGATTTAAAGTGAATGTTTGGTGTGGAATTCTGGATGACCGAATAAAGGTCTATATTTTTTTGAACCAAACTTAAAAGTTGATCGGACCGGATTATGCCTTGAAAATATTGGAGGACATATTAAACATTTTGATTAAAAACTGTTATTGCTGATCCGCTCTGACCGCTCTTTTCACAATAATTGTATCTAAAATCGATTGCTCAATAGAATTATTATAGAATAAATACGTAGGTTCCCATAGGAATAACAAAAGTCGGACGTCGCGACGCTCAGCATCGAGGTGGTAGGAATATCATTTTCTAGTAGTCGAATAGATTTTATGACCTCATAAGAAAATAAATCTATTAAATTCTTCTCGTTTCTCAAATCGTTAGCGACATATTTGAGAAATTGATTTTTAGAATTTCAAAGAGTTCATAATTAGACAACTTTTGTCTAATTCAATCAATTTCGTATCTCTAACGGTTCTCGAGATTGTCATGGTGGCGGTTTATTTATAAATGGAAAATCCTTTATTTTATCTCACTGATACGTTCCACTTGTATTGACAAGTATATGTTTCTACTATGTGTGTTTCGGGATATTGACACTTATATGTGGAGAAATGGCCATTATTAAGAAACCGCAGCGGTACACGCATTCTTTGTGATATTGCGCTCTTAAGCAATAGGGATACATTTTACCTGGGAAAATTTGTTTAAAGATTCAAAATCTATTTCATTATGAGTTTTATCCACATTGAACATTTTAAGGAATCCTAAATTAAATCTTAAATCTTAAAATTTAAATTAATCCTAAAATGTGACCAATTGACGCTTGTGTAAATTCATTTATTTCCTAAAATAATGGAAACTCCTCTGGATCAACGTTTATAGATTATAGCCCCTATGTTTCTCTGAAGTAGTAGAACTCATGGCAAGCAATGTTTTTATGAAAATTATATATCGATCTCAGCTTCATTAGGTAGTGTGCAAGTATGAAAACACAATGCTTATACACTCTACTATTATAACTACGATATAATATATTATTATTGTAATTGCATCAGATTTAAGATGTAAATCCAGAAAAAAATCATTTGTATAATGATAACTCTCCATCTCTTTATATTTTGTTATGTAGCATTTGCCAAATCCAAAAAGAAATCGAAAAAAAAATTTGTATTTAAAATTATATACAGGGTGTTCCACTTACTCCCAACTCCAAACGCCGATTACTCGAAAACTAAAAAAGGTATTAAATTTCTGTAAATGGCAGATAATTGGTGGAATCAAGTGCTATATTTTCTCTTATAGTACATGCCGACGCCTTTAACGGTTTAGGCGTCTCGACGACCGGAACCAAATTTTCGTTGGTAATTTTAATTTTAAGTTCTTTTTTTAATTTTCTGTTTTTTTTTTTCGTTCATTTCAGAGTTGTCTAGCATTGAAAGTGTAAACACCATTTATTAAAATTTGTCAATTATAAGTCATCTAATACTATTGACTATTCTGTTAACCTAAATTTTATTTGTTAAAACAGTTATCGAAAGCTTAAATATTATTGTGTTTTGATTGTGGTGTTTGTTTTCAAGTAGTTTTTTAGTGTTTGATTCACTTTCTTTTTAAATATGGTTCAATACACAAAATAAGGAAAGCCTAGACATGGTGTTGGTTTACGGTCAGTGTTAGCGAAATGCATGGCAATCGAAAAATGTTTACGCACAGCGTTATCCTGATAGATCATAATTTTGATTTTAGCCAAAAATTTTATGCATTTTGGTGCATTTGAAAAGCCAAAACGGGACCGATCAAAAATAGTAACAAATGTTTAAACGGTTATCTAGCAGATTAATGGTACTGGTACATAAGTTAGAGACAGATAACTCTGAGAGGCGCATGAATTTTTTATCACCATTTGATTATTTATTTGGCCGTAATTAAATCATTTGTAAAAATTTTTTCGAAACGATGAAAGTACATTTCACAACAATGGAGTTGTAAATAGACATAAGAGCTATTATTGGACATAAAACAATCCCCGACGGATTACTGAAATAGGTAACCAGTACGTTTTTGGAATACTTACATGTATGGTGTGGTTTACTTATGGTTTTTAATAGGACTCCACTTTTACGAAGGTACTTTAAATGGTGATCGTTACTGGAATTTTCTTCGAAGAATTTTATCTCCACTATTAGATGTGCCGTGCCGATTGAAACTAGGCGGAACATTATTTTTCAACAAGATGGGGCCCCACCTCACAATGTGCAAATTGTATCAGACCATTTGAATGTACACTGATATTCTTGTAAGATGCCCACTCTTTGGGGGTTAATTTCGACTTTAAATAAAACATATTTCAATAACTATTTAATCATTTCGATTTAATCATTTTTTCCCAGGAATCCAAAAATTTGGAGAAAGAAAAATTGAAAGTCAAATAAAAAAGTTATAGATGATTCTTATATTATTTTAAACGGGACACCTTTATATTTTTAAATATTCTGATAGAGTATTTTTTACTGATTTCAAAAATATATCATTTGTCTATGATATTTTTAACCGTTTTTGAGTTATTAATATTTAAAATGGCATTGTTAAATAATTCATTAATTTTTATGGGTAGGTCATGACTCAAAACAAACTTTATAATTTGACAGTTCTATTATTTTCAAATATTGGATTCCTGGGAAAAATTATTTCGAAATGATTAAATAGTTATTGAAATATTTTATATTTATATAAGGCAGAAATTAACCCCCAAAGAGTGGACCTCTTACAAGAATCACCGTGTATAAGTACTCCAATCGTTCGTTTGGGATATACGCTCTACTACAATGGCCAGCATGGTCACCTGATTTGACTCCTCTCGATTTTTTCCTTTGGAGTCACTTGAAAAATGCTGTTTACGTAGAGATTATTGAGAAATATGGGGAACTTCAAAATAAAATCATTGAATCTTGTTCTGTTCAACATAGAACTCTGTTACGAACTGCCGATTTTGAGTTAAGACGCCGGTATGACTATTGTGTTCGGGCAAGCGGAGAATATTTTGAACAACTGTTATAAAATATTTTATTATCTTTAGATTTTAGATTATAAAAAATTGAACATGTTTAAAACATTTATATTTTTTTATTTAAATATTTCAATGATATTCTTCTATTTATTATGTAAATAAAAATGATATTCATTAGCTGATCGATTAATCTTAATCTGTCCGTTTTGACAGTTAAAATTTAGGTTAACAGAATAATCAGTCTATTAGATGCAGACATTTCATTAAATTCGCAAATTTGAATAAATGGCATTTACACTTTCAATGTTAAATAACTTCGATATCAATGAAAAAACGAAAAAAGTCTAATTATAAAAAGAACTGAAAATTAAAAGTACCATTGGTATCTTTAGTTTTCAAAACGCCTGCCATCGAAAATTCTCTTCAGGTCGTCGCGACACCTAAACCATTAAAGGCGTTGGCATTTATTACATGTCGAAATATGATCCCACCAATTAATAATGATAATAATAATACACCACATGTAATGACGACCTCCTTTATCCCAGAAGGCTCTAGAAGAGCCTGGTGCGGGAGGGAGCTACACATTTAAAGACAAGGGACACACATACAATATCCGTGTGGAAAAATCTCTCACAATATTTTCCATTGCCACGACCGGGAATCGAACCCGGGACTTTTGGGTGAGAGGCAGGTACGCTACCATCTCGACCATCGGTCATAATTATCTGCCATGTACAGAAATTTACTACCTCTTTTAGTTTTCGAAAAATCGCCGTTGGGAGCTTTAAGTGGAACACCCTGTATAATGTAAGTCTACCAGATCTGTGATTGTCTCTGGTTACAAATTCTTCCACTATTATGGATATGTTAGATATTCCGCTAAATATTGACAAATTGCAGTCCACGAATTTTGTATCAAAAAACGGTCAATTAAATATTGCTGTACACCTTTTGCGCCCTTGACCAGGTCTTCGTATGAAATTCCCAGTCTCTTGAAACTTATTAAAGTATTTGATACTGCTTCTTAAAAGCCATGAGATATTTTCTTGCCTATATATATACTATATTGTTACAATTTGTACCACTACAGCTTCATTGCGGCGTCTAACTGGTCGCACACTGTTGTTTTAAATAGAGGAAAGTGCAAACAAAAATCACTATTACGTACTTATTTTATTAAGTAGTGAGGGATAAGTACATCCCTCTGGTGGTCAGTTGCTACTACCAGTCAAGACATCGACGGTGTCTCTGTGACCGATAGCGGCCAAGCAAGCAACAAGAGCGGCGACCTCTAGCCCTGATGGACTAAAACATGCTTAATAAATAGGATTATAGGAAACAACTACACACCGTCGATGTCTTGACTGATAGTAGCAACTGACCACCAGAGGGATGTAATTATCCCTTACTACTTACTATGTGCTGGGTCTGCCATAGGCCAGTTTGGTTTGCCTCTGTTATTTGCATGGTATAAGGAGAATGGTATGCCCGCGCGCAGGTGCGGTGACGTCACTCAGTTTAAAAAGCGGCAGGGGTGACGTCACAATTAACCTCAAAAATATGTATTTTCTAAAATTTTTGAATATAACGTCAATTTTATTAAAATTTCTGCTTAGTTCCAGTACTATCAACTAAAATATTGTTCAGTGCATTATTAATAAAGTTTTATTTGGCTTAATCTAATAAAATAAGATGTTTCTTGTTAGTTGGAATTCTAACCTAAAATTAGCAGTCTATTTTTTTAATTTTGTCCAACCTAAGCGATCTATCACAATTTATTTTCCCTTTACGTCAGTCAAGAAACGGCACCAGACATATTAACAGTTGGAACTGCATCAGATCTTAAGTTTCTACTGTTTCTGGGGGGAATATAACAACATCTGGCTGTATTAAAGGAATTTCAAAATCTGTTGATTCTGTTGGGTTGAAATCTACAGAAGAAATAAGTGTATATAAACAGACAATAAGCAATGAAAAGGATAAACCGGCAAAATAAAAAATTAACCTGCTATTTTTCAAATTAATTGTATCGTTCATCCATATACTTTCGCGAGCTATTCAACGCGGAGAAATGTAAAATACTTGATATCAGTACTTTTTATCTTCGTGTAATAATTGTTACACCCAGGCACAGCAGAAGCAGGCATGTTGCTATTCGTTGACACTATTAAAAATATTAAAATAAAAATTAAACGTGCGCAATTACAACTGACATTCGACATTTTTTAAACTGAGTGACGTAATGCGCAGTAGATACACAAATTGGACGGCAACCTGACATACCATTCTCCTTATACTATGGTTATTTGTCTTTTCAGCTACCTGTGGCACACTGATGAGAACTTAAAGAGTTCGAAACCGGTCTGTGTCTGGTATAGAAAAGGCAAATAACAAATTTGGCTACCAATTTGGATTTATGTAGTTGTTTCCTATAATCCTATTAATTAAGCATGTTTTAGTCCATCAGGGCTAGAGGTCGCCGCTCTTGGTGCTTGCTTGGCAAGCCGCTATCGGTCACAGAGACACCGTCGATGTCTTGACTGGTAGTAGCAACTGACCACCAGAGGGATGTACTTATCCCTCACTACTTACTATGTGCTGGGTCTGCCATAGGTCAGTTTGGTTTGCCTTTGTTATTTGTCTTTTCAGCTACCTGTGGCACACTGATGAGAACATAAAGAGTTCGAAACCGGTCTGTGTCTGGTATAGAAAAGACAAATATCAAATTGGGCTACCAATTTGAATTTATAGGTATAATTCAATGGGAGTAGGGGCCTTTGCCCGTCCAGTAGTTGTTCCCTATAATCCTATTTATTAAATACTTATTTTATCACAAATAACTTAATTCACTATAAGTCTTAAATTATATAAGGATTTTTTTGTGATATAATTCGCGAAATACGATAAACACCGTTTGAAAATAGTTTGAAACAAGTGATCATATCCGTGTAGAATAACATACCACATCTCGTATAAGTTTAATGCGATTTGAAATTATTTTGAAGTAGGTAATAATGATAACAAAAAATATTCGATATTTCGTCTAATAATATTACCGAAAACGTAACAAGCTGTTAATTTTCTGTCAGCATTCCTACTATTATGTGGTATTCCTTTGATTGAAAATATTTTCATCATATCCACATTATGCGGAAAATGTAGATTTTGGGAACAATAAAAACAACAAATAGAAAAAAAGGATAATTGGATTTCGGACACACTGTATTTACTAATAGAATAAACTGTGTAAGCGGCGTAGCCATAGATTTTTGATAGTCATTAAATGGAAATAACTTTGTTTTAAGACCAAAAATCCAATTTAGCAATTCGAATAGCCCGGCGAACAAGTATAAATTTTATAAGGTGTTTTATGTCCGGGGATAAAAGTTTCTGTAATAACAATGCCGAAAGTTTTCGGTAAGTAATAAAAAACCAATTTAAAATTACTACCAGTTGAGACTTTAATTCTTTATATAAATTATCCCTAATACGATTTTAAAAGAATGCATTTGCAAAAAAGTTTTCTTATCGTACATCTACGCAACGGTTTCGATGTAAAAGTACCCAGTCTACCAGAATCGTTATTCAACGTTATCGAATCGAATATATTGAGGCAAATGCGTGCCATTTTGCATTTACATTTCAATGAAAGGGAATGGAAATGTATTTCCATTCTTATTTTCAAACTATAAGACTTCTCATGTTATTAAAATTTTGTCATTATTTTCAGATAAATTCCCTAGATAAAGGAGAGAATTCAAGCGATATCATAATTACATTAATTAACACAAGACTTAAGACCCCTTGTACTCTCCGTGATATCGACTTAGCATTTCGAATTGGTGGACATGAAAATTCTACTACTAAGCCCAGAAGCATTTTAGTAAAATTTGTTCAAAATATTAAAAGAAATGAAATTTCTAATGCCTAAAATATGGTTATTAATTCAGAGTTTGCTATACTCGAGGATCTGACACCACGATGTTATGAAATTCTTGTTGCTGTGAAACAGAAGTTTAGTAAAAGTAAGGTATGGTCTGCAGGAGGAAAGATTTATGTTTGAAGTAATAGAGATAGAGGCATTAGAGTTAAGATTGTTTTTGTTTATTTTTTGTTTTTTGGATGTATAAATTTTAATTTTTAGTTAATATTTAGATAGTAACCAAAACTAAGCCTGTTTATTACTCTACTGGTATCTACATAAGATAAAAGTCTGTCCAAAATTTCAGGAGAAAATCTTAAAAGATAAGAGAATTGTTATTAAAAATAATTTACAAAATTTAATAACTGCTTTAACACCCTGTATAAGGAAAACTACTTACGTGCCAAAATAAAAAACCACACTACAAAAGTCGCATTATTTTTGTCTAAATAATCTGTGGTTAATGGCTTGACCTACTTTTTCTTAACATCCTGTACAACAACATTAATATGAATATTTTACGCCCATTACTATTCTTCCAATTATATCTAAGTTATTAGAAAATATTGTTCAAGAACAGTTGAATGGATTAATCGACACAATCTTGTTTTCGCTGTCATTACAGACAACTACTACTTTAAACTAACGATATTTTTCGAGTTTAAAATAATAATCAAAATCCATAATTGCAGATGTCAATTCTATTCGTCGGTATTAGAACAATAAAAAAGGAAATTTTACACTACCTCGACGTTTTGATTTATTTTTGGACTCAGAAGAAAGTATCATTCAATATTTTTGTCATACCAGCCGATTTTGAACAATTGAACGGCAATCGGGTTTTTCAGCAGCCTATTGTAGTTCAACGAAAATTATTCAAAAACGGCTGGTGTGACAAACATTTTGAAAGCTTTTTTCTGAATGGGGAATAATTTTATTTAAAACTTTTGTTTCGAAAGTTTGTAGCAAAAAAACTACCCCAAAAAAAGCAAGCTGTTTTAATATGAAATTTGTAATTTTATTCGCCTACATCGAGGTCATAATGAATGAAAATTTAATTTTTTTAGTCACCACCATATTGGTCTTGGAAAAATTGATATTCATCATTCCCCTTCAAGGTGTTGTAGCTCCCTTATTATGCATTTTAGGACATATTATTATGTTTATTAAAGCAAGTTCATTTATTTTTTGATAAATTAACGACCTCTGAAGTTTGGTACACTTGTGGTAGATCACCCTGTACAGTCATTGTGATAGAAATTGTTGCATAAATTTTGGTAATTGTTTATACTTTTCTCTTTTAATATGATTTTTTATTGAATGTCTTAACTTTTTTCTATCTTTGTAGTCCTGAAGTAGATTTAAAAATAAATCGAAACGTCGACGTAGCATAAAATTTTGTTTTTTTATTCCTAATACCGTCGAATTGACATCTGCGATTATAAAAGATGAGGACACGATTATTTAATACTATCAAAATTCATGATTAATTTTGTATGGCCTTCGACTCTTTAGACCATACTACCCTGGAAACCAAACTAAAATATATAGGTACTTTGGTGTCGGTGACAGGGCACTTCAATTTTTTCAAAATTATTAAAAAGGCAGGCACCAAAGAATCACTTTAATTAAATCAGTTTTCTGAAATCATTTCTATAGTTAAGGGTGTTCCTCAAGTATAGTAGTATAGTAGTATAGTAGTATCTTAGGTCCTGTACATAAACGTTTGGTTTTAAGGCATTCAACAGAATAGTTAAGTTAAGTAATAAACTAAAGTTTCTCCTCGTAAAGAATTGTAAAAACTATTTTTCTCTTGTTCTATAAATAGTCAATTTTGTTTCTTTTCATAGAGGTGCTTTTTTGCTTGGGAATTGAGGCTAGCAAAACGGCATTACCCTATGGTTGAATAGTTGAGGAATTTTAAAATCATATAATAAGTAACCTTCATTTTCGCTAATGAATTCATCGCTAGCGCTTTTTTCTTCACTCCTATCTTCGTTATAATTATCTCTTCTTCGTGAATAGTTTCTCCTTAGAAGATGAAATCACTGTTTGGAGTGTTCCTTGAGACATGCGAAATTTCAAGCTTTACCATTACCATTTAAATGTAAATTTTTATGTGGCTACATTATTATTTATCCACGCCATTGATTCCTTAACCAATGTCCATGCTTAGTTACACTTTCTTCTAACGTGGACTGAATTCGATTGCCAGACTAACTAGCAATATCAGTACAGGCAAAATATATTTGTCTGTTTTTATTTTAAATATGCCACCTTCTCTTGGCTTTGGGTTTGGGTATTGTCAAATTTACGTGGTGTGTTAAATATTTTTTATGACACTTGGAAGTGGAAATGAAAAATGTACTTTTCCAGCTGTTGTAAAAACTAAATTATATCAGTGTCACTCAGTTAGGTATTTTTTAATTTACATATACCAAAGAATTTAGTTTTATATCCTACACATGATTTTGAAACTTTTTGTCGATAAAAAAAATATTACTGCCACTACTTAGCTTATCTAAAATACTCTAAAATTTGCGCGATTCTGCGATCATTCGGAATGACTTCAAATGAAAAGTTTGTATTTGGCAATATTCATCGTAGTACAAACAAATGCAGACAGATTGATGAATACTTCGAAAGTTGTTTAGATTTTACAGTAATGAAAATGTTTGCTCGACAGCCAATATTTACGATTTTTAAGCAAAGTTTTCTTTTCAATTCGATTCCACCTGCAAGTTTTCTTTTTTGGGTTTGGTCACTTCTTACTTGGGATTGATTCAAGTAAATCCTCTAAAGTTTTTTGCATTCTAGAGAGTCCTAGGGGAAGTTTCGTTGTACCTTAACCAGGTTATATCTTATAGAAATGGACAGAAATCGATTAAGATTTCGGTTTAGATATAAAATTTCACCTATGCATTCGCCATATTTTATATAAACAAAGGACTAATAATAACTACGATTCTCATGCTGTAACCTTCCTTCCCTCCATTCACTGGACAACAAGCTGAGAGACATAAATGATAAACACGAGTTGCTGAGCTGACTCCGTACAGTTCAACAAGTTTAAAGAGCAGAGAAACAATCAATTTGTCGAACGAACCCTGCACAAGACGACAAGCTGTGAACGATGAAGAAAAAGACACACCTTGCCGAAAGGGCTCCATACAGATCCACAAGTTGCGAAAATAGAGGCCAGATAAAGATGGTGTATTAGCTTTCTGCACGGCACAATGAAAACGTAGGTATGCAAATATTTTAGCTCTGTGCTTCGGGATTTAAAGAAAATTTTAAAATTGGAACAAAATATATTGATCTAAGGTTCAAGTGTTTATTACTGCTATTACTTAATATTTGCAAATCTGATCAATAAATAATGGTAGGAAAGATTTAATAAACTAAGAGGCCGGAAATACTAACTACATTCTATTAAATATAAGTTTTTTTAATTTGATTAAAACTGATAGCAATAATTCTACAGGTCAATGGAACGAAATATTTTAAAAAGTTTTTAAATGTGCTATGTATTCAATTTAATTCAAAATTCAAAGTTGCTTAAACACAATATATTTTACAATAAATAATACGAAATATTATATCTTATAGTTTTAAAATCATGAATAATCTTAATTAAAATATCTCACTCTTTGTACTGCAGGTGGCTGGTGAACTTTTCAGGCAGGAAGCAGACGAAGAAATGTCTTCTCGTACTATGATTTCCGATTTTAAGCACGTGTGCTGACTGTTTCAGAAGTGGAGCCACATACGTGATAAAATAAAACTTATTGGTGCAGACTATCTGCCTAACTTTACACATCGTGATTCTACTATTATAATAAAAACTAAATTATTGTGCCTGATGTTATTTGTTGTAATATAAACTAACTCTTTATTTTGAAAATAATAATAATAACTTTAGTAAAAATGGGCAATATATTTACGGGAAACCAATTCAAAAGGGTGACCTTAAGATTTATTACAGGTTCATAGTAGCCGAGTAGATTAATGAGTTTGTACGTAATTACTCTGCTGCAAAGATCGATGAATAATATTAAGTAAATCACAAATCAGTTTTTAATTTGCAGGACAGTAAGAATTCGTGCCATCGATCTTTGCAACAAAGTAAATAGATGCCCATTCGATCTCCTTGATTTTACTTACAGATTTTCTTACAGTATTTTCATTCGTACAGATAAGAGGCCACTAAAAAGTTTAACAAAAAAATTTCAAAGACAATTGCATAAAAAAATCACGGTTTCAAATTACTATTAGGTATTAAGGTCCAATTCCTTTTTAGTTTCAACTAATAAATAGTTAATAGTAGATATGAATTAGTAAATGTTATTTCGTAATTTTAGAGATTTTTTTTTAGATGGTTTAGTCTTTTTAAAATTTACCTCGAAATTTACGTTAAACTACTTTTGCGGAATAAATGTTTGTCTTGTATAACGATGTCAGTAATGTAGTTGTAGGATACAGAAATATAAAGAGGTACCTATATAAATCATGATTGCCGCCGTATACCTAATAATCACCAAAATATGAAGGACTTAATTCTAATAAGCCAGAATGTCAGAGTGTTGTATATAGTGCAATAGGGAATATATTTTTATTTGAATTTACAAATGCATTAAGTTTAATGTATTTAGACAAATTGTACTGCTGGCTATCTAATAAAATATCCAAATAAAGATAATTGAATATTTCTGTAAATAGTTTTTTTAATATTGTCATAAATAATGTGTTAAGTGGAATAGTAAACCGTTATTGATTTCATTGTTTTTATGGCTTAAATGTCATTTTAAACTTTATGTATGAAGGCAGTAAACGTTTATAGTCGAGTGATTTTCCCTGTATACCCAAATTCAGGATATCTTGAACATGAGATCGTTTTCTATTACTCCAATTCCTGGAGTGTTGTTTGTAGTATATACAATATATACATTTAACAGACATCTTACAGTTTGAATTTACATTAAAATGCAGATTATTGACAAAAACTATATAACTGCATTGTTCCCAGCTCTTCAATCCACAGTATTGAGAAGTACTCTACTACTAATCATCTAAGTAGTTCTAATATTGCAAGTCAGAGATCTACAATGAAAATCTATCTATGGAAACAACCAATTTCATTATTTCGGCTTTTAATTAAACTGTATATTTTAAATACATTTGTGCATGTACTATCGCGGCCGAAAAAAAGTAATCGATTTTTTATCAAGTAGTACCTATGTTTTTTCGAAAAATTTTCCTTTGTAAATGGGAGTGTTTACATCAGTTATGTCAATTAAATTATTTTGACAAGAAATCATTGGTGGGGTCGTATTTATTTAAAAAAAAACTAATAAAAAATAAGTTGTTAATATTTTTTAATTATAAGAAAACAATTAATTAGTATGGTTTTGAGAGAAGCAAAAAAAAGCTACAGCATCACCACACTTGGAGAAGGGTGGTCTCATAGAGATAGAATATAAGGAGATGCTATACGATATAAATAGGTAAGGAAATAACGGTACCACTGGGCGGAGCTTATTGTAGCACCTATGTGGCGGCTTTAACAGAGTTGGATTAAGCGCGTTCTCACGATTCGATTTTAGTTGGTCAACTTTCAACTTTCGTAATCAACTAAATTCGGTGCAGTTTTTGGTTCTTTTTAGACGAGATATTTAATCTAGTAGAACTAGTTTTATGGGGCTTATATGTCCCTTTGAAAGAAAACTGCACTATTAGTTCAATAGTACCAATTCCTACAGCTTCTTAATTGGGAGTGTGAATGATGGTGAATATGGAAAGTAAAACAATAGGCAAATAAGTAAATTTATCTTTAATTTATATACCCATGTTATACATTGTTTCAGAATACATAAATATACAGTACCCCAAGAAAAATTATAGCCAAATTGGAAACAAAGACGGGATGATCGTGCGTAAAGCGTAAATAGAGAAAATGATCAGTGAATGTGTAACGCCCACATTCCTTCGAAGTGGTACGTACCAATCAGAAGATTTTCTCCAGGGCTGTATTGAATAACTGACACGTCAGCGCATCTTCCTGTCGCAGTCCTTTGTGTATTTCGAACGGTTCCTATATTATGTCGTTCTGAAGTTTAACTGCGGACGTGGTATCAACCATGGTCATTTTAATCAGACAAGTTAGCTTCATTGGTACTCCGAGTTCGTTCATAACATCGTGCAACATCGACCTAAGAATGTTATCATACGCTGCTTTAAAGTAGATGACAAGTGGTGCATACCAGTGTTATGCCAATGTCAAATTCTCTGAATTTTTCTCGTATTTGATGCAAAGTGAACATTTGGTTGGTAGTTGAGCGACCTGGTCTGAATCCTGACTGATATTCTCCGAGGTGGGTTTCAGAGAATGGTTTCAGTCTTTCATTTGGGTTGGTCCTCCGGCCAGCAGCTCTTGAAAATGTTCTGTCCATCCAAATAGAATATATTTTTTATTGCTTATTAAGTTTCCTCCTTTGACTCTGACTCTACAGATATTAGTTCTTGGTTTAAAAACCTTTCTTGTCGCATTTATCTTCCCTTCTAAGATGCTTGTATTTGTCTACCGCCGCCCTTTGTCCTACGCTGTAGCATGGATAAAGTACACTACCAATAATAGCATTTATATACCATAATTTTGTAGGTACGGTTCTGTTTATTGTTTATACTAACTTATGAAATGTTATTCCCGACATCTTTTTATCCACGCCGTCTCTGCTACAGCAGCTACGCACAGCACAAGACAAACTAACAAAAAATACTTAGACAGTTCTCAAAACACAAATGAAATGGTAAATATTGCTCAACATGAACTGACAACAAATGACACTACAGTTTGACATTTTTGACAAAAAAGTAGTAGCAATATGGCGGACATGAAACCACTTTTGCCACGTGATGCCGTCTCCCTATTATATTCTATCTCTCTGGTTTATACTAACTTATGAAATGTTATTCCCGACATCTTTTTATCCACGCCGTCTCTGCTACAGCAGCTACGCACAGCACAAGACAAACTAACAAAAAATACTTAGACAGTTCTCAAAACACAAATGAAATGCTAAATATTGCTCAACATGAACTGACAACAAATGACACTACAGTTTGACATTTTTGACAAAAAAGTAGTAGCAATATGGCGGACATGAAACCACTTTTGCCACGTGATGCCGTCTCCCTATTATATTCTATCTCTATGGTTTATACTAACTTATGAAATGTTATTCCCATCTTTTTATCCACGCCGTCTCTGCTACAGCAGCTACGCACAGCACAAGACAAACTAACAAAAAATACTTAGACAGTTCTCAAAACACAAATGAAATGCTAAATATTGCTCAACATGAACTGACAACAAATGACACTACAGTTTGACATTTTTGACAAAAAAGTAGTAGCAATATGGCGGACATGAAACCATTTTTGCCACGTGATGCCGTCTCCCTATTATATTCTATCTCTATGGGTGGTCTTAACAACGCATGGCAAGTCAAATTAATTGCAGCAAAGGCACAATTCAAAAACTAAACAAAAAGACAGACCTTCCGCTATTATCTTTTTTGTACAAATATTCTTCATCAAACTTATGACCCCTGGGACGGTAAACTTGCAGTTGACCATTGTAGCAAGACTGAAATATCTTTTCGTCGGAAAAGACCACTGTCTCCCTGTAACGATCTTATTCATTAATAAAAGTATTTGCAAACTGCATTCTTGCCTCTTTATTATCATCTGTTAGTCGGTGCTTTTTAGCACTGGCACAGTTAAATAGACCTTGCTCTCGCAACCTGTTCTAACAGACGCTGGGAAGTTGGTTTGCTCTTTGGCTTCAATAGAATTAGAAAATGGGTTTAAATTCACATAGTTAACCAGGGTATTGTCGTTTTCTAGAGAACTCTTTCTTGGCCGCCCAGAACCCACTGCCCTGCTCAGATCATGAGTTTCTTTTCACTTTTTGTTTAGTTTTTGAATCGTGCTTTTGCTGCAATTAATTTCACTTGCTATGCGTTGTTGAGACCACCCTTCTCCAAGTTTGGCGATGATGTAGCCTTTTTCTTCTTCACTCAAAACATGATAAGGCATGATTAAGTAATACAAAATTTATTTTTGCTTAATATGACAATGACGTTGACACTAATAAAAAAATATTGGGATTGATGCGACACTGAATAGAACCATAGTTACAACGGGAAAATCAGTCGATTACTTTTTTTCGGTCGCGATAGTACATGAACAATTATAGAATGACTTTTACGCTTGTTTACAATTTTGTAACAGTAAAAAAAAGTATTAATAAAAGTAGATTTTTAAGACAATTATATTATGAAGAATAAGAAAAGATGGAAAAAACTTGTTTATTCGTCAGCATTCATTATTCATTCACATAAGAATCTTCCGGAATGATGTCAACTTAATTTCCGAAACGTGTGTCGACGTCAGTATTTGGTGCTTTCGTGTCTGTTAGAAACCATATCAGCGTCAGTTCTACGTCAATGATCAACCCTAATTAACATAAGAATTCAAATATTATCGACAAAGCAGACCAAATTCAGTTATAAAAAAATTTATCGTTAACTTTTTTATTATTCAAATTGGAGTAGTTAAGATCCCTAGTTATTTCTCTAAAGTACCTACAATATAAATAAAAATAAAATTTATATTTCGCTTTATTATTTTAAGCAAGTTTACAACTTTTATCGAAAATTTCGCCCCTTTCAAATAACTAATATTAAAGACTACAACAAATTTAACTCAATAGTATTTGAATTTAAAGCAGCGAAATTTTATACCAAAAAGAAATAGCCGTCGAAATTGAAAAGAAAATTTGATTATTCTAGCGAAAATAAATTAGGATTGTATCGTTATATGACGACAATCTGGGCAATGCTGCTGATTGGGTCAATAAAGTGTTCAACAATGAAATACTTGGAGAATTTCGTCATATAAAGTTTCAGCTCGAATGAATTCATTTCCTTTCATTTCAATTTACGTCGCTCGTTACTGAAGTATATCAGTAACAATCGCGATACAGCAATCAGTTTTGTAAATTTTCATACATATCTGTTCAATATAATAATATATACTGAAAGAAACTGCATTTGTCATAAAAATATTTACTAGCAAGCCATCCAGTACTACAACGACTGATAAATCTCACATGTAAGTTTACTTAAGAAAAAAATACAGAATATTCTTTCGCATTGTAACATTTTATAGTAAGTTTTGTAAATTACATAAATTTACAATATAAAACGTATTGTTTATAAATGACTTTGTTTAGGCTTTATACAAGCATAATAACAACAAACATATCCAAATTGATATACTTATATTGATGTTTCATCTCTAAACATGCTATTATTAAATTCATTGGACTGTCTTTAATATATGATGAATATTGGATTAAAAAATTATAAAATTCAAAACGTCTAAAAACAAATTATTAAAAAAATTTTTTTAACTCACCACAAAATTCATTCATTATGGTCACCAATTAAAAAACGAAGCCCACAAGAAGATGTAGGTACATATTCTTTCGCTCTTACAAGCTCTTCAGGTGGACGATTAATCTCGCAAAACAAAGTTATTTACTTGAACTTATATTTTATAATTAATAAACTGTCATGTAACCATAAGAAACAAATTTCTATAATTAATGCCGCCTACTAAATTTTATAATTTTTTAATCCAATATTCATCATATATTAAAGAAAGTCCAATGAATTTAATAATAGCATGTTTAGAGATGAAACATCAATATAAGTATATCAATTTGGATATGTTTGTTATTATTATGCTTGTATAAATCCTAAACAAAGTCATTTATAAACAATGCATATCAAGCAAAGAAGGAGAATTGTAAAATAAAACGTATACAATTAGTTTCAAATTAATACCGTAACTATAACAATTTATATACGTTAATTCCCGGGATTTTATTTTTATTTATTTCATCAAAAAGTGACATCTTAGTAAATTTGAAAATTAGAATACATTCTCACCCAAATTTTGACGAACTAAAGGAACAATATTTGGAAAAAAAAAGAAAAGACTATTAACTATAAACTATTATTTTAGTCATCAAATAACAATTATTCTCTGAAGTATTTGATGTGACATACAGGGTGTTCATTTTTTCAATTTTATTTTTTAAGCTTTTTTACATTTATTTTATTATTGAATAATGTCACGAAGTCAAATTTTAAACAAGACAAATTGACAATTCTACGAGCGATGACATTATAATAGTTAATTATTGTTTATCATGGCCTCATGGCATACTAAACCTAACCATTTTTTACTAGGATAAAAAATAAGAAAGTTAAGGGGGGTAAAATCTCTCGTGAATACATGAAATGATTGAAATAAAAAAAAATAAAAATGGTTTAAATTACCGCACCGGAATAATTAACCAACTGTCTCAAATTTATAATAATATAATATAATAAAATAATTTTTCAATGTTTTATTAGTTTAATATTTCAAAAAAATAATAATAAAAATTGCTTTTCAAATAACATTGTATAACAAAGTATTTAAAAATACCGCGTTACTGTAAAAATTGAATTTAATCAAATAGTGTCGCCAATCATTAAATTATACTATGACTGATGGTCGAGATGGTAGCGTACCTGCCTCTCACTCAAAAGCCCCGGATTCGATTCCCGGTCGTGGCAATGGAAAATACTGTGAGAGGGATTTTTCCATTATACACGGATATTGGATGTGTGTCCCTGGTCTTTAAATGTGTAGCCCCCTCCCGCACAAGGCTCTTCTAGAGCCTTCTGGGATAAAGGGGGTCGTAATTACATGTGGTGTATTTATTATTAAGAAATAAAAATGGAGAACTTCTTTAAATTATCTTCGCTTATTTTAAACCCGTCTATTTAAAAAAAAACAAAATATTAAAGTCAGACATTTATAAAAAACGCACATCCTTTTTCAATTACTACAAAAATCAGTTAAATTAAACAATTCAAAATTAGAAAATGTATTACAAACATTATAAATGGAAATACATGTTTTTAATTAAAATGTTATTGTGCAGGGTAATTCCTATAACGTTCTCACCCTTATTTTTTTATTTGTCTTTGGAAATAAAACAAAAATATTTAACGTAACTTATTGTATTGTTTCCAGGGATTTAAAAAATTTTAACAAAAAAAACAATTGAAAATCAAATAAAAGTGAGAAAAAACATGGCACTAATTTTTTTAATGGAATTCCCTGTGTATTTTACAGTTTTGAAAAAAGATTTAAATTCTCATTCCAAAAATATAACATAACATATATAGGTATAATTTACCTTCATATTTTAGTAAAACACTGACAATTATTATTATTATTATTTCAATTATTTTCAGTGTTTTAAAAATATGAAGGTAAATATATATATTTTATGTTATATTTTTGGAAGGAGAATTTAAATCTTTTTGCAAAATTGTAAAAATATACAGAGCTTTCCATTTAAAAAAACATCGCTTTGCTTTTTCCCACTTTTATTTGACTTTCAATTGTTTTTTTTTTTTTTTTTGTTGAAATAATATGTACCTACTATAAGTTACGTTAAATATTTTTATTTTATATTTGAAGACAAATAAAAAAATTCACCGTGTACTTTTCAATGAAAATTTTAAGGTGAGTTAAAATTAAAACAGTTTGTTTTAATCCTATCGATTATTGTAATTTATATTATAGTTAAATTTAAAATTTTATGTCTCTGTTTTGCTGATGACGAAAGCGATCGCTTTCGAAACGTTCAAATTAAACAAAAAATGTGTTTCTTAAATAAAACGTAGAACTTTATTTTTCCAAAAATAACCAACATTACTCACGAAAATTTCAAAATATTAATATTTTATAAGGTCGGAATCTTGAGGATTCAAAAAGCCATGTTCCTTTTAATATTTAAATTTTCTTCTATTTTTCTAGAGAAAGTATTTGGATTTTGTTTAAAAAATATGTATGTCGCTTGCGCCCCCATATTGGTTTTAGGGGGTGGAAAATCGCTTTTTTTGCGATTATCTCGGTATCGGTGTGAAATACGTCGATTATAAAAAATGTAGAACGTACGATTTTCTACATTTTTTATCGAAACTTTCTTTTCTAAGGTTCATAGTTTTAGAGCTGCGCCTAAAAAGCAAGCGTTTTCGTCAATGTCTCGGAAAATTTTATTTTTTTATTTATTTCTCGTTGTTTATTAATTTTTTACCCTTAATCGTTACTCCTTTCCACACCACAGAGGTAGAACGGTAATAGGGCGCGTTGTATTCAACGTGTTATCTCCAGTAGGCATAATCCACGAAACATCATGTCGTTGAAAATGATTAAAACTTTGACTTTTTCGAACTCCTTGTGATAGACCCGGTTGTTCTGGATTAATTAATGTTGAAGAATTTAGTTCGTCAGAGATTATGGACTCTTCCTGAGAATTTTCCTCTTGTTCTTCAGGATCATCACCATCACCATTATCATTTGGTATTTGTAAAGTGAGAAATTGATTGATTCCAGGTGGTTCATCGTCGAAATCGGGGATTATTTCCGGAATATTGTTACATGAAATTCCTGTGCAATATAATCGAACATTTCAAGCCTGCCTTTACTGCATGTTGTTCCATATCCCTTTTTACATTTACATGAAATGCATTTTAATAAAATTTCAGGTGCAGGATCTTTCATCATAAATATTGGAGTAGGACAAAATTTACTACTCATCCAACCCCAATCAACTGCATTCTGCATTTTTCGATTTGTTGTACCATAAGTTAAACTTGATGGTAGGTCCGTAAAGAATCATATCGTGCAGCATCGCTTGTAGGAGGCAAAGAGGCCACTGTATATATTATTTTTTTGTAATAAATGTAATAAAATGTTATTTAAAGTGACGTCATCATTATTTATTCTGTAAAGTTCAACCAAAAATTTTCCCCCCGCACAAATGATATCTTAACTGTTAACATTATCATCTTTGAATATTTGAATTGAATAAATCGCTGAGTGGCAAGAAGTCTCTCTATAATAAAGGTAAAGTTACATTTTTTAACCTGCTTCAGAAGAATAAATCACTTTCACTCCTGAAGAACAAGAGGAAAATTCTAATCACTTTCACTCCTGAAGAACAAGATGAAAATTCTCAAGAAGAGTTCCTATAATCTCTGACGAACTAAAATCTTTTATCGGCAAATTTTCAGGTATATCTTTATTTTGTTCGTTATTGTCTTCCCATAGCCCATCAATGAATATAAGAAGTTCAAAAAAGTGTTAATCATCTTCAACGACATGATGCTTCGTGGATTATGCCTACTGAGGATATCACATTAAAAACAACGCGCCCCATTAGTCTACCTCTGTGGTGTTGTGGTAAGGAGTAACAAATAAGGGTAAGAAATTAATAAACAGCTGTAAATTTTGTTCAAAAATAAAATTTTCCGCGAAATTGACGAAAATGCTTACGCTGCAGCTCTAAAATTATGAACCTTACAAATAAAGTTTCGAAAAAAATATAGAAAATCCTCCACATTTTTTATCATGACCTCAATCATATCTCGCACCGATCTCGGTATCGCGAAAAAGCGATTTTCCACCCCTTAAAACCAATAGCCGGGCGGTGCGAGCGGCACCGCCCAAGGTCGAAAACTTGGGATTTTAAATAATTTCCGAATTAAACAATCGTACCAAATATAAACTTTCCTATACCTTTTGCAGGGTAAAAGTACCTATTGATTGGGCTAAGTATATAAACAGATCACAAATCACAAAACTATACTCTCACTATAGTTTAACATATTATAAGTTCATGTTTTTTTAGTATTATATGAATTAACAAAAAATGTATGACCAAAAATAGTAAATATTTCCCAATCGGACCCCTTTTTCTTAGATATGGCTCCCTTTTAAGGGTTTGTAATTCGTTACACTTGTAGTACAATTATTATTAATTATTATTATCATTACTTTTGTCATTGTAAACTTAACTTAATATATTCAACAAAACTTTTACACTATTTAATTTATGTAGATAGGTACCTTACTACCTACCCTATATTTTTGTGTAAGATACCGGCTACCTGCCTATATTTTTGTGTAGCTATTTAAAATTACTTATCATTATTGAAAAAACTCCAAGGGAAATTTTATTACCATTAAAAAAAATCACATCGAAGTTGTTTAATTAAATATTTATTAATAAAAGAATATCGCAAGACATTTAAAATGCTTCTAAAACAGGAATTGCACGATAATAGGCGAATATCGACTTTACAAACGCGCTGAAGTTTAGAGTCGTTTTTTGACTGACAAGCCATGGTAACGTGAACCTTCGTAGCATCTCCAATGTCGGCCGTGACCGCCACGACATGGCTTTACAATTTGCAAGTTTTTAACGAAATTATCCATCGGATTTAGAATCTGAAAAAAGTAATGTAATCCTCGATCTTTAATCTACAACGTTTATATGATTTTTTTGATTAATCAAAAGATTTTCGAGTTAGGACGTTAGAAAGGATATTACAATTGTGGTATTTCAGGGCGAGACTTATATAATAAGGCGCTCCATATAAAAGCATTGTATATGACGATTTTAAAATTAAAAAAAAAATATTTCTGATTAAAATATTGGCATAAAACTTCAGTAGATGATGGACCAGGTGGCATGGATGTAAAAAACGCAACAAAAAAATTTTCATAATTTTTGAAAAACCACCCCTAGCAATCCCCTGTACAGTACGATTTTTTGACGACCTCTCGATTTTGCATTGTTAACGGATGGGGAATGATAAAAAGTGGGTCTCACATTTTAGCAACAAAGTGCAAACGAAAATCTTTTCTAGAAGGCTTTTGCGGGCTGGCAAACTCTACTAGATAGAGTATGGTCCAGATTTCAATCATTTTCTTGGATACTTAAGGAAAAAATGGGCTGTCATTATCTTGTTACATCCGGTATACAAATGTGTAGGCCCTCTACACAAAGTCGCTTTAGGAATAAGAGAAGTTTTATTACTTGTGATGTTTACTATGACAAAATTTGTAAATTAAATTTTATTTTATTTTATTATGCGTATGCAGGTCAGCTAAGAATTTATCAGCATCCGTAGTTCTCTCTTTAAATTTCCTTACTTTTATTACAACAATTCTTATATTTGGACAATATAAGTAGACAATGGATGTAATTGAAGGTATGGTTCTATATTACGATTTATGAATATTAAAACCTTTTACAGAGCAAATTATATGTTAATCAGATATGCACAGGTATATTGTATTGTTTTAGTGTCCATTTATATCTTGATGTTGCAAAAGGTTAGAAAACTATGGTTATTTAAATTTTGCCCATGTTTGTTTTGTATAGGTACTATATCAGTAGTTAAAAAATTTACGATATGTTCAAAACTTCTGTTATAAAATATTTAATAAAACCCTCAACGGGTAAATGAATTGCATTTTTATTAATATAAGAATGTTTAACGTAGTTTGAGTTTATAATAATTAGTAATAATGACAATTTAGCATGGTTTATTAATTAATGTGAAACTTTGATACATTTGAATCCAACAACGTGTAATTCAGTATTGTTCCTATTTTTATTGCCTTTTTTTTACTGTAACATAAACAACCAATAATCCAATTATCACTGTTTCCTATTAGCTCCTTTCCAATTAACGGAGTCAGGTTATTAATACCTGTACGTGTTGATGACAGAGGCCAGATGATTGTTTATTGCCCTTGCGAGAGCTGGTGCGGACGCTCAGAGGGAATTCAGAACTTCAGGGCTATATCGATCGAGTGGCGCCTTAAGACCGACCGCAAAGTTGGGTCACCTGTACTTTCCACTTATATTGCGAAAATGATTTATTACTGTTATTAAAGAGCTATTGAAAAGACCTCGGCGTTTTAGCCATTATGTCATTACAGGCAGGAGGTTAATATGTACTAAGAACATCATGTGGAGGACCATGTCAAAAAAGAATTATTATAACGTGATAGTTTTACTGACTTTAATAAAATCTAGGAGAAATTATGAAAATGTCTAGCAGAGCTTTACATAATGAATAATTCGTGATAAATGGAAAGCAAAATTGAAATAGAAAAGTATCAGAGTAAAAATAATTAACAGATACCCTGAAGGCTACAACAAAACCTTCTTGCAAACATCAGGGGAAACAAGTTGCAGAGGATGTGTACACCATGGAACAGTTAAAGGACATTAATTTGATCAATTAAAGGGAAATGAAACAGACTATTCAAAGGAACAAGTAGTAGAAACAATGTCAAATAGTAGGTATACATATTGTGCAAGTAAAAACAAAATTTCGGATATATTTCCATATGTACCTGAATTCTCCAATAGAACAGTGACACCAACTGATGACAAATTGAGTAAGAAAGAGAAAACCTCTGGGAGTATGGCCACTTGAAACCCACAAGTCAAAGCAGAGAAAAAAATTGTTTCTAGGAAAAACTAGATTTAACTTTTAACTACACTGACGATCAATTGAAGTGACCCAAGAAAAATTTGCATCAACTTCCAACTCATATATCTTTTGATGCAAGAATCGCAAAGCCATAAATCTTTTTAGGTATTATAGATATACGCTTCAAGAATATGTGACACATTTTGTTTGTCCTTGTCTCGTTTATTTTTGGAGATACGGTGGTGAAAGTTGAGCCATGTTTTTCTACCAAAGTTTGAGGTCGTGCATGGAGTGTCCCAAACCGTTTTCGGATATGACAATATAGTCATTTTGTACCCTCATTCATTGCGTTCATTTTCATTTTTGATTGATTGTGCTACCTTAATTGTTGTTGATTTTATGAGGTTTTCTATACAACAGGACATTTTTTGACTTTAAATGCTTACTTTTTTAAATGTTTACAATTAAATCTTACACGTACATAATACACAAATAAAAAATTTTAGCATTAAATGTCAATAACGAGTTGGTCCACCTCTTGCTCCTATAACAGCTTGATACCGTCTGGGCATACTGACAATGCAATTATCTATAATTTGCTGATCCACATGAGGCCATTCCTCTGAAACCGCAAAAGCAAGTTCTTCCAAATTGATAGCTGGTACCATTCGCTTGCGAAGGCGTCTTCCAAGTGCGCCCCAGACATGCTCGATAGGGTTAAGATTCGGCGAGCAGGAAGGCCATACCATTCTTGTGATATGTTCTTCGAAAAAATTGTTTACTACTAGAGCACGATGTGGTCTTGCATATATAGAAATTCAGGGTCTCTTTGATTCGCAAAAGGCAATACAATAGACCGCAAAATTTGATTGAGGTACCTATCCCGCGCATTCATAATTTAATTTGCGAAAAATATCAATTCAGTTCTCCCAATGTCAAAAAGTCAAAAAATGTACTATTGTATAGAAATCCTCATAAAATCAACAACAATTAAGTTAGCACAATCAATCAAAAATGAAAATGAACGCAATGAATGATGGTACAAAATGACTATATTGTCATATCCGAAAGCGGTTTGGGACACTCCAAGCACGACCTCAAACTTTGGCAGAAAAACATAGCTCAACCTTCATCACCGTATCTCCAAAAATAAACGAGACAAGGACAAGCAAAATGTGTCACATATTCTTGAGGCGTATATCTATAATACCTAAAAAGATTTATGGCTCTGCGATTCTTGTATCAAAAGATATATGAGTTGGAAGTTGATGCAAATTTTTCTTGGGTCACTTCAATTGATCGTCAGTGTAATACTCTTAATATCTGTACTTAATTTTTGATTACTTCAATATTATTAATAGATAATTAATATAAGCCTATGTATCTGCATTGTGTATCTTCTTTGCCAGATTCTCCTTCTCATTTTTTTGTATCTTTCGTGAAGAAATGAATACATCCACTTGTGTGCTTTTTGCATACTCGGCTGGCGTCTCGCGTGCAAAAGACACACACGTGAGTGAAATTCTTACTTTTTTCACTTGTGCTGTAATATTACCTGAACATTAGTCGGGATTTAGTCAAGGTAAATCTCTACTTTTCTTTCTGTTCTTATTTGGAATTTACTACCACAGTTATGAACATTTCCTAGACAATCTAAAAAAAATTTACTACCACTGCCTTAACTAGAATTAGTGAAAATATAAGAGCAATAGATAAAAATGAGGTGTCTGCATGTGTTCATTTTACTTGATATACTCTGGCTAATGAATGTTAGTCGTTGCGTCATCACTGGTGATCGTACGGGCCAAGGCGGCCGATTATACCAGTGCCGGCGATGAAAAGTTGATGATATGATTGTCATCCTCCACTTACAAAATATTTCATTATACCTTTACAATCTCATATTAGTAAAAAAATATATTATTGTCCAAAACTGCAAAATTAATCTTATAGATGTTGAAAATAACAATTTCTTTTATATGGACCTCAAATTTGTTTGTATACTGTAAAAATATAGCCTGCTTATTCTTGACACAAAGGAACGTCTATGAGTGAAACCAGTACCGCGTCGTAAACGCTCAGACAAACTTGCATCCACCTTTGTCTAACGCATAGCGTGCGAGAGACGCATTTCTGTTCAGTAGGTGGCGTTATGCCGGCGACGTTCGGGCCTATTGCAGTTTGATAAACAGTGCGCGTTGAATAAAGACAGCATTTAGATTGCAATGTCTGTGATATATTCAATCAGTCATGACGCAACGACTAACATTCGTTAGCCAGAGTATATCAGTAAAGCGTTTCACATAATTATCCGTAAATTGCAGTTGCAGTTGCAGTAAATGCAGTTGCAAGATACAGATCATTTATGCTTTATTTATAACTAAGTTTAAGTGAACAAATCCTATGCCGATGAGACGAACAGACCAGACATCAGCTGCTCTTTGCAGAGACCAATGATGCAGTATCAAAATATTTAAACTTCAAGATGCAGACATACCAACTCAACGAACCTATCTTTATTTTATTTTTAGCCTGCCATTTGGCATTTTTAAAGAAATATTGACAATAATAATTTTTTAAATATCACCATATTAGACCATTAACGGCTTAATACGTTGATTAATACGTTGATTTAATCAATTTTTGTCAAAAACCTTTATTTTTAATAATATTATCTGGGACGTTCGTCGTTCATGTCACTGATAAAGCCTAAATTATCTTAAAGGTGCTTGGGTCTTTTATGTAGATATAATTGCTACTTAATTCTGCAATAACTGGTATTGCTATATATAATACAAATACATACTAGTTTGGAGCTGCACTGTCTTTGAAATGTTTTATTCAATTGAAAATTGGGCTAAAAGTTTCCTCTTTTAAAAATCTCCGTAATGTTAGTGACCTCTGTATTTTTTATCGATAATTCCATGTAAATGGTTTAGCATGCTCTACATGCAAATCTTATGCTGATGAGACGAACAGACCTATCAGCTCCTTTTTTCAGAGAGTAATACAGAATTAAAATATTTAAACCTCAAGATGTAGACATTCACACTCAACGAGCTTATCTTCATGATTTTTTCTAATCTGCCATTTGGAACATTTTTTAAGAAAGTTGACAAAAATTGTTTGATTAAATATCACCTAACATGATCAACTTTTGTCAAAAACTTCTATTTTTAATATTTTCTGGGACGCATTATCTTTGAAATGATTTATTCAATTAATTTGGGATAGAGATTTCCTCTTTTAAAAATCTTCGTATTGTAAGTGACCTCTGTATTTTTTATCGATAATTCCATGTAAATGGTTCGTCAGAATTCGCATCATTATTGCCTCAACATGCAAATTATTCTCGTACTAGACAAAACGTAATTTAATTTCCCAATCATGTCTTCTTGGCATCTTACCCTCCTCAGATTCACTTGATTGATGATCGCATCTACAGCATTTCGACTGTGAAATATCTAAACCACTATTTTCATAGCATCAATTTTTGTCTGGCAATATTTTTTGTTTACACTGTATAAACTTGTTCCATACTTTTCAATAATACTTTAATATAATTAAATGTCTCTAAAGTCTAAATTGATAAGAATGCTAATTTCATAACTTTATTATTCCATATTACCCTAGGCATGCCTATAATGAAAAATAAATTGTGATATAAATTTTCCCAACACAATATCTTCATGAATTTTAAAGTAAGAAATCCAACATACCCGAATTTAGTGTCCTAAAAATGATGTATCTTGTATAACCAAATAACATCTCTATGATATTTGTCATCCCCTTACTCAGGATATCAATATGAAATTACTTTCAGCCACCTGAAAATAAATCTTATCTTTTGCGGGTATATGCGAATCGAAGCTCTCAACCATTCCAGCAGAAAATTGTTACCCCATATCTCCAATAATATACAGATGTAGCATGTGATGCTTGAGATTCAGAAATACAGAATGTGTTCATAACAAGCAACTTTATATTAGTTTTAGTAATATTACTGTTGTATACATGGGATGAGTAATTTAATGATGCACTAAAAATAGAAATTTTTGTATCTATTAATTTATCGGTGAGTAGTTATTTTAAAAAGTTATACGTTACTATTATATCGAATTAAAAGTTCTCCTCGAAGTTCTTACCGGTTAAATCTGTTATTTATTATACATATTACTTTTTATTAGTAGTTAATAGGCGCTCAGCCTAACTGGTTTTCGGTTTTTTGGTAACAAATTGAGTAAATCTGTAACAGGTTAAAGAAAACAAATCTATAAAAAATGTTCTTTTTTTCTGGTAAAACGGAGAAAACTAGTATAGTAAAATATTGCTAAAGTTTTTATAAATTTATTGGTGAAAAATGTGAACATGTCTTACATATTTTTAGGAATGAAACTTGCGATTGCGCATGCCTGGTAAAAGTGGTGTCAAACATTGTTTTTAATTACTCTACCATAAACTTTTGACTTTTTTTCTTCAATAACAATGTTGCACATATTTACATGTATGTAAATTGCTCCTAGCTGTTCCACTATACAGAGAAGTCCAGGATGCTTCGAACACGACAGGGATTGGGACGAATATACGAGTGGCCGATAACTCGCCTCAGTTCGAAATTTGTACATTAGGAGAAGGGCGTGGCAGTGCGTTGTGGCCAGTGTGGCCACTCACTGCTCAGCCTCAGCAGTCAGCACGTCAGCAGACTGTTGTTAGTATCAATAGTATCTCATTAACCGATGTAGAACTCATGTCTGAAAGAAATTTGATTTACGTATTCTGGACCAACGTTTCGAAATTTTTCTAACTTCAATAATTCATGCTAGATAGGATTAATTATTGTAATTTAGAAAAAATCTCAAAACACATTTAAATATTTCCATTGTTTGTTTTTTTCGCAACAAAAATGTAATTTTTTACAATTCTCTTTCTTTGTTTGATATGCATTCTTTATAAATGACTTTATTTAGGCTTTATACAAGCATAATAACAAAAACATATCCAATTTGATATACTCACATTTTTATCATGCATTAAAGAAGATCCAATAAACTTAATAATTGTATGTTTAGAGATGAAACATCAATGTGAATAATCAAATTGAATATGTTTATAAATGCTTTTTGTTATTATGCTTGTATAAAGCCTAAATAAAATCATTTATAAAAAATGTGATTCTACAACATAAAATTAATTGTCGTTGCACCTCGAGTGTTGCAGGAGGTCTAATAAAAATTATTATAAAATAAAAGAATCCAAACAAGGAACAGTAGACGCGAGAGCCATCGGCTACAGCGCGGAGATCCACGATTCCCGGGCACTGTGTCCGCTTGCCTACAACTGGTATACTCGAGTAAACTTTAACGTGGCGTGTGGATGAGTTGATATTGTGCGTATTATTGTATTTTCTATTGCACACAAAATTGAAGCAATGACCCAAAACCATTGTTTACGTATAAACATACGTGAACAATGTTTTTGGGTTATTGCTTTAACTTTGTGTGCAAGAAAAAATTAAATAGTATGCACAATAACAACTCATCCACACGCCAAGTTAAAGTTTACTCGACTATACAAGTAAATCGCGCAAACTAGTACCCATGTTCGAACCTCCTCGGTCTTTACTGTATGTATAGTTGGTATTATTAGAGACCTAAAGTTAAGTCGTTTACAACCCCATAACCAATTTTGTATTATAAATGTGGAGCAATCAACTAAAATCAGAAAAATCTATTATGTGCAAGTTTTCTGTTTTAAAGAAAAAAAAACTGATATTTGACATCCTGATATCTAAACATAAAATGAAGTGCATCCTACAAAGTTGAGTTGATAAACCTTAAATTAGAAATTTTACACCTGCCTTTTCTTTGCTTTTTATATAATTTACTTAATCAATATGGTTTTATTACCACCAACTTCACATACAGTCAATCTATAAAATTCAGAAATGGCTAGGCAATGAAAAAAATCCACAATAGTGGGGATAGAAGAAAATTAACGGCTTCTTACTACCTGTGACAATCATTTTTGTGCCGACACCAGAATCAATATTGCAATTTATCTCCTGCACCCGCAACAGAATAGCAGGTTTAAGATGCTCAAAAATTTACGGAAATTGTCAGGGAGTACAATGTCTAAATGCATACATGAATAAAATTATCGAGGATCTAAATGACGAAGAAGACTTACACGCACTCGTCGAGAATGCGAAAATTAATTTGGGAGATATCGTCCAGGAGACGGATGCTATCGATTCCAATCTTCTTTAGATGGAAAGTAATACTTTATGTTTTATTCAATATAATATAAAATTTTAATTTACTCGAAAATACTCACTTATGCAATGATTATGTACTCTTTTCATTTAGAAGAATATATTCACAGATAACAAGCAGAAAATTAAGGAAACAAACGTAAAATTGGGAATTTTTTTTTAATAAAAATATAAAAAATTAACATTTCTCTAGAAATAAAAATACGTTATTTTTACTTTTTGAAAATTGCTCTTGGGTCAATTGACAATTTTTATTATTCATGTGAAAATCTAGTTCATCCCACGTTTTTCCAAGATGGCGGTTCCGACTCACCCTTTACGGTTCAGGACTCTTCAGTTTCTTGAGATATTTGTATATTTAAACGTATATGTCAACGAATTCGCTAGGTTCATGTCTATTTTGGACATTTTACATATACTATTAGCTGCGTTTAATAGTTTGCAATTAATCGAAATCGGTATTTGTAATTGTTAAGAATCACTTTTCATCTTCAAGAAATTATTTTAAATTATTTTAGTTTTAACATTAAAAAAGTTTGTTGGTGAAATAAATGTCTCCTCCAGTTGCATCTTTGCGATGGACTGTGAATTTTTTTTAATGTAATTTCGAGTATATTTTTACAAATTTGAAAAAAGGTTGAAATTCAGTTACCAAAAATACAGGGAGCGGCAGAACAGACTTTACAATTTAAAATTGCTCTAAAATCAATATGCATTTTTTAAGCGTGCGATGCTTCTATCCATTAAATAAAGCATGTTTTGGAGTTTTTTTGACAGGTGTCAAAATATTGGATCGGCAGAATTTACTTTATAATTTCAACTCGAAATAAATATTTTATTTGTGAAGTAACAAGATTTGACAAAGAATTTTACAAAGAGAATGTGAATTTGTAAGAAAAAATTGGGTGGGTTAAATGGCCCCCTTCCATCTCCATACACTCTTCTAACCGATGAACGAAATTATTCATTACGGCTCGTAACACCGCACCAGGAATTCCATGAATTTCGTCGCTAATCGCTTCCTTTAATTGTTTAATTGTTTGATGTTTGGCTTTCGTCGAAATACCCGACTTTTGAAAAAACTCCACAAAAAATAATCGGGTGCAGTCAAATCGGGTGATCTGGCGGGCCAGTTTATGCCACCACGGCGTGAGATTAGACGTAAAAGAAAAAGTTCTCTAGAGGCAGTTAAACTTACATCTTTTGATCTTTTTGCGTGTTTACTGATCGCGGACAATCTGAATGTTTAGAGTTGACAACGGATCCTCCAGTTTACCATTTTCTGACCCAACACATAATTGTTGGATGCGACGGAACACATCTCACGCCAAAAGTTCTTCTAAAATCACGTTGCACTTGAATAATACTATTATTTTTTATAAAATTTTGAACACAAAAAATTCGTTAGTTTCTACGCCAGTCATTCATTTTGACACCTGTCAAAGAAACTCCAAAGCATGCTTTATTTAATGGATAGAAACATCACACGCTTAAAAAATGCATATTGATTTTAGAGCAATTTTAAATTGTAAAGTCTATTCTGCCGCTCCCTGTATAACGTAACATATATTTACTTTCGTATTTAGTAAAATACTGATAATTATCATATTGTTTGCGGTTTCCCGATGCTGGACAGTCTCTCTGTGCAACGAATAATCTACAGCCACTCCCCACATCCCGCAGGGTTAGTGACTGTAAATTCCAGACTCGTGTGCCCTAAGTAAACAGAGGGATCTCAGGATGACCGCATTCTGCATTTGACCAGCCTACCACTCTGCCGATTTTTGGCAGGCGGGCATGGTCTTCAATGCGGAGAGCAGCATGGGCTTCATACCTCCGAGTACACCGATTATCAGGACGACTATCTTGACAGAATAGCCTGGGTATAGCATTTGGAGCTCGTACCGGAGATCTCTGTATTTGGTCCGTTTCTCCTCATCCTTCAAGGCGATGTTTGTCTCAGCAGGTGCTGAGAACTCGATGACATACATCGCCTTGATCTGATGGCCGAGGAGGACTACGTCAGGCTTATTGGCTCGAATTAGCCTGACAGTCGGGGACGAGTAGTTCTAATAAATTCGGCATTTCTCGTTTTCGACAATGGACTCGATATCTCCGGGAATGTAAGGCAGCACTGGTGTTCGATTTATCTCGTGCCTTACGTAGGTGGTAGTATAGCACTCGTAAAGCCGCGTTATGTCGGTGGATGTAGGCCGAAGTCGCATATATCGGACATGCAGATAATAAATGCATGAGCGACTCCGGCGCCTGACGACAGGTCCTGCAGTTGATATTAGGAACCTTTACACCCATCACGCGACTCTGGCCACAATGAATCCCCCAGTCTCCCGACTTCAACCCTGCTGACCTTAAAAATGCGAAGGTAAGCTTTGTCGATAAACCCAGTGCTTCTATGGTGTTACAGAAAACATCGTGCATGGGTTTATCGACGTGCTGCCTGAGCTGATTCATCTGTTCGGCAGCTTTAATGTGGGCTGTCAGACGATTCGGCGGAAGCTCAGTAGTTACTGATTCTAAATCAGCACCTCGCCGACCTCCTCGCCTGTAGTCGAACACGAGACCGAGTTCATCTGCGGCCCTCCGTGCTGCCTTAAACAACAAAGCGCCAACTCCCACGGTTTCATGATCTCTCACTAACCGTAGGAGTGGATCCGAGCTCCTAAGGATGTTGCCATACTCAGTGCTACTCTGCCATGCATACACTCAAGGCTCAAAGAGTCCTCGGCACCCCCCGTTGACGTGGGAGGTACACACTAGGAACGGACGACCTAGGATGAATACTCCTATGAATTTTTATCATCTTGCGGGTATCCCTGTTCAATTGACGCAGCTCATCTACACGCCACTTAATTACACTCCAAAGGAATAGAGCAGAATCGGAACGGCAAGCATATTAGTAGCAGACACCTTGTCCTTCCCCTAAAGTTCTGAGGACCCAATCTTTCGGAGACGGTGTTTATACTTGCCAAGGAGACAATCCTTTATTTGGTTCACATCCTGGATGTGACGTTGTTCCACACCCAGGTATGTGTAGGTCTCTCCGGCATACAGATGTCGTGGGATGCTTCCGTCTGCGAGCTGCGCTCCGTGGAATTCCCCTCATCGTCCTCTCTTGAAGTGGACGACTGCGCATTTGTCTAACCCAAACTTCCAATTGCTCGCGTGTATTCCTCGACCACCCTTAGAGCATTTTGAAATTCTCGCTCTCCGGAAGCATAAAGTTTAAGGTCATCCATATAAAATAGATGGGTGACCTTACGTCTCCGGTTGCTGAGTGGCCCACACTGATACCGAAGCGAGTTCTCCAAAGAGTGAGTTATTCAACGCACATCACTAGTGGTGCTGGTACCGCAAGACATCTGAGCAAGTGTAACAATAGCTCATGGGATGTTGTATCAAATGCCTTGCAATAATCAATCCAGACCTTTGATAGATTTCGCTTGTATTGCACAGAATCCTGTGTAATACAGCGGTCTGTCAGCAGGTTTTCCTTGCAACCTGCCAGGCCGTTATTGGCACCACGCTGTTCATTTATCTGTTGGTAGACTGGATCAACAGACCTCAACATAATGATATAACAAGATACGGGTAAATAACTTGTAGCAGGAGTTGAGGCAGGTAATCGGTCTGTAATTTTTTGGGTCAGACAGATCCCCCGTTTTGGGGATTAGCACAGTTCGCCTCTCGACAAACCAGTCCGGAATTTATTATCATTATTATTATTTTAATTATTATCAGTATTTTACTAAATATGAAGGTAAATATATGTTATGTTACATTTTTGGAAAGAAAATTTAATCCTTTTTCAAAATTTTAGAAATATACGTTTCAAAAAAATATCGCTTTGTTTTTTTTGACTTTCAAAAAATACTATAAGTTACGTTAAATATTTTTATTTTACTTGCAAAGACAAATCAAAGAATTTGGGTGAAAACGTTATAGGACATACCGAAACAGTCTTACTTTCCCTCTTCATGTTCATGGTCTTCGGACACATTCACAGCAGGGTCACATAATAGTTACTTGTATAATTCCAAGTTAGCATCTTCTTTTCAATAGGTACCAAATAATTGGTGTGTCATCAAAATGATTAAGAGTCTTCTCTATTTTATCTGGAAGGCGACGGCGATACTCAATTTCTTCTTATTCTGCTGAATCCGTTTTTCCTCTTTTAAGCAGATTTTGTGGTGCTTCGTTCAAAGCTACATATCTAAAATTTGTGTGACATTATTGTATCTTCACAATAAGCCCTCCATTGTACTTTTTTTCCTTCTGGACGAGTATTGGTTTATACTCAGGTATTCCCTGAACCATTTTTAAACTATTCTCTAATTTTTTTACAACTTAGAGCTTCTGATCTATTCCAAGTTATTTTACATTACCAAACTCCGAATTTATGTTACAATACCACTTTTTTGAGTAGACACATTTTTACGAAATCAAAAAACCCTTTCTGCAGGTAAAAAGCAATTGCTTCAAACAGGAATAGACAAATGAGGAGGAAATTTTGCTTTTAGCTAAAAATAAAGGGCATGGATATTAATATAGGAGTTTTTGTTTTACCGTCCACAGTCATCACAGAATAATCTCAGAACTTTAATATTTTCATATTTATAGTCTAGGTGGTTTAAAACTGCGGAACTAATTTCAACTGAACTTTCAGGTATACAAAGTTGGAAACTTGAAATTAATTTTAACACAGCAAAAAATATAGAAGCTAATCTGATGATTGTCCGATATGGACTAGAGGGGCAACGGTTATTCCTATTCCATATCAAAGCATAATTAGATTGAATTTGGAGGATTTTCTTTAGTCAATGTATAGAACGCTCCTGCTCTTTTTTTGTGAATTTCCCCTTCAATCATGAGATTATATTTTTTCCTTTGGATCCTTTTCAATCTTTAATTAAGCTGAAGGCGAACACAACTGTTAGCACGACGACTTTTCCAAGCGGCCCAACCAACCCCCCCCCCCCCCCATTTAGATCGAGTCACGTTTAATAGTGTTAAATATATAACAAAAATTCACAGTCCTTCGCAAAGATGCAACCGGAGGAGACATTGGAAATGACGAAGTAGAATGCAAATCTTGTGAAATTTCGGATGTGATAAAAATGAAAATTTGTCGCAAAGTGGTAAATAGTTATTTCATTAACACAAGACACATTCAAAAAGTAAAATCGTATTATCAGTATTTTTATTTGGAAATTAAAATAAAAAGTTATTTTATTAACAAAAACACCCACAAAAACATTTTCACAATTAAAACTAAAATGGTATTATACAAATTTTTTTCACTAACAAACATTTTTAATGTTAAAACTAAAATATTTTAAAATAATTTCGTGATGATGAAAAGTGATTCCTAATATTTACAAATACCGATATGGATTAATCGTAAAATATTAAACGCAGCTCGTATAGACAAAGTGTACAAACTAAAGAAGAACATAGCGAATTCGTTAAAACTTGACATATACGTTTAAAAATATATATATTTCAAGAAACTGAAGAGTCCCGAACCGTAAGTGGTGTGTCGGAGCCGCCTACTGGAACAACCGTGGGATGAACTAGGATTTCACATGCATAATAAAAATTGTCAATTGAACCATGAGAAATTTTCAAAAAATAAGAATAACTTATTATATTTTCATTTATAGAGAAATATTAATTTTTTACTTTTTTATTAAATTATTTTTACCAATTTTACGTTTGTTTCCTTTTCTGCTTGTTTATCTGTGAGCGTATTCTGCAAAATGAAAAAGTACATCATTATTGAATAAGTGCGGATTTTCGAGTAGTCTAAAATTCTATATTATATTGAATGAAACACACTTTGTATCTAAAGAAGATCGGAGTCGATAGCATCTAAATCTTCTGTGTCGGTTAGATCCTCGATAATTTTATCCATGTATGAATTTAGACGTTGTACCTACTCCCTGGCAATTTCCGGAAATTTGTGAGCATCTTAAACCTGCTTTTCTGTTGCGGTTGCAAGAGATAAGCTGCAATATTGATTCTGCTGTTGGCACAAAAAGTGTTGTCATAGGTTGTAAGAGCCGTTAATTTTCTTCTATATACTCTTGTGGATTTTTTTCATTGCCAAGCCATTTCGGATTTCGTTTATATCATTTGAAACTGAATTTTGCCTAAATTTGGTTTTCACGTAGTTAACATACGTCGCACAAATGTCTTTAATTTGTCTGCCTTATAACTGGATGCAATAAAAATCCACATTCAAATTACATAAATAATAAGTATAGAGTTACAAAGACTTCGCAATTTTCTTGCTTATTTTATGAATTTCGGTGCATTTTGACTATACTGTAATCCTGTGACATATAGTTGGATATAAGAGGAGATTGAGAGATGAGTCGAACATACATATTATTTTGCTTCATTTCAAATTACCCCTGTCTGTAAATTCCGAAAAACTACAAAATTTTAAGTTAGTTAGTTTTCGGCTATGCATATTTCGACGAGAAAAAATGAAACTGTTCGACTTGCTTCTCAATGTTAATTTGTGTTGGAGATTGTTGGGCATGACTTTTTTAACGAACCAATAATCTCCCATGAAACACTTTTTTGTTTACTTTTGCTTAATCTATCTCATGTTAAAGTAATGGCACTCAAACCTCTAACACTCGGTAATACGTACAAATCAGATATCGACACACTGGCAGAGCAACCCCGGTCCTAAATCCACCCTTATGATTTTTCAAATTGCAAGACATTGAAAAAATTAGAAAAATTGCAAAAACACGAAAACTTCAAACACTATTTCCAAGCGAATTTCCGAGAGACTGTTCTGGTAAGAAATCCAAGGTAGAGGATTGAACCTAATAGAACTACATCGTGAATTGCACAGGTCACGTTCTGATTTTAGCCTCAGGAGGAGTGAACGAAAAAGTTTAATTTTGACGTCTATCGTTCTGAAACCGCTAAAATCTCACGCGTTACGTCATTCTGCCTAAGTCATGCTTCATAATATGCAATATGAAACTAATTTTCGACCTCCTACTAGGAAACCAGAAACATTTGTTAAATCCTGCTCTTGAAACATACAGTTTCTTACTTGGATACAATACTCGAAACCCTTTGTTTTGTTCACTCAAGTTGTTTATATGGCAACGTGTGGGAAAAAGTAGTGAGTGAAAATACTTTCGCCCACTCTTGTGTCACTTTCGCCCACTCTACTGTCACTTTCGCCTATCCTACTGTTCTATTACCAATTGTCAAACTACAATAAAATTCAGACGAAATTTTTCTATTTCATTTAAATACCTTCTTTTAGATTTCTCCAGCAATATATGAAACGTAGCAGCATTAACTTATTTTAGAATGTCTGCTGGCACAGTAATATCATCATTTACTTCCATTATTTCACAATTTTATAAAAAATGTTCACCACGCATCAGGTCAATAATTTTCTTGACAACTACAAATGTTTATGTTTACACGAACCATAGCAACGCAACCTGCCATCTACGTTGATTTGCACTTCATACAAAACCATAAAAGTAGCTTTTACAAAATTTAATAATTCTTTAACATTTTAATGGCAGGATTAAACAAAATGCTATACACCACTGGTGAAGAAACGAATTCGCTCACTTGTGTGAGCAAAATTCCTTCTTTCTTCACTTGTATTGTGATATACTATTCCAATGGTAAAACTTTTGTATTTATATCGTCTCTTCGATTTACCACCCTCAGACGGGAATCTTTCATCGTCGAATTTGCACGCCATTTCCGTTACCAAGAGTAAAGTTTAAATATTCATTTAATTATAAAAATAAACTGTATGTACATAAAATATATCTACCTTACATAAACAAGAATAATCAGTTGGTTCCCAACTATCTCTTCTTATTTTGATAAACCATTATTTTCTCCTTGCTGGGATTCTGGGGAAGCGTTTTATTAAAAAGCCCTTTCTTGCAGAATTACTGCAATTTGCTGCTGTAGAACCATGCATTTCTAAGTTTTCCAAATTTCAAAGCAATAAAATTCGTTTGCATGGTATTTCTCACAAATGCATTAGGTACGATAAGTAACAAAAATGACTAGTTTTCAATTAGATTTAAATTGAATATAATAGGGTATTTTACGGTTTTTCGGAAAGTATCTTAAATAGTTTATATAGTGGGGTCGGATAGCTGAAAATTATGCCAAAACATTTCACATCTGGCAACCAACGCGCCCCTTTGGATTCAGATAGTACATGGGTAGACGAGTCTAAAAAGCCCGGGACACAAATTTTCCTGGCCCTCTAGCGGTGTTAATGACGTAATCAATATGGTCGCCAAAGTTTTGCGACACGCTTCTACATTTTCTTATATAATTCGGGTTTGTATTTTGATATTAACCTATGTTATTAGTGATTATTAATCAGGAGAAAACGCGCTTTCCAATGGTATATTTGATATCATTGTTTAGGTTCATAACACCAGAAATATTTGTAACTTTATTAAAATGTTTGTTTTTTATTTTGGTTTTTCGAAATATTTTGCTAAATAACTTGGAATCCGTTACATGTAGCTGAAAAAGTGTCCTGTACTTTATTGTTCGTCAACAAATTGGCTTTCGAACGGTATATACGATTTCTATTTTATCGCAAACAGTTGCTGAAAATTTGCCAAAACAATGTAGCGTTGCACAGCGAGTAGTTATGGCAATAATGTAATTTATAAATTACATTTATCAGCATATATGAGATCCGGAAAGTAATACAGCGGCTTAATAACTGTTTAAGTAGCAAATGCAATCATTGTAATTTTTTATGTATATGTAGATAAATTCTAGCTTTTTTAAAGGGTATTTTTTTAAATAGTAGCCTCCCTCGAAATTTAGATTTTGGGGGGCAACTTCAAAACTGTAATAATAAATAAAATAGATTAAATAAATAAGATTCCATTTAATATTATAGTTCTCCACATTAAAAATGCCTTACAAAACAGAAAGGCGGTCTCTTTACCGATTCAATGGAACCGCCGCACGTACTCCTTTGTCGACAATTTTTTATGTGCCAAATAAACATGTGGAGAACTATACTAAATGTGTGTTTCTTTTTCAGGCAGAAAGACAGAAATTACTCTATCATTTCAACGAAGAGGAAACATGAATTGGTTGATGCTACGACTGACCCAGTGGTGGCTCCGTTTGAATAGGATCTGTGTTTGTTATGCCAGAAGCATTCAAAAGACCGCTTAATCATTCCGAGGAATCCGAAGTATGAAGGTTATTTAACAATGGCGAAGAATTTTGCAATTTTTGCTGAACATGGTGAACTTCCAAGTGCTATAAGAAATTTGGATCAGGTGGACGATGGAAGTGGTCTTTCACAAACACTAATAGCTCATGCAGCAAAATATCACAAATCTTGCAAGAACAAATATGACAGTCAAAAGGCGGAAAGACTATCTGGTGAAAAGAAACAGAAAGGACGACCCCATTGCTCAGACCAAACTCCATCTACATCAAAATTAACAAGATCATCATTATTTTGTTCAGATGTGAAAAAGGTGTGTCTGTTTTATGATGAAGGAGAAGATAGAGACAAACTTGTGACTGCATCCATGCTGGGTATTGAGCCTATAATTCATATAGTCATGTTACACAATTACAAGATGAAAAACTGTTGAAGAAGTTATCGTTAACAGATTTGGTACCATTAGAAGCCAAATACCACATACTATGCTATTCTCGTTTTCTAACACGAATAGAAGATTACCATCATCCCGAAGAAGTTATGGTACAGTTTTAACGGAATTGGTTGAATACATGCAGGATTTGTACTCATCTAGCAGTACTTCTCCAGTGTTTAAACTTTCTTATCTTACGTTCCTTGAGACGTGTTCTATTGATATTCTTTTCGTAGGTTTATATTCCCATGTCAATCATGCGTTGAGACACTAATTTTGTAAGATAAGAAAGTTTAAACACTGGAGAAGTACTGTTAGATGAGTACAAATCCTGCATGTATTCAATCAATTCCATTATAACTGTACCATAAACTACTCCTTTGGGATTATGGTAATCTTCTCTTCGAGAACGTTCAGCAGTTCTTGCACGTGTTAGAGAGCGAGTATAGTATAGTTACTTCTTCAACAGTTTTCCATCTTCTAATTGTGCAGCATGACTATGAATTGTAGGCTCAATACCCAGCGTGGATGAAGTCACAAGTTTGTCTCTACCTTCTCCTTCATCACAAAACAGACACACCTTTTTCAAATCTGAACAAAATAATGATGATCTTGTTAATTTTGATGTAGATGGAGTTTGGTCTGAGCAATGGGGTCGTCCTTTCTGTTTCTTTTCACCAGACAGTCTTTCCGCCTTTTGACTGTCATACTTGTTCTTGCAAGATTTCTGATATTTTGCTGCATGAGCTACTAGTGTTTGTGAAAGACCACTTCGATCGTCCAACTGATCCAAATTTCTTATAGCACTTGGAAGTTCATCATGTTCAGCAAAAATTTCAAGATTCTTCGCCATTATTAAATAACCTTCATACTTTGAAATGACTATGCGCTCTTTTGAATGCTACTGGCATAACAAACACAGGTCCCATACAAATGGAGCCACCACTGGGTCAGTCGTAGCATCAATCAATTCATGTTTCCTTTTCGTTGACATGATTGAGTAATTTCTGTCTTCCTATGAGGTAGACGAAAGCAATATCTTCTTTACAGGGTGAAGTTCCTCACATAACGTCTGCCTAAAAAAACACACATTGCGTATAGTTCTCTACATATTTATTTGGCACCTAAAAAATTGCTGACAAAGGAGCACGTGCGGCGGTTCCATTGAATCGGTAAAGAGGCCGCCTTTCTGCTTCGTAAGTGCGGCATTTTTTATGTGCCAAATAAATATGTGGAGAACTATGTTAATGAATGGAATCTTATTTATTTAATCTATTTTATTTATTAATACATTTTTGAAGTTGCCCCCCAAAATTTAAATTTCGAGAGAGGACACGATTTTAAAAAAGCTAGAATTTATTAACATATACATAAAAAATTACAATGATTACATTTGCTACTTAAACAGTTATAAAACCGCTCTATTACTTTTCGGAACTCATACAAATTACATTATTGCCATAACGACTCGCTGTGCAACGCTACATTACTTTGGCAAATTTTCGGCAACTGTTTGTGATAAAATAGAAATCATATATACCGTTCGAAAGGTAATTTGTTGACGAAAAAAGTATAGAACACTATTTCAGCTACATGTAACGGATTTCAAGTTATGTAGCAAAACGTTCCGAAAAAATCAAAATAAAAACAAACATTTTGATAAAGTTACAAATATTTCTGTTATTATGAACCTAAATAATGATGTCAAATACACCGTTGGAAAGCGCGTTTTCTCCTGATTAATAATCACTAATAATATAGGTTAATATCAAAATACAAACCCGAATTATATTGGGAAATGTAGAAGCGTGTCGCAAAACTTTGGCGGCCATATTGATTACGTCATTAACACCGCTAGAGGGCCAGGAAAATTTGTGTCCCGGGCTTTTTAGACTCGTCTACCCATGTACTATCTGAATCCAAAGGGGCGCATTGATTGCCAGATGTGAAGTTTTTTTCAGCTATCCGACCCCACTAATAAGGTTAGTAATGACCCCCCGAAATTTTTGTTTTTTTTTTAATGAAATTGCTAAATAGTCTAAAACGGCATTTTTAATTTCAATTTTTAAATTTCGCGCGAAAACGCTAACCGCCATGATTTGTTTGGGCGTGACGTCACTGCGATAGTCAACACACACATACAGATACGCTTTATATGGTATTATAATTAGTTTTCTGTTTTAATTGTCTAATAGTGAGTTACAATCTCTATCATTGGTGTGTACGGTGTGTAGTGTTGAATTGCAAAAGTACAAGTATAAAAACATTGGAAAAGTTGTTTATTTTAATTTAATATAGTCCTTATAAGTGCCGCATGATATTACAATGAGAAACAATAATTTGGTTTAAATTTGTAAGAAGAAAACCAAAATTATTATCGAAAAGAAGTGTAAGTACTGTATTTTTGTAAATATCATTTCGATGTAAGTACAGTGCACTTATACAGGGTGTTCCAGTTTTTTGTAGCAGGACTTTAACAGTCGATAGACAATTGAAAATTATTAAAAAAAGTTCCTATAAACATAGGTTGAAAAATGCTTAGTTTTCGAGATACAGGGTGTTAAAGTATGAAAATAAATACGGATTTATATTAATATTTCCAGAATGCTAAGAAGTATCGAATCCAAACTTGCCAATTCTTTACAAATAATTTAGAGCCCTATTTTAGAATAACAAACTACTACTTTACTTAACCATGGGCGTAGATATATGGATTTACTAAGGCTCTTTTTTACAAAAAAGTAGTACGCCACTGATATTTTCCCATGTTTTCAGTTTAATTCAATAAAGCAAGAAAAAACAAAAATTGTATGTCTCTTTTGCACTTTTTGATATGACAAGCCGTTTTCCAGAAAATTTACATTTAATCATTTGATGCACCCATCTGGACGAATTTTAGACAAACTTGAAGTCGCTCAGAATTTCACCAAATTTAATGGTACGAAAAGTCTTTTAAAAAGAAAGAATGAAACATCGTTAATGATGCTTGTAATGAAGTAAGACACCTTTACATGTTGCTAGCTTTTGTGTTTGTGTTTCTAATAATTTATTTTAGTTCGACCGTTGCGTTTTAATACATTTGTGTTATAAAAATTTTGATTTACATGATAATAAACTTTTACAATAAATATTTTAAATGTTTCATTCTTTATTTTTAAGAAATTTTTGGCACCATCAAATTTTTTTAAATTCTGAGCGACTTCAAGTTTGTCTAAAATTCGTCCAGATGCGTGCATCAAATGATTAAATGTAAATTTTCCGGAAAACGGCTTGTCATATCAAAAAGTGCCAAGAGACATTAAATTTTTGTTTTTTCGTGCTTTATTGAATTAAACTGAAAACATGGGAAAATATCAGTGGCGTACTACTTTTTTGTAAAAAAGAGCCTTAGTAAATCCATATGTCTACGCCCATGGTTAAGTAAAGTAGTAGTTTGTTATTCTAAAATAGGCCTCTAAATTATATGTAAAGAATTGGCAAGTTTGGATTCGATACTTCTTAGCATTCTGGAAATATTAATATAAATCCGTATTTATTTTCAAACTTTAACACCCTGTATCTCGAAAACTAGCATTTTTCAACCTATGTTTATAGGAACTTTTTTTAATAATTTTCAATTGTCTATCGACTGTTAAAGTCCTGCTACAAAAAACTGGAACACCCTGTATATTGTATCAACTAATAGAAATAAAAAAAACCGCTGCCAATTCTGGGATCAAAACTTCCTCACCGTGTGGTGGAGTTTATAATAAAAGTAATTTATGACGCATTTTGTATTTTGACGTATTTTCATTTTTTTGACGTATTTGGTTTTTTTGGCGTATTTTGTTTATTTCAACATTTGGACAAAATATTATAATGGATTTGTATATTAGATCCTGTTTCTAATCTTTCATCACGAAAAATTTTTTTGTAAAGTTAGAAATGTGGACCGATTTTGCTCATCAACGAACTCAATCTTTTCCTTGGCCTCTAGAACGTGTGTACAAAATTTGAAAGCTTTATCTCAAAAACTGTAGCTGCTATCGCGATACACGCACACAGACACACAAACACACACACACACACAGACAGAAAATTTTTTTTGCCTGAAATTTTGTGTATCGTCATAATTCGTCGAGATTCGTCCAGAAATGCAATAAAAATTTTCAAAAATTTTTTCACGAATACATACCTTCCTCACTTTTAGTGAGGAAGTAAAACGAAAAGTAATAATTATTGTCATAAAATGTCAGTGTTCGTAAATTAGAGGTTATATGTTACAGTTTGTAAATAATGTTCCAAAAAAGCTGTAAATCAATGAAAAAGAACTAAATTTTTTGTATGTTAAAGTTGAAAAACAATATGGTGGATTATACTGAATATAAAATAGTAGGATCGGTTAAAAGAGTCCGAATAAAACCAAATTGCAAACCATCCAAATTCAATTCATTTTCAAACTGATATTAAACGTTTAAGTTAACCTTTTATAATCTGTGCGTTTCGTTTACTAAAGTTTATTATAATAGTGACATCACATACGAAACCACGGCTAACGTTTCAGTATAGGCTGAAAAGCTCACTTTTTAAAACTTGAATATGTAACATACCAGCCTATCTATATGTTTAGTTTTAGATTTTGATTGTATTTATTTATAAGTAGTGCATATAAGTTGTGTAAAATGAGGAAGCAAGTTGGCGACGGGGGAGAACTGTCAGGGAGTTTTTGACAGGCAGACGAATTTTTGAACAATATTTTTGGAAGAAAGTAGCTGTGTGCGCTAGGACGAGTGTCCTATCGCAAATATCCTATAAAGTGAAGTAAGGTGAAGCGGAGTCCATGAATTAAGTGACTGTGTAGAAGCCTCCTTCTTTATATTGTCCAGCTTCCAACTGTCCTTGATTGCAGTGGTTTTAGCGTCTTGTCCCAAGTGTTACTATGTCGCCAAATTGTAGTTACTGCCTACCAAGTACCTCAAGGTAAAGTTATATGTTATCCAATCCATAGATTAAACACCGAGCCATATAGCTAAATAAAGTAATTTGATGCAAGAGCTTGTGTTTTATCAATTCTTATTTCCTGCAACCCTACCCATTAAAAATCTATCGAGCACAGATAGTGAACTGTAGCTTGAATAGAAAACATTACATTTGGCGCCCAACTCGTGGGCAGGGAGTTGTTTTGATAGTGCACCAGAAGCTCATTGTTTAATGTAAGAACTTTAATTTTGATGTTGACTGTTTAGTTGGCTACATTGTAGGTAGCACATAAATAGCTTTTAAGTAGTTAGTTAGTAGATAGAACTTGTTAGTTCGACATTAAAAAACTATAATATGGTTAAAACTAGGAAGAACAAGTCAGAAAATGTAACTGACATAGAACCAAATTTAGCCAAAACTTTAACTAAATGTTTTGAGAATTTTAATGTCAATCTGTCTGCAAATTTGAATAATATTATGATGAATGTTACGTCACACCTTGAAAGTAGAATTAATATTGTAAATGAAAATTTAGGACAATTGTCCAATACTTTAAAAATAAATTCTGACGATAGTTTAAGGTCATCTGTAAACATACAGTCCAGAAATTTTCCGAAGAGGAAGTACCTCAGGTAAATCGGAGTTATATATCTATTTGGAAAGATTTGGGGGGTACAAACCTGCATTTTTCACCAAACGGGAGTTTACATCCCGTATTGTTCATTAAAAAATTAAAAACCTTACTTGAGGAGGCTGGCGTTCCGAAAGAAAAAATGGTTTATTTTTCAACAAATTGTTTAAGAGGTTCAGCACAGGATTGGGCTGAAATAAAAGAATTTGACTCTTTCGAAAAATTTAAGGAATTGTTTCTCACGAGGTACTGGGGAATAGAAAAAGAAAGAGAAACTTTCTCTAAAGTAAAATTTGGAACCTATGAGGCTGGTTCTCGTGCGGATTACTGGTTGAAAATAGTCAGGGAAGCAAAATACTTGACGCAACAATTTACTGAGGAGGAGGTTATTAATATGGTAATAAATCATTTTCAGCTTGATGTACGTAAGGGGATATTAAATTCAGGGTTCAAAACAATAGAAGACATTGAATGTCATCTTCGGAAAATAGATAGTATTGAGGAATGGGCGACTACTCAGGTAGGTCGTAACTCAAGTTATAGAGAAAACCGATTTGCTCAATTTAATAGACGGGGTAACGGTCGACAGAATTTTCATAGGGGCGATAATTGGTCAACAAATAACGCGAATGTTGATGGTTCGAACGTGGTCGCGACCGTTTTTAACAATGATTTTGAAGAATTCTTAGAGGAAAAGGAGCCGGATTTAAAATCTGTTGCTACGGTACCGACTATTGACATACGCATAGAATCGATACCGACTCGTTGTTTAGTTGATTCGGGTAGTCAAATTACAGGAATTAGTGAGAAATTTTTCAACGAACTCCTGCAAGTAAAATCAAATATTCCTAGAGTACCGGCACGATGTGTTACACTTGTAGGTGCAATTGGTAGTAAATCCACTAAAGTTCGGGAACAGGTATTCTTGAACGTTACAATGGGTGACGTAAATTTTAATTATCCATTTTTAGTTATACCGAATTTATTGCGAAATGTCATTTTGGGATGTGACTGGATGTGTGACCATCAAATAGTGATTGATTTTTCGAAAAATGTTTTGCAAGGTGTATTTTCAGGTAGTCGTTCATTGGTGTCATTTATTGGGGAACCTAATCCTGGTGATCATATTTCAGTAAGTGAGATTAGTGATGAAGAGTTTGTTCTAACTCCAAAATCCGAAATAACTTATTATCCGGACGAAGAAATTCGTAAAAGAGCTCAGGAAGCAGAATCGTTTAATGTAACATACAAAGAAAAATTGTATTTACTACTGTCTAGTTTTCGAGACATATTTTCAGACCAGCCCGGTCATGTGAATTGTTATGGGCATGAAATTATTTTACACGATTATACTCCGTTTTTCTGCAAAGCGTACCCCATTCCTTATGTCTATAGATATGAGGTACACAGGCAGATTCAAGAAATGTTAAACTGGGGGGTGATTCGTCAATGTCAAACCGAATACATTAGCCCTCTTGTTGTAGTAAAAAAGAAAGACGAGTCAGTCAGAGTATGTTTAGATGCACGGTTTTTGAATGCGCGCATGGTTAAAGATCATGTGATGCCTCCTAATACCAATGATTTTTTGTATCACTTTACTCAAGGCCAATGTTTGAGCACAATAGACCTTACAGCATCTTATTGTCAAATTCCGATTTGTCCGGAATACCAGAAGTTTACCGGGTTTTTGTATGCAGGGCATACATACGTTTTTCAAGTATTGCCGTTTGGTTTATCTACATCGGTGGGCAGTTTCATACGAGGACTGTCTAGAATTTTAGGGCCCGAGGTAGAAGGTTGGTTGATCGCCTATGTGGATGATTTGCTTATCCATTCCGAGAATCCCGAGGCGCATTTACAGCATCTTAAAATGGTTTTTGCGAAGTTTCGTAAAGCTGGTGTAACCGTGAAGTTAAAGAAATGTCATTTTGCTCGTGATAGTGTTAATTTTGTGGGACATATTGTTTCTTCAACTGGAATTTGCATGGACCCTGATCGGTTGGCCGCGATTCAGAAGTTTCCCAAATCTTTTTTGGGGTTACTAAATTATGATGCAAGATTTTGTAAAAATTATTCGCAATTGATAGTACCTTTGTTACATTTATTGAAAAAAGGGGTAATTTGGAAGTGGGGACTTAAAGAGTCTGAAATTTTTGATAAAGCTAAGGAGGTTTTTTTTACAGTTAACCATATTAAAGCATCCTGATATAAAAAGGGGATTTTATATTCAAACAGATGCTTCTGGTTACGCCATAGCAGGTTGTCTTTTTCAAATTGACGAAGTCAGTGGTAATAAAAATTTTGTTGCTTTTGCAAGCCTTACAATGCATGGTCCGGAGTTGAAATATACAGTCACGGAGCAAGAAGCACTTGCAATAATATATTGTTTACGTAAGTGGCGGATATTGGTACTGGGGAGAGACCTAACTATTATAACCGATCACAAATCGCTTTCTTTTATTACTTCGTGTCGACTTATAAGTTCCCGGTTGACTAGATGGGTAATTTATTTACAAGAATATAACTTTCAGATTCAACATTGCAAGGGATCCGAAAATACTTTAGTAGATGCGCTATCGCGATATCCAATAAAACATGGAAAAGATGACGAAGTAGTGATTCCTGAGAGTATCGAAATCGAAATAGCTGCTATAAAATTATCGGAGCTTACTAGAAAAGTGAAGTTCAATATGAAAAATATAATTGCCGATCAGAGTACAGACATTTTCTGCATTCGTATCTCAGCAGAATTGATAAAGGAAGAACCTCTTCCACGTTTTAAGGATTGGTTCTTGGTTTATCAAAATATTTTGTTTAGACGTGGTTCAAAGTTGAACGCAGGGTTTAAATTGTGCATACCTATGAGTCATGTATCTGTGTTAGTTTTGCAAGAACATGAAGATAATGGCCATTTCGGGGCAGAAAAATGTTTTGAAGCATTAAGAAAATTTTACTATTGGTCAAAAATGAGACATTCATGTCGGGTAATCATTGCCGGTTGCGATATTTGCCAGAAATCAAAAATATCCGTTCACTTGAAAGGAAAAATGCATAGTGTGATACCGAATGGCATCAATCAAATTGTATGTTTGGACCTAATGGGTCCTTTGCCAGTTTCACGAGGAGGTGCAACTCAGCTTTTGGTCGTGATTGATGCTTTCAGCAAGTATGTAAGTCTATTTCCGTTGCGCAAAGCTACAACCAAAGCAATATTGAGATGTTTGCAACTAAAATATTTTATAGAAGTGGGTAGGCCAAAGGTAATCTTGTCAGATAACGGCAGTCAGTTTTCTAGTCATCTTTGGAGTGACACGTTAACTAATGTTGGTATAGAAGTCCGGCATACTTCTGTATATTATCCGCAGGGAAATCTTACTGAGCGTGTTAATCGTGAAATAGGACGATTATTAAGGACTTATTGTTATTCGCAACATGGAAAGTGGGCCATGATTCTTTCGGAAGTGCAAAGGTGGTTAAATCGGGTTACCCACAGTAGTACTGGATATTCTCCAGAAATGCTTCATTTCGGGAAATTTCCTACCAACCAGGTGGTACAAAGAGTACCGTATCCTAAGACCTCAGGTGAGAACTTTTCCCAAAATCAAATAATAAAGTTGGCTCATGAACAGTTGATGTCCAAAGCGGAAAAACGCAAGGCTCAACAAGAAAAGGGCAGAAAGTTAAGTAGTTTTTCGGTGGGTGATAAAGTGCTGGTTCGTACTCATCCCCAATCTTCTGCAGAAAATCATGAAATTAAAAAATTCTTTTTACTCTATAAGGGTCCTGGCACTGTGGTGTCAATAAGTGGTCCAAATTCTTATGAAATTCGAGATGATGTTAGTGGAGCATCTCTGGGCTTTCAAAATGTGTATAATTTGAAACCGTACATTCTACCTGTTGACGTAGATAGGCCGATGTGTTGTTATTAAATCAGTTAAAATGTTCAGTTTACCATATTTAATAGGGGGGTAATGTAACATACCAGCCTATCTATATGTTTAGTTTTAGATTTTGATTGTATTTATTTATAAGTAGTGCATATAAGTTGTGTAAAATGAGGAAGCAAGTTGGCGACGGGGGAGAACTGTCAGGGAGTTTTTGACAGGCAGACGAATTTTTGAGCAAGATTTTTGGAAGAAAGTAGCTGTGTGCGCTAGGACGAGTGTCCTATCGCAAATATCCTATAAAGTGAAGTAAGGTGAAGCGGAGTCCATGAATTAAGTGACCGTGTAGAAGCCTCCTTCTTTATATTGTCCAGCTTCCAACTGTCCTTGATTGCAGTGGTTTTAGCGTCTTGTCCCAAGTGTTACTGTGTCGCCAAATTGTAGTTACTGCCTACCAAGTACCTCAAGGTAAAGTTATATGTTATCCAATCCATAGATTAAACACCGAGCCATATAGCTAAATAAAGTAATTTGATGCAAGAGCTTGTGTTTTATCAATTCTTATTTCCTGCAACCCTACCCATTAAAAATCTATCGAGCACAGATAGTGAACTGTAGCTTGAATAGAAAACATTACATTTATTAAATTAATCTTGTATTTTTATCAATAAAAACCTATATGTTTAGGTTTCTCCATGCACAGACCATGGTATTTTCATTATTCCACAATTTATTTTTTATAGTGTAAAATACCCTATTAAATTATTGCCGCTTTTCCAAATTTCAAACATTGTTTGCATCCAATTACCTGTCAAATGACGTATTCACTAAGTGAGCGCATAAGAACTATGTTTTGAAGCACAAAATTTACTTTGTACAGGGTGTCCCAAATTGCTTGATTTTGGCTGGTTTTCCTATTTCCAGACCAGGTAGAGAAAAACTGACATATGAGTCTAGAGCTCGATTTTTGTGAAACGCCGATTGGTGAAAACCACATTTCGATATCTCTAACCGTTTCCGAGATATCGGCAAAAGTTGACATTTTACAGATTCCGAAAAACTTTTTTTAACGTTAAAAAATGTCATTTTTAAAGAGAAATGTGTTATATTGGCAGCAAGGATGACTAGACATATCTGGGCATATATATTTCTGGAAAGCTAATTTTTTTTTCCTATTTCCTAAAGTCAAAGCCAACTATGGTTTCCATTTGAAATAACAAAGTTAGCTTTGATATCAAACAATCGAAAAGCGATATATTCTTTTTGTCAAATGCATCTTATTCTACGTCAAAAAGTGCCTGTAGAAAGTTTTTACCATTTGAAAAAATATCCAAAAATAAAAAAGTTCGGAATCTGTAAAATGTCAATTTTTGCCGATATCTTGGAAACGGTTAGAGATATCGAAATGTGGTTTTCACCAATCGGCGTTTCACAAAAATCGAGCTCTAGACTCATATGTCAGTTTTTCTCTACCTGGTCTGGAAATAGGAAAACCAGCCAAAATCAACCAATTTGGGACACCCTGTACACTTAATACAATTAAATGTCAAAGTGAAGGAAGGCCGCTATCGAGAAACTGAAAATTGTTTCGGGGTCCTGAAGTCGTCCCGAGTCCGAAACTGTAATCGATTCCTTCCTAGGACCGATATTAAGAAATCATTAAATTTCGCTGGATCGACTATAAGGTGCAATCTATCGGACGCACTATGGATTTTTTGGCGAATTTTGCGAAAACACGAAAATTTTAAACCTTATTTCCAAACGAAAACAGGCCGTCGGGCCACCGTTTTGACAAGAAATCCAAGCTCGAAAGTCCAACTTTAAAGTACATCGTGAATTGTGCGGTCCAGCTGCGATTTTGAGGGCACCAGATCCGAACTAAAAAGTGACATTTGTGACGTTAACGAAACATTTTAAAGTTTTGACAAGACCTGCGCGCGCATGAAATTTGGAGGTTCTGCGCACGCATCCGGCCTTTTTAATATCGCAAATTTTTCAAAACTCTTTGACATGGGGGTATTGAAACGCTAATAACTTTTTAAATACTCAAAGGATCGCAACGAAATATAGCTTTTGGGATTTTCCCGACACGAAGACTGCTATAAAAAAAATAATAACATGACTGCCGGTACCACGTGATTTAGACAACCAATCAAAAATTGGTTACTCTGTTGTCGCCACTGTTTCTATAAGTCATGCTACATAATATGCAACATGAAACTGATTTTCGACCCCATATACGAAAACAGAAACATTTCCAATGTTAAAAATTTAAAAGAAAAAATAGATTTTGTCATCCCATAACTCTCGAACGAAGCAAAATGGTATTTAAGGTATATTCAGCTAAAACGATTTATATTTACTCAACGAACCTACTATTGCAGTTTGGTTTATTCTCTAATGGACATTCTGTGTATCTGTATCTTGAATTTGGCTGTAACAAGAAAATCATTAACACAGCATTACATGAATTAAAATGAAATATTTTGTGAAAATATGACTACACCAAGAGCAAAGGAAGAACAAAAATTAACACAAGATTTTATTTATTTTCTCGTTCCTAAGTTACATATATTTTTTTGTGTTCTCTGCATCTATTTGTAGGTGCAACATGGAAATAAATGTAAATGTCGAAGAGAAATCGTAACATGGAATAATTTATTTCTAGCCTGACATTTTCAATTTAAAGTTTACCAATTATATGAATTGACGTCGACTCTTTACAAATGTGCTATATTGTAGAAAAACCTGAAAGTTCTAGGACGAAATCGTACAAGAATCACTGGGCTTTATATGTAGGAATACTCACTGAAAAGATGTGCAAAAATATGACTGACCCGGTAACACTGACATAATTGGCTTCAATCCAGTTCGTGCGATATGCTCATACAATATTTGTGGCATTAGGGTGAGTAGAGTTCATTTCATCCAGCTCTCTCGACTCGGTCATAATTTTATAATCTGTAGAAAAGGATAATTTGTGTGGTTTTCAGTGTCTTTTTCAAGATTTATTTGTTTCCTTCTGAGTTTTGAAGAAATGTATACACTATTATTATGTTTTATACATTTAAATAAAGTTGTTTGAAATAAACCGAATGATTGGTATGTGACCATAAAAAACTATGAAAACCCAACAGATATAAATTTCTTAACGCAGTCATAAAAATACTAATAGAAAATATTATTAAGTACTAACAATTTGTAATAGGCCAGAGTTCTTATTGTCCTAAGCTATCTCGTCTTTGTCAACCAATAAAGTGATTAATCAATTCAAAACCATACGGGCAGTTAACCCATTTGAATAATATGAATCCTCGGAGTCAGACGGAATTATACTAACTATGTACATCTTCTTGTGGACTTCGTTTTCTAATTGGTGACCATAATGAATGAATTTTGTGTGAGTTAAAACATGAGTGTGTGAGTTAAAACATTTTTTTTAATAATTTGTTTTTAGACGTTTTGAATTTTATAATTTTTAATCCAATATTCATAATGTATTAAAGAAAGTCCAATGAATTTAATAATAGCATGTTTAGAGATGAAACATAAATATGAGTATATCAATTTGGATATGTTTGTTATTATTATGGTTGTATAAATCCTAAACAAAGTCATTTATAACTAATGCATATCAAGCAAAGACAGAGAATTGTAAAATAAGATATAAAGGAGTAGGCCTTATCTAAAAGAGAGTGATATATTTTTATTACTAATTAATTTTTGATATCAATGTCAGGGTAGAATAAAACTAGTTTATTTTGATTTATTTTTGACATCAATGTCAATTATTAATGTTAGACTGACATTGGATTTAGGTTATATCAATTTGTTTCGTTAATGTCAATTTGACATTAGAATGAGGTTATATTATTTTTTGAATGTCAATGTCAGAATCAAATTAAAAATAAGGAATTTTTAACGTCATAATGTCACAATTAAACTAAAACTAGATTATATTAATTTTTTATGAAGATTAATAATTTTTTTTAATTACGCTTTGCTTTGAATGTTATGGATTCTGCAATTTAATTCAATGCTGTATGACATATAGTCCTGCAGAGTATTTTGTTTTTGCATTATTCGACAGTAATAACGTTCTAAAATGTTTTCAACCATTTTTTTTGGATTCAGCAAACTTTACATTTGCATGTTCAGAAATGGAACATCAATAAATTATTAGATAATTTTGTTACTATTGGGCCAATATAAGGCTTGAATAAGGTTGTTAATAGACAACAAGTCTCGAATAAAGAGAGGTAGAGTATTTTATAAGAAAACATGAAAATGTAGGCGGCATTAATTATAGAAATTTGTTTCTTATGGTTACATGACAGTTTATTAATTGTAAAATGTAAATTCAAGTAAGTAACTTTGTTTTGCGAGATTAATCGTCCACCTGATGAGCTACCTACTAATAGCGAAAAAATATGTACATCTTCTTGTGGACTTCGTTTTCTAATTGGTGACCATAATGAATGAATTTTGTAGTGAGTTAAAAAAAAAAATTTTTTAATAATTTGTTTTTAGACGTTTTGAATTTTGTAATTTTTAATCCATTATTCATAATGTATTAAAGAAAGTCCAATAAATTTAATAATAGCATGTTTAGAGATGAAACTTAAATATGAGTAATGAGTATATCAATTTGGATATGTTTGTTATTATTATGCTTGTATAAATCCTAAACAAAGTCATTTATAAATAGTTAAAAAGATTTTACAAAGAAAAATCTTACTATCAAACAAAAACATAATCATGACATACATTGTCACTGTAAGAAGTTCATTTGTGTAGAATAGGTCGCTGAGTACCAAAGTATGCGTTTATATTTTAATTGTATGTTATTTTTTGAATTCCCTTTAAACCAAAATATCTATGTAACCTGAATGGAATTTACAATTTTAAACCTTTTAAGACGGAAAACTTAATTTTAATGTAATCACTAAATTTTAACCATTTTATTCATTTTATATTTTATTATTATTTATTTTTTAAATTTATTATTAAGATATTTTAAATGCATTATTTTTGTGTTTAACGATTTTTATTTTTTCTGTCTATTGTTTATATATTTATACCTATACTGTCACATAATATTTTGTAGCGCCCTGATTATGATACAGTAAAAGTATCGAAACGTTGGTTATCTTAAAAAATTATTTTTCTTCAAAATAGACCTAAATTCCACAAAAATCGATTAAGAACTACATATAATACAGGTCGTTAATAAATTCAATTATATTTATTTACATAAATTGCAGTTCTTGTTACGTCATACACCAGGAATTAAAAGAATTTACTGGTATTATGAAACTTGGTGCTCTTAAAACATTAGCGTGATCGATAACAAATTTATCAGCCATTATAAAGAGTGCACCCATAAGGTGTTCCCCGTCTATTATAACTTGTATTTAAAAAACAACGATATTCACTTTTTAGTTACGAAAATCCTAATAATATGGTTTATCATATTTTTCTGTAGCTGAATAACTGAAATAAACTCGATTTTGTACTAATCTGTAAAATCAAATTTGACAAATTTCATTCTTTGTGTTGAATTCAACTCCATCACATCCGGTGAGTCCAATTAGCAAACCATTCATACCATGTTTATTTATTTTCATGTTTTTGTTCGCAGATAATTCTGTAACAAATTTGTGAAAAATTTATTTACATTTTCTCTAATTAACCATTTATTGTGATCGCTATCCAAGTTTAAATTAATATGTTTTCGATTTTCCTGAATTAAAATAATATCTGTATGCATACTGGATAACTTCTCAGTCTAAGGTTGTAATTAGGCACATCAGTAAATAACTTAGCGGGTGGAAAAACATCCGATAATTAAACTTTAATGGAACTACATATATGTAAATTATACATTAGGGTATTAGAAGAAAAATTGAGAGAACAACTGGAGGAAACGTTTTAGTGGGAATATGGTTTTAGTCCAAAGTGTGAAGATAAATAGATAAAAAGCAAATAAGATGCACTTTGGCTTTATTGATCAAGAAGAATCCTTCGATTAAGTAAACAGAAAGGGATATGCAAAATCCTATAAAAGAGGGGAGTAAGTGAAAAGATAATAAATGGAGTGAAACTATGCACAAACAAACGAAGAACTTCGACAGAGTTAAAGATGAAGATTCACAGATGTTCGAAACAATAAAAGCAGTTAGGCAAGGTTCCAACTTACATCCTGACCCCGTTACTTTTTGCAGTAGTAATAGTTGAGTTAAAGAGAAACGCAAATCAATATAAAGTAAGTTACTGGAAAATGGAGGATACAAAAGTAACAACACTGACGTTTGCAGACGATCTGGTGTTGGTCGCCAGATATGAAAGAGAATTAAAGAAAAACCTAAGTAAATACAATAGCAATTTGGAAACAATGGATACGAAAATAAACGAAGAAAAGACGATAACAATGGTTATAAACATAAATGAAAAGTCACATGAAATACAACTAGGAAATACAGTATTGGACCAAGTTAGTAACTCCAAATATCTATGAACGAAAGTATTATAATACGGCAGACTGGACAATGAAACAAATGAAAGAACAGGAGCAGCAGGAAGACTATTCAATGCAATAAAGAAGTCGTTGGCGCAGTGTTACGAACGGTAATAAGTAATTTTGTTTATCGGTTAGAAGAGTTTATGGAGATGGAAGGGGGCCATTTAATCCATATAATTTTTTTTTTCAATATAACTCAAAATTATTTCTCTTTGTAACATTGTTTGTTAAATATTATTACCGTCACAAATAAAATATTTATTTTCAGTTGAAATTATAAAGTGAATTCTGCCGATCCAATATTTTGACAACTGTCAAAGAAACTCCAAAGCATGCTTTATTTAATGGGTAGAAACATCTAACGTTTAAAAAATGTAAATTGATTTTAGAGCAATTTTAAATTGTAAAGTCTATTCTGCCGATCCCGTATAAAAACATTTTTTTGGCTTTGAAAGAATTAGGTACATCAACTGCACAGGTTATGAATATAACAGGAATAGGAACCGTATAATTTACGCCCATGGGTCTATCAGGATTACTTAAAACACAAAAAAAAAACAACAAAAAGAACTCGGATTGAATACAGGTATTTTACCTCTTTTTTAAAATGGATAATAATATATACCAAATTTAAAATATCATAAATCGAAAAACGATATCTAGTGAAGAAAGAGAGACATGTCTTTCAGGACAGAAAGAGACTAAATTCGTTGTGTTATCTGATTTGGCAGAAAAATTTTTCATTTTTTAAAAGAATAATGTTTAAGCTACGCTACGCTGATGAGGAGCAATAACTCGGAAACACGTGCCCGTAGCTGCATCATGTTTCCTTGTCGGGGTCTGCGGCACTATTAAAATTCTTGAATTATTTAACCCCGCTAAACATCATTCTTTTATTTACATTTGCCGAGGTAGAAATAGGGCAGTACACATGTCTCATGTGCTGACTGCTGTCATTTGGCGATAAAATTTTGGACCATGATGCACGAAAGTACGAATACGCTACGCTGATGAGGAGCAATAACTCCGAAGCACGTGTCCGTAGCCTCATCATGTTTCTTTTTTGGGATCTGCGGCACTATTAAATTTCCTTATTTTATTTTTTATCTACATAATAAATGACAAAATCGTCTCCATAGTGTACCACTTTATGTAGAATACTAGAATTAAAATCTACATATAATATTAAAATGCAATGGACTTGACACGGGTTCCTGCGGGATCCCATAAGAAATAATTTTAGGGCTAATTTTATGGATATTTTGCTTTCTTATTGAAATATGCCTTTCTTTACACATATTTACAATCACAATGTGACATAGAAATAGAGGAAGTTCAATATTTTCAAGCTTGGATTTTAAAATATCTAAATAAATGGAGTTCCATGTTCAAGAAAATAGCTCACATACATACTTATAATTATTTTTGAAAAAATTAGACTGTGTATCTCCTGTGAGTTCACATAAAGCGTGGTGTGTTCCACAGCTATTACGGAACCTATATTGAAAATTTCGTTTTATATCATTAAATTCACTACCCTTGTATTTTGATCATTTTTTATCAATTAAGCAAGACATCTTTATTACCGTCTTTATATTGTGTGTGAATTGATATAACAATGCAATTTTTATTAAAGTTGAAAACCTGCTCTCCTTGTAAATAAATTTTATTAAATATTTCTAAAAGGTGCTGTTTGGCTGACTGAGGCACATGTGATATGTAATATCGTCTTCGTATCATATCATTCAACCACGTTTCGGACACACAAAAAACTTCGTAGTCTCCTTGAACTAATAAATCACAGAATTCATTGAAACCAGTAAACAGTGATCTAACATTTAGATAACCAATATTTAACTTATTTTCTATATTCTTTGAAAATTTCTCTTTTGCAAATCGATCGCTACTCTTTCTTAATGACTAATTAAAATTATAAAATAAAAGGACAAGAATTGGGATATGAGTATTCATTTAAAATCGAACATTGTCCAGGCAAGAAGAACCTATTTGCAGCAGAAGAGGGGTGTCATAGTTCTATGACACCCCTCTTAAATATAAATTCAAAGTAAACATCTAGTTTTAAGACAAAGTGCGAATAGAAAATGTAGTGAAAGTTCCACAAAACAGAATCAAAGATGCAGCAGGGAGAAACGACCAACAGGGAGACTCCAATCGTATCAGTAATTTTTCTTAATACAGGGTCTGGCAGAATGATCTCTATTTTGAAACAGTAATAAAAAAACGACAATGAACACGTCAAAATTTTATTTTGCTGTAAGAAAAAACAAGATTTCCCATTTTGCTTCCGTCTAGTAGAATGATCTCAATCCCTATTTTGAAACAGTAATAAAAAATGATAGTAATCAAAATTTTATTTCACCAAGAAACAAATTTTTTGGTTTTAAAAATTATACCGTCTGAATGCCGTCTTACCTTGAAATTCTGTAGCGCCCGCATAGTCATCGCCTCTGGTATTGCTGCAATTGTAAGACGAATAGCGTCTTCCAGCTGGTCAATTTTCTGGGGTTTGTGTTTAAAGACTTTCGCCTTCAGGTATCCCTAAAGGAAGAATCACATGGTGATAGATCTGGTGATCGAGCCAGCCATGGGATGTCCCCTTGTAGTAAGATGAATTGTTCTGTAAAAATTTCCCTTAAGCTTTACTCATAATAAGATAATTTATACAGGTAGTAGTATTTGATAAAAAATATACTAACTACTATTTTCTCCAATTCTTTAAGCGGTATATAGACTAAATATTGGTTAATTTTAAAATATCATTTATTATTATTAATATATAGATTTTTCTGTAGGATGTAAAATTTTTCTTAAGATATCAATCCTTTGACATATTTCAATCCAACATTTCGAAAAGGTGGGAACTATCTTAGTGACATTAGTTACGGTGGTGTTCACGTTTTAATTTTATTAACGAATTAAGGAAATTCGACTAACAGAACAGAAATGTTCAATTTTCTTGGTAGGGATAGATACAAAACCGGAAAAAGGGGAATGCAAGAAGAATAGGCGAAGTTCTATATGGTTTGCTACTCAAACGACTTGAAGACGGCCATTTTCATAAAATCTGTAACAAAATTGATATCCTTATGCTGTGGACTTTTTTGAAGATCTAATACCTGCTGATAAGCTGGTAAAGAGGAGCAGGACAATAAACTAACCTGTTAATTCCTTAATACACTGAAACCCTCAGAAATGTCAGCTTGCTGCTTCATTTTAAAGGTCGAAGCACTAGTAAGTACGTATTACTCAACTTTATAGTGGGATGAGGCTCAGATGAAGACTAATGGCCCTAGCTATCAAGGCATCAGTTTTCACAAGATATGTAGAAGAAAAACAGTATAATATAATAAATTTCAATATTTCTTGGGTTTATAGGTTCGAAATAAAATATTATGTTTTAATACATAATTTATATTAAAACACTGGAGCAATAAATTTGTTAACGTTTCGCTGACGATTATCAGCTTTTTCAAAACAAAGTTAAAGACTAGACTATCTTACTATAATAGATAGTCTAGTCTTTAACTTTGTTTTGAAAAAGCTGATAATCGTCAGCGAAACGTTAACAAATTTATTGCTCCAGTGTTTTAATATAAATTATGTATTAAAACATAATATTTTATTTCGAACCTATAAACCCAAGAAATATTGAAATTTATAAACAAAAAGGTTCAAGAAAACAAAAATTTATAGTATAATATAATGTATACAAATAGCCCATCTGACGTAGTTTATTTAAAAAAGTTCAATTTCTGTACAAAATTTTATTGATATAATGTTTTAAATGGTATATGTATAATCATTAAAATAAGTATCGATTTTGTGATTCGGAAATTCGCACAATCTGATTTATAATAACAACATTCTATAAAGTATATTTTAAAACAATAAATTTATCAGAGAACAATAGGTACTAATTTTGTCTTGAATGCTGGTTGATTTATATAAACACTAAAACAACATAACAGTACAGTAAACCTGCCGGATCTATGCATGCTACCATATATTCTAATATAAATTAAACATATTGTTTTTGAATACTCATATCGTTATTTATTCAAATGTCATATTAAACATGTCTCCATTCATTTACGTAGACTCCGAAATATATGGCTTCCATTAGGAAAATGCCCAACAAAATGACCAGCAAAATTTAGCTTTTCAAACATATCATATTATTATTATCACTTACAATCTGGCAATGCATAATTCAGACAATCGCACCATATAATTTCTCGCTCTTAGTTAAAGAACTAATGACTTTTCTTGTTAGGACATGAATGTAAATTAATATTTATACAAAATATACTCCGTCTCCTTAATTGTCACCTTTCTTGTTCGTCACGGCTAGTTGAATTATCTGGCTTCTCGAAAATTGTAAATATTACATTTTTCCCTTTTTTAGTGATAATTAGTCATAGCTTGTAATTAAGGGAGACCCTGTGAGCTTGTCACGCACCGGATTAATTTATTGTCCTATTATCTTTGCGCATTTCTGCTGTAAAAACTATCTCTTGTCACTTCCTATGTTCTAGATTAAACCTCTCTCTGGTTGAAAATAAAACTCGTTCCACGAATTACAATTTACTCAAAAGCCACTTGATATTTGATGTCTTGCAGCTGTAATACATTTTTCAGTTATTATTAACGTCAAATAAAAGTCTATAAATTTCTGGTGTTCCTTCTTTCCTTTCCACTCTAATAAGTAGGTCACACTTATATGAGTAATGCAATAATCAATAGATGGGAAAAAATCGTATAAATTTGTCGAGTAATGCTTCAACTTTAAATTGTATACCATTTGTCACAGATTTAAAAGTTACACCTTAACGGGTTGTTTCACTAATGCGGTCTAATCCGTCCATTTGTAGCTCTTTGTGGTTTCATAGTGACTGGAATAGGCCAATTAACCAATTTACGTATTTAAGATTTTCAGTACCTAATACGATGTGCATTGAATGTTATATACTGAGAATTGTAGGAAAAGGACGAAAAGGTAGATACAGGAAGGAAAGTTGGGCTTCTTTCTGTCCCAACTTGTATTAAATTATTGATCTATTATCTCTGCGTATTTTTGCTGTATGTAAATAATCACTTCTTATGTAATACATGGTATTTTAAATACATTTACGTGGCCAAAACGCAAAGCTCGTAAGGCCAATCCCAGAGGAAAAAAACTTCTTATGTTCTAGATTAAAAGAGTATCAAGTTGAATTCCAATTCATTTAAGGATCTATATCAGATGCAAGTCTCGATTCTATCACACTCCGCACAGTTCAGTTTGACATGATGCAGTCAAACCTAAACTACCGCGACTACAACAGGTTGCAGCAGGTGCATATATGTGTTTTCGAAACTTTTGGGGCATAGACATGCACTTTTTGTTTCTCAAATAAATTAATTTACGGCTCATACCAAGAGTTGGGGAAAATGAATTTAAAAGTTAGAAGCAACGAATAATGTCGGAATGTTAGTAAATTTGGCCAGGAAAAATGCAACAAAATTTTTTATTTTTCAGAAGAAAAAAATAACATTTCGAAATTTTATAGGTGCATATTTTAGATTAATCTGAAAAAAATAATGTGGTTTCGTCCGTTTGTTGCTCTTTATATATTATGTTTTCATGTCAAATAGGATAGACCAATTAATTAATTTATGTATTTAAGATTTTCAGCAGTAATACATACTTAGGTATTTTTCTATTCCAACTTACATATTATTTTAGTGTGATTATTTATCTAAAACTATTTTATTATTTATAAGACATTAGAAAATTGTATCAAGCACAATAAAATTAACACACCGAATATCATCTTTATAAAACATCAAATATCAGTGCAAATAGATTGCTATGTTAGTGCTTTTGTAGTTACGAAAACAAAAAACAAACATTTATTTTTTTTACTAGTTTTAAAAAATCTAAAAAGTTTGAAGAATTTAATGATTACAAGAACTACATCATAGAAAAAGCATCAATATAGCATGTATGAAAGCAATATGAGGAAACAAGACGGTTCTAACTAAGAACTGCCAAAGCAAAGTGGAATGAGAAAGTAAGGAAAAATACTACCTATCGCAAATGAAATTTTCATTAATTTGTTCTGTAATATTTAATTTAAATATGAGACAAAACAGAGCCCTAGAAGGTAAATCTGTCTGTTTTGTTGATTTCTCGATATGTTGTATGTTCGAGGTGAGTAAAAGTTGTTACGCATGTATTTCTCCTTTCAATCAACGACTCTTAAGGGGATAATAGCACCCAACATATTTTTGAAAATTCATATTTTTGTTACTATTAATCGGAAACGCTTCAAATTTTTATGAATGATATGGAATTATATAATCTAGGGCTGTGTGGATGCATATTTGAATAAGTTCAGGAAACCGGAAAAATAAAAAAAAAAAATGCCAAATTTTCCAAACCCATGCACATGCATCTAGAAAATGTAATTATTAATACGGTGCTGAAATTAAACTCGTTTATCTGCTGTCGTTTGCGTATAATAAATTTTCAAAATTCATTGCATTTTTACCCGATAAACGCTGCCATCTATTGGTACGACTATGAACTACAAGTTTTATGAGCAGGAACAATCCCTTCCACAATTATAATATCGAATAATGTCTGAAGACATTATTCGCATAGTTGATATCGAGGCGAAAAAGACTTTACTGTTTTCACAGCGAGTCAGGTGGTAAAAACCTTTTAAAAACTATCGAAAGCACGTCCTTAATTACAATATTTACTGTTGCTGTCAGATTGATAAAGTTAGGATTTTGATCACAAAATTTTAGAATGGTATGTGCGGTGTGGTTGTAGCTTTGGTTTGTTAAAGAGAAAGTAAAGGGTCCCAGTGAAATTATCAATCAAACAAAATCATCAAAGGTAAAGGATGGTATCCAAAATTATATCAGTGTTTAAATTGTTCAGAAATCATACAGACACATTCATTCGCGTATACAGGGTGTTTGGTAACTGGACAGCCAAAATGAAATGTCATAAGTAAAATCGAATTCTAAACATAAAACAAAGAATAACTTTTTTTCAGATTGGACTTATTAAAAACATAAATTAGAGTTAATCTTAGAAATTCTATTTTTCTTATAACCTGAAGTATTGGGCTTGGTTTCAGAATTCCTTGGCACCCAGAATAGATATTGTCGGTAGTACCACATTTGTTCATTACTTTATAACCCACTCCCTTCTCCACATTAGCTAAGCCGAGAGCGCAAGCCCAATTATTTCCAGTTACTTGGGGATTACAATAAAATATATAACACAGTTACAAAGAAATGATTTTGTTATTCTATTCAACGCTTTGTAATGATATTACAATAAAGTAAACAAATGTTAACAAACGTTATTACAACGTAAAGCAGCTACAGTAAATTTTCAAAAATACCGCTATTTACATTGAATATATACACCTGGCAACGCAAAACAAGTGAATTGTAGTAAACTTATGCAAAATTTACAGTGTTTTGAATATTATGTAGTGAATTTAAAATGTTATCTCCTAATTACTCAATTATTGTATTAATTGGTTTAACATAAACTAATTGTTTTAAGTGATCTCATAAATAAATGTCTAGAAGGTTAAAGTCCAGGGACCTTTGCAGGCTTATGAACAGGACCGCGCCTTCCCATCCATCTCTCATTAAAATTATTATTGAGACACTCTATCACAATTTCTTCCAGCATGCGGTGGTTCACCATCATGCTGATACCACATTATATTTTTCAGGCCAATAGGACTGTCACCCAATAAATTTTAAAAGTAATTTTCCAAAATTCCTAGGTATGCATTTAAACGGTTAGGCAAAATTTGAATAGAGAGCAGTTGTCCATTAAAAACACCACAAGTGTTCATTGAAAATCTTTGTTGACTACTTTTTTATAAAGACCACGTATACTCGTTATGAATATTCTTAATTCTATTCCTCGTAAAAATTGATTTAACTGTCCAGCTAATAAAAGGATTTTGTACTTTCTGTTCAAGTAGCCAATGAGAACATGCTCACAGCTGTACCTCGTCGTCTGGCTGCAAGTGATGAGGTCTTTGGTAGTAGTATGGACGTAAGACTGCTCGATTAATAATTTTCCAAATAAAATTATCTGTTCTTTTGCTTGGCCTTCCAGAATTTCTCATTCTTACCTGATTTTCGAAAACTAGTCACGATCCTAAAAAACCATTATGAAGGCTCCATGAAGGTTTTAAAGTTACGACAAAATTGGAAAAATTGAGAAACATTTCATGAATTCCTCATATTCACGGTAGAGATACTCGATATTATTGTTATTCATGATAAATAGGGGTTTTCTAGATGGAATAAAATTATTCGAAAAAAAATTTAATGAATTTTTTTATTGTTTTATTGTTATCAAGAATGAGATTTTCAATAAAAGTACATCACAAGAGATACAATTTTAAATATAGTTATAAATTATATTTAAGAAGCAAAGTTGGCTTTCTTAGTGCTTAAATTTATTAAATACATAGGTACAAATAGGTATATTAGCCTAATTATGCGTTTCTTTCCTAACCTAAGCTAATATAATTTTACTTTAACTTTATATCTGACGTAACATGGAAATCACAGTAGTAATTGAAAAGCATCGGTTCCCTTAATCGTGTTAATCTCTCGGTATTTTATAAGATTTATAAGCCTCATATCTCTTCACTTACTTCGCTTTCGTTACACATAACTGAGCTTAAACAGCCTAATTATCAAGTGATGACCTGTATTACATATTACAAGGCTTGTCTCTTAATATGCATAGCTTACTCGAAGAGGTACCCTCGAGATACAATTTATGCAGATTGACTACTTAAAACCTACTAAAAATTAATATCTAACTCTCAATTTACCACATTAACCCAAAATAATATTATTTCCCTCTCTTGTAAGGGCTTTGGGGAATAATAAATTGTTGTATGTCCTAGATTCTCAGCATATATGTGTTCTTTACGTATAGGATGAGTATTAATTAAGTGCAATAAAATACCAGCACGTATGTCATAAACGCATATTTCAGTAAACAATTTAAATTTTGTTGCAATTTTGTCAACTTTGTACACTTTCCAGATTAGTAATGTAATCATTAGGCCTTCAGCAAAAAAATATGTGACGCCACTGACTTTAGAGAATTTTAAAAACACAGCACTAATATGTTTTACGTTTCATTTTTAACAAAAATGGTATGTTTTGTTTTTTTCGTATCTTTCATAGTTAAGAAATTATTATAAATTTTAGATGTTAAAACACTTATACGTACCTACTGTTTAATCGTGGTTACTGTTGATTTGTACAATTTTTATCCCTATAATAGTTGCAGTTTGTGTCTAAACTATGAGAGATATGAAGAAAACGAAAAAAAAAAATTATTTATAAATGGTGCTTTTTTAAGACATACCCCTATAACTTGAGAACCCCTGTAATTTGAAAACGAATCAAGCTAGGACAAAAGTTTTCCAGACTTTTTTCCTTGTTTTTTTTCCTAGAACACACCTACGTGTTTGTGACATACGATGGCGTAACACCCTGTATCACAGGCGTTAAGTGAAAATGATATATTAATGATTAATTTTTTGCAAAATATCATGATGTTTCACAGCTGACAACCATTGGGCCGCATTTGTAAATAGTAAGGTTTACAAAAATATTAGTAAGTATTTAGATTGTTGTATCTCTTCAGGGGCGGCTTAAGAGCCTGGCGAGCCGGGAGGCCGTCCTGGGCGCCTGCTTGGAAAAGTACCATACTGAGGGCAAAAAGTAGTGAGTGATCTTAGCTGTAAAATTCATATCACAGGGAGACGCCAAAATACGATTTCGCCTGAGTGGTAAATTTACCTGGGGCCACCCCTGTCTCTCTTACTATTCCTATAGTTATAAATATGATTATATTTGCAAATCATCATTTTTGATTGACGGATTATACAACTTTACTACTGGAACACGATTTGGTCGATTGTGAGGTATTGTTTTGTTGTGGAAAACTTGTACTGTTAGTTTTTTAACATTGGAAATGTTTTTGTTTTCGTATAGGGGGTTGAAAATCAATTTCATGTTGCATATTATGAAGCATGACTTATAGAAACTGTGGCGACAACAGAGTGACCAATTTTTGATTGGTTGTCTAAATCCCGTGGTACCGGCAGTCATATTATTATTTTTTTATAGATGTCTTCTTGACGGGAAAATTACAACGCCTATATCTCGTTGCTATCCTTTGAATATTTAAAAAGTTATTAGCGTTTCAATACCCCCATGTCGAAGAGTTTTGTAAATTTTGCGAAATTAAAAAGGCCGAATGCGCGCGCAGAACCCTCCAAATTTCATGCGCATGCAGGACTTGCCTAAACTTTAAAATTTTCGTTAACGTCACAAATGTCACTTTTAATTTAGGATCTGCTTACCTCAAAATCGCAGCTGGACCGCACAATTCAAGATGTACTTTCAAGTTGGACTTTCGAGCTTGAATTTATTGCCAGAACGGCGGCCCGGCGGCCTGTTTTGGTTTGGAAATAAGGTTTAAAATTTTCGTGTTTTCGCAAAATTCGACAAAAAATCCATAGTGCGTCCGATAGATTACACCTTATAGTCGATCCAGCGAAATTTAATGATTTCTTAATATCGGGGAATCGATTACAGTTTCGGACTCGGGACGACTTCAGGACCCAGAAACAATTTTCTGTTTCTCAATAGTGCCTTTCCTTCACTTTGACATTTAATTGTATCGAGTATTGTTTCCAAGTAAGAAACTGCATGTTTCAAGAGCAGGATTAAACAAATGTTTTTAGATTCCTAGTAGGGCGTCGAAAATCAGTTTCATGGCATAATGACGTAACGCGTGAGATTTCAGCGGTTTCAGAACGATAGACGTCAAAATTACACTTTTTCGTTCACTCCTATTGAGCCTAAAATCAGAGCGTGACCGTGCAATTCACGAAGTAGTTCTAAGTTTGACCCTCTACCTTGGATTTCTTACCAAAACAGTCTCTCGGAAATTCGTTTGGAAATAGTATTTGAAGTTTTCGTGTTTTTGCAATTTTTTCAATTTTGTCAATGACTTGCAATTTGACAAATCATAGGGGTGGATTTAGGATCGGGGTTGCTCTGGCAGGTTGCCGATATCTGATTTGTACCTATTACCGAGTGTTAGAGGTTTGAGTGCCATTACTTTAACATGAGGTAGATTAAGCAAAAGTAAACAAAAAAGTATTAGGTACATGGGAATTTATCGCTGCGTTAAAAAAGTTACGCCCAACAATCTCCAAGACAACTTAACATCGAGAAACACGTCGAACAGCTATTTCCTTTTGTCTCGTCGAAATATGTATAGCCGAAAACCATATGTAACTTAAAATTTTGTAGTTTTTCGCAATTTACAAAAATAGCGGTGATTTGAAGCAAAATAAAATATATGTTCAACTCCTCTCTCAATGCCTGATCCATTGATATATCACACGGTTACAGTACAGGCAAAATGTACCGAAATTAATCAAATAAGCAAGAAAATTACGAAATCTTTGTAACTCTATACTTATTATTTATGTAATTTGAAGGTGGATTTTTATTGCATCGACATTTGTACGACGTATGTTAACTACGTGAAAACCAAATTTAGGCAAAATTCAGTAATCGTAGCCCTCCCTCAAGAAAAGTTTTTGTCAAATGATGTAAACGAAATCCGATTAATTTCAATGTTGCCAAAAATTCTTTAAAACAAAGGATTGTTTGTAAAAAAAGCTGTAGATGATGTGGATTCACCTATTGTTAAAATAGCAATTGAAATATTAAATAATAGACGAACATTTGTACCTAGTTGATGAGGACGTTAATCTCCTTGTTCTATTAATCGCTTTAACTCCAGAAGGAAAAAATATATTTTTCATAAAGCCAGGAACAGGAAAAATTATTTGGAAAATTATTTCTTCGGCAGAAATTCAGAAATGACAAGAACGTATAAAAATAGTTATTTACATTACTAGATGCGAAAGGTTACTTTAAGGTGTGAGGTGATTTTTTAATGGTCGAGGCGAAGCCGAGACCTTTTAAAAAACACCGAATACTTAAAAGGGCTTTTGCATCGTGATATGTATTATATTTTTTCTACCATACCGAAAAAAATTATGGGATTTAGGAACTAATTTAAAACTAATTATTTCATGAAATTATTTGACGTTTTTAATAAATTTTATAGTTTAGGAGGTTGTCTGTGAAAAACCCATGGCAACGAAATATTACACATTTTAATTTCTGGTGGTTTCAAACTAAAATAAACAAATACGTATGTTTTGTGGCGATATAAATGGGAATATTGCTTGTGCCTTATTTTACCCCAAGAAATCCAAAGCAAGGTATATGCAAACTTATGAAGCGTTTTTAAAATGGAGTAGGTAGGTACTACGTGCCGACAAAAATGTTGGCGTACTTCCTAGAAAGACCTTTTTTTGTTAATACAAAATTGTTTAGTTGTATAAATTTGCTCAAATAGAACGAATTAATTTCGTTTAAAATTTGTTTTTATAATTTTCTGTCTTGGCCGCATAAGTTTTACTTTCGTAGATAGGAACGCCTTAGCAACCAGGTAACACGAATGTTTACTTTCGTTATCGCGCGTGTTGCTAGGGTTACAAAGTTCATTTATATAGACGGTAGTAGAAATATACAATTTTACTAACTCATGCCTTCAGTGGTTATGATACCACGTCTAGAATATTTCAGAAAAAAAAATTAAAATTCATCAAACTTCTTCAGAAAGAAATGCAGTTGGTTAATGTAGTAAGAACTTTCAATGGCAAGAATTCAACCCCCTCACAAGTAAAACAGGCTGGTGAAACGCTTTTCCTACTTGTATACGGTGCTAGGAAAATCACAAAAGTCTCACTCAACTCATACAGATTTAATCAATTCAAAATATCGCTGCAAAAACAAAAATTAAAGTTGGAATTATTACCACCAACTTCAGAGGCAGTCGCTCTTTACAAAATTCAGAAATGGCTTGGCAATGAAAAAAATCCACAACAGTGGGGATAGAATAAAATTAACGGCTCCTTACAACCTGTGACAACACTTTTTGTGCCAACAGCAGAATCAATATTGCAGCTTATCTCCTGCAACCGTAACAGAAAAGCAGGTTGAAGATGCTCACAAATTTACGGAAATTGTCAGGGAGTACGATGTCTAAATTCATACATGGATAAAATTATATAAGATTTAGGTGCTATCGATTCCGATCTTCTTTAGATACAAAGTGTGTTTCATTCAATATATATATAAAATTTTAAACAATTCGATAATCCTCACTTGTCCAATGATTATGTACTTTTTCATTTTGCAGAATATACTCACAGATAAACAAGCAGAAAGTGGAGGAAACAAACGAAAAATTGGTACAAAAATTTTATAAAAAAGTCAAGAATTAATATTTCTCTATAAATGAAAATATTCTTATTTTTTGAAAATTTCTCATGGTTCAATTGCCAATTTTTATTATGCATGTGAAAACCTAGTTGATCCCAAGATTTTTCAAGTAGGCAGCTCCTACACACCCCTTACGGTTCGGGACTCTTAAGTTTCTTGAAACATAGGTATGTATTTTTAAACGTATATGTCAAGTTTCAACGAATTCACTATGTTCTTGTTCAGTTTGGACACTTTTCCTGTACTATTAGCTGCGTTTAATAGTTTGCGATTAATCGATATCGGTATTTGTAATTGTTAGGAATCACTTTTCATCTTCACGAAATTATTTTAAATTATTTTAGTTTTAACATTAAAAATGTTTGTTAGTGAAATAAATTTGTATAATACCCCTTTTTGTTTTCATTATGAGAATGTTTTTGTTAATAAAATAACTTTTTATTTTAATTTCTAAATAAAACTACTGATAATAAGATTTTACTTTTTGAAAATGTTTTGTGTTAATGAAATAACTATTTACTACTTTGCAACAAATTTTCATTTTTATCACATCCGAAATATCACAAGATTTGCGTTCTAGTTCGTCATTTCCAATGTCTCCTCCGGTTGCATCTTTGCGAAGGACTGTGATTTTTTTTTTAAATTGCCACTTGCGCCTTAATCTTTTTTTTTCTTTTTTTGACGAGTTAAAATTTCAGTTCGATCTATTTTCTCTTCTTGAATAATATTGCTTACGAGAAACGACAGATAAACAATAAGACGGTATTTAGTGGAGAATTCGTCTATTTTCTCTTCTTGAATAATATTGCTTACGAGAAACGACAGATTACAGAGAAACGACAGATAAACAATAAGACGGTATTTAGTGGAGAATTCGTCAAACAACATAATAGTGCAAAAATGGTTACTCTACAGTTGATATATTTAAATTCCTAATTACACATCAATAGTAGCAATTCACTACGTAAATCCTTAAATATGCAAAATAACAGGATTTTAGGTCTAATATAGTAATTAAAATATTGTTTCGTATCTTGGGTCGATGATACTCTTTTATATAAAGGCTACTCAGCATTTATTTGGTTTTGGCAATATTAAAAATAAGACGTTTCCTCTTGGTTGCAGAATTTAAATTGCACAAAATGCGATTTTGATTGACTTTATCTAGAAATACTGATTGGCTCCATACTCTTTCACTTCCTAGAAGAAATGATCACTGCATTCTAATATATTAAATATTTATCAAGTACGCTCCTAAGAAGAACTTTTAAGTAGCATTCCCCATTGTTCGGAAATGATACAATTGACGAGATGAGGTTTAAAAATATATTTGTAAGCAAATACAAGACATGAGATAATCAAGAAAATTGTGACTTAAAATCAAATAGGGCAAAAATAAACGGCATAAAGTAATATTGATTATGACCTTAGAAATTTGTTTTTTTTCCCCCTTTTGGCTCTGGATGAACCGTCAGCCATTTTCCCGTGACTTATATATAAAGAAAAAGGAAATCAAAAACATAATATTTAAATAAGTAGGTAGGTACAAACTCAAACCAGCGCTAATCCAGCATCCACATCATATTATATCTTCATGCCGCAAATATACCTATGTGGATGCTAATAGAACTTAGTTAAAAATATTAATGTCCATTGTTTTCACAAGATTTCGTTGTACATAATTTCATTCTGCTAACATAAAAATGACCAAACGTTAAATTTTAACTTAACTTTAATAAAACTGGGTTATAATTTTAGATTACATTTAAATAGTATTATTAGTTATAATTCTAGTAAACAACTAATTAATATGCTACGATGGTTTCCCACACTGTCCCTTACATGCAATACAATGACATATGAATTTCAATTAGTACTCACGAGAACTTTGATCCATTAGGTACACGGCTTGATCATAACATAATTGACTATCAGAAACTCCAATATAACTTTAGTAGTATTTGATTTAAATTAATACTAGGGACAATACTAACAAATGCAATAAAATAAGATTATTAGCAAGCGTAGGTATGTTTGTTGTTTTCAATAATATTTTTATAGTATTTTAAATTCATAACTATATTTTATTGGTTGCCATAGGTTTTATTGATGTTTTGTTAAGATTTAGGCAAATTTCATTCATACTTCTAGTTACTTAAGGAATAACCGACTAATAGACTGACCAACAGGTTTAAGGAACACTTTTTCGTGCAGTAAGATTGAAAACATATATTGTTGAAATCGATTTTTTCTTTGCATGATGTGAGACAATGTATGGTATAACATAATTAAAGTCGCAAAATCAATCCAGTCTTCGACACCTACGACTTTTTATGATATTATTTCGTTTCAGTAACGTAATAATAAAGTATTAAAAATAATTTGTAAAATAACCTAACTTAATAATAATATACTTTACATAAATGAATGCATCCATTAAAACGATGTACTTGATTCTAATGATCAAAATCACTGTACTAAACAGTAGTAATATATTTATGAATGCATTCATAAACGTAACACAAAATTTGGTATAACGTAGTAAAATGGGCATTGTATTACATATTATGCATTGTTGAAATTAATTTTTTTTGCATATTATACAAATCAGAATTTGAGGCGAAAGTACACCTCATTCTGATTATTGCTCAATGGGTCAGCTTTTAATGTGCTTGTTGTAACTTAATAACCTTCAATGCTTGCAAAAAGCGCTAACATTTATGATTTAATTATCAAGTTTGGCTTTATTAATATATCAATCGGATTTATTGGATAATTTTACTGCTACTGCTGCATTATCAGTAATTGTGAGTTAATTCACAAAATTGCTGATTCTAGCTTACAATTTAACCCAGATATTATACAAAGTTCGCTCGGCATTTTATCGGACATTGAGTTAAACGTGATAATAGGAAATGTCAGTCAATTTAAGTTTTACCACTATTTGGCAGAAGAGAAAGAAAAATTACCTGCATTTCAGAATTTTCCTACAAACACTTCACTAAAGCAAAAATCCATTAATTTCTTTAAACAATATGTCATATACTTTTGTCAATTTGGCAACAGCGCATCACTTTATTAAATATCGACAGAGTTAATTAGCTAGGTTAAGAAATAGGATCTCATCCATTATTTTTAATGCTGTTTCACAGAAGCAAACGTAGATCTGACTAAGCATAAATAATAATAATAAATAAATAAATACACCACATGTAATTACGACCCCCTTTATCCCAGAAAGCTCTAGGAGCCTTGTGCGGGAGGGGGCTACACATTTAAAGACAAGGGACACATCCAATATCTGTGTATAATGGAAAAATCCCTCTCACAATATTTTCCATTGCCACGACCGGGAATTGAACCGGGGACTATTGGGTGAGAGGCAGGTACGCTAACATCTCGACCATCAAACTCATGTTTAGAAACAAAAGTTAAGTAACAGTAATTCCAATTATTAGTTATTTGGATAGGTAACCAAAGTGAAACTCGGCGATCTCACCACTATATCAACTATATAGATTGTACTTATATTAGCGTCAATCCAGGAGCTAAGTAATTTTAGGCGAGTTCTGCGCAGACGTTATACCTCGTTTTTCAGGGGGAGTGTAAAATATTTAATCCCATATCTATGAGATGTTAGGCAAGTAAAATCCCTATTCCTCGATAGGGACGAGGTTTACCAGGAAATAGACCTTCTCTTAGACAAACCGCAGCTATTTATGAAGAATGACTTTTTTACGTAAATGCAAAAAAATAAAAAAGTATAATACGGAAATATTGTAATCATGAAGAAAATCAAAATCATGATTTCAGGGGAATTTTGTTTTTCATTTAGTATCCAATACGATGGGATTTAGACTCCACAATAACTGTAGGGTTTTGCATTCCTTTACTTAACATAAAATGTTAGATTTTCATGTTGTTTATTTTAGCGCCTTCGGAGGTGGTTAAGAAAATATTTTAGGAAAATGTTGTAGGCGGAGTTTACGTCTTTATTTCAATAACGTTATTTCCTTATGTCATTTATGTCAATGTGTAAATTTAAAGTTTCTTTTTCATGCCGTGATTAACGTGAAAAATTTGTAAAATTTGTGTCCCTTCCTTGGTACAATTTCCTATCGTGACACTGATGACGTGACCATAATGGAGATGTGTATGTTGTCTCTAAATGTCTCTTCTGCTATAGGGTATTATTAGAGATATTGAGAATGTTATTAAATTAAATTAAATGTGGCGTTTATTTTAAGTTAATTTAATAATATTTATCATACAATATCGATTATCTCGCCTCGGATCCTTCATAAGCCGATATTTACCTATGTTTATTTAATATATTGTTTGTTAAAATGAAAATGAGGTTTTAGTTTATTTAGTACATATAGGAGACTATAAATTCCTATAGTATAGGTAATGAACAAAAAGTAATAATAAATAAGTAAATATTACAATATCAATCTTCTTTCTGCACGAAGTCACATTTTCCTAATTTTTAATATAGCTACCTATATTATCATAAACTGGCTATATACCGATAAATACCGATGGCATTAACGGCTCCATGATGTTTTAATGAAGTGAATAATTTTGTCGTGAATAATTCAATTTAGACCCAATTTTCTGTTTATACAGGATGTAAAACAAACGTCTAGGAAGGATCTTGATGAGAAGTTTCCGGGTTCTTAACAGCTCATTGGGAGACGAATATAGATTTAACGACTCCGTCCCTCTGAATTGTAGTAAATAATTATTACTTGCATTATGTATAATTCAAAGGTAAAACAAACACCATATAATATTGTGTTCTTAATTGTTCCTAAAATATTATGCATAAAATGAATAATAATAAAAACAACATAAATTATAACAAGTTGCTAAAAATTTCTCAAAATTTTACTCAGATTCTGATAGATATTCCTAGTATCTATCGAAAAATTTTGGAGAATTGAGGTCAAAAGTATCATTTTATATCTATGCTAACGTTTTAATATATAAAGAAGATTTTCAAGCATTTTATTGTTTTTGATGTCTCAGTTGAAACAAGAAGTCAACGAGTGTATGATAAAAACTAACTTTGAAAAATAAAAATGTTGTTGAGAGGGACGTAATTTAACTAGTTTCTGGCCAGTAATCACAACATCGTTTTCGGACTGGCACGAATCTCCGTACGATAGTCATGCGCACTCGATATAGCTGACACGGATCCAAGTAATCCTTGCTCTGATGTATTTTTCCCGTTGATACGATGGTCTATTGGAAGCAAGCAATATTGTCACGAGGCCAGAAGCTAGTCGTAATTTTCTTGTTTTGGTAAACTTCATTTATCGGTTTCAGGATATTAATCCTTTGTTTACATATGCAAAAGTAGGCTGGTAAATAAGTCATAACTAAAGTTGTACAGTTATATTTATTGCTTGTACGGTAATATTACAATACAGATCTGTCAATAACTGTCAACAGATGAAATAATAAATAATGAAACTATAGCGCTATTTATTAATACAAACAGACAGAAAACTCCAAACAATAATAATTAAATACTGAAATCCAACTGAAATGTATTTTCAGGCAATCCAAGGTCCATTTTTATGGTAGCCGTTGTGACATTAAAAATGTAAACATTTATGTAATATGAAATAAGATAACAAATAAAAACAAACAAAATATAACTATAACCATGGCGACAAATCAACCCATACAGACTTGACCAACTAATGAAATGAAAACGTTATTAATAAGAGAATGTCAAAAGGTAATATCTATTAATAAATGTCTTTATTTTCTGAATCCCATAAACTATTGAACAAATCACGGATGTTATGAATCATAACAGCCTTAGATGTCTTAAAATCCTCGCTCTACGAGCTCGGATTTCAAACCGACATCTGCGGCAGTTATGATAGTCATAACATTCCTAGATGTGTTAATAGCTATTACATTTCATTACCACCACCTATAAAATTTTAAAAATTTGTAGAATAATTTGGAAGTGGAAGTAAAAATATAAAAAAATAGGAACAGTTTTACGTGCAATAAATTATCGATGATATACCTGTACTGTGCTTCCAGCATGGTGAAATGTGAAATAATCTATAATAATACATTTTTCTAAAACACAATAAATTATCGTGATTTCGGTCGGTTATTAATTATTATTTGCAATTTTACTTAAAAACTTAACAGCCACTCAAATATTAAATATTGTGAAAATTTTTTGGAAAAAAGAGAATATACAGGGTATTTAGAAGGTCGATGCAAAGTCTTGGGGAGGTGATAGGGTAGGCCATTTAAACTTAATTAAGCCAAATATACCTTATTGTCTAAAAGTTATTTGTGGCATCTTTCTGTATTTTCTTTCTGTTCTTATTTGGGATTTACGGCCACACTTCTGAACATTAATCTGATAATCTGAAAAATATCTGGATTATTTAAAAAATAACCTTTACGCCTGTGACTTTACGTCAAAGGAACAGTTAAAGGTTGGTTTTTTGACATAAAATATAATTAAAATAAAATAAAAACAATTATGTTTTGCATACGTTTCGGAAACTTAGTCTGTTTACTTTCTCAATGCTAAATAGTCTTTCTCTTGTGTAATTCGTGAAATTACACAATTTTAATGTTTATATTATAACCATAGATGCTTACTACGCTCACAGAAAAGTTGATTAGATTAGATATTCAAGTTGCTAAGTTCTTCTTTTAGCATCGGTAACCATATTGTACAACAATCTACAGAATAATTTGATACGCATTTGTCTTCATTTAGTAAAATTATTGCAGATTTTTTAATTTTTCTCTTTTTACTGTCCGGTTCTTTATAAATATACCTTATTACATAGTTTTAGAGTTTTTCGAGAATTGTTTATTTCTTTAAAAAAATACGTATTTCACATTTGTCTCGTATTAAAACATGATACCTTGATGATAATTTTTTTTTTTGAATAGCATAACGTGTGTCTTTTCGGAAAATATAAAGAACAGAGAACTCAACTGACTACAAAAAAATTAATAAATAAGTTTTTGTCAATTTTTTTTTCAATGCTATAAAATTACTTTTTGTGATTAAGTATTATTAATAAAATCAGGTTGCCTGCATTATAAAAACAAATTTAAAAACGTCTGTAATTTATGGCCTTAATTATTTTGTAGTCAGTTGAGTTTTCTGTTCAAAAAAAACTTTATGCTATTCAAAATAAAATATCACCAAGGTATCATATTTTATTATAGTGATAATAGGAGACAAATGTGAAAAAACGTATTTCTTTAAAGAAAACCAAAATTCTCGAAAAACTCGAAAACCGCAAGACTCTGAAGTAAGGTATATTTGGCTTAATTATGTATAAATGGCCTACCCTATCACATCCTCAAGACTTTGCATCGATCTTCCAAACACCTTGTATATTCTTTCTTTTTCTATACAGGGTGAATCTTTGAGTGGGGCTTATGCAAGACCCCCTCCCCTGTATTAGAAATTGATACGCTTGTTAAGTCCTCTAGAAAAAAAGGTGCTATTTATTCACACAGTCGAGAACTGACTATAGGAACGTATAATAGACTTTTTCTTGAAATTTTGCAAATTATATCAGACTCGTATTTTTCAAAATAGCTCTGACGTATTTTTTCTTTTTACTAGTATTTTTCATCCAAGACCAAAAAAGTGTTTGAAAACGTAGTAGGTAATTATTCCGTTAAATTTTTCGTCAAAAACGAAAAATCATTGGTATAGATAATTTGCATCATATCTCATCAGCAATTTTAACCATCTCTCCCATGCATTTTGGGAAATAGATATATTATTATTACGAGTATATTCAGATGAAAAAAGGATAAAGTCCGAGCTACTTAGCCGGATCCATTATAACATTTATTAACTCTCGCAGATAGGAGATATAACTCGTAAAGTTTCAATGTAGATTATTAAAAATAGACCGCTAATTACAGGTTGAATTTCCAACTAACAAAAAAAATCTTATGTCGTATTATTAGATCAAGGTAATTAAAACTTCATTAGTAATGCACTGAACAAGATTTAGTTTTATAACAACATGTATGCGCATTGTACTATTTTATTTTTCAATGTAATTATGTGTTGTTCTGAGTAAATAAAATAATAGGATCTAGGTATATGAAATTGGAACAATGAAAGAAAATCCTGCTAACAGTTCGGCATTTACAGGTTCATTATGTGAGGTAAATCAATAAAAAGCTCATGCAAAGATTCGAGTTGTACGGACAAAATGCTCACTGAAAAGAAAGGAAATCCACCCTTGGCAAATAATTAAGTTATTCAGCTGTTGTGTTGCTCTTGCTATTCATCCCAAGCTTTCGTGTGGAATGGGTTTTAATTTTGTTAATTTGGAAAAAATATATTCTGTGTATCACTTATTTTCAGTTTTTTTTTTTAATCAAGACATCGTTGTAGTTCAAACTCTTTCTGCATATTTTCAATATTTTATGAATTTCTCTGCATTTTTATAATATTGCACACGTATGAAACAAGAAACTTATATATTGTTTAAATGTTATTTGTGGCATTTCATAAATTATTTCTTTCCTTTTCTTTTTTGGGATTTATTACCACATTCCTCGAGATTCCTATCCAAAAAATTCGATTTATCTAAAAAATATTCAAATTAACCAGTTTAAAACTGGGAAATAACCTCTACGCCTTTGACGTAATGTCAGAGGATCAGTTAGAGGGTGTTTTTTGACAACTAATAGGAATTAAATTAATACAAAAATACTGCGCTGACGTTTCGGAAACTATATCCGTTTCCTTTTTCAAAGTTTAAGCTTTAGATTTTTATGTAACGTGTAGAATAACACGGCATAAAATAAAAATTGTTGATATCATTTCCATAGAGACTTACCATAGAAATGTTGAAAAATATACTAAATAATATTAATTTTATTGAGTTCTTCTCTCAACATTGGTAACCAAGTCGAACAAAATTCTACCGAACAATTTGATACGCATTTATCTTCATTAAGTAAAATTATTGCAGATTCTTTGATTTTTCTTTTTTTGCTGTCTGCTTCTTTGGTCAAAATTTTTGCTGAATCCCATTTTATCCTGTGTCAGGGAAATTTTAATTAATAATGAATACCCGAAAGAATTTGTTGATAAGACTTTCATGAACATTGAAAATAGAGTTAACAATCCGGTGCAACCAAAACCAGAATATCATTATTCGACACTAATTCCATATATAAAAGGTCTATCTGAGAAATTACGTCGTGTCGGTAAAAAATTTGGCGTTAGGACAATTTTTCAAACAAATAATACTTTAAGATCCATATTGACAAAAACGAAACCATTAAATCCTGAACAAAATTCAAAAAATTGTATATACAGTATCCCGTGCGAGTGTAGTAAACATTATGTGGGTGAATCATCTAGACCACTTAATGTACGATTAGGCGAGCACAAAAGTTATATTAGAAAAGGTGACTTTGAAAAATCTAAAATTTGTGAACATGCTTGGGAAAACGATCACAGGATAAAATGGGATTCAGCAAAAATTTTGACCAAAGAAGCAGACAGCAAAAAAAGAAAAATCAAAGAATCTGCAATAATTTTACTTAATGAAGATAAATGCGTATCAAATTGTTCGGTAGAATTTTGTTCAACTTGGTTACCAATGTTGAGAGAAGAACTCAATAAAATTAATATTATTTAGTATATTTTTCAACATTTCTATGGTAAGTATCCATGGAAATGATATAAACAATTTTTATTTTATGCCGTGTTATTCTACACGTTACATAAAAATCTAAAGCTTAAACTTTGAAAAAGGAAACGGATATAGTTTCCGAAACGTCAGCGCAGTATTTTTGTATTAATTTAATTCCTATTAGTTGTCAAAAAACACCCTCTAACTGATCCTCTGACATTACGTCAAAGGCGTAGAGGTTATTTCCCAGTTTTAAACTGGTTAATTTGAATATTTTTTGGATAAATCGAATTTTTTGGATAGGAATCTCGAGGAATGTGTTAATAAATCCCAAAAAAGAAAAGGAAAGAAACTTATATTCTTTGCTTTGCTTATTAACTATTTTCCACCCTAGGTTACCGATGGGAAATAGAAAATTAATTCTTAACATACATACAGGGTGTTTGAGAGCTGGATTGCCAAAATGAAATGAGTTATGTAATATCGAACACTAAGCATAAAACAAAGAATAACTTTTTTTCATATCTGGCTTCGTTCAGGAAATATCGAGGCAAAAAAATTAGTTTATTAATCTTATTCAACACTTTGTAATGATAACAATAAAAGAAACAAATTTTCACAAAAGTTATTATAACGTAAAAAACTAGAGTAGAGAGCAGTTGTCCATTCAAAATACCACACCAAGTGTTTATCGAAAATCTTTATTGAAAACCTCTAATTCTAACTGCGTGTGAATTTTGTAGAGACCATATGTATGCTCGTTATGACAGTTGTTATTAATTCCATTCCTCGTAAACATTGATTCATCTGTCCAAAGCGTGTCACTAATAAAGTTAGGATGTTGTTCATTATTTTCAAGTATAGACAATGACAAAATACTAACCGCTGTACCTCGTCACCTGGCTGCAAGTGATGAACTCTTTGGTAGTGGTACGGATGTAAAACTTCTCGAATAATAGTTCTCCAAACAAAACTATGCGGCAATTATAACAGTGTGGAAATTCTTCTAGTACTGGTCATTGGATCATCAAATTATTTTTTTTGCCATATCAGACTTGCTGCAAATATATGTAATGTATATAAAGTGGCCAAATAAAGATTGTAAATATTGCATCAATAATGGCAATTTCTTGTGCAACAGTGTGCTGAGGATGTGGACCTCCACTACGACGTTCGTTAATTCCACATTCACGAAGCCTTCGAAATTCATTAGAAAAAACTTCACGACAAGGTTGCCGTCTATTTGGATATCTTATCATGTGTTTCCTGCACGCACTCTCGTGTTACCATCACAGTACCCATAAACATATATAATGTCAGCAATCTCTTCATTACTGAACTGCATTTCAATACACTTTATAAAACACTATCCAAAAGTCATGCAACGCAGAGAAAAATAATTAGTTGATCACAAGCTCTCAAATAATAAACAAACTTTTATTTTCATAGCTGTCCTAGTTTTTACATTTTTTGAAATATTTCTTAAATGAAAAAAAGTTATTCTTTATTTTGCGCTTAGAATTAGATTTCACGTATGATATTTCATTTTGGCAATCCAGTTACCAAACACACTGTATATTAATATTATGATACTGGAATACTCATGTTAAAATTATTATAACTATTACTATATTACTATAATAGGTATGTATATTTTTTACAAATTACTCTACTTTCTTTGCATAATAGGTATTGTTCAGAACTTTATTCAGGGTTTTTGCAAGCATAATAATAATAAATAAAAATATCTCATTTGATATAATTATTATATTGATGTTCTAATGAATGAATTTTGTAGTAACTTTCTTGCGAAACCATCCCGCAAACTTGGTGACTTACAAGTTCTATGAAAGATTATTGATGGAAAACTTCTCTCAAATATTTTTTTAAGGCACCTAGAAGCGAGTCCTGCCGAAAATATAACTCGTTAAATTGATAAATAAATGCACAGGGTAAAAGGAGTCGGGCAGCAACAGCAATGGAGTTAGACCTCCATTATCGAAAGGCAGTGCACTATGCTCATGAAAATGGGCATCAAATTCTCGTAAATACCAGATAGCAGCCGTAAGTGTTTTCTCAATGAATTTAGAACAAGTCATGTACCAACTTTACCACATTCTGACATGTTCTACTTGAACTTGATGTTATAACTTGGCCATCGACTTTGGAGATAACAAGAATGGACAATTCACACAAAAATTATTTGGAGGGACAACTGCACCGCCCAAAATAAAAACAGAATGATTGTGTTCATTTACATGTTCTTGGTGAGTTCTGAACTCCTTGACACCATTGAACATATAGGTACCTTGTCGGTGGTCATAGTATTCTTCAATGTAACAGGGACTTCGAGTTGATTGAGAAGAGAAAACGCAAGTGGTACCTGACGACTTACACGCTGTAATACTCTCCAAGTACCCATATAGGCCGATTTGAAATAGTAGATACCAGAAAATAAGCTACAACTGACATTATGTTAAATCGTAAGCAAGTAAATATCTATTAGTAAAGTTCTACAAATGAAAGTTGACCCGAGTGGATTTTTGCTTACTTCTGAAAGTTTTTTTGAAGTGTCATCGTGGAAAGCAACTCCAATACTTAAAAGAGGAAAAACCATGGAAGATATAAAAGATCAGCTTTGTTGTCTAATTTGACCGAAAGCTTATTAATTATTCTTACTATTTTTTATTAGCTAATTTAATGTAATTAATTCAAGGTTAATCAAACTTATCTAGCCATGCAAAAATATTTATTAAAATGTGTTATTCCATCCTAATTTAATTTTGACTTAGAAAAACGTTCGTTATACTAGATAACTTAAAAATCCTTTGAGATATTTAGATACATTCTAGAATTTTTCAGGGGGTTGCTTTGGTGACTTGGGAGGCGATTTAGAAAACATTGTTTAAAAAAATATTAAAACAATTATTATAGGCAAGTTTTCCAATAGGTTTAATAGAATATATATATCTCATTATATACTTTATAATAGACTTGAATTTCACTTAAGAGAATTAGCTTACTTTTGGTAGGAGTAAAGGAGAATAACAAATTTAGATGATTTAAGATGATAAATAACAGACGGTTAGTATTAAAGTTGTTTGGTAATTTATAATTTACCCTCGAAAATAATCGCAAATAATTCTGAAACAGATTTTAAACAGAACTTTGAAATAACTTTAATTAAATTTCTGTATATTTATAGTATTGATCTTTATGTATTTAAGTTTTCTTATTATCCATTCACATAAGAATAATGGACGGTCTCTTATTACCGTAATTTGGCACGGATTAGTGAAAGAAAATGAGGATTTCGTTCTTTATACATTATCAAAACACCTGATTGAATACAGAAATAAATTGTATGAAACAAATCATCTCCATTGCGAGTTTTATCTCAACTATTCAATTTAGACTGAGGTTGTTGCGAATCTCTTGTAAGGCGTTCTTTATCACTTACAGTGTTTCTTCTGTCTTCGTTAATTATACTACGTTTTAATGAAGTGGCATGCTCTTATAATCTCAAAATAAAAATTTTTGTGTAATACAAATTTGCGGTTCTTTATAAGAGAATTATTTTAAGAATTGAAATAATAACTGCAAATAAAGAGAAAGGTTACGTAAGTATCTATACGTCGAAAGTAAGCGTCATTACAAGGGAAATTTGTAGTATTCAGAATTTGAACTTGTTTTGTCTTTTCTATTACATAATTTTTCAATAAAATTATGTTGCGGATGATAATTTATGGCTTCTCTTCAAAGTCATATCTGTTTCAAAATGTTAACTAAGTAAACCTAGTGCACTGCCCTGAGGTACACCTGAAGTAAACTGTATCGCACCGAGTATTTCTTTTCCGTACATTTCTAATTTTTATAATATCGCACCCAAATAGTACCTAAAATATTATTTCTTAATATATCGCTTATTAATAATTATAAAAATACATTTTCACATTTTAAGAAAATATCAAATTTTTAAGGTCATCATCATTTTAAAAATATGTGTCAAAATCATAATTTACTTGAAATATCGAGGTTACTTTTTTATATCCGTATGTGTACTATTATCCGACAATTAAAAGTTAAGTAACAAGTTTCGGAGTATTAGGATTTGCTGCTAATGAGGGAGATAGTTGTCAAAAAAATAAAACAGAAATTACAAATCTACAGGGTGGGGCACTTAAATTGACAATCGCGATTAGAGAAAAATGTTTCAGACAGAAATTCCATCATTTGAAAAGCGGGATCTAATGGCTATAATTTTTTAAATATGGCGGAGAACTTTAAGGCCATTTAAACAACTTTGTATTTCTTAAACCTATATTTTTCATTGCTTAATTACTCGCAAACAATGAGTTCAACTAGAAAGATGGTAAAAACAAACGTTGTTTATTTTTTAACGTAAAATATGAGTGTAAAAACGGGATTTATTATTTGTCTTCCTTTCCTTTTTGGGATTTATTACCACATTTCTTGATATTCCTATCTAGAAAATTTCGATTTATCTAAAATAATTTGAAAATTTTTTACATAAATCGAATTTTTCTTGTATAGAAATCTCAAGAAATGTGGTAATAAATCCCAAAAAAAGAAAAGGAAGAGAGGGCAGCGAGCAGGGGACTGACTTGACTCACTTCATAGCGATATGAAGTAAAGCAACAGCTATCGCGTTCAGTACTTGGATGGTGACTATCCAGGGAAAGACGCGGTCTCGTTTCCCTACTTCTAGCGGCTTGTATATCAGCTATATCGCAGAAGCAATACAACTGTAGGCGAGAGGTGTATTGAGGATATACCATCCTTCGGAGAGGATGTAAAGCAGTCCCTTGTCTATTAAATGTTAGGCAAGTAAAAAATCCCTACTCTTAGTAAGATAAGAGGTTCGGCAAAATTTCCAGGTTGGGGGTTGCTCGTAATAGGCCCTGGTAGCGGAAATAGGCCGACGTTAAATAAGTGAATAAAAAAAAAAAAAAAAAGGAAGAGAAGTAATTTATGAAATTCCACAATTAACATTTAAACAAGGGATTTATGTTAAAAATACCAAGTTGATCTTCAAATGGCCTTGAAGTTCCTTACCAAATGAAAAAAAATCGTTAGATCGCACAAGTTATTCGCAATTAATTGTCAACTTAAATACCAATATCCCACCCAGTACAGATTTTTTATATACTACGTGTTTTATAGTAAATATTATAAAGAAGCTGGACTGAAAATCTAATGCTGGCGGTATTTTTAGGAACACATTCTTTTAAAAACACCTAACCCAGTTTTTTAGGTCGAACAATGAACTCGCGCTAGTTACTTAAATCTGTTGAAAATATTAGGCATGAACAAAATTCCATATCTCCAGAAGGCGCTATATGGTAAAATGGTTCAGAATATAAACAACAAGAATGAACAGGATTCATTTACAGTGTGATAACTAAAAGGAAATAAAACAGATGAGGGATTAATAAAAATAACGATATATATAGGAATAGTTCATAGCGTAAATATCAATAACTATCACAAAACCCAATATAAAACAACCAGATATTGAGATTTAAAATAAAATCGACCGCAGTCTGTCAATGAATCAAGCTAGATCTTCAACAAAAGAATCTAGTTTCAGTCAATTGTTTTGAAATATAATGTAAACCGTTTAATTAATGGTTCATATCAAATTAGGTTAAAATGAGAATTGCAAACAGAGAACTGTTTAAAATTCTGACCTAAAATTCCTCAGTACCAAAGGAAAATATGACTGAGGGAAAACGTGGTTGGGTCAAGAATTCGCTTGTTAATAACTGCATCTGTGAAGAAAGATTATGAGAGAGAGTCAATCCGACTGTTTGTGTTCTCATGTCAAAGCAAGATATGTTTGTCTTTTAATTCATACTTACGATTTCGTTTCCTTGAATCATTGGGTATATTTCCACGTTACAAAAATATGGCTCTACCAACAAACTAATCCTGTTTGCATGCATTCCTTCCCTGTAACTAAACATGTAACTTTTACCATTTGAGGCGATGTGTATGAATCAGTCTGATTTATGCACCTCTGAGGTCTTAGGTTTCTGTCCCCGTAATATCGATTTTGAATTACTAACAAATTAAAACTTTACAGATAAAGTAAGTAAAATGGGCCAAACAATATTTTAGTGTAGACTAAATCAGTTCAAGAAGAACGAAAATGTTTTCGTTTTTGTATTTATACTGTATAAATTCAAAACATTTCCAGAAACTAATCTCTGCAGATACATGTTTTTAATATGCACGACAATTGTTATGAACAAGTTTGGTTGTTGCTTTAATCCAATGCATCTGTATAATAAGCACACGTTTTCTACGTATACTTACCCTTAAACATTCCGACTCAAGACAATTTTTGTACCTGAAATAAATATTTCAATCACAAATGATAATACCACTGAGATTAACCGGATTCATCTGTAATATCAGACTTCATTAAAATCATAGTATTTATTGTATAATCAGTGTATTGAAGTAACAAACAACTACATAATCCAGTTCCTACTAAAGAAAGTAAAAAATTATAGCATGTCGTTTGTTTTTTCTTTCTGTTCTTATCGATTTACCGCCACACTTCTGAGCATTATCCAGAAAATCTAAAAAATATCGGGATTTTTTTTATAAATAACGTTTACACCTGTGACTTTACATCAAAGGAACAGTTAAAAGTTGATTTTTGACATAAAATGTAAATAAACTTCAATAAAAACAATGATGTTTCGCAGACGTTTCGGAAACTTAATCTATTTCCTTTTTCAATGCTAATAATCTTTCTTTTGTGTAATTCGTGAAATTACACTTCATGTCTAAACATTGTTCATTAAAAATCCCTTCCTTCCAGTTGCATATGATAAATTCGGAAATTTCTGTGTATACAGGGTGACCATGTAAAAAGTGCAATGCATAGTGCCACAAGGTAGAGGAGCCTAAAATAATGAAAAAAGTTCGTATACACTTCCTAATTCCTTTCGGTTTCAAATATTTATGTCGATTAAATACACCTAATTTTCGAAACATTTATCTTAATATTTGAAAAAATGGTTCCTTTGTTGCAATGTGGAATTTTGCTATTTAGCAGAATTAAATAAATAAATTAAATAAAGATTATTATATAATAAATAGCCTTAATCTCTTACAAATCCATTTAATTCTGTTTGGTTTAAAGTTTTAACCACGTTAACTTTTTGGTTATTAGGTAACAGTACTATTTCTTTTCTTCTTAGAAAAAATCCAGAAACACAAGAATATTGTATTTCAGATACGTTTTTAGCGATTTAATATGTTCGTGGCCAAATATCGAGTATACAAGTTCAAGTGTGGCTAGGCAATCAACTGGACCTGGAAGACTGGGGTTGAAAATTAATAATAGAAAATACTTTGGAGCCAATTCAAACTTTACTCCCACCTGCTCCAGAAAAATTTCTTAACACCATTTTTTGCAATTGCAAAAAGGATTGTAGTGCAAATGGTGGCTGTAAAAAAGTCGGATTATTTTGTTCACCAGCATGTACCAATTGTCAAGGCCAGTCTTGCTACAATGTTGAATCAAATACAACATGTAACGAAGTGATTTTTCCGTTACTAAATGCTATCAATAACTTATTACCCGATACACCCCAGTCTTGCTACAATGTTGAATCGAATACAACATGTAACGAAGTGATTTTTCCGTTACTAAATGCTATCAATAACTTATTACCCGATACACCCCGTATATAAAATTATTAGTTGTTTTCCGTAGCCTGTAACTTATTTTACCGTTATTATCATATTGTAACCTGTATTTAAAGAAATTAACAATACTTTCCGTTTACACAACGTTCCAAGTAAAAGCCAGTAGTTTATTGTTAATTTAAAAACCTGTAGATTACCAGATATTTGTAAAAGAATATAATTCCTGAAATTAAAAACCTGTTCTTAACAAAGTATTCTTTATATTATTATCACCCGTACCCAGTTAAATTTCAAATTCATTTTATTCAAATTTTTTGCATGTATCATATATAGTATATATTACAATTAGAGAAGTAGCACCTAAGCCAAAAAAGGCTTGTTTTGTGCTAATCTTAAATTATACACTTAATATTATACATATTATATGTTACATCATTCTTGAAATAAGAATTTAAATAAATTAAAAAAAAAGTTTTAAAAGAAATAGAATACAAGTAAATTATATGAGAGTAGGGGAAGTATCAGGAGGATGTCATATACACTAAAACGGTAGGTATTTAGCTGGGCAATTGGATAACTACTCAAATAACTCAGAAGTCGTAATAAATTGTTTAACACAGTATCGAAATTTTGTTTTATTTTTAATATTTTTTATATATAGTGGCAATTTATTGTAAAATAGTGGTCCTTGATAATCAATAAAATTCTGTTGAGATGTTTTATTATATTTGTTTATTTTTAAATTTAAATTCATGACGAACCTGGTGCTGTGTAAGTGACTGGGGAAACATATTTATTAATATTTTTATTTACAAATATGATGCTTTCTAGTATATATATATATATGTTTTTTATACTTAAACAGCAACTTTCTTTAAATAATTGTTCACTAGGGTACATATGGCTTTTTTTCGTGATAATTTTAAGGATATATTTTTGTATAACATTAAGTGGTTTTATTGCATTTTCGTATGCACCTCCCCATGCTATTATACCATATCTAATTATAGATTCCACTAAGGCGCTGTATACATTCAGTAATGTTTTTGAAGTTAAAATTTCCCGCAACTGATAAAATTTTCTTATTGTTTTTCGAATTTTGTCCGTTATATAGGTTATATGTTCCTGCCACTTCAAATTTTGGTCTATTATGACACCCAAATATTTAATTTGCTTCGTGTTGTATATAATGTAATCAGTATTATCAATGTTTATTTGAGATAAATTATGATTTTTTATGGAGTATATTGAAAAACATATAAATTTGATTGAGCCAATTTTTTATTATTTTCATATCTGATGACACCTCTTTAGTTACATTTTCCCAATCTAAGCCTTCAAATACTAGAACAGTATCATCAGCATATGAAACTAATTTTGCTGATATATTACGAATATTGCAAAGATTATTTATGAATATTAAAAAAAGAATAGGTGCTATAACCGTACCTTGAGGAATTCCTGTTTTTATAGTCATGTAGTTACTAATTTTATTTTCAACTTTTACATATTGTTTTCTGCTTTCTAGATACGTAACAAAGACATTCAAAGCAGTGCCTATAATTCCGATATTTTCCAGCTTTTCTAATAATTTTGAATGTGACACTGTATCGAATGCCTTCGCTAAGTCCAGAAACACTGCGATGCATTTTTTATTATTATGTAAACTATTGTTTATAGTGCTCGTTAATTTGTGAATAGCATCACTGGTACTAAATGTGTTTCTGAAACCAAATTGATTTTCAGATATAGTTTTGTTATTTTCAAGGAATTCTTCAAGGCGGGTTTTTAAAGCTTTCCCAAAAATTTTTGCAATATTATTTATTACCGATATTGGTCTGTAATTAGTCCTTTCAACTCTAGATCCACTTTTATATATGGGTGTAACAATAGACTCCTTGAAATGTGCCGGTACAAGGCCTGTAGCAAAAATTACATTAATTATATGGGTTAATGGTTTTATTAAGTACCTGTGGCAATATTTTATTATTTTTACTGGTATCTGGTCCAAGCCTGTGGCGCAATTATTTTTTAAACTAGAGATATATTTGATTATTTCATTTTCATTGACAGGTTTTAAAAATATACTATTAGGTACTCTGTAATCATTTTCAATTGCTATATTGGGTGATGGTGTGATTGATTCAGCCATAATTGAACCGATATTTATAAAATATTCATTAAACATGTTGTAATGGTTGGCTCCTTTTTACGGTGCTGATACTTACGTAATCTTTTATACGGAAATCTCGGGCGCCAGCCCTTTAACTTTTGAGTGCAAAGGACAGCACTTTTTGGCTTTCCTATTTGGGAAAGCTATCCAGAGTAGCTAACAGATGGAGATACGGATAAATGCCAGTGGGTCGTAAGTTGGGGGTTTGTCTAAAGGACTTCAACCCCTACTCAAACGGGTTAAATCAGAAATGTTTGGACAGAAATAATTACTCGTGAATTTTACCTCTTTAAAATAACGTATTTATTCAATAGTAAGTGAAAACAGAATAGGTTACTCTAAAACCTCCACGACTGTACAGTCGAGTGTGTATAAAATTAAGTTTTAAAGGATTCTAAATCAAGCGAGCTGGCAATCAAGTCTTTACGCGGTTTTACGGCGGAATTTGCGGATACGTGAGATTAAAATTTTATTTTGTACGACAAGCAAACGGACCTTTCCAATACGTTGTATTATTAAACGGCGGGCAATCCGTTAGCTATAGATATTTACGTCTTTTTCTGATATTTAAAAATACGGCGAACTACTGCCACAAACGTAGAGTTATTTTTAAAAGGCTAGTACACTGGAACTTTACAGATCACCCGAACGAGAAAAATCTATTCAGTTGGTGTACACTTAGGAATGGCTTTTCTAATGACAACTGGACAGATCACCCGAACGAGAAAAATCTATTCAGTTGGTGCACAATTTTGCAAATACTAACACGAATTAACCAACGGAGGTATTCTAAATTAACTCTAGTTTATTTTGGTAGCAAGATACGGCGATACTCACGGAAAATAAGACCTTTAAATATCTATACTTAACTGAAGGCAGGGCCTGCAAAATGTAGCGGGTCCCGGTGAATTCGTACCAAGATTTAATGCAACGGAATTTACTATCAATAACTCGAAGCGGCGGTACTGAAATATGAACGGCTGTAGCTATATCTTCAGTGGCTGACGGTAAATCGTATCTGATTTTGTGGATTGTTTCGGAATGAACATGAACTGCTGCCGGTTTTCTCGGAATGCCTAATAAGCACGGAATGAGAATGCGAACGGAATGAGAGCGAAGTGAGTATTCTTCCCCTTTTTGTAAACTTTTATGACGTATCTGTCTTGTTAAAAGAGAGGTGGTCACCGACTTTAAACGACGGACTCGTATGCATATCACAGCGTATCTTGCAGAGGTGCAGCGGATTATGCATCTTGATGCATCCATTCAAAACGTATCTAACCGGAAATGAGTTTCTTACACTTTCTATATCATGTTGCAAAAAGAAACGGATTAAAACGAGCAAGGATTAGCATTTTTAGTAACGAATGATTTTTATTTCCGACTCGGCCATTACTTATAATATTTCTCGGATTTTACTTATACGAGGGATTGTCGAAAATTAATCAATTAATTACTTGATTGCTTGTTTACCAGCGGGCTTTTTAACAACTCATTAACAACTTATCTAGTACAGGACTTACTTACTAAAAACAGCGGCAGGGTGTACCTGACAACGCCTTAGGGGTACGAGATTGGAAAATGTTTGGAAAAATTCCCCGAAGGTGCCTGGATACTGGCTGGGGTTAGTTAAGTGACTACCACAAATTTATAAATAAAAAAAAAGTTGTTGGGCGCCAGTGGCAGCGTGTTAACTAGATCTCGATCCCTGGTCGTACTTGATGTGTTTGATCTCAGGGTGTGTTGCTTTGATCAACAAAGGAGTTATAGCACTTGCACTTACCTTATGATGAAGGTCTAGGATGAACTTAAAGAATAGTAGCACTGGCACTTGAGCTTTATATGAATAGCAACCGGTGTAACCGGAAGGGTTCACCATTAATGACTGGACTAGTAAAAATATTGGAATAAATTCCTAGCTCTGTTTAATGTTAGTATATTTGGCCTTGGCCACCTGAAAGTTGGACGGGTTACTTCAGTTACACATCACATCAACATAAACAGTTTAATACAACAAGTCATTAACAATATTAACATGAAAACACAGGTAGTGAAAAAGTACAACAGTAAATGAAAATAATATGAATATTATATTGCACACTACAAGTAAAAATAAAATAAAAGCTCTATGAATCTATAAGTAGCCATTGTAATAGTATCAGTCAATCGCGATACAGTTTATGCCAGGCGGCAATGTCAATGTTCTAGTTCAATAGCCAATAAATAGTTCTCTTACCCTCTTGGAGTAAGGTTACGTCTCGCTTTGATAATCCTGAGCGTTACAGAAGACTCACTAGGGTTTAACACGACGTAGGTATTAGTTTAAAGAAGCGCGCACTAAATACACAGAAGTATTTATTAAAAGTTCGAAAAAATCCTCGGCAGCGGACACACACGTCCAATACGAGTATTTGTTGAAAAATTCCTGACTACGGACACACACGGTCAATACGGGTATATGTAGAAAGGTTCGTAACTACGGTCGCACACGCACAAGATAAATATATTTAAAAAAATATTTGAACTGCAGGCGCACACGCACAATGTAAGTATATTTGTAAAATGGTCGATACCACAGACGTACACATACAGTGTAGTTGTAGGTTATAAGCACTTCACACTCGCGCTGGTTTACACACGAATGAGTTAAAGTAGGATTAGGTTGTATACGCTTCACAGCGAACACGCACGCACAAGGTAAGCACTCGAGATGATGATACACGTATGAATGTTCAAAGCTAAACTACGCCGACGCTTAATGGTGACGAGTTTGTAAGAAGCACTTCACAGCGAACACACACGCACAAGGTTAGCACTCGCGAGGGTTATTACACGTATGAGTTATATTTGATTGAGATTAGAAACACTTCACAGCGGACACACACGCACAAGGTAGACACTCGCGATAGATGACACACATATGAGGTTTCGGAACTACTACGCCGACGCGAGATGGTGACGAGTTAGTTTCTGGAGAAGAACCGACGTTGACGTTATGAATGCTCGGCGGGAACTCTCTATTCCCAAAATTTGGTTTATCTTTTATAATAAAAATCAGAACAAAATTTTGTTCTAGAAGATTTAAACGTAAACAATTTCTAAAAAACTCCGGTCACGTGACAAAAATTAAATAAAATTTTTCTTAAAATCCCCATAACTGAAGTCTTCTGTACTTTTGGTTTAAATTTTTTGTATGGGGGTCTAGTACACCCCCCCACCATGATGTGGCTGTTATTAATTTAATTCTCAGTGGGCACATAACATACCCAAGTGACGGTAATATTTAAAGCACAAATGAACATTCCTTGATCGGAAAAATCACTTCGTTACAATGTTAGCTTTCTGCTCGCTGTCCTGTATTATCAAACTACCATGATCGTCTTTAATATTTATATTTGTGTTGTAATTTTTCGTGTTATTTGTTGCTTCATTTATTAGATCCCAAATACGTTTTAAGTTATTTGTAGAATTTATTTCATTTTTGTAATATTCATCTTTTGTTTTTTTGATAATACTTGTTAATTTATTTCTATAAGTTTTGTAATTGTTTAATAATGTAATATTATTTTTGTCATTTAGGACTTTCTTTTTTAATTGATCTCTTCTTTTAATTGACTCTATAATTCCAGTGGTGATCCATGGTTTGATTTTGTTTTGTTCTTAGAAATGTTAATTACGCGGGTTGAGTTATTTATATGATTCTTTAATATATTAACAAAATTATCAGTACATGTATTACTATTATTGTAATTTGTTACATTTTCCCAGTTTTCTAGGCTAAGTAATTGTAAAATTGTATTGTAGTCAACTTTTTTTGTTACAGTTTTACTGTTTTTTTCAATATTTGCTAGATTATTGCAGTTTTCTATGTTTAATAATATTGGATAGTGGTCAGTTAAATTCGATTCTAAAATAAAAGTAGAAAGAAATAATATAATCAATCTGGCTGTTATTAATTAAATTAATAAATAACTCCGTAATAAAGCCAGCGCAAACAAAATGCGCTGATATCTGTGAACAGTGAATCCGCACCAAAACGAGTGGCTAGCCCGCAGTCTACCGTCACTCGTCAGTCCAGCCAGACCGGCCAGCGAGGGTAGACGTGTTAGTACAGCGCGCATACGTCAGACCGCCGCGGTGCACTACACTGTGACGTAGCGCTACCCCACCACGCAGCCGATAAAAGATAGATATTCCGAACTGCCGAGAGCGGCAGTCAGTCCAGAGTTGGCCACGCCAGAGACCAGACGTACCTACCGGAAAGTAAGTAACACTTGGGCCCGAATTTCGGCAAAGTCCAGCCGTGACGTATTTTATTCACTGCGCTGCTCATTTGGTGTCATCCCCACTATTCTGATATATTTCAGAATATTGATACACCGATAGTTGACATCAATACGGCCAGTAGCTGTCCACCGCTGTTCCCGTGAAGACGTGCCGAGTAAGCAGAAGTAAGTAAGGAGTAAAAACTCAAGAGTAAGGTTTGGCTATTGCAAGGTATCTTTGTGTGACGTGAGCTAGCTATTGGTTTATGCTGTATACACGCGATCTCCGGTATACAGTGTATACGTAAATAGTGCAACTCACAATATTAATCCTAAATTTCTTTCAGTCCGCTGCTGTCCGCCACTTGTTCCTGTAATCATTGTATTCTCTTCCAGCTGAGGTAAGCTAGCTGTTGGTATATGCTGTATATATGCGATTTCTGATATACAGTGTATACGTAAATAGCGTAACTCACGATACTATACTCGATCTGTTCGAAACATAGAGCTCGACTCCGCCCCATTAATTTTATGGCAGCGCAGAACGGTGTACGCAATAGTCAGTTTTACACGATGGAATTAATGAAAGCTGTGATAGCTTCAACAAAATTTGTTTATTATACGTGTTACATTGTATACTGCAGCGATGCTATATTTTTATAATGTTTATTCCCATTAAAGTTTCTATTATACATTTGCAATTTTGGACTTTTAAAAATAATACTTATTGCCGCGAAAATTTAAACGACGTTTTTTTTATTAAGTCCGCACTGCGCAAACTCACGATACTTTGTTTATTTCGCCGTCTAGACGTAACGAAACGACCAGTCGCCGATTGCTGGCTGGTTTGTTTACGTTTGTATTCGTTTTAAGGTTAGGTGCTTTTGCGAGTAATTTCCACATACTTTAAAAGAACGTATGTGGTTATTTCAGGCAAAAAAGTTTAGTTTGTGATTTACTGTAAGGCCCTCCGCACATTAAGCTACTACAAACTAGTTACAAAGTATGAATCGCACACGACGCTACTTTATAAAATCAAGTCACTTCTCGATTGTTGCGGCTTTGTTACATTGTGTTTAAATAATTATTCTATTACTGTGATTAAAGCTATTGTTGTTATCGTGTTAAAAAATGTCTACTGATAGTAGTGCTTCAAATGATGAAGATATTATCCTTTATTTTAATTAATCGTATAAGAGAGTTATGAGAGATATCAATATAATATAATAATATAATATATGCTTTATTCATCATTTCATAACCTGTGTAAATATGAACATGACAGGACGTTGACAGTGCAGGCCGGATCCGCATTTATTCGCGTTTTTCGTAAGTAAGTTTAGCGTTTATGCGTTTTGCGACAATCCATAACATAAGCTGACTGCTGATTGGTCTGTTGCAAAATACGTAAAAGTTTAATGTGTGACGCAAGTTCTTGTAGAGGCGGCCTTTCAGTCAAATCTAGAAGTTGCATTGTAATGTGGGTTCTATAAATACGACCAATAGAGAAATTCCATTCAAATTTAGAGGACATTTTTTGGGCGGAGTGTAATTCTATCTTTTGGACAGACAGAGTATAATGATAAATTTCTTTCAGTCCGCTGCTGTCCGCCCTTCGTTCCTGTAATCATTATATTCTCTTTCAGCTGAGGTGAGCCAGCTGTTGGTCTATGCTGTATATATGCGACATCTGATATACAGTGTATACGTAAATAGCGTAACTCACGTTATTAATCATAAATTTCTTTCAGTCCGCTGCCGTCCGTCACCTGTTCCTGTAATCATTTTATTCTCTTCCAGCTGAAGTGAGCTAGCTGTTGGTCTATGCTGTATATATGCGACATGTGATATACAGTGTATACGTAAATAGCGGAACTCACGTTATTAATCATAAATTTCTTTCAGTCCGCTGCCATCCGCCACCTGTTCCTGTAATCATTTTATTCTCTTCCAGCTGAAGTGAGCTAGCTGTTGGTCTATGCTGTATATATGCGACATCTGATATACAGTGTATACGTAAATAGCCATAACTTGCCATATTAACCTTAAAGCTTTCTTTACTCGAGACCCCGACCCAAAAGGAAGCCCGCTGTTGGTTTTATTAAACACATAACCTTACTTTTTCAGCCAATACTACGCTTTAGCCAAACCTGTAATTTGTAAATAGACTGTTTGATATTTGTATGCTTTTTGGTGTTTGCTTCTGCTAATCCTGGTATCCGTACGTCGCTTTGCTGTTAGTCTGTAACCGTTAGTTAACCGCCTGCCCACCTTGCTAAATACTTGCACTGTCGGTCCGTAGTCTGTGCTTTGGAATTGTGCTTTAAAGTAAATGTACATATTGTTAATAGCTTTTTCTTAAGCCCTGCTAACTATCATAAGTCCTGTATGTAAAATAGCTTTTAAGCCCTGGTAACTGTAATTATGTAATTATTATAGAGCTTGTAGAATAATATCCGTAGCTAATATTATTCCTGTTAAAATATCCTTTTTTTTTTTAAGGGGGGGGGGGCGTAGCTGCTGGCCGTTCCAGGCCTAGCAGGCAAGTGGTCCCCCAGAATCAGTCTTCCGCGTATCCTGGAACCGCTTTCGCTTTACGTCAAGATACGGATCATTCCTCTTATATGTACTAATTGCCCGTAGTAGATGTTATTCTGCAATAATTCACTCTCCCCTACGTCCCCCTTCCGTTTGCACGATTAGGGGTTCAGGTTAAAGTCCTTCTCCTCCTCCTCTTTGCGACTCATAATTCGCTTGATCGCTCCTTCCGCACATTCCCATCCCGCTTGTGTTCTCAGCATAAATTGGACCAGTTCGTCGGGTCCTAGATGGCTAATTTCCCGTCTCTCCTCGTTCCATCTGTTACAGTAGAATACCGTGTGCTCGGCGTCGTCCCTCTCACCGCAATACACACATTCTCTCGTTTCCAACTTCCCAATTCCAAGGAGATAATCTCCAAAAGAACCATGCCCTGTGAGCACCTGGGTGAGGTGGTATCCCACCTCCCCGTGTTTCCTTTCGACCCATTCCTTGATTCTAGGAATGACTCGTTTAGTCCACCTTCCCTTTGTCATTTCCTCCCATCTTCTTTGCCATCTCGAGAGCAGCATTTCTCTGGCTGCTTCCTTACTGTTCCCTTCGTATGTTTCCGTCCTTTCTTTGGCTAAGAGATCCAACGGTGGGATCCCGGCCACCACTTGTACTGCTTCGTAAGATACAGTTCGATATGCGCTGCACACCCTGAGCGCTGCGCACCGCTGTATCCTGGTCAGCCTGTTTAAATAACTCTTTACTTCAAGGGCTCGTACCCACACCGGCGCTGCGTATAGTAGTATGGAGTGAGCCACACTGCATAGTACCCTCCTTTTGCTGGATTTGGGTCCCCTTGTGTTGCACATCAATCTTCCTAATGCCGCCATCGTCTTGCCAGCTTTTTCGGCGGTCTTCGTAATGTGCAGCCCGTATGTTAATTTTGGGTCTATCCAGATTCCCAAATATTTCAGACCACTGCCAGGTCTAATCTCCGTCGATCCGACTCTGACCGTGATGGCCGGGAGGTTTCTCTTTCTGGTGACCACTACGGCCTCCGTCTTGTCTGGTGCTAGCTTCAAATTCACATTGCTCAGCCATCTCTCCATCCTCCTAATAACTAAATTAGCCTCTTCTTCGATTTCCACCACTCGGCTTCCGACGACCGTGATTGCCAGGTCGTCTGCGTATCCTGTTGTGGTAGTACAGTTTGCCTTCGGTAATCTCAGTATTTCATCGAACATAACATTCCACAGGGTCGGTCCCAGCACCGATCCCTGCGGCACTCCGCACGTAACCTGTCTCCATCGGGTGATGTCCTCTGTGTCTATCCCTATTTTCCTATTACTGAAGTAACTTTCCAGCATCTTAACCAGATAAGGAGCTACGCCCAGCCTATTTAGTTTCTCGACTATATGTCCCCATCCAGCCGTATTAAAGGCGTTCTTAACATCTAAGGTGATGACGAGGCATATTTTTTTCGTATCTAGTGCCGTTCTTGCGTTTTCTGTAAGGCGCTTCAATGCGCCTACCGTGCATCTGCCTTTGCGAAATCCAAATTGGCTGTCCGCCAGTCCGTTTTTTGTCTCTATTTCCTTTTCTAATCTCCCCAGTATGAGGTACTCCAGTAATTTTCCCATTGCGTCGAGCAGACAGATAGGTCTATAGGACGATGGTTCCCCGGGGGGTTTGTTTCCCTTCGTTGTCAATGTTAAAATATCCTGAATAAATCAAATTGTGATATCAACTGTGCTTTTTATTCCGCTACGAAGTCTAATTTTCCCAACGACCCACTGGAATATTTCGTTTCTTCACTGTAGCTGCCTGAGTAGTGGTGTTTCTGCACTATAAACGGAAACTGGCGCCCGAGTAAAGCACCGCCGCCGCCTTGAGTGCCATAGTGACACTTCGGCAATTTTGCCTACAAACCGAAGTACGTCACAAACAGATGAGGATTTTTATGATATCGATGAGGAGGCAACTGATGCATCTTTCTTAGAACAATTTACAGATAACCAGAAAGAAGAAGAAGAAAGCGAAGAAGAGATTACTGTTGATGTAGCATTTATAGATTATCAGTCAGACTAAAATTTTCCCGAGATCAACTATAATAATTCGTGCCACTTTAATCATTACCAATAGTACCATTTTTTAAGTTAATATAATATTATTTAATAAAACTAAATAGATTAAATAGATCGTGGAGTATACCTACCGAGGAATCCATTTAAAAAAAAATGCGTCAAGTAGACTACCTCACAGGTGGTGCGGAAATGTGTGCATATTATGTAGAATACGACTTCTTCAACTTTTGGAATCGCGATATCTCAGGAATGGTGATTCGTAGGAGAAAAATCATAATAATAATTGTAGATAATTGCATGATCTACAACTTTTGTCTCACCTATTTTTATGATAATATGCAAAAAACTGATACTTTTGACCTTTGACCTTGAAAAAATTTTTTAGCAGACGTAGGATCGATGGAAATTTTTGACATTTTATTTGTAATAGTGTACCTAAAACCTGTCAGCTCTATGCGAATTATAAGGCGTTAAAGAAATTGTATTCTAATTATTTACTTGCAATAATTATTATAAATATGTATGTATTGATTATGAATGATCTCTATAGAAATTTATTTTTAACTTCTTGAAAATATTTGTATTTCGCAAAGACAAAGGCAAGTTATAGCGAAAAATTAAAACACAATATCCAGCTCAAGAGAATAATATCAAAACCTACTTATTTTTACGAAAGTTAGTTTATAAAGTATTAAAAGAATTAGATAAGCTAGTGGACGTAAGGCAAATGGAGATAAGTCGACTTATCCACAATAACACTTCTTTGCAATTTAAAGCTCCTAATATTGATATACATATCCCAGCAAAAGGGTATAAGTATATCTACATTCGCGGGAACTATTTATTATGGACACATTCTTAAAAGATATAAGTACAAATATCCCTAAAATTGCTTTATGTGAAACTGACAAATGTTTCACTGATATAAGGAAATAAGTTAACTTATCCATCTATTTCAGATTATTTTATTTAAGTTCTAATCAGAGAAAAGGAGATAACTCTACTTATTCCCTTTTGTCAGGCTACATGGTATTAAAAACTCTCCTGACTATGTTGGATATGTATACTTATCTCGTTCTAAGCGTAGCAGAATTTTATATTTTGAGGTGTTTACTGTTGTTTGTTCAGTTTGTTGTTGCAGTCTACGTCCAAAAAAATGTATGAATCAAGTATAAATAAAAATTCTCGTAGCTATACTATGTTAAAAAAGTGCTGATCATACCTACGATAGGGCAAAAAGGGATAATATACTTACCCCCTTTTACCTTGATCATTTTATCTACATTAAGAAGAATAAGTAGGAGAAGTACAATGTATTTAATGAATACATAAAAACTTGTCCATAGACACTATATTTGTTGTAAAAATATCAAATCAAACACGTTTGTTTATTAATCTAAAAGCAGCTCGAAATCAAATAAGCCTTGCGTTATGATTAAAATAATTTTTTGTATCTCCTGTAAAATTCATGTTTTCGACTTATACCCTTTTGATTTATTTCCACAGACTATACCCTGTATACTGCTGTGGCTGTAGGATTTGCAATTTGTTGAAATATATATGTATAGCATAGATTATAAATAAAACAGAAAGTATTTTACATTCTTAGATATCATTGTCCATTTGGGAAACATTAGTAAATAAAACTTTGTTAGATAGCGTTTTCCGGAATATGAAAGCAAGATAACACTATTTTAAACTTCTTATCCATATCAGATAAAAACGGCCTTATTACCGGGTTTAAACTTTAGTCCCGTTTGATTTCCTAGCTTTACTTTCAAGATAGAATTCTAATTTTAAAACTTGTAGTATTTTATTCGCAAAATGTAAAATTATTGTGACAAAATACTATGTTTCGGAAACATTTAAAAATGGCAATAAACCATCAAATTTTTACTTTATTTCTGCTCGGTTACAGTTTCCAATCAGTATTATAAATCATACAATTTTACTTTTATGACTTGAAATTAATTCAAAATGTTAATAAACCAAGTCAACCTATCGGCAATGAGCTCGTACTCAACAACTGGCCGTTGAATAGAGTTATGTAACGAGAAATATGTGGTTTGCCATGTATGCGTATGGTTTTAGTAGACCACTGCTCTGGCAGAAATATTTGACTGAAAATACGAGCTTAATAAATAGGATTATAGGAAACAACTACTGGACGGGCAAAGGCCCCGACTCCCATTGAATTATACCTATAAATCCAAAATTGGTAGCCAAATTTGTTATTTGTCTTTTCTCCACCAGACACAGACCGGTTTCGAACTCTTTATGTTCTCATCAGTGTGCCACAGGTAGCTGAAAAGACAAATAACAAAGGCAAACCAAACTGGTCTATGGCAGACCCAGCACATAGTAACTGTGAGAGATAAGTACATCCCTCTGGTGGTCAGTTGCTACTACCAGTCAAGACATCGAAGATGTCTAGTGACCGATAGCGGCTTGCCAAGCAAGCACCAAGAGCGGCGACCTCTAGCCCTGATGGACTAAAACATGCTTAATAAATAGGATTATAGGAAACAACTACTGGACGGGCAAAGGCCCCGACTCCCATTGAATTATACCTATAAATCCAAAATTGGTAGCCAAATTTGTTATTTGTCTTTTCTCCACCAGACACAGACCGGTTTCGAACTCTTTATGTTCTCATCAGTGTGCCACAGGTAGCTGAAAAGACAAATAACAAAGGCAAACCAAACTGGTCTATGGCAGACCCAGCACATAGTAACTGTGAGAGATAAGTACATCCCTCTGGTGGTCAGTTTCCAGTTTGGTTTGCCTTTGTTATTTGTCTTTTCAACTACCTGTGGCACACTGATGAGAACATAAAGAGTTCGAAACCGGTCTGTGTCTGGTGGAGAAAAGACAAATAACAAATTTGGCTACCAATTTTGGATTTATAGGTATAATTCAATGGGAGTCGGGGCCTTTGCCCGTCCAGTAGTTGTTTCCTATAATCCTATTTATTAAGCATGTTTTAGTCCATCAGGGCTAGAGGTCGCCGCTCTTGGTGCTTGCTTGGCAAGCCGCTATCGGTCACTAGACATCTTCGATGTCTTGACTGGTAGTAGCAACTGACCACCAGAGGGATGTACTTATCTCTCACAGTTACTTTGAAAATACGAGGACAAACTCCAATTAAATCGACTGTTTAGTTCAAATAATACGGTAATATATTAAACTACAGAGAAACTGTGGATCCAAAATAATATGTGTTAGTGACTTTCCGAGTCATATCGCACAAATTCATAATATACTTAAAAAATGCAACTACTAATCAAAGACCTATGATTTTGGATTCTTAGGTATAAACTACTGGAATTAGATTTTTATAATTTCTATAATATGTATGACTATAAAGTATATTATATGTATTACAGTAAAATAATCTTCTAAAATTTGATCGAGAAAATGTAATATTTATGTAAATAGTGAGAACGGTAACGTACCTACAACATTTGATTAGAAGTAGAATTTTTAGATCACAAGCAGGCGGCATATAGTAGTAATTTACGCGGTATTGTGTTGAGTGTTAAATATGGAGTGTTTCAAAAGAAAATGCTTTGCATTTTATGGTCGACTGTGGAGTTTCAAATATTTATTCCTAGGGTACCCCTTAACAGATTCATATACTCTTAAAATAGGTACCAGACAACCCCTCCTCACAGCTTTTAAACGGTTCGACGTATGTTGAACAAATTTTGATTATTTTGATAGAGTTCATAAGCATTAATTAAGTGACTGATATACAGGTCGCAGGGCATTCTATACATGATGGAGCGGCAAAGTTGAAGGTCAAATTAATTACATCTTTAAAGTAAGTCTTATAGAGAGAGAGCAATATCGTCTAAAAATTATTGGTGGCTTCGTTCAATTTTATTTTCAGGAGTGTAGTAGTAAATCATAAAGAAAAGGAAGAAAATAGAACAATATCATCTACCAGTACATATTGGGCAAAACAATAGAAGCCACAGGAATGCCTTACGAAGTTTTCGACATTTTAAATCATCCAAATATAGTTTAATAGTTTATAACACCATATAACATCTAAAATTGACAATAAATTTTGAATATTTTTCTAATCCTCATTCAAGCTACAAAAGTAATCACCGGAAAATTCCAGGATATTGTGTGAGATGAGGAAAGACGAGGCCCTACTGTTTGTTTAACAAATCTAAGGCATTGACAGCTTCCTCTACCATCTAAGACCAAAGTAAATCATAAAAAAATTAATTTGCTTCAGAATGGAGTCAAATCATCGATTTTCGTGACCAACTACAACAATAAAAAAAAAATCAATATACTGTTAGTCTTCCATGAACTTGTTATCTTAACTCTTCTGAGCATGTCGTTAACACATCACTGTGAAGGAGTTTTCATTAATCACAACCAATTGGTTTACATTTAAAAACGCTCTCTCTCTCTATTTCATTATCATTCTACTTCAGATATCATCAGTTAGATGTTCATTTTGAGATAAAGCTGATCATCATCCTTTTAATGTTGAATGACGACTCTGGCACGATGGTGTCGACCATTGCCAACGACTTAAACGAGTATAAAATTCTCACTGAAATTATATGCATAAGGATCACAACATTTCTCATAAACTGATTCGTACCATTTGTACTTATGATTTATAAGAATGTCATGGGTAATATTACAAAATAACCTAATAGAAGAGCCCCTAAAAATAGATCATAAAAATAAGCAACTGTAGTAACTGGTTAAATAAAGATATTAAAAAGGGACGAAAGAAGAGAGACAAGAGGAAGAAGATTTGAATACATTTTTAAGTTGGAATACAATAACAGCTTATCTAAATATTTATAGTGAAATTGAAATAAACAAACTTAGTAAAATAGTAACAAGAAATATGTATAATTATTGCAGAACTTCTCGAATATTTTGAGATGGAAAAAACCATTTACTGCATATTTAAAATATACCTAATAGGTGTTCCCAAAGAAGTGTTTTGAAACTAAATGTGTAGTTATTTGCAGATCATGCTAATATATGTTGCTGGAATAGATTATAACCAACTTGTATACAGAATGTCTCAAAGTTGAAAAAATAGGAAAGTTCTTACGAATACATGTCCGGAAATGCTATTTTTATACTTTAATCTCTTTAAAAAATTCGTATTTTCTCTGGAAGAGAAATTTAACTTTCTTGTTCTTCTCACTACCAAAAATTGTTTACTACTTATTTATAATATTTTCACTTTCCAATTGTAGGGAATGGTGAAGGAGCTCAGCTGATAACAAACCCCAGAAATATTGTTTTTCAGTTATTATAACAATTTTCCAAACTGCCCTGTCCAACCCTAATTTAGAAAATGATAAAATAAAATGTTCGTTCGTCGTGAAAAGACTACAATAATAATAATTCATTCAATGCAAGAAATCATTCGAATTCATGAATAAAACGTATGAAACAGTATTTTGTTTGCTTATAAAAGTAAATTGATTAAATGATGTAACTTTTATGTGGCAAAAACATAGTCAGTGAAGACACTTTGCCGGCTAACTTGACATCAGTTGTTTACTTCTGTTGCCTAGCCTTCAGCTTTCAAGAGAAATTGGCGGAGGTGCCAGTAATAGATTATATTATTATATATTATTATAATCGTCATAATATGAAAAACCTGCAAAAGAAATTGTGCACTAACGTAAGTTAATAATAATAATAATAATAATAATTTATTAATCCTTTCGATCACTTTACATGATATAGGATAAGTCAGATACAGTTAAAAGAAAATAGATTAGTACATAAATGACATGGTCAAAACATTGAAATAAAATATAATATAAATAGAATAAAATATGTTCCTATAAAACATACTAAATCTAATGTATGCACACACATACACATATACGCATATATACACACATACACACACATACATACCAATATTCAAACATGTACCTATATATAATTTTAACAATTTAAACCAAAAACATAATCACAGATTAACATCATCGTAGTATTCATTTAGTAATAACTTTTATTTATTAGTAATTTTTTAAGTTCTAATTTAAAATGTTTAATCTGCAAATTTTTATACCTAGTAGGCAAATGATTACAAGCTTTTATAGCCAGGTATTTAGGACTTAGTTTATACTTCGCCAATCTATGTAATGGTATTTCCAATATTGCATTATTTCGTGTGTTATATTTGTGATAGCTATTAAGTGTATTTCCACTTAGTTCAGTTTTAGCATATACTAAAAGATTTAACAACAAAATACATGGTAATGTTAATATTCCCAATTGTCTAAACAAGTCTTTACAACTTTCCCGCTTTTTTAATCCAACCATAAATCGTACGGCTTTTTTTTGTAATATAAATATTCTGTTACTGTCGCTTGCGGCGCCCCAGGCAATAATGGCATAAGAGATTATGGAATCGAAATGGGCATAATAGTACATAATCAATACTGATCGGTCAACAACTTTTCGTAACTGATTTAAGCAATAACAAACTGGTGCGATTTTTTTACAAATATTATCAATATGTGTAGTCCATGTACAGTTGTCTGATAAGTGCAATGCAATTCGTTGATTTCTGGTTGAAATTGCGCAGTTTTATGTAGGTATTATACCTATCCTATAATTTTTTTCTCAACAGCAACTATAATAAAATATGTAATTCATCCACAAATTGTCAAAAAATGGGTTTTAAAAATCCGCAAAGAAAATTCAAATTGGTTCACATATACAAGAACTACGACTAGTTAAATTGCAATAAAATTTCTAGGAATCTTCTTTTTTTAACCGTTCTAGTATGGTGTTTGCGATAATAACATTTAAGTGTTAAGCAAGTTAATTCAATAATTCATATATGTTTTATAATTATGTTTGATTTTAATATCAGTTTCTGGAAATACATAATTTGTGTATATTTGCTATGATTGTTTATTTAAGCGACAGCAATACCGCGCTATAAAGTATTATTTGTAAATAATTAAAATTGAGTTGAAAAATCTTCTCTAATTTGTTATTTCATGCTTATCACGATTAGCTGTCGAACTAAATAAATATGTCTACTAATCCTTAATTAGACAAACTAAAAAATTGATATCTGTTGATATGTTCCGACAGATGAAATAATCTGTCAATATTAAATATGTGTTATCAACAACAATTATAGTAAAATTAAGGGATGAACGCAAGCGCCGGGCTAAATCAGGGTAGCTAGGCATCTCGACGCCACTTGCTTCTTGTTCGTCTCCACGCAAACTTCGCGGGAAATGTTTTTCCTTTATATCACTCGTTATCGTTCGCCACCTGATAAGCCGGGAAATTAAAAAAATATAAACTGAAACTAAGTTCGAACTAAACTATTTTTTAAGAAGTAAATAATATCAAACCATACAATAAATATTAATTACCAATAATAGCGCAAACAAGTGCATATATTTAAATATAGAAGTTCTTTAATCTTTAGATAGTTTTCCTCCTGTGATTTCCCTTTATAATCTAGTGTAGGTAAAATATATATTATATATTAAGTTAATAATATTTACTGATAAATCTAATAGTGATAATCGTCATTTATGTTAAACTATCCATTTAAGCAATTTTGGTGAAATGACAAATTGTGGAAAACATAAATTAGGAAATAGTGCTGTGCAAGTTTAATAGTCTTTTTAAGAACCATGGAGAAACTACGAGGACTATTGTTCACGACGCTTTTGTTTGTCCTTTGCTTGGGTAAGTTTTATGCTGTCTCAAAAACTTATTCCGCTTAGCTTTATGCAACTTTTTTGTCATAAAGCACCGTTGTTGCAAGAGTTTTCAAGCAAAGAGTTTTATCACCTTCGTCTAAAGTATGATTAATATATTTCGGTTTCCAAATTATTTTTCTTTGTATTTATTTTATTCAATATGCAAATCTTTCAGTTAAAAATCTAACAATGAAAGCCATGCATTCATTTTGTTTTCCAAAGCTAAAATATATACCTACATTAAACATACATTAAAAAAGGATCCCTTTTAGTTAATCTAGGTACTGTATTAATATACCTAAACAAATTAAATATACGCGCTACGTATTTATATCTCTTAAACCAAGTGTATATTTCTATTTAGGTAACAAACGTTTTATTGGAGTTTTAATGTAAGTTTTATATAAAACCAGTAATAGCTATTGTAAGAGGAAAGGGATTAAGTAAAAATATTACGAAATTCTGTAAAACGTATTAAACATATTCCCTAATAACAATTCTGATGATTGTTTACGTCAGCGGTCAACTGGTTATTTCAATATGGTTGTGCAGCGTGTAAAAATAAACTATTTTATAACAATCATAATGAATATAATGCCATTTCTTGATACATGTATAATATGGTTGAAATAAGCGGTGTAACAAATTAATTCATAGACTGATAGTTAGAGATGTTTAAACAAAAACGGCTCTAATATAGAAAATGAACGCTAACTATTAACGTTAAGTTATTGCTCTGGAGATTTTACAACATATTAAAAATGTGAATTGTCTCTCATGTGCGCTGTATAATGTTTCTGCTAGATTATTTGCGTTTGAGGAAAACTAGAAAGTATTGAACAAATGTATTCCAAACTACTAGTATTTCATATACTTTCACAGTTGAAACTAGAGCGGATAAGTGTTTAATTTAAATTGATAGAAAATATATTCAAAAAAGCAACATGCTTTTCAGATTTTAACAAAATACGATTTTTTCCTTAAAATATGCATTCTCTGCACCATCTGACGTGAAGTATAACGTTATTTTCATTGCGATTTAATTTATACGACACTGGTTAAGGATGCTATGTGAATGAAATTCATATGTATTTGTGAACGAATGACTCTGATTAGACTATTATTATAATTTCATTATTGTAATTCCATTGTTATGTAGATCCAATTTAAAGTAAAGTTAGATTAGGAAATAGAAAAAGAATGAACATAAAATCATATCTTTTTGTCTATCAAAAATAAATGACAAATAATTCAATTGTTTTCCCAAGGTAAAAACACTCTCATTTTTCAAATTTTGTAACACGTTGTAGTAATTATTGTACAATACCCAGAAATAGTAATCTCAATTACTTAAAAAATTGTATCTTGCAGTTCTCTAAGATTTTGTGGATTGCTTCGATAAACTCGATTTTTTAAGTGAGGAAACGGAAAAATCGGTCACACCGATATCGTGAGAACAGGATAATAATAATAATAATAATAAATACACCACATGTAATTACGACCCCCTTTATCCCAGAAGGCTGAGCCTTGTGCGGGAGGGGGCTACACATTTAAAGACAAGGGACACACATCCAATATCCGTGTATAATGGAAAAATCCCTCTCACAGTATTTTTCCATTGCCACGACCGGGATTCGAACCCGGGACTTTTGGGTGAGAGGCAGGTACTCTACCATCTCGACCATCAGGATGTCTATAAAATTCTCATAAAATAGATTATGGTATGTTTAGTATGTTCCGTAGCTTTGTCCTGTTGAAAATACTTTCGAGTGAACACATATTGTGGAATTACTACACAACGTACTCGACATGTGTTGAATATTGTCATCCAGATATCAAGTTTAAGGAAAGAATTGGAGGAGATATATTACAATCTACTCCTTTGGGCTTTCATAACCGTCAAGATGAAGCCTTCTCGTGTTGGTGTAAATGATAATGTGGGAATGTCGTCGTTACTTAAATTGTTTAAAAAACATTCACAATATGTGCTAGAAGGAATGCAAATATTCGATATTCTTTGTTTAAATTGTTTAGCAGCTATCATAAGACAAATCCATCTATTGGTTCAACTTATCATACTTTCAACATTGACGACCACTTTTCAATAATGCCTGACTCAGTTTTCCCATCTATTGGTTCAACTTATCAGAACTTTCAACATTGACGACCACTTTTCAATAATGCCTGACTCAGTTTTCAGAAAAATCCCGAAAATGTTCCTCGAATTTTTCTTAACAGTCATTGTGTGAATATGTCCATTTGTGTTCGTCTCTCCTACAGTATTATTTTGGCAAGAAATAGTTTTGTTCCAAGAAAACGTGTATAAACATTAATATTTAAAGTCTTTATTCGTCGTTAGAATAAATTTAGAAGTCTTCAAATTTTGTAGGTACCTACGTTAGATGTAGACCGTGACACTAAATATTTACTTTATATATGTGATCGCGAGTAGAAGAATTTAAAATAATATAAATTTGATCAAGCTCAAAAACTGTTGCCTCTAAATAAATCTGTTTAATGTACAGGGTAGGGTGTCCAATCGAGAATTCTCCTATCATAACTCGTTTAGTTCAAAAGCTGGATGAAAGTGTATCCCTGTACATAATATAATATTCGGTTTATGCTAAGTTTTCTATTTTCAAAAATGTAGGGTTTCATAGGTCTCTTGCTCTTAGTTTTTATGTTATTAAGCGGAGAAGATTAAGATATAAGTATAGATTTTTACATGGTAAAAATTTCAAGTAGGCTGTCACCTCTAAACAAAATATTTTTAATTACTAATAAATAAAAAGTAGCAATAAAAAAAGTTTTGTTTTGAGGTGATAACCTACTTGAAATTTTTAACATAATGTAAGAATCTATATGATATCTCAAATCTTCTCCGCTCAATAACATGATAACTTAAGAGCAATATAGACCTATAAAACTCTGCATTTTTGAACACAGAAAACTTTACATAATCCAAATGTTCCATTATGTACAGGATGTTACTTTAAAAAAATCAGTCGCCGCCAAATTGTTTTTAGCATAAAAGTCAAAAAGACCTCAGTTAGCGACTGAAGATAAAAATGGGATATACTTTCGTCCAGTTTTTGAAATTTTCAAATATGTCTATAACTAAGCGAGTTATGATAGGGGAATTCTCGGTTGGACACCCTGTACTTACCATGGTTTTCGTGATCAAAAATTCACACCTTCAGGCAATCGATATTACGGCAATTATTAATCACGGAATCGGTAGTACATTAAATATAATTGAGAGAAAGAGATTCTTTCACTTCCATGTTTAACTAATATTAAGTTAATATCTAGAATTTTCATAAATGGAACTCATTTATTTCCCAGGCTTTAAAAAATCGTTGAGAAAATTAAAATGGATAGATGTCATTTATCACCAAGATTTTGTATGTAATGTCAGGTTGGCCTTATACTGAAATACAGAGTGGTTTACATGGTTGTTTTGAACGGAACAACCAATATTTTTCTATATTATATTTAGAGAGCAATTTTTACTTTCATCGCAGATGTATAATTATTATACAGTGATGTATAATTATTGTACAGTGACGTCGAGAAGTAAGCAACAAATTCAATATCTTCAAAACGTCTAAGTTTTGGAAAAATCGCTCGAACGGGTCGATTTTGATTTTATATTAGGCCTATTTTAAAAACATTTTTTTATTCTAAAAGGTGTCCCAAAAAAGCTGGGCTGTGATCAACTTTGATTTTTCAAATGGCAATCTCCAATTTTTTTTGCAATTTCGACTTCTAATTATCGTACATAATATTAAAATAATGGTATTGCAATTATTGCTGTACGTATAAATGTAGAACTAAACATAAAGTTCAGAGCCAGCCCAAAACTTTTGAATAACAGTAGAAATTGTTGTAAACATGACCAGTTCATTGAAGTGTACAATCCGGTTAAAAGTCTAGTTGATTTAGAGTTAAGCTATTTATAACTATTTCCTTATTAGTTTTCTCCAGTGGCCGTGTTATGAAGCAAAACGGGTTGTATATTTCTTGATACGTCATCTAATTTAATATTTATCTTTATAAAGTTTTGCATTTCTATTCCATATTTTAATATATACAAACAAGAACTACAATTTCAGGGTGTTGTTTTTGAGATTTTTAACTAACTATACAATTTATATATTATAAACATTTTAAAACAATGTGAAATATTGCATGTATGTATGTTGTACTGTAAAAAATTTACTATACATATTTCGTAATATAGATCGCAATATTATAAAGAAACAGTCAAAAAACCACAACTACATAATTTTGTTTGCTAAGCAAACGAATATATTAAAATTAACTTCCCTAGAATTCAAATCCCTTAGTAGAAATTTAGCTTATATTGTAAAACGAATTTGTGGGTTTGGATATTTACATTTGCAAGCTTTAAGATTAACTCACTGATGTTTTCACAGCGTTTAAATACACAGGTTAATAATAAATGTGTGATGTGTTTTCATAAAGTGATTTTAATTTTTAATTCCGTATTAAATGGAATTATAACTCTGACAATTCATATTTGAAGTCAAAACTCTAAAAAACTTACAAACAAAAAAGTTGTGTTAATTTTTATCCCCACCCCTACAGCTTGACCCACCCTTGGTAAAAATTTTGAGATATTTACGTCATTTTGTTAGACTTAGAAAGTTTAGTGGATGTGCAAAATTTCATCACTTTAACTTGAACAGTTTCGGTCATAATAAATAAAAACCGTCTTCAGGGGACCACATTTAGGGTCCTGTAGCTCTCTTAGGAAGCATTTTGGTATAGAACTAAGGTTGATCCAATCGATTTATTTTGACGTCGGGACTATTTAGTTTCTTTTTGTATATTTATTTATGGGACACCCTGTAGATATTCATCATTATACAGCACTAAAATACAATACGCTCGATAAGTTTACTTTCCATACAACAATCTCTCATGGATTTAGCAAATACAACAATGGCACAGTATGTGCTTTAGAAATAGGTATATTCCAAAATTTTTATCTTTTTGTGATAAAACTATAAAGAAAAGCAACTTAAAATACTATTGTTAGTAAAATTGTTACCTGAAAACTTGATAAAACACAAAGAATTTTGAGGAAAATTACGAAGGAAAGACAAGTTCAAATTTCTATTTTCAAAGTTACAGGGACATAATAAGTTTCTCTTTACAGAAGCATAAATCGTTAAAAATAATTGTGGTAGCCGTTATTTACACAACTGCGGCAGCCAAGTACGAACACGTACGAACTTATGGCTAACTAGTCATATCATATTCACGTGTGCAACAGATTAATGTGCATCAATTTAAATGGCGGGGACGCGGCTCTGGCATCAGTTAGATCGCGCTGCAAGAGGATTGCTTATTTCTTTCACATATAAACCCGGCGCCATTTCCGTAGCTGGTTGCCGGTTACTGTATGTTATGTATTGGATACAATTAATGACTTTATAAAATTATACATCCAAGAATTATACATACAAGAAAATCGATGTACATTTTGAATGTACTCAGGAAAGTTTTGCTACTCCACAAAAGACTAAACTTCGAAGAGGACGAGTAAGTTTATATACCTACTTATAAGATTTGACGTAAGTGAACTTTTGATGGTGCCATTAAAAACATATCTAAGATGTGTTTTGTGTGGCAATAAAACAACAAGAATTCGTGAAAAATATGATATATCTTTGCACAATATACAAACTGACTTGATATGAAATGCATATAGATACATAAAATCAAAATGAGAGTAGAAGAAGTAGTGAGAAGCTGCAGCGTATATTTTACCCTGTTGTTGTCTCTTTTACACAGGGGTGGAGATACGTCAGAACTCGACTGTTCTCATCCACTAGTATACCATGAGAACTCTGCATTTTTTACTAGTTTTACATACAGAATAATTTTTTTAGCATGTGTATAACTGACAAATGTAGGGCGTACGGGTGCGGTAGCAGAGTGGGTAAATGCGTTGGTACGTACTTGGTTGTACCTAATGATCGATGAAGTAAATTAAAAGTTTGTTTTTTATTTGTTTTTAACTTACATAGAGAGGGAATTGTCGATGCGTTAAATGTGGTTAGGCATCCAGAATAAGCTTAAGTCCTTGTCTCTCTTTACCTAACATAGCCTAGGATTTTCCGGGAATTACTTTAGTGACTTGAGAGGTTAAGAAAAAAGTTTAAGCAAATATTTTAAAATATTAATTTTTAAATAAAAATGTATGTAGGTATATCCTGCAAAATATTTCTTATTCTTCTCAAAAGTTAGAAAAATAGGAACTGTTTTTTCTCACTAGTAAGTGAATATTTCATATAGACATTATAAGACTGTTTTATTTAAGATATAAGTAGTCTATTTTCGATAAAAAATTTGCTTTTTTATGAGACAATTATGGCAGGATGGCTAAATATTCATAAATATCTATCAGTCCGGGGGTCTGTTTATCGATCACGTTAACTTGGATACATGTGTATTGTATGTATGCATATGCGTCGGTCAAGATCCGAGCCATCAATAAATATGGAGGCAACTGGTGTGGGGAGGAGGCGATATAATGGGTGTAAATAGGTTATTATGAAAACAAAAATTATTATTTTGTCGTATCTCCCACAGAAAGAGCACTTCACTAACGTAAAAATAATTTTTTTGTAAATTTCCAAGGTATACTTGATTTTTAGAAACTAAAATTATGGCACAAATTAGTTTCCATTCAAGCAGGGCTGAACCCCAGAAGATGAAAATTCAACTAAAAAATTTTCAAGACTTTTTCACCTATTCATGCGTCTATCCGGAGACACACTGTATACAATAAAAGATTAAGAAACAACGGAGTATATTTCGCATTGTAAGTATATTCGAATTATCAAATATGTAGTAATATATGAATTGTTTTTGTTGGGTAAATATATCGTAATATACTGGGTGACCACGAAATGAGGCTCGCCCTTATATCTTCTTTGTTTTACAGGATATAAATTTCAAATTTGGATACGTCAAATAACGGTTAAATATGCATTATTTCAACCGTTTTATCACTTTCTGTCGCCTCCGGTTTCACCGGAAATGACACTAACTTTTGTTTTTTAAATGGAACACCCTGTATATTTGTACATTTTTGGATTCAGGAGGTCATTTTGAATACAGTTTAGGCATACTGATATAAAAATATTATTGACAGACATTTTTATGAGCAAATTTAATTTTTGATCTAGGTGGCCTTGACTCCAAAAAATGTTTTGTTTTGCTTCAATAATTAATCAAAAAATACAATTATGATATTATGTCGTATGACATTTGTGTTATAAGATCTTAAACATTTCGGACATCGTTTTTCCAGAATAACTCATTTTTTTAAATGGCACCATGACTCACTATGTTATTTTAATAAAGCATTTCATTATCGATCATTTGGTACCAAACACTTCATTATTTGTTCATATTATAATACATAAAAATTACATTCAACAAGATATAAATGAAAATAAACTCACAATATTTAACACTGAATTTCTATCAAATAGGTGCCTTTGAAATGTAACGAAAGGAACAAATGAATAGTTTGACAGCTCAAATGATATTTAAATCTATGAGAAATTTTGTTGCGTATTAAAAAATTATGGTTTATTCACAAAGTGACAAAGTGGATATGGTGTTGATATACGGGGAAAGTCGCAGAAATAGTCTGGCAGCCCGTGATTTATGCAGAACGCTATCCACTAAGAAAGTGTAGAACGGGAGCTGAGACAAGAGAGAGTAGCTCAAGAACACCACTTTGTCACTTTGTGAATAAACCACAATTTTTTAATACGCAGCATAATAATACCTGATTCACATAGATTTAAATATCATTTGACATTTGAGCTATGAAACTATTCATTTGTTACATTTCAAAGGCACCTATTTGAAAGAAATTCAGTGTTAAATATTTTTATCTTCATTTATATTATCTTGTTGAATGTAATTTTTATGTATTATAATATGAACAAATAATGAAGTGTTTGGTACCAAATTATCGGTAATGAAATGCTTTATTAAAATAACGTAGTGAGCCACCATGGTGCCATTTAAAAAAAATTGGTTATTCTGGAAAAACGATTTCCGAAATGTTTAAGATCTAATAACACAAATGTCATACGACATAATATCATAATTGTATTTTTTGATTAATTATTGAAGCAAAACAAAACTTTTTTTTTGGGGTCACGGCCGCCTAGATCAAAAATTAAATTTGCTCGTAAAAATGTCTGTCAATAATATTTTTATCTCAATATGCCTTAACTGCAATCAAAATGACCTAATCCAAAAATGCAAAAATATACAGGGTGTTCCATTTAAAAAACGAACGTTAGTGTCATTTCCAGTGAAACCGGAAGCGACGGAAAGTCATAAAACCGTTGAAATAATGCATATTTAACCGTTATTTGACGTGCCCAAATTTGAAATTAATATCTTGTAAAACAAAGAAGATATTCGCGAGCGTCATTTCGTGGTCACCCGGTATATTGAAAAATTTACCAGCTTAATTACCAAAATACAAACTTTTATAAGCCAAAATAAATGTCGGTGATAGGTGGGTAGGTATTTTATTATTCGTGAGGTACAATAATTCGGACTTATATGTATAGGGTGTTAAAGTTTAAATAATAAAAAATTTTTATTAATATCGAATTGTTATTTTTTAAGATTTCTACTTACAATTTTGCACACATTTTTAACTTATTTTGCGCAATTTTGGTGAAAAAGTCAAAGAGCAATCACATTACATTAACACATTAACCCTCCCAAATTTTTCTATGGTCTCTAGATGTTCATTTTTAATTTAAATACTTATTTCCCTAATTTTTCTTACTCTTATAAAATTTTAATTTAGGACTTGGTTAACGAGATATAAATTCAGATTCATTTTCAATATCTTATTTTCGGAATTTATTATTCTTATATTATTGTTGTTGGCAGTAACCATTTTTTCGTTAAATAGATTATTTTTAGGTAAAAAATACTAGTGACCTTTTTTGTTGTGCATTGTTAGAAAAGTTTCGATAAAATAAAAATTATAAAAAAACATTTCTGCTTAGAAAACCTAAATTAATTTTGATTTAACTATGTCACTGGCGTATGTAAAAAAAGGAAATAAAAATACTAATTGAAAGAAAATATTTTTGCTTAAATTGCCTTACAACTTCTACAACTCGTTCTCGTAATTGTTGCTCATTAAAATTGGAACCGATTGGATTAAACAAAATCTTTCACTCACCAAAATCTAAAAATAAAAATATTTTCTTAACTTAAATTCAAGTGCTAATTTGGAGATATGACATTATGCAGAAACATCATTACTTCATCCGAAATCATTCTAAAGGCGTTTTTGTGAATTCACATCATTAGCAATTTATACACCGACTGCCGATGCCGGTAGTGGAAACCCCTCGGGTTAATATCACATTTCTAAATTTATTGGAATATTTCGTTAACCAAGCCCTAAATTAAAATTTTATAGGATTAAGATAAGTTAGCGAAATAAGTACTTAATCCAAAAATAAATCTAGATACCATAGGCGTACTCATGAAAAAGTTGAGAGGGTTAATGCGTTCAATAATCCTCCTTTCCCCGTTTGCTATTTGACTTTTTTTTACCAAAATTGTACAAAAAGTGTACCTTGATAAACTAAAGGTGTGTGCAAAATTTTTGTTAATATTCTTTAAAAATAACAAAATTATTAATGAAAATAATTTCTGATATTACACTTCAACACCCTGTATAAAAAATTACACCATAAAAGTCGCAGCTATCCCTGTATATCTAATTCTTGATTGAAACTTGCATTAAAAAATGTAATTATTTTACGTTTAATTTACTGCGTTATTCTTTAATCGTTTAAACAATATTTAATTCATAATTAATAAGTGAGTATAACGGTAAATTGTAAAAATTCTATGTATATTTAAATTAATCAAAATGTCGGCTAGTGAAACTAAAAACTTTTATTTTATCCGACGATCTGTGAACTAATATTTACTTACGCGTATCATTATTGAAGTCGGTTATTATCGATATGCAGAAAGCTTAACAGGAACAGGGTTCGTTTAAATTGGTCTACAGTCAATTAAGAACTGTCTCTTAATGGAGACTGAACAAGCCAATTAACTTCGCAAAATAGTGAAAACAATCCCGACCTCACGCTGATTGAACTCCTTTGAAATCTTAAACTAAATTATATAAGGCAAGACATTGGTTTAACCCGAGTATAATATATCTGGAACAAACTTCAGTAGAAAACAGGACATAATAACTGTCCACCTATACATGTTTATAATAACAAGAAGATTGACAAACATGGGAGTCGCCCGCAGAAGTGTCATTGCAAACCACAAATCTGGTAGACTAAAAATATGTGATCTATATTGCATGTATTTAAATTTTAAAAATAACTTATCTCTCTGTATTTGCTGTATCAATAAGAAATAAACAAAAAAAAAATGTTCTATTTTTTCTCAAATCGTTTGTAAGAAGTGCTATAGCAGATTTGTCGCACATTCATTCTGAGCTTTTAATTATTATTGGTTTATACCTTGGTTGAACGTGTTGAAATAATATTTATTTATGGTTCTGGGAATCGTTGTGCCTTCAGAGCCACCAGATCAATGAATCAGAGGTATCCTGAAATGTAAGCCATACTTATGTCCGTCAACTAGTTTCTAAATTTTTAAAATCGGGATCTGTCGCCAAAAAAAGGAACCCAACCAAGGGTATTTGATGAAGCAATACAAATTAAGTTATTTTGCCATAAATCTCACAATATTATCTCGTTAAAAGCAGCACAAGCAGCAGGGATACCACGCGAGTCTGTTAAGAAATGATTGAAATTTCACAAAATTTCTTTCCTGCAAAATGGAAATAGGAACTTGGTGACGATGACTATGAACGCCGACTGCATGTGAATTAATGGTGAACACAATAATTGCTACGCCTCAACTTGTGAGAAGTATTAGTTTCAGTGATGAATAAACCTTTTATTTGAGTGGCCAAAATAAACAGAACTGCTGTTATTGGTGTGATGTGAACCCCACATTTTCAGCATACACACACAGTATACTGCGAAGATAGATAAAAAGATAAATCTCTGGACAGGCTTATTAGGAGATGTCATCATCGGTCCATTATTTATTGATAGAAATTTAAACGACAATATTTTTATGCTGACCTCGAATCCTTATTTGCACATGAGCTGGAAAACCAGATAGTCGACCATTGACTGAAAATTTGCTACATTTTCAACAGGATGGGGCTCTTCCACATAACTTACTCCCAGTTAGACAGTGATTATATTGCCATTGCCCAAATCAATGGATTGGCAGAAGAGGACCCATACGATGACCTACAAGTTCACCACGTCTAAGTCCTATAGATTTCTCTCTATGGGGTCACCTTAAGTAAGGCAAAAGGTTATTCAAGAATGTCGGTCTATTCCCAGAGAGGTATTTGAAAATGTTCGACATGAGTTTGAAAACTGACTATATTTTTGTCTAGGAAATAATGAAAATCATTTTGAATATTTATTAACAGTTTATTAAATAAATAATTTTTAAAATTTAAAAACATATTGAAGCATTAATCGAGAACCAATATTTCATAAAATTTTCCAATGAGATATCGCAAGCAGGAGTTGCCGTTTAAAATTTTTGAGTTGGGGTAACTGGGGGTAGGTTGGCGTGCGTCGCTTACTATACATTATTATCATATATCATCAAAACGGTTTCGGGCGATTCATTATAAGTTCACTACTTCCAGATATACAACAATCGAAAGTATATAACAGTTTGTATAATAAAAGCAGCAAGAGTTTGTTGTTTCACTTTTGTGTTGACAAATCAAGATAACGAGTAACCATATCTTTATAACTTAGTGCTTACTGCACGATTCTTACTTTTTTTCATTGATATGAAAAGTAGAATAAAGACAGAGATGAAATAATTAAAATATATTATATATGATTCATTTGATCTTTTCTCGGAATAAGTGGCACTCAAGATACATCTCTGGGAGCATCGACATTTGTCATTCCAAACAAAAATAAAAATTTACACTTCAAATCCTCATTTCAAAGGGCGAGAGAAAATGGGAGAAGGGGAGAGGTGAGAACAACAAACACAAACGGCCGAGTATGTCAGCAACGGAAGAGATATCACAGCAAACGTTAAAGGTAAATGTCAGTGGTCGAATACATATTTTTTATAAAAACTGGACGACCTGATATTTAATAAAATAATTCTGCAGTGGCCGAAGGGCTATAAAGTTTCCTGTGTTTACACGACCATTTATTTAAATTTATTTATAACCCCTCAAAAAAATCCCTAAAAAAAATATAAACTGTATGCGTTATACGTCCATAAATTGTTAGATATTGAGGCTGTAAAGCAGTACAAACACACATAAGGAAAAAAATTAGTCCCAACCTATTTTTGAAAGTAGAAACAATGACGGTTACAGATTTGTTTAAAAAAAGCAATTAAATTAAATATATTAGAAAACTTCAAATTTGAACAAATATCTAACATTAATACTGCACTTGGCGTGCATTTCTCCAACCAATTTGATATCATCTGGAGATGATACCTACACTGAGGCAAAATATTTGTAACCAGAACTAAAAATCTCATAACCACAACAAAATTTCTTAATAAAATAGAGGACAGGAAGGTAGATTTATACCCACAACTAAATACAACTTTCTGGAAATTCTTAGTTGTCTTAATAAAACATTTTAGTTAAAATTAACTAGTTACACGTAATAAATAATACTAGTAGCCCTAACTAAAAAATAAAACTTTTTTTTTGTAAAGGCAACTACATTTGTTTATTTACTACCGCAATAATATTATTTGTGATAATTCATTTAGGTAATTATGGTAAGTAAGTCTTCGTTGCCACTATTAGTAAGAAATAGTAAAAAGGTAGCATAAAAGATTGGATTCTATACGTTTTTCTGATTTCAACCATATTAAATATGTCATATGTTTGCTCCGGTAGTTTACTTTAAATAATATTTTACTATCCCTTCCACATCTTGAATATAACAAACTGCAACTACGCTGCCCATCATGTTAGCCTGGAAAAACAAAATTTGAGAAAGCACGTCAATGACACCATTAACAAACATTGACGTGCTTTCTCAAATTTTGCTTTTCCAGGCTAACATGATGGGCAGCGTAGTTGCAGTTTGTTATATTCAAGATGCCGAAGGGATAGTAAAATATTATTTAAAATAAACTACCGGAGCAAACATATGACATATTTATATGGTTGAAATCAGAAAAACGTATAGAATCCAAAAATATAAAAAAATACAGGGTGTTCCATTTAAAAAAACATAACTTGTATCGGTAGATCCGAGGGTAGATCGTAAATACGATGTTCAATTGTTTTTCTAAAAATTGGATTTTTAAGCCCTTGTCCTACAACTTTTACTTGAAACTTTTTTTCTAAAATTACAAATTAAAAAGTTATCGGGGTGATCATTTTCGGTGAAAAACCCTGTACACAGTTCTACAACAGCACTGCTGAAATTTACACACCTGTACACCACGGAGTACTATAGACTACTGCCGCCAGTGCCGCCGCGCACCGTCAAGTCAAGTGATGTGAAAATGACCGAAGGACTCGGAAGCACCCGAATACATAAAATTACACACATATCTTTTTTGCTGTAACTATGCTATTTGTTGCAGCTACTAAAATACGATTGTATTTTAGGTATCACAAATATATATAAACTATTTGCCACAACTAATAATTTATAACTAGTTTTTGTTAGTTGTCCCAACAAGAACCATTTAACAGTAATGAGTTTTTATTATTAAATACGGATGTTAACAAACTTATTTAATTGCGAATAAAGATCTTAGAATGTACTGGCTACTAAAAGCCAAAAATAGATTTTTTAGTAACGGTAAATAGCGAAGCCAAGTTACTACAACACAAATTAGAGAAATTTATTTATACCAGTAACTAAAAAGTGTCAACTAACTTTTTTAGTTAACAGGATTTTCTCAGTGTAAGATAGTAATTTATTTGTACCTGAATTATTCTCACGGTTCGATGAACCAACATTGTCGGAGTGTGAGGAACCGTTGTCAACTAGCCAGTACTTGGGATAGGCATACTATTTTTATATTTTCTAATTTATAAACTCTCAAATGCATCCAACTTTCTTAGATTAGCTATGTTCCTAACTAATTTGCGGTTACTAATATCGATTCTGTGATTGTTCTCAAAAGCATGTTGCGCAACACTAGGCTTACGCCTAAAAGACAGAATTGTAAGTTATAAAAGCAAACAATATAAACAATCTTGTATACTTGCTATTGTAGAAAATCATAACATTGCTTATAAGAATTTCAATACTTTACATAAAGAAACGAACTTACACAAAAGAACTTTTCGAGAAATTATTAGTAAGTATTGTCATGTATTTCTACGTTAATAAAAATTAAAAAATAAATTAAAATAAGTTAATATGAAATTTCTATCCCAAAATCCCAGGAAGATTTACTTACAAAACAGCACGAATTTTATTAAAACTTGCAGCATTTTAAAAGACAATAACCTTGGGAAACTTGGCTTGCTCAGTGATGTACTTGTAACCCAGAGAAATTAAATTAAAGAGTCCAGTAGGTGAGGCTCTTACTACCTAAAATATATAAAAAAACATCAATAAATTATCCAAAAATGGACAAATATAGTCTTAAAGTATTCAAAAGTAAATAACAAAGACATAATAGTAATATTATAACTTAAAAAGGGCATAATCGAAGGTTTAATCGACCATGAAAGAAAGTTAGTTGTCATCACAGCATGTAATTATTTAAATTAAGACAAATTAATACAAGAATTTGTGTAAAAATAGGTAAATCTGTATAAAACAAACAGGAATCATGTTAATCTAGATATTTATCGGTTTCAGGATATTAATACTTTGTTTACATATACAAAAGTAGGCTGGTAAGTAAGTCATAACTAAAGTTGTACAGTAATATTGATTGCCATACCAACAGCTTGTACGATAATATTACAATACAGATCTGTCAACAACTGTCAACAGATGAAATAATAAATAATGAAACTATAGGGCTATTTATTAATAAAAACAGACAGAAAACTTCAAACAATAATAATTAAATACTGAAATGTATCACTACTGCTCCTGCTTCTTATAATAGACATTAATATTACAGTATGTCAAATTAGAGAAGTTAATTCATGGGACAGATGTCTCTGAAGTCTCCACATGTATAGAAGTATCGTGTATTACTTGTGTTGTATTTTTATTATAAATAATTTCACTTTGAACTGCCAGATTCTTAACGGCCAAATATTCTTTTTGCTACCTTAATCTTGTTCTCAACTAATTCGTCTACATATGACTCAGCTATACTCGAACTCTTCCAACCGACCAACCTCTTCAAATCAGTTGTATTTGCTCCTGTGTTGGCCAGGATTGTGGCTGAAGTTCGTCTTAAGCAATGACCTGGTATTGCTCAACGTAGGAAAGTGGCAATCATTTTATGAATAGAAGAAATCTTGTGGGTACCTACTCGTTGCATGCTACATTTTCCTTGTTTATAAAAAACAAAGAAGTATTCGTGCTTTGTTGTGTTTTGGTCGCAGGCTCATGTATTTTTTAAAAACTTGCACATAATTTATAACACCGTCAGGAATGACGGTAAAAAATCGAGGTATGTAATTCTTAGTTTGATTGATATTCACGATCAAAACGGAGCCTTCCTCTTTGACATCCTTCATTGTCAGATTATATTTACATATATCACAGCGTAATGCTCCAGATAATCTGAAAACTGCAACAACCTAAAAATAACGTGAGATTTATAACATTTTTCAACAGAATTTCGATAGAGTTTGAACACCTTGGCCAATAAATATATCTCGTCTCTTGTCTCTTGGCTTTCTTCACTTCGTTACCTACGTTCTGCCTTTTTACAAATGCATACAGCTTTTTAAAATCTTTTATATTTATATTTTCAAATATGCCAATTGTGCTTCGCAGCATTGAATAATAAAACCACAATGATGAAGGGCTGTGCTTCTTAGGCTACAAAAAAGAATGAAATAACCACATAAACAACCATTTGGAATAACTTACCAGTTGCTGGAAGTATGCCAGAAGAACATTTTCATTGATAACTTCATCATGATTCCCACCTTGCCACTGCTTGAATGCATTGTACGCTATTTGATATCTATCTTTTGATTTTTCGGGGATGAGGCTTTTCAAAGCTTCATCCGCTGCATTTACAACATTTTCAGGCTACCCAAGATCCATTTTGATGTAGCCGTTGTGATGTAAACATTTATTTAATATGACAAAAGATAACAAATAAAATATAACCATGGCGACAAATCAACCCATACAGACTTGACCAACTAATGAAATGAAAACGTTATTAATAAGAGAATATCAAAAAGTAATACCTATCTATAAATAATGTCTTTATTTTCTGAAACCGACAAACTATTGAACAAATCACGGATGTTATGAATCATAACAGCCTTAGATGTCTTAAAATCCTCGCTCTACTAGCTCGGATTTGGAACCGACATCTGCGGCAGTTATGATACTCATAACATTCCTAGATATGTTAATAGCTATAAACACTAAACAGTGACTAAATAGTGAAAATTAAAACACAGTGTTCGTACCTTGGGATGAACGGGGGATCTAAATCATGTTTATCGTAATGTGGCAAATTGGGTATCACAAGAAAGGTCTTTGAATCAAGATGCTAAAAAGAAGTATTATGCAAGATATTAATTGCAAATAAAAGTAGAAAACCGGAAAATACTTAAAAATCAGGAAAATTTTCCATCAAGATTGCTTTGACAGATGAAAAATTTCACAAAATCTCCTTGACGATGAGAAAACAAACAGTCGGAGAGAGCGTTTTTTTAGTTCCAGAGAGAAGGAAGTTTTTGGCGTGGCTCCTGAAAAATTAAATAAAATTGTAGAAAATTCTAAGAAAAATTATCTGAGATTCATAACAAAGTCAATGTGAGTCTATTTATTTGCCAGGCAGTAAATGCTGTGGCAGAAAATTTAAGAAAATTAGGAGAAAAGGGAATTAAAGTATCAGGTACTTACCTAGTTAAGGAATTAAGAGGCAAATATCCAAGCAAGAATAGTTTTTCACGTACGAAGTTGAATACAACTATTTTTATGCATTGTTCAGCCATGTTTTATCGTACATCGTGGTGAATTTAGAAATTAACCACATATCACAGACTGATATAGATTTAAATTTATTCTAAAACCATTGAAGTTCTTTACATAAATTTAACGTAATTTTAATTATTCAGGTAAATTTGTTTAAGATAATAACTTAGATAAGGTGTTAGTTTTCATCTTTCCAGCAAGCATCGTTGTCGTTTATTTGAACGAAATGTAATATTATAATCTGTGGTGACACCTAGTCTCTCCTTGTCAAGGAATACAACCGATAGATATCAATTAAACCAGCCAGTGCCATCTAGGTGCCGAGGGTTGCACTTTCCCTTGCTAGATTCTCCTAATGTATGGTATAATTTACAGGGTGCAATCTTATCAATATAGAAACCTTTACATTTTAATAAATAATAAATAAACCAAATTAATTTCCCACAAACAAACAAACAGGGTAAGTTTCTCCTAGAGAATGAGGACCCCTGGAACGTCCTAAAAGTATAATATAAAAAGGGATTACAACCAACCCTAGTTAGTAAATTCTCCTGGTAACGTACACATTTTCGTTCATATGCATGAAACAATAATAACAGAGAAATAAGATTGAATGTGGTATATTCTGGAACAGAAATTTTTATCGAGTTTAGTGTGAAATTTTCTTAATAAAATGATGGAATAAAACAAAAAATGTTATTAATCAACTTAAACAAAAAAAATTAAATCAATAAACTTAAATTAAAATATTTCATATATCAAATAATAATAATAAATAAATTGTTAAAAAAAATAAATAAAAAACAAAATAAATACATTACAGTATATATCGATTTAACAACACGTTAGAAGGATTAAACATCATTTATACTTATTTACTTCACTTAGATAATAATAAAAATCAAAACATCAACAATACTGGTGATAGTGGTGATGTATCTTCTGCGGTGAATAAAGTGGTTTTGAAAATTGCTTAAAATAAAAAGTGATTTAAAATTTCATGATTAACATTCCGTTCGATTTTCTTAACTTCCCCATTTTTGAGATATGTAGACATAATCTAACTAGTCCCAATAGTTACTTTCATTCCGCTGTGTTTGTCTGTCATATTATCAGTTGTAGTGACAAATTTAATGTGTTTTTTTGTACAAATTACATTGCTTTCATTTATTTTATCAAGTTTTTAATCTGTACTAATTTTTTACTTTTCAAAACAATCCAAATAATTTAATAGTTTTTACAAGATATCTGTGATTAATAATGATTGGTTAATATTTATGTATTTTACTGTTTCAAGTGTGCTACGTTAAATTAAATGAATTAATTGTTTTCCTTTTTGAATAAATTATGTTATATTCACTCATCAGTCGTGTCATTGTATCACCAAATTTTGTACATCTACATATGTGAAATACGATAAATTTGACTGAAGTTTGGATATACGAGTAGATTAAACGACATACTTTAAGGAAGTTTAATATTAATTATACGAAATCTCATTTCATTACCCACGCTACTATTTTAGATAACCCCTGCAGGCCCCAAACTTGCAAGTGGTGTACAAAGCACTAAAAATCGTCGGAATGTGAAATATTTAGATAAGATTTCGTGTAAATTGAACTTCCTAAAGGTAAGTCATTTAATCTTTAATTAATTAATGATATATTTATAGTCGAGCTCTATCTTTACCATGCCCGTATTCGATACGAAAGGGTAAGCAACGAAAATCGCATCTATGAGTAGTTTTAGATGGATGCGCCAGCAAATAAACACAGCGACATGTTCTTGTAACGACTTATATACCAGTGCTACACAGAAGTTAAGTACCTTTAAGTTGTTTTAGTATCAACCAATTAAGCTAAGTTACCAATAGCTCAAGTTAGTTCTACTGTTGAATCGTGAGGGTTTATGTTGAATTTTAATTTTTTTTGTCGTCACTGATGATCGAGCTACGAGTGTATTTTTAATAAAAATTTACATGGGGACAGGATATAAAAGAAACGTTAATAATAAATAAAGTGTAATCAAACAATATAATGACAAAAATATTCGACAATTTCGCTACAACATTGACGATTTGAAAAAAAGAATACACAAAATTTAAGTTTAAGTAAAAAAACTATTTTTGAATGATACCAAAATTTTTTCTGGACCAAAATATTCGATGGTCGTAAAATACTTGCGTAATGCGTATCCATTGAATGGTGTGATTCCTGAAGTTGTCACCGACTATTGTGGAAGTAAGAGACACAAGATAATGAGAAACCAGTTAAGGTACTCGCACACTTGTACACTTTTTGTATTGCGCAACCTGGAAAATGGCGCCATTCTGGTATTGCAGGGTGTGAATAACGCTGCAAGTCTAATAATTGCGCAATTTTCAAAAACTGCACGACACTTTTCAAGTTGCGTACACTTGAAAACTTGCTAAGTATGAACGGTTAATATTACTGGAGTTGCGCGATATAAATATGGACCGACATGTTGGTCAATATTGTGGCGCAATATCTGCTTTAGTGCAATTTTGACTGTTTACCACGCTGATCGTTTAGCGTCCATGTATTTAAGTTTTATGTATTTATATTTAGTTTTAGGTCCAGCAAAAAATATGGCGGCTTTGTTTATGTCTTTATCGGCAGTTATTACAAAAAAACAAATTAAAGGACGAAACAAATGAACATTGTACAGGGTGTGTCGTTATTTAAGGCTTTCGTGGGGTTGTTAAAAAAAATTATTTTCTAGTTCTTTTTCGCGTTTATTATTTCGAATAATAAACGTTTCGACCATCCTGTCGTAAACTTCTTCTGAAGATAAGTGAACATGATCAAAACATGAATTCAAAATCTTCAACTTGGAAGAAACCCAGAAATTCTTCTACAAACTATAAGTTATATTGAAACAAATTACAAATACATTTTTTATTAAATAACTTCCCATAACATTATTCTTTATTTTTATAAATATCCAATTGTGTCCTAGATTTTCCAATTATTTCCAAGAGAAGTTGTCGGCGCAGGACAAAAATAAATTAACAACAATGCTTGTTATAATGCCGACGTTTCGGTTTTTACACTTGGAGTAGTTTTCCACACACACCAAAACACTTTTCGGTGTGTGTGGCGCGTTTCGCCAACCAAGTTGGCGAAACGCGCGTCGAGTGTGTGCAAAAGTGTTTTGGTGTGTGTGGAAAACTACTCCAAGTGTAAGTTCTACACCAAAGGTTCCAACCCCTTTTCAGGAGTTTCGGTTTTTATTATTTTCAAAACCTTCTTCAGAGCTCTAACAAAATTGGTGATCATTACTTGTATAAAAAACATCATCATTGTTAATGTTTGGTGTTGAACAAATGATTTTGTCTATACTGTTTATAATAAAAAAAAAAAGAAAAGTGATAGAATGTTTAAATTAAAAATAATAATTTTGGAAGTGTAATATTAGATGATGTTTTTTATACAAGTAATGATCACCAATGTTGTTAGAGCCCTGAAGAAGGTTTTGAAAATAATAAAAACCGAAACGTCGGCATTATAACAAGCATTGTTGTTAATTTATTTTTGTCCTGCACCGACAACTTCTCTTGGAAATAATTATTCTTGATGTACTTTACATTTAATATTTGTTCATTTCCCATTTAAATATAGCGTAACTTAGAAATTAGAAGAAATAAACTTATAAAGATCGAGTTCATATAATTTTGTCCAAGAAAATGCTAAAGCAGCACCAGCCTCAGAATAAATAATTACTTGAATTAACTCTCTTACCTCAAGTAATAGATTTTTTCTCTAATTTTTTTAATGGATTTGCCGCAAATTGAGAAATCAACAACTGTACTCGTATACTAAAAGTTGCAGCTTGTGTTTTACATACATATAATACCACATATGCACCAACAAAAATCTGTAATAGAATAATCATACAAATGAAAAAGAGCAGGCAAAACGTTTCAATTATTTAATACTGGTTAAACCATTAATACAAAAGATAAATTTGCACCTCACGTTGTGTCTAACCTAAAATTTTTGATAATTAATATCAAATTACAAAAATGTCTCGACAGAAACGGTTAATATGTTGTGACAAGCATATGGCTCTGGTCACACTGCCTATTGTGACTTGGTTCGAACCCTAGCACCGGCACTAGCAATGTCGGTGGGTATGGATGTTTGTTTGCATTTTTTCAATATGTAACCCCCTTCCGGACAGCCTTAAATTGGCTTTGAATTTGGGGGTTTTATAATTTCTGTGATCTATGCGTGTATGGGTATTTATTATACATTACACACATAAGAAAAGTCTTGGGATATTTTCATAATTTATTTAGGAAAAAAAAAAGAAATTTATGTAGTAGCTTCAGGTATCGAAAAGCATGTGAATATTTTTCATATGTGGAGTAGTTCTACGTTGAAGCATGTCCCACACATGCTCGATCGAATTAAGGTCTGGAGATTGTGCGGACCATGGCAATACTTCAATTCATTCGTTGGTCAACCAGTTCATCACAATACGTGTGATCTATGTAGACGATCATTATAATGCATTAGGTGGAAGTTTTCAACAATAGCACTAGCAAAAAGACACATAATGAGTTTAAATATATTATCCAAATGTTGCTGAGCTACTAGGAAACCATTTAAAAAAATGATCTCGGTTCTGCTGCCTAAAATTATTCCGCCCCATACCATTACTGTACTACCTCTGTATGTGTGAACTTCCTGAATGTGCCTTAAACGTTCCACATTTCCGAATCGTCTTCATACTTCTGTTCGAGAATCTGGATGAAATTCAATCATCTGTAAATAGAAAGAACTGTAGCCCAAGTATTTGCAACCCAATCTTGTTGTTCTTGACACCAGTATAATCTGGCAGCTCGATTGTCTCTAGAGAGAGGTGGACATCTGAGTGGTCGTCGAATATGGAGATTGGCTTAGTGGTGTCTATTTGTTACAGCATCTCGACCAACGTTAATATTATGCGCTCGCTATAACTTAGGTGCTGTAATTGTGGGTTGCCTTCTAGCATTTAACAATAAAAATTTGTCCATATCTGCTGTAGTAGAGCATCCACGTCCTAGATGTTGTTCGGCCGGTATTCCAGATTTCCTAAAACACCACCATAATCGACTTATCATATTTTGGGAAACACCCTTGTCTAACGCCAGCTTGAAGAAGACCTGCCACTCAATTCATCCCGTCTAAGGTTAATTGTTGTTATTCCATTGTAAAACAGAATATTTTCAATGCAACTACTAAACAAAAACACCACAGAATACATGAAATCGAAACTACTAGATAATTTCACAGAGCATAGAAATTCTAGTATTTTCATCAATCGTGTTTATCAAGTTTTTACGTGATTTCGAAACAACACGCGTATTCAGACTGAGCAAATGAAGTACGTTACAACTACAATTCAATGATTAGAGAATTTTTTTTTATGTCTTATGTTTATGCAAATATCCTTAGACTTTCTTGTGTGTGTGTGTGTGTGTGTGTGTGTGTGTGTTAAAGTACCTATAACAAAATAATTTAATGATTACTCAAATAAATTAACGATTACAAAGATGAATTAATTTTGATAAATTGACGCACCTATTTCTAGAAGTGAAACTGAGAATGACTTCTTTTAAAAAGCCACTTACCGTGAGCTCTAAAATTATATTCGCCAGAGAGATACAACTTTTAGATATATCAGTTATTAATAATCTGATTCCATTAATATTTATGAAGAATAAAGATGACACTATGGCGGAATTTAAATTAAATTTTGTTACAAACAATCGGTTTTTTGTCTATTAGTGGCATTTCACACATTTGTCTATTAGTGGCATTTCACACATTACAGAATAATTGAATAAATTCAAAAAGCTAACTTTTCATCCATGGCTAACCTGATTGATACGCATGCAGATGCTGGTGGTATAAATAAAATTGTTCACGAAATTTGTAATAAATAAAAAACAGTTAAAGATAAGATACAACATATATATATATATATTTGAAATCACAAAAAAAACAGATTTGAAAAATGTAAAAAATATAGGGTGTTCCATTTAAAAAAATGTAAGTTAGGTTTGTCCCTCTTTTATGGAACACCCTGTATATTCTTTGCAGGGGTTTTAAATGAGTTCATTTGATATACTACAACTTTTATTTGAAACATTTTTTCCTAACTCGAAAAATAAAGAAAATATAAGGGTGGGCCTTTTCGTTGGATAACCCTGTATATCATTGGATTATTTGTATCTGCTAATACAAACAAACAAATACCACCTTACGAGGAGACGAAATTGTGTAAATTTCTAGAATACTCGGTTAAGGTGGACGTCTTGATAATTGGTATACATTTTCAGAGATACATATGTTCTCATCACTGAAAATCATGAGTAATAAAAATTAGTAGAGTGCTTGGCTAACCAAAGTATCATCGTTTACCTGGGGCAAATGAGTCCATTATCTACAGTCACTAACTCTTTTGAATGTGGTACTCCCACTCTCGTGATGTTTCATAGTTATGTGAAAGATAGATCAGTTTCAGTTCGAAGAAATTAAAAATAATCTTGTATAAAAAACAGATTTACCGTTTTATCAAATTATAGGAAATTATGATGCAATTTAAAACGTAAATATTCTTCGTTTAAATTGCCTAAAGGGAAACTTACTATAGGTATGCTCATCAAAATAATGTCTTCAATGATTAACGTCTGCAAATGAATTATTAATTTTTTCATTGTTTTATTTAATGTTTTCATTGTTTTATTTAATATTTTCATTGTAATTGAAATTAAGATAATATTTTCAACCAGCTTTTCCTTACCGTTTGTGCGTACTTAAGCAAAAGGTATACCAAATAAATTAATTGCTATAATTTATTAAAGATTAAACAAAATGAGCCAGGCCAGGAGAAATTTTGTCTTACAATGTCTTCCGTACTTCGAACTATTCGGTTACTCATATTTAAAGCAATAATATTAAATTTCACAGAGAAGTAGAACTGAACTTTGTGTATAATGATTACCTATTGCTCCGTGTTATAATCAGTAATTACTTATTTCTGCAACTGCACATTGTTTGCTTAGTGATGTATTATGTTCCTGTGATATTCATTATCAAATATAGCAGGATTTAACTCGAGATTATTAAATTAATGTAACATAATTGCTATAATTCGAGGCCTGAGCTTTGTATGCTGAAAATAACTGTTACTCAATAATAATCATTAATAATTGTCTCTTTGATTTAAATCCTTGATTTTCTTATATTGATATTTGTCATCTACATGCGCTATTTACTTTTTTAAATAATTCGTTCATTCATTAAAGAAAATCGGTAGTTTAAATAATAAGGCAGCATATTTAAGTACCTACCTATACAACTCAATAAGTTCCTGTTTAAAAATATTAACTAGAAAGAAAATGGAGAAATTGTGAAAATAAGCAAACAATATACAGAATGGGGCAATAGAACGTCATACTTCGATAGCTTGAGTTCTATGATAGCTATAAATAAAAAAAAAATACGAGTAAACTGGAAAAAAGTCTATAACCGGAAATTATTTTCGAATTTACATGGAGAACCAAAACAATATTACAGGATCAAGTGCCTTTTTAAAACGGAATGATATGTATATCAGTACATTTGCATCTTTCTATGGTCCTTTCACTCCTATATTATTATTGACTATCTCCCAACCACTTGGGTGTAATGAATTTTTTGTTGAAATAATGCCATCTGCAGATTAATATTGAAAAAATCCCTAGTCACAATTATAAGATTATAAGAAAAAAATATGTGAATACTAGTCACGACACATCCAAATAATGTTTCTGAATCATTTTCACTTCCTGAAAATATAGAGGGTGGCCAGAAATGATTTTTAAATTTAGAATTTTTTTAATTGAATTTTCTCGATTTTTTCAAGTGGAACACTCTGTATATTTTTCGACGATGTGATGTAGAAATGAAAATTGAACATTTTTTTTTATGTATATCCCTACGGCTATTTACGAGTATAACCATTTTTGATTTATTGAGCAATAAGTACAAAATTCAAGAATAAACTTAAAAAATAGAGGTTCCTTCAAATAATTCAAGAGAAAACAATACAATAAGTGCTCCATATGTTGCCCATCTTGATTGACACACCTCTATGCGCTTTTGAAATAAGGCCATTGTGGGACCATTTATTCCAATCTATTGAAGTGGGTTACAGAAATAATGTTTTGTAATTTTTTTTGTTGTCTTCGGTATTAGACAAGCAATAAAACCTTAGTTAGGTATAAATTGTCTTTTTTATTTGTATTAATTTTAAAGTATTTGGAGTTTTACAAAATGAATTTTAACAAAGCGGAACTTGACTTTTGTTTTGGGCGAGTCGAAAAGAAATTGTTTGCTTGCGAATAGAATCGGCAAGCAACGGTATCCTAAAAGAAGAATTCCTGATGTTAACAGCTTCCAAAACACCCTTGATAGATTTGTGGACACTGAAAATGTAGAATACAAAAAAGTGACAGAATAAAACGTGATGCAAGAGAAAATGATTTTCTGTGGTGCTGGCAACGCAACGGTTGAGAATTCTCATATTAGTCAGAGAGAAGTGAGCTCATTAGTAGGAATAAGTAGACGTTCTGTTGGTTGATTCTTAAAAAAAATAAGCTTCATGCATACCTTGTCCATATTAACCAAACTATCCGAGGACGATTTTCAAAGGCGTCTACAGTTTTGTAATTGGGCCAGAGGTTAAATGCATTTCTATATCACTTCGTCGAAAAATATACAGCATGTTCCATTTGAAAGAAATCGAGAAAATTCAATTCAAAAAGTTCCAAATTGAAAAATCATTTTTGGCCACCCTCTATATTTTTAGGAAGCGAAAATGATTCAAAAACATTAATTATATTTTTTTCTTATAATCTCATAATTGTGACTGTAATGATTTTTTCAATATTCATCTGCAGATGGCATTATTTCAACAAAAAATTCATTTCAACCAAGTGGTTGGAAGATAGTTAATAAATTATTATTGACTCCTATATTAATAGGAGTAAATGGACTCTAGAAAGATGTTTAAAAAAATTTATTGATAAACATAGCATTCCCTTTAAAAAGAAGCAATTGATCCTGTAATATTGTTTTGGTTCGCCCTGTAAATTCTAAAATAAATTCCGTTTATAGACTTTTTCTTCTAGTTTACTCGTATTTTCTAGCTGGGTATCATAGAACTCGATCTATCGAAGTGTGATGTTCTATTGCCCCACTGTATATTATTTCCTTATTTTCACATTTTTTTTCAATTTTCTTTAATAAATGAATGAATTATTTAAAAAAATAAATAGCACATATACCTCAATATAAGAAAATCAAGGATTTAAATCAAAGAGACAATTTAATAATGATTATTATGGAGTAACAGTTATTTTCAACATACAAAGGTCAGACCTCCAATTATAGCAATTATGTTACATTAATTTAATGATCTCGAGTTAAATCCTGCTAAATTTGTTATTGGATATCACAGGAACATAATACATCACTAAGCAAACAATGTGCAGTTGCAGAAATAAGTAATTACTGATTATAACATGGAACAATAGGTAATCATTATACACAAAATTCAGTTCTACTTCTCTGTGAAATTTAATATTATTACCTTAAACATGACTAACCGAATAGTTCGAAGTACGGAAGACATTGTAAGACAACATTTCTCCTGGCTCATTTTGTTTAATCTTTAATAAATTATAGCAATTAATTTATTTGGTATACCTCTTGCTTAAGTACGTACAAACGGCAAGGAAAAGCTGGTTTAAAATATTATCTTAATTTCAATTACAATGAAAACATTAAATAAAACAATGAAAAAATTAATAATTCATTTGCAGGCGTTAATCATTGAAGACATTTATTTTGATGAGCATACCTATAGTAAGTTTCCCTTTAGGCAATTTAAACGAAGAATTTTACGTTTTAAATTGCGTCATAATTTCCTATAATTTGATAAAAAGGTAAATCTGATTTTTTATACAAAATCATTTTTAATTTTTTCGAACCGAAACTGAACTATCTTTCACCATTGAGTAAAAATAATAAAGAGGCGCAACTGTCAAGGTTTCGAGATTTTAGTGTTGTATTTTTTTACCAATAGCTTCATGAGTGTCTTCAATTTTAAGGGTTATACAGCCACATTACAAATACCTTCCCGTAGCACTAAAAATTGATGACAATCATGAACTTATTGGTAAAGAAATACAATACTAAAATCTCGAAACCTTGACAGTTGCAACTCTTTATTATTTTTTACTCAATGCTTTCACATAGCTATGAAGCATCACGGAAGGGGGAGTACCACATTCAAAAGAGTTAGTGACTGTAGATAATGGACTCATTTGCCTCAGGTAAACGATGATACCCGCAGGTATCTGCTTTTGGTTAGCCAAGCACTTTACTAATTTTTATTATTCATGACTTCCAGTGATGAGAAGATATCTCTGAGAATGTATGCTAATTATCAGGACGTCCATCTTAACCGAGTAATCTAGACATTTACACCATTTCGTCTTCCCGTAAGGTGGTATTTGTTTGTTTGTTTTAGCAGATACAAATAACCCAATGATATACATTACTTTAGTCTAATTGTAAAAGGTCTTCGACGCTAAAGGATAAGCTGTCTGAGGGCGACCTTCAAAGGCGTCTATACAGTTTTGTACCTGGACCAGAGGTTAAATGCATGATGTCACCTTCTTCATGAATGTTTTAACTACTGAGGCAACTTCATAAAAATAGATATGTTAACAGTCACAATTTCCATTATTACGATTCGGAAAATTCTCACTTTTTTAGGCACAGTTGGTCTATAAACGGCTGTGGAGGAATTATTCGCGACTAGGTAATAGAACCACATTTCTTTGATGGTACTATTCATCTTCATTTTCTGGAAAACTATTTGCCACAATTATTGATGAATCATCCTGAAAGAATTCGAAATACGATGCGGTTTCGGTAAGATGGTGTTCCACCACATTATGTAAATGCACTAAAGGTACCACTTATATAATATCTACCCACTTCAATGGACTGGAAAAAATGGTTTCATTAAATGGCCTTTAGAACATCAGATCTTACAAAAATGGATTTCTTTTTATGGGGATACGTGAAGTAAATTGTTTATAAAGACACACCAACAACAGTCCAAAATATAGTAGCTGCTGCTAGATCTACCACACTATTATCGCGGTAAACTCCTAGAGTTTCAAATTTATTTCCACCAGTGGTATGATTTTTCCAACGTCTTAACTACTCTCACATTTCCCACGATCTAACCCTGCGCTTCTCACGGGCAATCTTTTCCTTTTCTTGTATTCCTTATCCAGCGAAGCAAAAATGTGTCCAAGCTCAGACTGGAAATGACACACATTTATTATCAATCTAGCTGCATCGCTCATTTCCACTAGATCCGGCTTCCCCTCTCCTTCTTTGGTCAATAATTTTATAAAAATTTCCCTTCCAAATTACTCCTACTACCACTAATACTTTGACGTTGCGGGATTAAGATCCTCAAGCGGATCCTTGACTTCTATCTGACCTCATGAAACTTTCACTCGGACGATTGGTTTATAGATTAAAAATTAATTTTGTAACCTTCCCTAGGGTAAATATTTAATTCTAGATCTTATATTATTATAAAATTAAGGAGGTCGTTAAACAAGCAAATGAGCCAAAACGTCGGTTATCACAAGGCTCTCTGAGATGAGAATAGTTTATTCAACTTACAACTACAAACTTGATTTGTTAGTGACCTTAAAATAATATGTTTACGAAACACTTAGGGTCTCGCCATCTTCCTCTCAAAACTCGTCCTCATTCTCTCTTGAGAGACTTTCTATTCTTCTCGTGAAAAAACTCTTATGGTAGGTAAGTTTATTCATTCCCTGAATAAATATGATCTATAGCCTCCTTCGGAGGCCACGCCTGATCAATTGTCTAGTGACCATAACCTCAAATCTCGTTGAAAAATACCCTCCAGCAACTTTCTCTCAAAACTCATTTGAAACCAATAGCAAAAAATCATTCCTCTCGTGAAAGAACTCTTGAAATCTTCGTGAGACTGGTCTTCCATTCCTAGAAAGGCTGTCATGGCGACATCTTTTTTATTGACGTTCCAAAAGTCACAATCTTTTCTTTAGTTGTTCTCTTTAGATAACATCTTTTTAAACACCTCATTATCTGAAGATCTTTCATCAAACTGTTAGACACTACTCTGCGTCATTTCATGATGATTTTCAATAAATTTACTTTATTTCTTCTGAAAAAACTAGAAACAAAATGGAGTGTGTTGTCACCGCGATACACAAAGAAAGAATGACGTCAAACCGATATGTTGATATAAGGTGAATTGGGACATGCATCCAAATTTGCTTTAAAGTGTATGTGTCATCGTACCCGAAGTGGACTACCACTACTATATGATTCGAGACAAGTCGCGCAATATATATTCCAGTCATAGACTTTTTTATCTATATTGTGTGCCTGTATTTTTTTTAAATTTCTATAATAATATATATAGATTTCAAGCTATCGAAGTCAGACGCACTATTACTACAATAAGAAAATATTTCGTTGAGAGAGCATGTTAAATTTACTAAATCAGACAATTCATGCATCATAACGGATACTCCAACAGTATATCAGGTTGCTAAAATCTTTAAATATTTTGTGGTTTACGTACATGTTTCAGGCATTATAACATCTCTGAAAAATTGCTACTAGATAGTATTAACCAGTAATGAAAAAGTAAGCAAAGAGAAAAATGAAGTGCATACATCACGTCATTGTACTTACCAGGGCGTGTTGATAAGAGTATGTGGGACAAAGTATAAAAACAGGTCAAAGGAAAAAATATACATTACATAGCTTAATAAATTGAAATAAAATTGTTTGAGGATTTGAGTACTATTCTGCATAGTGTGAAGGTGTGATATTTTTCATAAGCTTATCAAGATTTTAAATGAAACAGAATAATTCTGATACACAGTGGTTAAGGTCACTAATGCTACATGGTTTCAAAAACATTTTTAACCAAGTTAATTTTGATTAATTGGAAGCTCCAACGCAAATAAACAACGTATATTTTTATTATGATTTTCTGTGTTGAGTAAAACGTATTTTGTTTTTTTTTTAAATACCTACCACATTGACCAACTTGTTTGGCATTTACTCTTGGGATAATGGTGGTGGGAACAAAGGATAAATTGAAAAAATACGCATAGAGTAGAAGAAATCTCACCATTCTGATATCTAGTGGTAGTAGGATGACCACGAGATGAGGTTACACTCTATAACTTCTTTGTTATTAAACCGATTAATTTGAAATTTACAGGTGAGGCGTAACATCTAAATGCGCAACTTTTGACACATGTTGTCATTTGTTGCTTCCGATTTAGCCGGAAGTGATATCAACTTTCTTATTTTAAATACAACTCTAGCTGTTTTTGTAATGTTATTCATTATAAAATTTACAATACATTGATGTGTCAGACAATGACAATTCATTTCAAAATGGCCAAAAAATTAAATTTTTTCAAAAATATTAAAATGTCAATTAAAAGATATTGACAATTAATTTTTTTCCAAATTGGCCGTGAAATCAAAAGAGTAATGAATTGGACATGTTTAATTTTTTATTTGTACAAAAATTTTGTTTTAGCAGGAAGATATTAGAAAAATATTTTTCTGCAGTTTTTAAATAACCAAAACTATTTTTTTAAAATACCCCTACCTGACTTTTTTCAAATTTTGTAATTGCTTGTTTCTTCTCTTTGATTTAACGCCATTAACGTACGGAATTATTAACAAAGTATAAAAAAATAAATAAAAATTTCTCCTAATGTTTATTTTATTTTTCTGATAACTTTCCGCCAAAACGAAATTTTGGTGCAAATTAAAAATTAAATATGTCAAATTCATTTCATTAATCTTGATTACACGGCCAACTTTTGGAAAAAAATAATTGTCAAATATCTTTTAATTGACATTTTAATATTTAAAAAAAAATTTAGGTTTTGACCATTTTGAATTGAAATGTCATTGTGTGACATATCAATGTATTGCAAATTTTAAAACGAAAAAAATACATTACAAAAACAGGTAGAGTTGTAATTAAAATAAAAAAGTTGATGTCACTTCCGGCTAAATCGGAAGTAAAAAATAAGGCTACCAAGTATCAAAAGTTGCGCATTTAGATGTTATGCCTCATCTGTAAATTTAAAATTAATCGGATTAATAACAAATAAGTTACAGAGTGTAACCTCATCTCGTTGTCACCCGGTATGCGTAGTTTTTGATAAATAAAAAAATATTAAAAGGTAACTAAACTTAGATTTCCTCCTTCCAATTTAAAAAAAAAAACTAAACTTGGAGAACATAGAACATATTCATTAAACTTAATTCTGGGAATCACGCCAAATTCTAAAAAATAAATAGAAATAAGAAAACTGCCAAAATATGTTAAGATAAAAGTGTAGTATCAAAGGCAAACCTCAACAGTTTGCGCCAGAAAACCACTGTATATAGTTGAAAATGAATATTATTACAATATTGTTATCTAAAATTCGTATCAGTGGTTTTCTAGTATTTTACACTAGAAAATATAATAACAAAATGTATATTATACCGGGTGACACAAGAAGTAGTTACCCCCCCCATTTTTGTTGGCATTTTCATAGATGAAAATTTCAAAATTTTATGGTGAAATAAATACACAGATTCTCATATTTTGACATAAATCATGTGTTAAAACCACTTCCGGTTTAACCGGAAGTGGTATCAACTTTCTTATTTTAAATGAGAACACCCAATTTTTTTTCAATATTTGAAATCTACATAAAATTCCCTTTCTAATGATGTATAACACATTGACATTTGCTTTCAAGATGGCGGCGAAACATTATTTTTATACTAAATTTAAGTTGGCCATTGATTCACCGCCAGAAAACAAAACATGGTTGGGAGGCTGTGGAAACAAAAAATTATTTATTGTTGCTTTGCTGATAGCATTATTTGCAAACATTTGACATGCATAATGTCTACTAGGATCATTTTCTTTTTTTCGTGTATTTGAAAACAAAAGCTGAATGTTTCACATTTTTTTTAAATAGGAACCTATGTTTTTTATGTGATGTGTGAATTCTACATCAAATTATCTTCATGATGATATACGACATGTTCCCTTTTATTTATTCATTAGCAGCCAAATTAATTCATCTTTGTCTTAATAGAATTGAAACTAAACAATTGGGTAACTACTTCTTGTGTCACCCGGTATAATAATATAATATATAGAAATACAGGGTGTATTCTAAAATCACCGACAAACGAAAACTGGAGATTCTGTGATCCAAAATAAGACGAAAGTTGTTATAAATGTATTTCCGAAAATGCTCCCTAACCGAGCTACAGGATTTTGAAAAAAAAAAATTTTGTAGTTTTTTGGAGTTTTTTCAAAAACTGCATAAGATATTATATTGAAATTTGGTACACTCGAATGTCTTACTGAATACAATTAATGAGGTGAGTTTGAGTCGATTGGCTCAATCCAGTGGCGTAACATCGTTTAAGTTACTCCTTCAAATCACAATAAAACGTACGCCACTGCATTTTTTTTTGAAATGTTTATTTTTAGATTCACTGTTCTATTCTGCAAATGAAATCATACTTTGTGTTTTTTCGATTAGGCACTCCGTTTTTGAGATAAATGGTATTAAAGTACGAAGACACATTTTAATAAAAAATAAAATTTGTTTTTTATTTAAATAAAATTTATCAAAATAACGCAGTTAACTATTACATAATAAAAATATTTCATTGCTCGTGTCTAACCCATCCCAGCCTGTCAGCGAAAGCTGTTTCAGCTCTAGCTCAAAAATCTGGTTATGTGGTTAGACGGGTATTTGATTTATTTGAATGGCTGCAAATAATACTAACCTCAATCTTGAGTTTCTTTTATGTTTGTGACGCAAATGACATTAATGATGATCAGATTGCACTGCACTTTAGCCTGTGAAAACTTCGATGTGCATGTCTTCCATTTTATCAGACAACAAACGTCGTTTCCGACATAATATGCAGTTAACATAACCTCAAAATTGAATTCGCTGAAAATGTATCCAGCTTTTAATCCCAAATTTATTTGGCTAAATTTTAGTAAAGCGGCTGTGTGAAGCGTCTAAGTAAGAAATATACAGCGGCTTTAAGCGCTGAAGTGGGTTAGACGCAAGCATTGAAAAAGGAATTTAGATACTGTTCAAACTGTCCTCCGTCTTGTTGGATGCAAACTTGAGCTCTTTTAAGTAAATTAAGCCTAACACGCAGATTTGTGGCATGGCTCTAATTTCATCACATGCCGTCTCTATGCGATTCCATCCCGTGTGTATACTGTACAAATTATTAATCGATTGCAACTGTGGAATCGCATAGAGACGGCATGTGATGAAATTAGAGCCATGCCACAATGCCACAAATGTTCCAGCGTGTTAGGTTTAATTTACTTAAAAGAACTCAAGCTTGTATCTAACAAGACGGTCAAAGTGATCTTTTTTGACAAATCATTTTTTGTAATCACAGTTGAAAAAGGACCTAGACTTTGGTATATTTGAAAAAACGCAGACAAACATCCATACCCACCGACATTGCCATTTGCCGGTGCCCGGTCTCGAACCCGGACTCGATAGGCAGTGTAGCCAGAGCCATGTCTGTCACTCACGCTTTAGCCCACTAGATATACCCCGATATCTATATATTATATAATATACATTTTGTTATTATATTTTCTAGTGTAAAATACTAGAAAACCACTGATACGAATTTTAGATAACAATATTGTAATTATATTCATTTGGAACTATATACAGTGGTTTTCTGGGGCAAACTGTTGAGGTTTATTTTTTAGAATTTGGTGTGATTCCCAGAATTAAGTTTAATGAATATTGACTATCCTCCACAAATAAACTACAAACAATATAGAACATATATCTCTGTTATTATCAATTTTTAACGTAGGTACGGACTCAATCTAACTTATTTGAGGTATTAAAGTAAGTAGAGAAAAGTGTTGACTGTGTTGTATATTTCGTTATATTAATAAAATATACAGATAAGTCCAGGATGCTTCGAACACGACAGGGATTGGGACGAATATACGAGTGGCCGACAACTCGCCTCAGTTCGAAATTTGTACATTAGGAAGGAGAAGGGCGGCTGTGGCCACTCACTGCTCAGCAGTCGGCCCGGCAGGCAGACTGTGTGTAGTACCTATCTCATTAACCGTGTTGGGATGTTCATGTCTGAAGGGAATTTGATCCTATTCTGGACCAATGTTTCGAAATTTTTCTAACTTCAATAATTCATCCTAGATAGGATTAATCATTGTAATTTTAAACAAATCTTAAAACACATTTAAATATTTCTATTGTTTGTTTTTTCGCAACAAAAATGTGATTCTATAACATAAAATTAATTGTCGCTGCACTTCGAGTCTTGCAGGTGTAAAGGCTTTTAAACACAATGAAAAAAATAAGAGATAAGAAAATGGAATAAAAACAAGAGAAATAATCATTCCAAGTTTTAAATTCACAATACTCTGCGCGATAATACCGGGTGACCACGAAATGACGCTCGCCCTTATATCTTCTTTGTTTTACAAGATATAAATTTCAAATTTGGGCACGTCAAATAACGGTTAAATATGCATTATTTCAACTATTTTATTACTTTCTGTCGCTTCCGGTTTCACCGGAAATGATACTAACTTTCGTTTTTTAAATAGAACACCATGTATATTTTTACATTTTTGGATTCAGTAGGTCATTTTGAATACAGTTAAGGCATATTGAGATAAAAATATTATTGACAGACATTTTTACGAGCAAATTTAATTGTTGATCTAGGCGGCCGTGATCCCAAAAAAATGTTTTGTTTTGCTTCAATAATTAATCAAAAAATACAATTATGATATTATGTCGTATGACATTTGTGTTATAAGATCTTAAACATTTCGGAAATCGTTTTTCCAGAATAACTAATTTTTTTTTAAATGGCACCATGGTGACTCACTATGTTATTTTAATAAAGCATTCCATTACCGATAATTTGGTATCAAACACTTCATTATTTGTTCATATTATAATACATAAAAATTACATTCAACAAGATATAAATGAAAATAAACTCATAATATTTATCATTGAATTTTTATCAAATAGGTGCCTTTCAAATGTAAGGAAAGAAACAAATGAATAGTTTGACAGCTCAAATGATATTTAAATCTATGAGAATCATGTATTATCTTACTGTGTATAAAAAAATTATGGTTTATTCACAAAGTGACAAAGTGGATATGCTGTTGATATACGGGGAATGTCGCAGAAATAGTCTGGTAGCCCGTGATTTATATGCAGAACGCTATCCAATAAGAAATCATCCTGGCAGACACTACTTTCAGAGTAGAACGGGAGCTGAGACAAGAGAGAGTGGATCAAGAACACCATTTTGTCACTTTGTGAATAAACCATAATTTTTTAATACGCAGCATAATAATACCTGATACTCATAGATTTAAATATCATTTGACATTTTGAGCTATGAAACTATTCATTTGTTTCTTTCCTTACATAATTTTTATTTATATCTTGTTGAATGTAATTTTTATGTATAATATTAACAAATAATGAAGTGTTTGGTACCAAATTATCGGTAATGAAATGCTTTATTAAAATAACATAGTGAGTCACCATGGTGCCATTTAAAAAAAAATAGTTATTCTGGAAAAACGATTTCCAAAATGTTTAAGATTTTATAACAGAAATGTCATACGCCATAATATCATAATTGTATTTTTTTATTAATTATTGAAGCAAAGCAAAACATTTTTTTGGGATCACGGCCGCCTAGATGAACAATTAAATTTGCTCATAAAAATGTCTGTCAATAATATTTGTATCTCGATATGCCATAACTGACCTCCTGAATCCAAAAATGTAAAAATACAGAGGGTGTTCCATTTAAAAAACGAAAGTTAGTATCATTTTCGGTGAAACCGGAAGCGAAAGGAAGTGATAAAATGGTTGAAATAATGCATATTTAACCGTTATTTGATGTAGTTGATTGAGTCGATCTTTACTTGATGGAAATCCATGTTAACATTGAATGAAATAAAACTTAACTGTTTTATGATTTCCACAAGTCTTTTATATTTATATATTTCACAAAATATATAAACTACATAACAATTGTTTCGCCACACAGTGGCTTCGTCAGATGTGAGTACTAGACTAAACTACTTCCTACAGAACAAGGGTAAGTCTTCTAGAGTATAATAAAATATTAACAGTGTTGTAAAATTAATTTTGAATAGGTGGGTAGCTGAAATATGAATAAATATGAAAAAATCAAAAAGTATTCAACAAAAACAGAATAAACTCGCTCTCTTGATATCACATATTAACAATATTGTAAAATTAATTTTGAATGGGTACCTACATATTATTTATATTTAAACTATGTATAAACTGTGTATAAAAGAATCCAAACAAGGAACAGTAGACACAAGAGCCATCGGCTACAGCGCGGAGATCCACGATTCCCACCATTGTGTCTGCTTGCCTACAGCAACGGGCACAAGTAAATCGCGCAACCTTAAAATACCCATGTTTAAACCTCCTCAGTCTTTACTGTATACATTATCTACACAAGACCAATTAAAACTACTACAGTTTCATAATTTCTACCAATCAATTTCTGCATTAGCTGAATATGGCAATGAAGAAATTAGTTTTTTGTATAAGAGTCGATGGACGGATCGAAGGTTAGCCTATATCGTTTTCTTTTGCGAATTTTCTTATACTCTATCCCCATATCTTTGCATTGAAATTAGCACTTGTATACACTGTGTAAATCAGTATTAAAATTTGACAGTTGTGTTGTAAATACCTACATTCGTTGACTATATGAGAACAAAATAAATTAGGTTAATTATTAATATAAACACAGCGAATTAATTTGTCAATCCTTGTTCCAACTAAAGTCTTCACATTTTTTTGAAAATGTTGCGTCAAAAAGGAGTTAGCTGGAAAAAAACTGTTATGTTTACTTATAAAATATACAGGATGATTCATAAATAAAGTGAACTTAAAGATGTCACTTTTACACAAAAAAATACTTTTAATGGCGCTAATATTGGAGTTTAAAACACTATTTTTACACACTGTAATATCAATACAAATATTAAATAAAAAAATTCAACCATTTTCTAAAACAACGTAAGCAACTTCATTACATAGTTACAAATATACAAAATTACTAAAACACAAATTAATGTCCTTGAAATATGTCTTTTAAGTGTACATAAATCTTGAAAAACGTCTCAAGAGACCCAATTTAAATGATGTTGCCATTAAAGATTTCCTTAGAGATTAGTCGACATGCAAGTCTCACCAAATGCTTCAATAGAAATATATAAATCAATCATGTCGGTATAAAAATACACGATTTATATCTTCCGTTACGATAATTGTTAATACGATAATTTTACATATATTACTGATTCAATATCATAGAAAATGGATATAATAATTGTTAAATGTGCTGTATATCAATTTAATTAATTTTGAAATGATTTAGTATTAGTTATATTTTGTTAATTGACTAGTATTAATTTTATTGTTTTTATGCCTACATAGTTTAAGTATTTATAGTCTATTTTCTGTCCATTAAATGAAACATGTAGTAATAAAATGTGTATGAAATTTCTCTTGGGGCTATAAATATTGGTTGGAATTAAAATATATATTAGTAGATTTTTATAAAAAAATTACAAGTCAAGGTTATGTAATTCAGTGGTTAAATGTTTCTCTAATTAACCACAAATTTTAATAATTTGTCTCCGGTTCGGTATTATAATTGCTCTAGCATGAATTCTCTATTTAAGATTACTTGTGCACTAATTAATAAATACAGTATCTGATAATATTTTAGTACTCTATCAGGTAAGTAAATAAAATACAAAAACTTGTTTAAAAATTCTTACTAAATAAATTTCTTTGTCAAGTAGTTGACCTGAGAAGCAAATAATTTTATGATATGAAATAATATAGAAAATTTAGTTTCGTCTTAAATAAAATGTGATGTATGTCACTGTTGTGCATTGTATAAATTGAATTAGTAACACTTCACCTTGGGGTACGTGGCACACATACTTTAAAGCAAATTTGGATGCATATCCCAATACACTTTATATTAACATATCGGTTTGACGTCATTCTTTCTTTGTGTGTCGCGGTGACGCTCAATTTTATTTCTAGTTTTTCGGAGGAAATAAAATACATTCACATTCAGTGAAAATCGTCATGAAATGACGCAGAAGTAGTGTATAACAGTTTGATGAAACTTCTTCAGATAATGAGGCGTTTAAAAGATGAAATCTGAAGGGAATATCTAAAGAAAAGATGTGACTTTTGGAATGACAATAATAAAAAAGTCGCCATGACAGCCTCTCTAGGAATAGAATAACCAGAGCCTTTCTTAGAATAACCAGAACAAATTAGATTACAGACATGATTTAGTGTAAATGTTTGATGTGTTATTGTAAATGGATTCATAGTTGGACCATATCTGTATGAAGGAAATTTAAATAGAGCCTTCGTTATTTACAATATTTAAAAAATGATTTACATTTGCTCTTAGATAATTTATCAATTCAATTGAACACAATGTGCTTTCATCAAGATGGTGCAGGTCCAGATAATGGCAACAATGTCATTAATCATCTTTACCATACTTATCCAGGAAGATAGATAGATACAAACTTAAACTTACTTAAAGAATGAGGTATATGAGGAACCAATAGAAGACAAGACATGGCCAATTTTCATAATGAAATATATGCTAGTGTTGGAGCCAAGTACGATACTGTCAGTGCGCAGAGTTGACTGATTAAAATGTTTATATTGTGCAATTGTGCATAAATGAAAATGGCAATAATTTTGAACTCTTCTCTAAATTATTTTTAAGGTTGCAATAAACAGCAAACCTGTATACGAAAACGAGCCATCGAAGCTAAAATAAATCGAACAAGCGCATTTAAGACGTGTAATGTGAACAAAATAGATTAGAAGTGCAGACTACAATAAAATTATTTATTTAATGTAGTTCTTATAGTTTTATTGATCAAATTGCTGCAGTTTGATTCTAGCATTCACCATTGTCTACTGTTTCGAGAACAAATTAATTTACTAACTTGAATACTTTTTTAAATATTATATACTAAGTATACGCTTATTTTACTATAAAATTCCGCATGTTATTTTAATATTACGACAATTCAAATAAAATATGAAAAGCGGATAAAAATATTCATTATATGCATTGAAAGTGATACTATAATTCAAACAAGCATGTCAATCTATTTCTTGTATACCAGATTCGTTATTTTGTTTGCGACTTTTATTTATTATACTTATAATGTTCCTTGGGATTCTAGAGACTAGTCTACTAATAAAATATTTAAATTACTAATGTATGCATAATATTATATTTTTATTAGAGCTCAATTCAACTCAAATTAAAACAACGGAAATAATTTTTAAAATAGTCCAGTCCGGTGTATTTTCCAAAAATCGACGGAAAACATCACCATATCGGTGAATAAGTGCATATTTCCTGATATTATACATCTGTAAAAATATCTTTTATTGCCTTTTATGTTGATTAAAATAGAATTTAAATTCAAATCGTTTACTTCTTTCGACTTTTTTTATCACTTATTTTACGTCGGCCTATTTCCACTACTAAGGCCAATCACCAACGCCAGGAGCTACGAGTTACCCCCAACCTGGAAATTTTGCCAAACCTATTATCTTACTAAGAGTGGGGATTTTTTACTTGCCTAACATTTTATAGACAAGGGACATCTCCTCCGAGGGATGGTATATCCGCAATACAACTCTCGCCTACAGTTGTATAGCTTCTGCGATATAGTTGATATACAAGCCGCTAGAAGTGAACGAGAACGCGTGCTTCTTCGATGATCTCCACCCAAATACTAGACGCGTCTACCGTTGCAGTAACAAAGCAGTAACATTCATATCAGAGAGCTCTGTTATGGTTAGGGGCGTCTTCAATTCGCACTTCACTTTGATCTTGATCTTCGACACCATGCACACAGATTATATGAATACCAGAATCTCGACATATATATTCACCACTGGCCTCCCCTGACTCAGCAGACATTAGAGATTTAAAGTTCCTTAATAACGATAGCCTTGTGTATCAGAGGATTATCAGCTATTTACCTAGTTGAATAGAATTTTTGTTCACATGCATGTCCAGTTATTTTAGCGCTTTGCATTATTCTCCATAAACCTTCTTCACGTAAAATGTCTTAGGTTAGGGAAAATGTCGTGAACTTAGTATTGCGGTGTTCTCCTAAACTTCAGAATGTTAAACACTGTTTCTTATCAGTTGGTTAAATCATAATCCATTAAAACACTTATCAGTTTTCTCATATTGCATCCAAGTACCTAGAATTTATATTTTCGATGCCTTCATTGGCTGTTTTGATACTTTCCTAGCTCTGAAGTGACACCACGTACCGAATGATCCTCAGCGTGGGTCAGTACTTTTTCTAACGCCTGATCTACGAAGAAATACAGATCTTTTACACTTTATCGCATTTTCTTTTGGTATTTTATAGGTTACCAAGGGTTAACATATTAAACATGCGATCAAAATATGGACCATTGGAAGGCTACTGGCCGATATGATTGCTTCATAATTTGTTTCCCAAATATTTGATGATTTGATGGCTTGGCAATTACCTCATTGTTTTCTCTTCTAACATAAGAATATCGAATATTCTATTCTTGTTGCATACATCTGGTTTTTCCAATATCCATGTCTTACATACCCCATAGTGTAAACGTTATCCTTTCGTTAGTCGATATGTATGTACCTAATCCTGTGGGTTGTCTAGCTGTGATTGAAGAGATTTTGTTTATTTGTAATTTATATCTAATTATTACTCAGTTCGTGTTATAAACTTATATACCTAGTCTTAGCTGGATGCTCGTAAATGATTGTTGCTTTTATAAAGTCGCTGTTATAATAAGCATTCAATATTATTCGATTATTTCCCGGAATAACATATAAAAAATATTTTTTTGATCTTATAACAATTTCTATAGGTATTTTTAAGACGACTGCAAGTGTTATCCGTCCTTTGAGCATTAAGAAATTTAAAAAAGTATATTAGTATGAGGGCTAGTTTAAATTTTAATGATATAATCCCTAGTAATACTTTTATTATGGATATGCCAATGTATTAATAAATCTCTATATCTTATATATTATTGTTAGTAATACAAGTGATAATAATTTAAGTTCCGTGGGAAAGTATTATATATAAAAAGTCGTCAAACCATTATTCATTTTCTTGGCAACATAATCACCTCATTTCTTAACATCGGGAACTTGCGACATTAGGCTTACCAAAAAGTGGTTGATTGATTACTAAAGTCAGAAGTGTAATTCATTACTGAAAACAATATTTTGCAACTTACCTTATACATGCATTCCTTTCGAACTCAAATAAGCGTAAGTTATCGCTTCTCACGGTTCTTTTTTCTGCATGTATAAAACATACAATTTGTAAGTTTGTAAAACTATTGATATATTTTTAAAATCATCTAATAAAGGTGGAGACCTACATTGGCGGGTAGATAAATCACAACTTTTGTGTATATTACATTAAATCAGAATGTTGTTGTGCAGGGTGTCCCAAAAATGGGTGTTGCCATTAATACAACATGATTCTATATTTACTATACATTACTATTGCTTTTTTGAAAAATATATTCGTGAGGTGTAACCGGGGCCGTTATACATCGCACCAACACAATATGACGAAATGTATACATAGTCTAGCTATTTTTATGTAAAATAATTATTAGGCCATATGATACGTCTCTTAAGATTTTTACTTGTACTCGTATACAATTATTTTACGCTATTTATTTTGTATGACTTATCCCATGTAATGATCCAAAGAACTAATAAAATATTATTACCATTATTATTATTAGAACACTGTCAACATAATACAAACGAGACATTTTGTACATCTCAAATTTTTATGTAACAGGTATTATAGTAATTACAATAACTTAGTTTAGATTTTCTACATCCAATATTTCATATGTTAAAAAATAATTGTAGCATTTTCCCTTGCATATCTATTTCATGATTTCAACTAAAAACATATGATAGCGAAGCATTGCGGCATAATTTCAGAACTTCATAATGGAATAGGGACATTAAGACTTTAGATAATGTCCTAAGTAGACGTTATTAGCATAATAGGTAGGTTGAAATATTATGAATACAAAATTCTGCTCCAATATCATAATTTCAATACAGTAGGCAAATGGTATTTTGATGAGGCGGTGTCTGCAGGTGACATATGGTGCCAGTCAATCTTCCTTTGAATACTGTCTGCCGACGTGTTATGGATGCCTAAAAGGAACATCATTCAATATGTATACGTTTACTATATATTTAATGTTTCTGATGGCTTATATTGATTACCTACTGCAAGTAACAGGCAATTAGAAAAACTATATTATAGCATTTTTACTATCTGGAATATGTCCATAATTACCTAGGGAATAAGTAACCTGTAATATATAATATTTTTCAAATACACTAATATTTTGTTGACAAGAGGCGACACTTTCCGCCTTGCGCTAGGTTTGGTAATATCAATTGAAAAACTTACATTAACTTTATTCTTTATTAAATCAAATTACTCTAGTTAAAATTCCTTTCGCATTTTTATCGTTTAATAAGAAATTAAACATTACAACCTCATGAGTATATCAGGATATTTAAACATATGAATTAAGGCCTTTCAAGGGATGAGAATAATGAAAATGAAAAAATGAAGAAAACTTTTAATTACGAAGTTGCTTTTTTTCTTCAACATTTGAGGCATTAATTACTCGTAGAAATTATACAAGGTTTTTCGAGCTTAGTTATCATCATATTGATAATAAACTCTCTAAATCATTTGCATAAAAAGTACTTTACTAGTTTGCCTCTTGCCAGTCGAACCCAATTATGTAACGATTTTGAACATTCCATCTCGGATTTTGTAGTCTTGAAAATGACAAGGAAAATTGCGTGGAAGGTGCATTCTTGATGCTTGTTCCCTTACTTGCTCTAATTAAATTGATTTCTACGTCATAACAATCGTTTAATTCACCTCCAGTCCCAATCACTAACAAAATTCCCCTTATTTTTGTTATATCGCAAAAAGTCTTTGATTTGAGAATGCATTAGACGAGTTACCAAGAAAATTAACAGTTTCCAATGAGGTGTGGGGTATAATTCGTTATATGGGCTCAATGTAGGGGTAGGCCATTTTACAGCATATTGTTTTAAGGTATAATAACCGCTGGGAAATCTATAACATAAAATTTAAAAGCGTACCCTTTTCTGCAAAGAGAATGGTAAAGTGTAAAATTTTGTTTTAGTCATTTCCATATTGAAAGACTGATTTTGATCCATATTACATTCCTATCAAAACATATTATTTTATCCTTCTCTCCAATATAAGGATTCATTCTAAGGTTTAATTCTCACATTGACTATTTATTTTCGAATCGATTTTAAAAAACTTTTTTGAAGCTTAGTTTTACGTTACTATGTAAGCGTGTGTACAAATACACATGCTTGAAATACATTTACCTCTATTTTTTGATACCTATTAATATTTGCGAGGGCTACAACGCTTAATGCATAATTTTGAAAAATAGTGTACAGAATTGAAAAAATCTTTGAGAAATTGGAACCGTAAATTATGAGCACTAAGTTGAATATACGTTAAATTGGGAATATAGTGTACAAGACTGTAGAATTGAGAGATTAAAATGGCTCAAAAATAATAGTAATTTTAGTGTAACGAGTGTGTGTAAACTTAGGTGATTATGATGACGCGAAAATCAATTCAATTGAAGTAAGCGGATGATAAGTATTAAGTTTGCTCCTCACCTACAATTATTATTCCAAACTTTCGAAATAGGAAATTCAACTAATTTAATTCTTGAATTATTTTATCACAATTAACAAAAACAAAATAACGGCAATAAATAATAGTTCCATGAAATTCCATCGCATGTCCCTCCTTTACTAAAATGAGCATCATTTTTATTTAAATACTTTTTCACTGGTGAACGAAGTAGTCTGGATCTTTATTAGGAAGCATCCTTTTCATAAAAATCGTTAACAGTACCTACCTACCATAAACAACTTGAAGGAAAATAGTTGAAGAAAGCAGATTTTAATAAAACACAATAATTTGTTCCAATTTCTCATTCCAAATGTTCAAAATGATCACCATCATTTTCTATGCATAAATTGATCCTCCTGTCGAGATCTTCGATTCCCTTCGTTATTGTGGCAGGTGATATTAAAGTGATTATCTCAATAAGTTTTTGTTGCAAATATTCAGCATTATCGCGTTTTATACTTTATTTTGCATTAAGCCTCAAGAAAAAGTCCAATGGATTTAGGTGATCTAGGTGGCCACTGTATTGGTCCATTTACACTTGTTCAAGAGTTTTCGAATCGTCTGTTTAAATAGGCACTCTGTTATAATCACTTTGCAAGACATATTCTCAAAATTATTTTGTAGGAAATTCAAATAAATTTCAAAAATTTGATTTTGATCCAAGATATGATAAAATATTTTACCTACGACCACTACTGTAAGTACTTAAATACACACCGTCTGCGATCAATGTAAGATTCCTATTACGCACGGTAAAAAAATCGCACAACTTGGAAAAAAAATCGCACAGTTCGTACAGTTTTCCTAGCAACCGCCTAGCAACGGTCAATACAAACAAACTTATTCTCTAAAAATTATTAAAAATGACAAGTGCAATACTTAATTTTCTGACGCTGTCAAAACTGACATTAGCGATAAATAATAAAAATGAAATACAAACTTTCAATAAATACGGTCGTAGGTAAAGTATAGTACATAATTCGAGTTGTAAAGCAATTACGCACTCATGGAATTATCACACTCGACGCTAACGCGTCTCGTGCAAAATTTTTCCATTCGTGCGTAATACGCTATTAACAACTCTTATTACGTAATATACTATTGTTCTTCCACAATCCACACCATAAATTTATTGAAAACTGTACTTGAGGCCATATTTACATCATTAAATGAAAGTTTTCCGCATCCCAGAAATGTAATTTTTTTCTGATAGCAGTACGCAGTTAGAAAATGTCGATTCATCAGTCCATATCACAGAATTCCGGAATTGATGATCATTGTTCATTTTATCTCACATCTAAGTACAAAATTCTAATCTCCTCTGTGAATCACCTGGGTGCAAATTTTATGCAGGTTTGAGTTTATTTTTATAATCATCAAACATATATATCTTTAAAATTTTTTGCTTACCTGATCTTGATATTCCGCATTCGGCCGAGTAATGTTTCATAGACTCATCTGGACATGTATGCACTTGAGCCTTTCAACATTATTTAGGTTAGTTTGATATTTTCCCATTTACTTAAAAGTGTAAAAAAAATTTGCATATTTCTATGAACTTTTTGTTCTGTTCTATCTGGCTGCTGCCGCTCTGAATACAACTCCAAATAAATTCTTGATGTTGTGGTTGAATTGCGGTAATTTCTTATGTAAATATCGTACACATATTTTGTTTCTTCATGTGAATATATCACTATAATAATATTTTACTTATTAAAACAATAATAAGGGAGAATTAAAAAAACAATGTCAAACATTAAACTTCTACCAAATGTTTTAACAAAGAGGCAAGCCTACTTCGTTCACCAGTGGAAAAAATAATCAAATTTAAATGATGCTCATTTTAGTAAAGCAGGGGCATGTGGTGAAATTTCTTGAAAATATTACTTATTACCGTAATTTTGGTTTTAGTAATTGTAATAAAATAATTCAATAAATAAATAGGTTGTTGAATTTCTTATTTCGAAAGCTTGGAATAATAATAATTCTTTTACTATACTTAGCTTTATGATAAAAAAAATTAAAATTGAATTCACAAGTAAATTTTTATAAGAATGCGACATATCACTGTAAATAGAATTTTTAAGCCTATCCATTATTCAATGCACTAAAAATTCAATATGGCTGTCATAAGATAAACAAAAGTTGGCAGCCGTAACTCGAAAACGGAACACACATTTTAATGCGATGAATCAACACCTGGTATGTGATGACTAGAGACCGGATTCTAAGCTTTTTTGCTTATGTTAAATTTTAAAAGCAGCAACAAATTATTTTAATATCTGCACGAATTACATACAAATAAGCAATTTGACGTGTATTATTTCATGCTTTTTTTGCTTTTTTCTCTCGCCTATGCTTATTTATTCAATATAGTGCTTATTATTAATTTTTCTGCTTATTTAGAAATTATCGAGGAAATTATTTTTGGTTATTTAATTTTTCTCGACAAACTTTTTCGACAATCTGCTAGGATATTAGTTTTTTAGTAAATTATACCCTAAAATTAACAGCAAGTTCCTTTGGTCGAATCAATCCAAATAATTGACACCTTTAGAAATGCAATTAATGCTATTCCGGGGCCCACTGGAAGGTTAGTGAAGGCAAAAATGGACCAAATTTTTGCAAAAAATACAGGATATCATTTATTAGAAAAAATTTCAGCTATTTTGAGTGGCAAAAATGTTTCTGATCTAAACATGGATCCCGCCATTATAGCGCGGTTTAAATATGCACCTATTACAAGTGTAGACGTAGAAAGAAGTTTCTCCACATACAAACATATTTTAAATGACAAAAGACATAATTTTACCATGGAACATTTGGAACAATATTTGATTATCAAGTCTTTTAAATATGTATAATTCCTATCCTGTGTTACTTTTATCTTAAAAGTACCTTTTAGTTAGTTTTTGGTTCTATTTTACGAAGGCGTAGACGGGCCACTGTAAGAAAAAAAAATATTTTTATTAAATTCCGACTTACTATCTCGAAATTTTATAAATTCCGACTTACTATCTCGGAATATTATACATTCCGACTTGCTATCTCGGAATTTAATTTATAAAATTCTGAGATAGCAAGTCGGTATTTATAAAATTCAGAGATAGCAAGTCGGAATTTATAAAATTCCGAAATAGCAAGTCGGAATTTATAAAATTCAGAGATAGCAAGTCGGAATTTATAATATTCCGAGATAATAAGTCGGAATTTATAAAATTCCGACATGGTAAGTCGGAATTTAATAAATATATTTTTTTTCTTAGAGTGGCCCTTCTACGCCTTCGTACTATTTTGATTTTCGAATAGATATATTTTTTTCGTTTATATTTTATTGGTATAAAAAATGCTTGTTTATTTTATCCAAATATGTTTGTTGATTTTAATTTGTATCACTATTTTTAATACAAACAAAAAATGCATTCAATAAAAACTTTTTTCGAGATTTTTTTGGCATATTGTGTGCTTATTTTTGCAAAATAATGTGCTTTTTTAAGTACTTTTTTTTATTTAAAATGTGCTTATTTTTCCGGTCTTTAGTGATGACCCTTATTATCTTGAATTTTATCGAAATTAGATAAAGTATGCCTGAGCGATGACAACATTTCAAAATCGACTGATTTCGTATTTTCCTGAATCTTGAAAACGATCGCAGATATTGTAAATCTCTTTTCACGGTTTAATTGTTCATAACCATTGCACTATCTCTTACGGTTTCCGAGATAACATAATGATGGGAAATAGAAAAGTGTGAACCATGTATAAGAAACGGCTGCCTCTTAAGTTTAAAAATAATGGTATTATTATTAGCTACAAAGGAGTAAGCTGGGAAGCCAAATAAAATTATACTGTAATAAGATTCATAATCTCCAGAATAGGTAAAATCAATCGATAATAATCACTTCATTTTCACTAGCATGTATTAACTTTTGAACGCATCATTCCGAATGTCTATCTCTAATAGACAAATAATTACAAAACATACAGAAGGCTGAGGAAACCTTCTCAAAAACCACTTGTAAGACTAAATTCATTTAAGAATTAATTATTTGATCTAGATTTTTTGATAAATATAAATTCAAAAATCGCTAATATACTCAAACGCAAATGTTTGTTACTATAACGATAAAGCCAAAAAGTTTTTGTATAAGATGGTTTTGATGATCGAAGGCTTGTTAGAGGCCATTTATGTTATATAATTTCATTCATTTTAAAAGCTGCGACGCTTTTTATTTTTCTTGTAAACGTGATTAGCTATGTTGTGCCTACTTGTGCTGTGTTTTTATGATAATTGAAAAGTTGTCACAGAGCATTCTCTTTCTGTATAATTATTTTATTAAAATTATTATAAAATAAAATAAAATAATTATAAAACCAGTGAAATTAATAAAGCACAATTTCTGTCTTGCATTTTGTAGACCTTTCTTAGTGGCCGGAGCAGATATCTCTCGTATTTTCCCTTTGTTGTCTTGGTCTGTAGTGGGTGTCTTGAAAGATACCTCCTTGACACCATTGCACCCTCAAGGCTGTATTGTGATATTTAGTGGTAGGTACACCTGTTTGACGAAAAATTTGGTAATTATTCGTTAGGCATTAGGTACAATGCCCGTTGTTAATATATAAAGTGGGCCCTTTGAAAATTCTCTCTTAGTACCGTTGTACTTCTCAATATTAATATTAGTGTTTGTGATTGCATTTTAGCCGAAAGTCTGCAGCATCTGATTGGAAATTAGACCTTCCTTTAGGAACGTAGGTTCAAATTCTACTGACTGCTTGGATTTTAAACGGTTAAGGGTTAGTGTGAATAGAGATGCTCAAAGCATTTCTTTTTATGCGATTTAATTAAATACTTAATTCTTAATTTATTTATTTGGTTGAATCTTCTTCAGATATTTAAAATTCCTGTAAACAAATATAATATTAATAATAATAACCTATAGTCCAAGAGTACAAGATGTAAAAAGCTCATAAATTCGTATAGAATATTCTACAACGCACACCTCTCTGAGGTATTTATCTAACAACGTCGTAACATAAATTTCACATCAAAATAGATAAAAGGAAAACCGTATGTCATCGTACACTTAAACAACAATAAATTGTAATATAATCCAGTTTAAATTATGTGGCACTACCAGATTCAGTAACACTATTAAAATGTAAACACGACATAACAATGCCGGATCGAAGTGAAACTTGAAAGCAAATATTTAACTCTATTCTGAGGATATTGGAGACGACAGCTGGTTTATTTAAACTTCAGAGTTTGGGTTGGTAACCATTCCGTAGTTCTATCATAGATGTTTTAAAATAATAGCACAAATTGACTGAGCACAGGTTGACTTTTGTAATACATATAATGAACCATTTAATAAAGAGATTTTCGAGATATTCTCAAATAGTGAAAATCTAAATAAATGATTTTTTGTTAGTTATAGTTTTGCTGTCAAGTACTTTTTATAATCCAACGGGCTACGTAAAGATACGTGCTGTTAAATATGTTTGTGCTAGGATACAGAGAAAATATTCACCTTATTGGTGCTATACTAAATTATGTAAAACTGAATAAAACGTGTAAAATTAGGGTATTTAGTGCATAGATATGTGGAAATTATTAATATTTTTATTACATTCAAATTATAATGTTTATTCATATTGTGTAATAAGTTCTTTATCCTATTTTTGCTACAGTCTGAAGCGAGACATACTATTTGGTATATAAAACATTTTTAGATAAGTACCATTACAAAAATTAATAAAAATTATTTTAATTACTGTAGCAATAAGAACACGAAAATAATTATATTTATGGACATACTACAAGTAGACGAATCATGCACCCCTAGTTCAGTATATTTCCTATGTTAAACAGAACAATATTTATTTTGTTTATGTTTTCGCCATCTTAGCGGCGAGAATAAATATGAAAAAATTTTCATCAGTGGTGTCGTATAATTATTTCTATTATAAGCACGACTATGACATTTATGTATTTTGTTTTTTCATTGTATTCATCATCCGTAGTAACTATGTTATTGCCAATAGATAATTGTGAAAGCAGTAGCACCAAAAACTACTTTTTTAAATGAACAATACCCGAATATATCCGAAATATTCCGAATGTTGATTACTTAGAAGTTTGACGAAAACAAAGTTTCGTGTACTATAATCAACTGATTGCATTCGGTAATGGTAATACCAACACCAACTTTTTGATTTAGATAAGCTTAATTATTCAGAAAAATGATATTTAATCCGGACGTTCTTTTGTTAAATATTCAAAGTTTAAATGAGCAGTCAATAAATTTACTAGAATGTGACATCTCTAACTATACAAATGTAAACTTTTTGTGCTTGACTGAAACTCATGCAAATTTAGATTCTATTAATAATAAGCATATAAGTGGGTTCAATTTAGCAAGTTCTTATTGCAGAACTGTATATCAAAAGGGAGGGGTTGCTATATTTTCCAAGTGTGATCTGAATGTAAAAAAAATAGATCTTGATAGATTTTGTACAGAAAAACATTTTGAAGTATGTGCAGTTTCATGGACAGTAAATACTTTTAATACAACAATAATTTTAACCTGTTATAGATCCCCTGCTGGAGATTTAAGTATATTCTTTGAAAGTGTTTTTAATGTATTAGACTTTCTGTTTGTCTCAAATGTAAATGTAATTTTGATGGGGATTTTAACCCTTTATAGGGCAGATAACCACAAATGAAAAAAAATATATTTGATTGTAAAAACAGGTTTATTAATGCATTTTAAAAATAATAGAGTAACATTACAAAAGAAAAATAAAACTAAAAGTATTTTTTTGAGGTGGTTGAAAATTCAACCAGTGTCCATCTAGGGAAGGAATAATAGCCTGTGGTTGGTGGTTGAAATTTTAGATATTATCCATTTTAGAAATATGAAATCCACTTGTTGAGAGTGTAATATTTCACTTACGCCCCTGGAATTTACGTCAGCAACTCAGAATGCGAATTGCGACTCCAGACTAAACACAAAGTGTAAATGGTTATGTATGAATGGTTAGAGGAAAAATTCATGATATAATATTATCTTGGCGGAACTACATACATTAAAATTTATTACTCTATGTGAATCTATATATATTATTTAACTTACCCTGAAGTTTTTGTGAAAAAAGATTAATTATTACAATAGAAATCTTGATTTTTTCAGAGAGGCACAGAAAACCGTTAACCATCGGCCACGTACACTAGATGGGTAGTGGTTGATATTTCAACCAGTTGCGTTGTAACATTGGTTGCATAAACTACTGGTCGAATATTAGGCCATAGGCCGTTTGCTGTAACGTGACTAGTGGGATGTGGCCGAAAATGAAACCAGCATCACACTAGGATATAATTATTTTTTCACTGGTTGATATTTCAACCAGTAACCTATAAAGGGTTAATTTAGATTCATCGATTGGCTCTAAAAATTCTTATCTATTTAAAAAGTTGTGTGATATTTTAGCGGGTTTCAATCTTAAACCGGTGGTGGAGTGGTCTACCCGAGTTACAGATTCCTCTTCAACCATCATTGATCATATTTTTACTAATTTAACGGACAATAGTTTAACTTGTGTAGTAGACAATGAGATTTCGGATCACAGAACGATACTCTTTCAAATACATTATGTGCAAAAAAATACATGTTCCCAAACCTCATATTTTAGGAGAAGCTATAGTGATAACGCGGTGAATAATTTTCAATCAGCTCTAGAAAGTGAGAATTGAAGCCGTATCTATAACTCGAATGATATAAATGATGCTTACGAAAATTTTCATGATATATTTTTGTATTATTTCAACACATATTTTCCATTACGAAAGTTCTATAAAAACAACAGCATCTGTGACAAAAGGTGGGTAAATAATGATGTAAAAGTATTAAGTTGAAAGACCTACATAATTTAAAAAATGCATATCCCGAACTTACTCCTCTATATAAAGCTGCTAAAATAGATCATACTATACTAGTTAAAGAAACTAAAAAGCAATTCTATCAAAATAAAATCATAAACTCGGAAAATCCCGCCAAGGCGGCATGGACTGTTGTTTCCGAAATGTCTAACAGAGCTAAAAATTTTAAAAATATAAACTTAAAGACTAATGATGGCTCTTGCCTTGATCCGTCATTGGTGGCTTCTTCATTCAATGCACCTCATGAGGTAATCCGTCAAATACCAGTTAATAACAGCACAAATAGTACATATCAGCAATATATTCCCAATAAACAGCATTCTTTCTTTATTGCCATTTGGTGGTGATGAAATATTAACCTTATTAAATAATAAGCTTAAAAATAAAAAGTCAGCAGGTCCTGACGAAATACCAGTCTTCATAATAAAGAAAGTAATTTCTTTAATCGTAATGCCTCTTATATACGTAATAAATTTATCTTTTGTGACAGGAACGTTGCCACAACGACTAAAAACAGGTAAAGTGGTACCAGTTACGGTTCCGTCAGGATTTTCTAAAATTTTTGAATACTGTTATCAAGATCGATTAATAAGGTTCTTAAATAAATATGATATTCTTACACAAAATCAACATGGGTTTCGTGCAGGTATGTCTACCCATACAGCAATGTATTCATTCTATGAAAAGCTCATTGAATATGTTGAGGGTGGCGAGTGTCCTGTGGGAATCTTTTGTGACCTGAGCAGAGCATTTGATTGTGTCAATCATGAGAAACTCTTGTCAAAACTCTACTCTTATGGTATAAGAGGAGTAGCATTGGATTGGGTATCTTCATTTCTAAAAAATCGAACCCAATATGTCAGTATTACACACTCATCAAATGGCATTGTAAATAGAATCTGATCAGAGTGTAGGAGCATTAATATGGGTGTCCCACAGGGTTCAATATTGGGGCCTATTTTATTTCTATTGTATACTAATAAACTTGACACTTTGACCGCTGATGCATCTTTTGTTATGTATGCTGACGATAAATCTTTACTTTTGTCCGATAAATCAGATAATACGTTGGAAGATAAATGTAATACTGTTTTAAGTAATATTGGTAATTGGTACTATGATCATTCATTATATTTCAATCTTCAAAAAACACAATACATCAGATTTCACAATAGGCAGAAATGTTGTGCTACGTTAAATATAAAAATTAATAATGACTACCTATCTAATAAAGAAACAAATATCAAGTTTCTTGGCATAATAATAGATGAATGTTTGAATTGGAAGGAACATTGTAATCACTTAATATTAAAATTAAATTCACTTTGCTATCTATTTAGAAATTTAAAATCAGCGCTCTTAACTGACCAACTTATAAGTGTATATCATGCTCAAGTAAGTTCTAGACTTAGATATGGTGTATGTTTCTGGGGTAATTCCGCTCTAGCACCGGACGTATTTATAGTTCAAAAACGGATATTGAGATGTATTGCTGGAATTCCAAGTGACCGTACATGCAGGAATCTGTTTAAAGAATATGGCATAATGACGCTGGTGGGGGTTTTTATTTATGAATTATGTATTTATGTTTTAGTAATAAAAAAAAGTTTATCATAAATAAAAACTATAATAATGTCAATACACGCAATAACAGTGATTTTCATGTACCTTTCTATAAGTATAAAATATCAATGAACTCGCCTGCTTGTATTGGTCTTAATACCTACAATCGATTACCTGATTATTTAAAGAAAATAACGAAGATGAATTGTTTTAAAAAATATTTAAAGACGTATTTGTTAGACAAATCGTACTATACCATGAATGATTTTTATATATCTTAGGTTTTATTTATGTATTTGTATGTGACGATTCCTATACATGTAATATGTCTTAAAGGAAAATAAATGTTTATTTATTATTTATTTATTTATTTATAATAGCAATACCACAATATGAAGCAATATTATAGACGGGCATAAGTTTATTATAAAGACCTTGTTCAAATGAAATGTTATTAAATCAAATAATATAATACGCGATATAATATAATTAGTGGTTAGAAATAATTTCAAAAAAATATACACAAAACAAACACTTTAAATGTTTAGGTGTATCATTTAAAAATTTTTTAATAAAATATATATAAGTCCATACCTATATGTATATATAGATTTTTTGATATTGTAAAGAAATATTTTATATTTAAGTTATAACAAGATTATGTAACCACTAAAGGTAAACATTAAGTGTAATTTTCATGTGTATAGAGATCTTTTGATAATAAATTTGATTTGATTAGATTTCACATGCAGTTTATATTTACATAAAAACACACAGAAATTAGACAATCCAAAAATCCAAAGCTAAGGCTGTTAGGAATGAGGCTATATATTAGAAGAAACGCAGACAAACATATTTAACTTTTTGTTTTTCATAACTACAGCTTTTACATTATAGTGTCACTACTTTACCAATATGATAGATTTTAACGCGTAATGTTAAACCAAGGAAAATTATCTACGTATTCCATTTGCATGTGTTTCACTTTCCATTACACGTCTCGTTCACCACGCGTCTGTAATTATTGTGATTAATTTGTTAGTGGTTTATTTAAAATTAAATATGGGAAATAAAAGAGATCACACAGTTATTGAAAAAATAAAGGAAACAGTAAATCAAGAAGAGGAAGAATATTAAGAATGTTAATAGTAAGTAAGTAGTAGTTCCCCCTCTAAAACAAAAAAAAAATGTAGAACTTTAGTTAGATTAGTACAGTAACATGACGGATAATATCTAAAAATAGAAAATTTGTTACACTCACCAATTCTTTACTTACTTCCTTGGTCTCGTGCTGGCACGTTTGGTCAGTCAGGTGGACGGTCACCGCTAAATAATTCTTCACTTCGCCATTCTTCAAGGGTATGAAATAACGAATGGGAGAAATCGCAGTAAATCTACTGCGTAAATATTTGTGACGTTGAATGGACTTCCTGGAATTTTTACTTATCACGTCTGCAAATATCGAAATATTTCTTATTTACATTAATTTCTCTCTCTTCTCTGATGCGTGTTCTCCAATTATAATAATATGAAGACGGTAAAATGGGAGAACGGATGACCACAAATAGCGACGTCAAATCGGCTTTATTTTATTCACCAAAGTGTAAAAATAAGAAGTTATATACACCTACACCACTATTATTGTCGACTGCTCGTCAAGTCGAGGTGATCAACTGCGATCAAACACTAAGTTCGATCCTCATCGGATAAATAACTTAAAACTATCTACAGTGTGTCCCATTTTTCATGGTGCCACCCTCATATCTCGCTCATCTAATATCCGAATATTTTAAAATTTTGGTGGTGAAATATACCTATAGAGTGAGTCTTTAGATGTAGCCACATTTGATCTTATTCAAAGGCGTTCGACTCTAGGATGAAAAAGGAGGGTCGATTTAAAAAAAAGTATTAGCATTTTTTTAGAAAAAACTAATAAGATACATATTCTTAATCTGCACCTTTAGAAGCCTCTTTGTACAAAATCAAATCGTAGTGGGTTCAAAGGTGTTTGAGATAGGGGCCGTCAAAAAAAAAATGTTTACTAAAAATAATTTTTATCTATAAAACGTATTCTCGAAAGAAAAAATATTTTCTTCATTTTTTGTTCAGAATAACGTATTGTACGAGTTTCAACTGATTTTACAACAAATTACTTAATTTAATAACGCAAAAATTTTAATTCGTATATGCCTACCATTTTTCTAACAAATAATCTTCAATAAAGACTTTTAAGAAAGCAAAAGAATAACTTTTGTTCTCATGGCTTACTTAGGACTTTATTGAAGATTATTTGTTAGAAAAATGGAAGGCATGTACGAATTAGAATTATCGCCTTTTTGCCTGTTGTAAAATCAGTTGAAACGAGTACAAGACTTTATTCTGAACAAAAAATAAAGAATACATTTTTTTCATTTGAGAATCCGTTTTATAGATAAAAATTATTTTTAGTAAAAAAGATATTTTTTTTGACGGCCCCTATCTCAAACACCTTTGAACCCACTACGATTTAATCTTGTACAAGGAGGTTTCTAAAGGTGCTGATTAAGAGTCTTATATACCCACTTAAATCATAGCTTTCGAATATCTTGTCTAAAACTTATCCGATTTGAATGCAATTTTTATCAGATTAATCTAAAACATGGTTAAAATGTCGGAAAGTTATTATTTTCTTCGAAAAAAAAATTTTCTTCATGCATTTTGTATTTTTACTGGCCAAATTTACTAACTTTCCGACATTATTCATTGCTTCTAACTTTTAAATGAATTTTCCCCAACTCTTGATATGACCTGTAAATTAATTGTTTTTAAATCGGCATTAAAGTACCTCAAAATCGTCATTAAAGTGTAAGAAATAGTCATTCAAGTAATCCATTATTATACGATTTTTGTAGTTGGCGGAGGTGACAGATAAACGTACACATTAATTTTTTATTGCTTGTGATAATAATTGTGTTGAAAAAAGGTAAATAAATACAGTTTTTTAAATTCAAAATCATATTTTCACTATTATAATTGCAAAAAATAATGGTTTTCCTACAAAAAATTATTCCGATTTGACATTTAAAAATAATTATGAAATTTCCTAATGTCACTTAAAATTTTAAATAATTTTGACATTTCTTAAAGTCACTAAATATTATTTAAAAAACAGAGTTAATTAATCTTAATTTCACAGTTTCTGGATTAAAAAAAAAATTTAATATGCACCTTGGCATTAAAGTTCCTTTTTATCACACATGTGGTTTATTTGTCTCGGCCCTACGGGCCTCAGCAACTTAACTCCACATTCATGATAAAAAGATGAACTTTAATGCTTTGATACATAAATAACTATTATTTGACAAACAAAAAGTGCATGTTTATATTGTTTATGTCCTAAAAGTGCTGCCATCTCGCACCAATTTGCGAAAACATATATGCATCTACTGCAACCTGCAATCGTGGTAGTTTCGGTTTGATAGCATCATGTCAAACTGATCTGTGCGAGGTGTGGTAGAATCGAGACTTGCATGTGATACAGACTCTTAGGAATATGTATCTTATTAGTTTTTTCTAAAAAAATCGCTAATACTTTTTTCTTGTATATCGACCCTCTTTTACCATCCTTGAATCGGATGCCTCTGACTAAAATCAAATGTGGTTAAGTCTAAATATTCACTTTATAGGTATATATTCACCACCAAGGAACACATTTTATATACGAAACTAGGTTAGGCGGCGCCAGACCCTACGGGTCTGGCTTGCCTAACCTATCTCTGCGAGGCTGACCCTCTATATCAGTAGTTTTATCTCGGGGTTTTTAGTTGAAAGACGGTTTTTAAATTTCGGGAAAAAGTAGAGTCCGACATGGGGTCGCGGGGTCGGGAGTTGGAAAAAATTCAGGATTTTAGGATTAAAATTTGAGAAAAAAAATAAAAAGTTCAGAGCCCCTGCGGGGCTCTATTTAAGATATAGTAATGGAATGGCCCCTGCGGGGCCGTAGAAATAGTGAGTTCTAGACTAAAATTTTTAAACATTTCGATGACAGCTGCCAAATAAAGGTCAGTGACGTTTTTCTGGTAAAAAAAATTTTTTTGATTTTTTTTTTGGTGGGGGTGTCTAAAATGGGGGAAAATTTTTTCGAAACTTTTTTAATTTCGGCTCCCATCGGAAAAATTTTTTGGGCGCCCAATTTCAATTTTTTTTTCGACCCCAATGGGGAAAAATATGATGCCGTTCTTTAAAAAATATTAAAAAAATGGCTCCTGTGTGATCGTAGAAATAGTAGGTTCTAGACGGTCCAATATAGCAAAAATAATAATGACCGTACGCATCAAGTAGTTTTGGTAAAAAATTTGCAAAAAAAAAATGAGTCCGACATAGAAGTCTTGAATAAAAAAAAAGGTGAGAAGGTTATCGGAAATGAAGCGTATGGTGTATTTTCGTAGGCGTTCTCGATTAGTTAAAGGATTCGGGCGTTTTAGTTGGATTCGGCCGAAAAGCTTCGGGAAAGATGCAGAGCCCGACAGAGAATTTATAGATAAGGTGGAAATGAGGCGTTCCGTGTATTTTCGTGGGCGTCTTCGATTAGTTAAGGGATTAGAGTAATTTATTTGGATTCGGTGGAAGAGTCTCGGGAAAGATGTAAAGTCCGACAGAGATGCTACTTGAAAAGTAGAGGGTCATCGGAAATGAGGCGTTTCGCGTATTTTCGTAGGCGTGTTCGATTGTTAAGGGATTCGGGCAATTTAGTTGGATTCGGCCGAAGAGTCTAGGAAAAGATGTAGAGTCCGACAGAGATGCTACTTGAAAAGTAAGACGGTCATCGGAAATGAGGCGCTATGCGTATTTTCGTAGGCGTCTTCGATTAGTTATGGGATTCGGAAAATTAGGTGGATTCGGTGGAAGAGCCTCGGGAAAGATGTAGGGTCCGACAGAGATGCTACTTGAAAAGTGAGAGGGGCATCGGAAATGAGGTGTCTCTCGTATTTTCGTAGGCGTCTTCGATTAGTTAAGGGATCCGGATAATTTAGTTGGATTCAGTCTAAGAGTCTTGGGAAAGCTGCAGAGTCCGACAGAGATGCTACTTGAAAAGTGAGAGGGTCTTCAGAAATGAGGGGTGTCGCGTATTTTTGTAGGTGTTTCCGATTAGTTAAGGGATTCGGGCAACTTATTTGGATTCGGTCGAAGAGTCTCGGGAAAGATGTAGAGTCCGACAGAGATGCTACTTGAAGAGTGAGAGGGTTATCAGAAAAGAGGCGTCTCGCATATTTTCGTAGGCGTTTTCGATTAGTTAAGTGATTCGGGCAATTTAGTTGGATTCGGTCGGAGAGTCTCGGGAAAGATGTAGAGTCCGACAGAGGTGCTACATAAAAAGTGAGAGGGCATCAGGAAAGAGACGTCTCGCGTATTTTCGTAGGCATTTTCGATTAGCTATGGGATTCGGGAAATTTAGTTGGATTCGGTCTAAGAGTCTCGGGATAGATGTGGAGTCCGACAGAGATGTTACTTAAAAAGTGAGAGGGTATCAGGAAAGCGGCGTTTCGTTTATTTTCGTAGGAGTCTCCGATTAGTTAAGGGATCCGTGTAATTTAGTTGGATTCGGTCTAAGAGTCTCGGGAAAGCTGCAGAGTCTTACAGAGATGCTACTTGAAAAGTGAGAGGGTCTTCAGAAATGAGGGGTGTCGCGTATTTTCGTAGGTGTTTCCGATTAGTTAAGGGATTCGGGCAACTTATTTGGATTCGGTCGGAGAGTCTCGGGAAAGATGTAGAGTCCGACAGAGGTGCTAGTTAAATAGTGAGAGGGCATCAGGAAAGAGACGTCTCGCGTATTTTCGTAGGCATTTTCGATTAGTTATGGGATTCGGGAAATTTAGTTGGATTCGGTCGAAGAGTCTCGGGGAAGATGTAGAGTCCGACAGAGATGCTACTTGAAATGTGAGAGGGTATCAGGAAAGCGGCGTTTCGTTTATTTTCGTAGGAGTCTCCGATTAGTTAAGGGATCCGTGTCATTTAGTTGGATTCGGTCTAAGAGTCTCGGGAAAGCTGCAGAGTCTTACAGAGATGCTACTTGAAAAGTGAGAGGGTCTTCAGAAATGAGGTGTGTCGCGTATTTTCGTAGGCATCCTCGATTAGTTATGGGATTTGGGCAATTTAGTTGGATTCGGTGGAAGAGTCTCGGGAAAGATGTAGAGTCCGACAGAGATGTTACCTAAAAAGTGAGAGGGCATCAGGAAAGAGGCGTCTCGTGTATTTTCGTAGGAGTCTTCGATTAGTTAAGGGATTCGGGCAATTTAGTTGGACTCGGCCGAAGAGTCTAGGAAAAGATGTAGAGTCCGACAGAGATGCTACTTGAAAGTAAGACGGTCATCGGAAATGAGGCGTTTTGCGTATTTTCGTAGGCGTCTTCGATTAGTTATAAGATCCGGGTAATTTAGTTGGATTAGGTGGAAGAGCCTCGGGAAAGATGTAGAGTCCGAAGGAGATGCTACTTGAAAAGTTAGAGGGTCATCGGAAATTAGGTGTCTCGCGTATTTTCGTAGGCGTCTTCGATTAGTTAAGGGATCCGGGTAATTTAGTTGGATTTAGTCTAAGTGTCTCGGGAAAGCTGCAGAGTCCGACAGAGATGCTACTTGAAAAGTGAGAGGGTCTTCAGAAATGAGGGGTGTCGCGTATTTTCGTAGGTGTTTCCGATTAGTTAAGGGATTCGGGCAATTTATTTGGATTCGGTCGAAGAGTCTCGGGAAAGATGTAGAGTCCGACAGAGATGCTACTTGAAGAGTGAGAGGGTTATCAGAAAAGAGGCGTCTCGTGTATTTTCGTAGGAGTCTCCGATTAGTTAAGGGATCCGGGTAGTTTAGTTGGATTCGGTGGAAGAGCCTCGGGAAAGATGTAGAGTCCGACAGAGATGCTACGTGAAAAGTGGGAAGGGCATCAGAAAAGGGGCGTTTCGCGTATTTTCGTAGGCGTCTTCGATTAGTTAAGGGATCCCGATAATTTAGTTGAATTGAGTCTAAGAGCCTCGGGAAAGCTGCAGAGTCCGACAGAGATGCTACTTGAAAAGTGAGAGGGTCTTCAGAAATGAGGGGTGTCGCGTATTTTCGTAGGTGTTTCCGATTAGTTAAGGGATTCGGGCAATTTTTTTGGATTCGGTCGAAGAGTCCCGGGAAAGATGTAGAGTCCGATAAAGGTGCGACTTAAAAAGTGAGAGGGCATCAGGAAAGAGACGTCTCGCATATTTCGTAGGCGTTTTCGATTAGTTAAGTGATTCGGGCAATTTAGTTGGATTCGGTCGGAGAGTCTCGGGAAAGATGTAGAGTCCGACAGAGGTGCTACTTAAAAAGTGAGAGGGCATCAGGAAAGAGACGTCTCGCGTATTTTCGTAGGCATTTTCGATTAGTTATGGGATTCGGGAAATTTAGTTGGATTCGGTCGAAGAGTCTCGGGGAAGATGTAGAGTCCGACAGAGATGCTACTTGAAAAGTGAGTGGGTCTTCAGAAATGAGGTGTGTCGCGTATTTTCGTAGGCGTATTCGATTAGTTAAGGGATTCGGGCAATTTAGTTGGATTCGGTCGAAGAGTTTCGGGAAAGATGGAGAGTCCGACAGAGATGCTTCTTAAAAAGTAAGAGGGAATCAGGAAATGAGGCGTTTCGCGTATTTTCGTAGGCATCCTCGATTAGTTATGGGATTTGGGCAATTTAGTTGGATTCGGTGGAAGAGTCTCGGGAAAGATGTAGAGTCCGACAGAGATGTTACCTAAAAAGTGAGAGGGCATCAGGAAAGAGGCGTCTCGTGTATTTTCGTAGGAGTCTTAGATTAGTTAAGGGATTCGGGCAATTTAGTTGGATTCGGCCGAAGAGTCTAGGAAAAGATGTAGAGTCCGACAGAGATGCTACTTGAAAAGTAAGGCAGTCATCGGAAATGGGCAATTTATTTGGATTCGGCCGAAGAATCTAGGAAAAGATGTAGAGTCCGACAGAGATGCTACTTGAAAAGTAAGGCGGTCATCGGAAATGAGGCGTTTTGCGTATTTTCGTAGGCGTCTTCGATTAGTTAAGGGATTCGGGCAATTTATTTGGATTCGGCCGAAGAGTCTAGGAAAAGATGTAGAGTCCGACAGAGATGCTACTTGAAAAGTGAGAGGGTCTTCAGAAATGAGGTGTGTCGCGTATTTTCGTAGGAGTCTTCGATTAGTTAAGGGATCCGGGTAGTTTAGTTGGAGTCGGTGGAAGAGCCTCGGGAAAGATGTAGAGTCCGACAGAGATGCTACGTGAAAGGTGGGAAGGGCATCAGGAAAGGGGCGTTTCGCGTATTTTCGTAGGCGTCTTCGATTAGTTATGGGATCCGGAAAATTTAGTTGGATTGAGTCTAAGAGTCTCGGGAAAGCTGCAGAGTCCGACAGAGATGCTACTTGAAAAATGAGAGGGTCTTCAGAAATGAGGGGTGTCGCGTATTTTCGTATGTGTTTCCGATTAGTTAAGGGATCCGGGTAGTTTAGTTGGAGTCGGTGGAAGAGCTGAGAAAAAGTGAGAGGGCATCAGGAAAGAGGCGATTCGCGTATTTTCGTAGGCGTCTTCGATTAGTTAAGGGATCCGGATAATTTAGTTGGATTCAGTCTAAGAGTCTCGGGAAAGCTGCAGAGTCCGACAGAGATGCTACTTGAAAAGTGAGAGGGTCTTCAGTAATGAGGGGTGTCGCGTATTTTCGTAGGTGTTTTTCTGATTAGTTAAGGGATTCGGGCAACTTATTTGGATTCGGTCGGAGAGTCTCGGGAAAGATGTAGAGTCCGACAGAGGTGCTACTTAAATAGTGAGAGTGCATCAGGAAAGACACGTCTCGCGTATTTTAGTAGGCATCTTCGATTAGTTATGGGATTCGGGCAATTTAGTTGGATTCGGTGAAGAATCACGGGAAAGATGTAGAGTCCGACAGAGATGCTACTTAAAAAGTGACAGGGCATCAGGAAAGAGGCGTTTCGTTTATTTTCGTAGGAGTCTCCGATTATTTAAGGGATCCGTGTAATTTAGTTGGATTCGGTTTAAGAGTCTCGGGAAAGCTGCAGAGTCCGACAGAGATGCTACTTGAAAAGTGAGACGGTCTTCAGAAATGAGGTGTGTCGCGTATTTTCGTAGGCGTATTTGATTAGTTAAGGGATTCGGGCAATTTAGTTGGATTCGGTCGAAGAGTTTCGGGAAAGATGTAGAGTCCGACAGAGATGCTTCTTCAAAAGTAAGAGGGAATCAGGAAATGAGGCGTTTCGCGGATTTTCGTAGGCATCTTCGATTAGTTATGGGATTTGGGCAATTTAGTTGGATTCGGTGGAAGAGTCTCGGGAAAGATGTAGAGTAGGACAGAGATGATACTTAAAAAGTGAGAGGGCATCAGGAAAGGGGCGTTTCGTGTATTTTCGTGGGAGTCTCCGATTAGTAAAGGGATACGGGTAATTTAGTTGGATTCGGTCTAAGAGTCCCGGGAAAGGTGTAGAGTCCGACAGAGATGCTACTTGAAAAGTGAGAGGGTCTTCAGAAATGAGGGGTGTCGTGTAATTTCGTAGGTGTTTCCGATTAGTTAAGGGATTCGGCCAACTTATTTGGATTCGGTCGAAGAGTCTCGGGAAAGATGTAGAGTCCGACAGAGATGCTACTTGAAGAGTGAGAGTGTTATCAGAAAAGAGGCGGCTCGCATATTTCGTAGGCGTTTTCGAGTAGTTAAGTGATTCGGGCAATTTAGTTGGATTCGGTCGGAGAGTCTCGGGAAAGATGTAGAGTCCGACAGAGGTGCTACTTAAATAGTGAGAGGGCATCAGGAAAGAGACGTCTCGCGTATTTTCGTAGGCATTTTCGATTAGTTATGGGATTCGGGAAATTTAGTTGGATCCGGTCGAAGAGTCTCGGGGAAGATGTAGAGTCCGACAGAGATGCTACTTGAAAAGTGAGAGGGTATCAGGAAAGCGGCGTTTCGTTTATTTTCGTAGGAGTCTCAGATTAGTTAAGGGATCCGTGTAATTTAGTTGGATTCGGTCTAAGAGTCTCGGGAAAGCTGCAGAGTCCTACAGAGATGCTACTTGAAAAGTGAGAGGGTCTTCAGAAATGAGGTGTGTCGCGTATTTTCGTAGGCGTATTCGATTAGATAAGGGATTCGGGCAATTTAGTTGGATTCGGTCGAAGAGTTTCGGGAAAGATGTAGAGTCCGACAGAGATGCTTCTTAAAAAGTAAGAGGGAATCAGGAAATGAGGCGTTTCGCGTATTTTCGTAGGCATCCTCGATTAGTTATGGGATTTGGGCAATTTAGTTGGATTCAGTGGGAGAGTCTCGGGAAAGATGTATAGTCCGACAGAGATGTTACCTAAAAAGTGAGAGGGCATCAGGAAAGAGGCGTCTCGTGTATTTTCGTAGGAGTCTTCGATTAGTTAAGGGATTCGGGCAATTTAGTTGCATTCGGCCGAAGAGTCTAGGAAAAGATGTAGAGTCCGACGGAGATGCTACTTGAAAAGTGAGAGGGTCATCGGAAATGAGGTGTCTCGCGTATTTTCGTAGGCGTCTTCGATTAGTTAAGGGATCCGGATAATTTAGTTGGATTTAGTCTAAGAGTCTCGGGAAAGCTGCAGAGTCCGACAGAGATGCTACTTGAAAAGTGAGAGGGTCTTCAGAAATGAGGGGTGTCGCGTATTTTCGTAGGTGTTTCCGATTAGTTAAGGGATTCGGGCAATTTATTTGGATTCGGTCGAAGGGTCTCGGGAAAGATGTAGAGTCCGACAGAGATGCTACTTGAAGAGTGAGAGGGTTATCAGAAAAGAGGCGTCTCGTGTGTTTTCGTAGGCGTTTTCGATTAGTTAAGTGATTCGGGCAATTTAGTTGGATTCGGCCGAAGAGTCTGGGAAAAGATGTAGAGTCCGACAGAGATGCTACTTGAAAAGTAAGACGGTCATCGGAAATGAGGCGTTATGCGTATTTTCGTAGGCGTCTTCGATTAGTTATGGGATTCGGAAAATTAGGTGGATTCGGTGGAAGAGCCTCGGGAAAGCTGCAGAGTCCGACAGAGATGCTACTTGAAAAGTGAGAGGGTCTTCAGAAATGAGGGGTGTCGCGTATTTTTGTAGGTGTTTCCGATTAGTTAAGGGATTCGGGCAACTTATTTGGATTCGGTCGAAGAGTCTCGGGAAAGATGTAGAGTCCAACAGAGATGCTACTTGAAGAGTGAGAGGGTTATCAGAAAAGAGGCGTCTCGCATATTTTCGTAGGCGTTTTCGATTAGTTAAGTGATTCGGGCAATTTAGTTGGATTCGGTCGGAGAGTCTCGGGAAAGATGTAGAGTCCGACAGAGGTGCTACTTAAAAAGTGAGAGGGCATCAGGAAAGAGACGTCTCGCGTATTTTCGTAGGCATTTTCGATTAGTTATGGGATTCGGGAAATTTAGTTGGATTCGGTCTAAGAGTCTCGGGATAGATGTGGAGTCCGACAGAGATGTTACTTAAAAAGTGAAAGGGCATCAGGAAAGAGGCGATTCGCGTATTTTCGTAGGCATTTTCGATTAGTTATGGGATTCGGGAAATTTAGTTGGATTCGGTCGAAGAGTCTCGGGGAAGATGTAGAGTCCGACAGAGATGCTACTTGAAAAGTGAGAGGGTATCAGGAAAGCGGCGTTTCGTTTATTTTCGTAGGAGTCTCCGATTAGTTAAGGGAACCGTGTAATTTAGTTGGATTCGGTCCAAGAGTCTCGGGAAAGCTGCAGAGTCTTACAGAGATGCTACTTGAAAAGTGAGAGGGTCTTCAGAAATGAGGTGTGTCGCGTATTTTCGTAGGCGTATTTGATTAGTTAAGGGATTCGGGCAATTTAGTTAGTCCGACAGAGATGCTTCTTAAAAAGTAAGAGGGAATCAGGAAATGAGGCGTTTCGCGTATTTTCGTAGGCATCCTCGATTGGTTATGGGATTTGGGCAATTTAGTTGGATTCGGTGGAAGAGTCTCGGGAAAGATGTAGAGTCCGACAGAGATGTTACCTAAAAAGTGAGAGGGCATCAGGAAAGAGGCGTCTCGTGTATTTTCGTAGGAGTCTTCGATTAGTTAAGGGATTCGGGCAATTTAGCTGGATTCGGCCGAAGAGTCTAGGAAAAGATGTAGAGTCCGACAGAGATGCTACTTGAAAAGTAAGACGGTCATCGGAAATGAGGCGTGGAAGAGTCTGGGGAAAGATGTAGAGTTCAACAGAGATGCTACTTGAATAGTGGGAAGGTCATCAGGCAAGAGGCGTTTCGCGTATTTTCGTATTAGTCTTCCATTAGTGAAGGGATTCGGGTAATTTGGTTGGATTCGGTGGAAGTCTCGGGAAAGATGTAGGGCCCGACAGAGATGTTACTTGAAAAGTGAGATCATCGGAAATGAGGCGTTTTGCGTATTTTTGTAGGCGTTTTCGATTAGTTAAGTGATTTGGGTAAATTAGTTGGATCCGGTCCAAGAGTTAAGGGATTCGGGTAATTTAGTTAGTTGGATACGGTGGAAGAGTCTCGGGAAACATGTAGAGTCCGACAGAGATGCTACCTAAAGAGTGAGAGGGTCATCGGAAATGAAGCGTTTCGCGTATTTTCGTAGTCATCTTCGATTAGTTAAGGGATTCGGGTAATTTAGTTGGATTCGATGGAAGAGTCTCGGGAAACATGTAGAGTATGATAGAGTTGTTACTTGAAAAGTGGTAAGGTAATGAGAAATGAGGCATTTCGCGTATTTTCGTATTAGTCTTCGGTTAGTTAAGGGTAATTTATTTGAATTCGGTGGAAGAGTCTAGGGAAAGATGTAGAGTTCAGCAGAGATGCTACTTGAACAATGGGAAGGTCATCAGGAAAGAGGCGTGTCGTGTATTTTCGTATTAGTCTTCGATTAGTTAAGAGATTCGGGTAATTTAGCTGGATTCGGTGGATGAGTCTCGGGAAGGGAAAGACGTAGAGTCTGACAGAGATGCTACCTGAAAAGTGGGAAGGTAATTAGAAATGAGGCGTATCGCGTATTTTCGTATTAGTCTTCGATTAGTTAAGACATTCGGGTAATTTAGTTGGATTCGGCAGAAGTCTCGGGAAAGATCTAGAGCACGACAGAGATGCTACCTGAAAAGTGAGATCATCAGAAATGAGGCGTTTTGCGTATTTTTGTAGGCGTTTTCGATTAGTTAAGTCATTTGAGTAAATTAGTTGGATCCGGTCTAATTTTCTCGGGAAAGAAGTAGGGGTCTATAGAAAAGCCACTTGATAAGGTAATGAGAAATAAGGCGTTTCGCGTATTTTCGTAGGCATATTCGATTAGTTAAGGGATTCGGGCAATTTAGTTGGATTCAGTGGAAGAATCTCGGGAAAGATGTAGAGTCCGACAGAGATGCTACTTGAAAAGTGGGAAGATCATCAAGAAAGAGGCGTTTCGTGTATTCTCGTAGGCGTCTTCGATTAGTTAAGTGATTCGGATAGATTAGTTGGATTCAGTCTAAGAGTCTCGGGAAAGAAGTAGAGTCTTACAGAGATGCTACTTGAAAAGTGGGAAGGGCATTAGGAGAGAGGCGTTTCGCGTATTTTCGTAGGAGTCATCGATTAGTTAAGGGATGCGGGTAATTTAGTTGGATTCGGTGGAAGTGTTTCGGGAAAGATGTAGGGTCCAACAGAGATGCCACTCGAAAAGTGAATAAGGTCATGAAAAAAGAGACGTTTCGTGTATTTTCGTAGGCATCTTGGATTAGTTAAGGGATTCGGGTAATTTAGTTGGATTCGGTAGAAGAGTCTCGGGAAACATGTAGAGTCCGACAGAGATGCTACCTAAAAAGTGAAAGGATCATCGGAAATGAGGCGTTTCGCGTATTTTCGTAGGCATCTTCGATTAGTTATGGGATTCGGGCAATTTAGTTGGGTTCGGTGGAAGAGTCTCGGCAAAGATGTAGAGTATGATAGAGATGTTACTTCAAAAATGGGAAGGTAATGAGAAATGAGGTATTTCGCGTATTTTCGTATTAGTCGTCGATTGGTTAAGGGATTAGGGTAATTTAGTTGAATTCGGTGGAAGAGTCTGGGGAAAGATGTAGAGTTCAACAGAGATGCTACTTGAATAGTGGGAAGGTCATCAGGAAAGAGGCGTTTCGTGTATTTTCGTATTAGTCTTCGATTAGTTAAGACATTCGGGTAATTTAGTTGGATTCGGTGGAAGTCTCGGGAAAGATGTAGAGCCCGACAGAGATGCTACCTGAAAAGTGAGATTATCAGAAATGAGGCGTTTTATGTATTTTTGTAGGCGTTTTCGATTAGTTAAGTCATTTGAGTAAATTAGTTGGATCCGGTCTAATTTTCTCGGGAAAGAAGTAGGGGTCTATAGAAAAGCCACTTGATAAGGTAATGAGAAATAAGGCGTTTCGCGTATTTTCGTAGGCATATTCGATTAGTTAAGGGATTCGGGTAATTTAGTTGGATTCGGTGGATGTCTCGGGAAAGATGTAGAGCCCGACAGAGATGCTACTTGAAAAGTGGGAAGATCATCAAGAAAGAGGCGTTTCGTGTATTTTCGTAGGCGTCTTCGATTAGTTAAGTGATTTGGGTAAATTAGTTGGATCCGGTCTAAGAGTCTCGGGAAAGGTGTGAGTTCAACAGAGATGCTACTTGAAAAGTGGGAAGGGCATCGGGAAAGAGGCGTTTCGCGTATTTTCGTAGGAGTCATCGATTAGTTAAGGGATTCGGGTAATTTAGTTGGATTCGGTGGAGGAGTTTCGGGAAAGATGTAGGGTCCAACAGAGATGCCACTTGAAAAGTGATAAGTTCATGAAAAAAGAGACGTTTCGTGTATTTTCACTGGCGTGTCTGTTAAGTTAAGCGATGATTCGGGTTATTTAGTTGGATCCAGTTTAAAGATTTCGGGAAACATGCATACAGTCCGACAGAATTGTTACATGAAAGGAAATAAGGTTCAGGGAAAAGGGGTCTCTCGTATTTTCATTGCCTTCGCCGTTTCGTTAAACAATTCGTGTTATTTAGTTGTATCCGGTTTAAAGTTGTTTTTATCTTTTGCAGATGCCGCATTTTGCTTTTGTATTATACCAACAAACATTGCTCCTGTTTCATAGTAAAAGTGCAGCATGTACCTGTTTTCTTTTCTTGTATTTTTGTTTGCATTAGATTTTTGTTAAAAATATTCTTGTGATTTCATTATTATTAACCAAAAGCATTTTGTGTAAACCCAAATGGTTAATTTCCAATACGTATCATAAGCATCAAATACTATAAAGTGAATCGCTGTTTTCTCAATACTCAATACTACTAATTAGATGCACCACTCTTGCTAATGAGGGCAGAATACAAAAAATGTATGCGACGCTCGGCATGGGTATTTAATAAGGGTGTCCACATGTTTGGTGACGTCACCGACGAATTTTCGGCGTGTCTTGGTAATTTAAAATATTCACCGCTTGGACGCCGGTGGAGATTAAGGAATGAAATTTTCAGGGACCCAAGAGGTAGGATAGATCTAGCTTTCCCGAAAGTCCGGGCGAAAAAATCCTCCTGTTAAAGAAGTTAGAGCCTGGGGAAAAGTAGCGTTTTTCTGCAAAATCGACCTTTTTTAAATATTCGTATCTCGGGTAATATCTCAGATGGACGAAAAAGAAAAAAGAGAGTTGTTCATTTGTCTTTCTTCTTAGCCGTCGTGCTTGTCGCGATCCTCTATATCCAAAGGGAATGGCTGTGACGCGTATCTAATGGGTAGGTGTCGGAAGAATCGTCGAAATCCGACAAAAACGCCGCTTTTCAAAAAATCATAACTTTCTTGGGAGGCAAAATCGAGGAAAACGATTTTCGACAGCGATTTTCTAAATTTCATCTAGTTTTCAAAAAAAAATACGCCGCCGGTCCGTCTCAAAGGAGTCGCGAGTTAATAAGCTCGGAAGGGGGACATGTTTTGGAAATTCCAAAAAATTGCGGAAACGCGAACACTTCAAACGTTATTTCCAAACGAAAGATCGCCGCCGGACCGCCGTTCTGGCGCGAAAACCAAGTTAGAGGATGCAACTTAAAACTACATCGCGAATCGCGCGGCCCCCCGCCGGTTTTAGACTCAGTAGGAGCGAACGAAAAAGCGCTAATTTGACATCTATCGTTCAGAAAACGTCGGCCATTTTTTTTCAAATTTCTCGCGTGTCGTATCTCTTTCTAATTTCTCAAATTTTACAAACCTCTTCGACACGGTGCTATCGAAACGCCAATAACTTTTAAAATACTTGGCGGATCGCCACGAAAGTCCGCTATTCGATGGTCCCGACACGAAAACGTCCATAACGCACGGCGCTGCGCGGCCAAACTGGTTAAAAAAAAAGCCTTTAGCGCCGCAGAATGTGTGAAAAATCGGCGCCGAATTAGAGTGAGGAAGGGCTGTCAGATTTTAATAGATAGTAATGTATCAAAAGATTAAAAAAATCGGAACGAAAAGTAACCTCATTACCTTACTACACAAAAACATGACAACTTATTTTATAAAATATGTACCTGAAGGTGTATTGACCGAAAAAAAAATTACGTGTACGTCCAATCGAGGTATCAATTTTAAATGTGGATTTCTGATTCTGTCAAGTCAAAGGTTATAAATAAAGAAGTACGAGAAAGCAAAAATAAGTGACTTGCTCATTATCTGTTCAATTATAATATTGGACTTACGACAGAATCAAAAATTCATATGTTAACTTGATAGCGCGATAATTTAGAAGCGACGATACTGTACATTTGTATGTAGTTGATGGTTGTGTTTACTCTTGAAGTAGGGCAAAATCGAAAAATAAATTTGTGGAAGAATACTGTTATGTTGGCAATGAATATAGATTTCCATGTGTTGTCAGTAGTTTAAGACCGCCTTCTGAAAGACAGCGTAGGAGAAATACATGTTATAGAGGATTCCGATACACAGTCAGCATTAGAAGGAGAAACATTGCAACACCAGTCAATAAATATTTTCAAAAGATGCCTATTTTTTATTTATATTAATTGCTCTACGTAGTGGACAGCCATTATGATTTATTTTCCAAGGATTACCATTTGGGATATGCAACTTATGTTTTCACGAAAATAATTATGGCAGTTGTGCAATAATTACGAGAGGGAAATTTAATTATTTAGATTGATAATTGAAAACAAATTAAAAATACAGAAATAAATAACTGTTCGAAAGACGAAGTTCTAAATTATTTGATTTTCCTGATAAACTAAAAAATTCACAGTCCTTCGCAAAGATGCAACCGGAGGAGACATTGGAAATGACGAAGTAGAACGCAAATTTTGTGATATTTCGGATGTGATAAAAATGAAAATTTGTTGCAAAGTGGTAAATAGTTATTTCATTAACACAAAACATTTTCAAAAATTAAAATCTTATTATCAGTAGGTAGTTTTATTTAGAAATTAAAATAAAAAGTTATTTTATTAACAAAATCATTCTCATAATGAAAACTAAAATGGTATTATTTAAATTTTTTTCACTAACAAACATTTTTAATGTTAAAATTAAAATAATTTAAAATAATTTCGTGAAGATGAAAAGTGATTCCTAACAATTACAAATACCGATATCGATTAATCGCAAACTATTAAACGCAGCTAATAGTACAGGAAAAGTGTCCAAACTGAACAAGAACATAGTGAATTCGTTGAAACTTGACATATACGTTTAAAAATACATACCTATGTTTCAAGAAACTTAAGAGTCGGGAACCGTAATGGGTGTGTCGGAGCTGCCTACTTGAAAAATCGTGGGATGAACTAGATTTTCACATGCATAATAAAAATTGGCAATTGAACCATGAGAAATTTTCAAAAAATAAGAATATTTTCATTTATAGAGAAATATTAATTTTTGACTCTTTTATTAAATTTTTTTACCAATTTTACGTTTGTTTCCTTCATTTTTTGCTTGTTTATCTGTGAGTATATTCTGCAAAATGAAAAAGTACTTAATCATTGTACAAGTGAGGATTATCGAGTTGTTTAAAATTTTATATATATTGAATGAAACACACTTTGTATCTAAAGAAGATCGGAATCGATAGCATATAAATAAATAATTTTATCCATGTATGAATTTAGACATCGTACTCCCTGACAATTTCCGTAAATTTGTAAGCATCTTCAACCTGCTTTTCTGTTGCGGTTGCAGGAGATAAGCTGCAATATTGATTCTGCTGTTGGCACAAAAAGTGTTGTCACAGGTTGTAAGGAGCCGTTAATTTTCTTCTATCCCCACTCTTGTGGTTTTTTTTCATTGTCAAGCCATTTCTGAATTTTGTAGAATACTCGTAATGAATATTAAGCGACTGCCTCTGAAGTTGGTGGTAATAATTTCAACTTTGATTTTTGTTTGTGCAGCGATTTTTTGAAATGATTAAATCTGTATGAGTTGAGTGAGACATTTGTGATTTTCCTTGCACCGTATACAAGTAGGAAAAGAATTTCACCAGCCTGTTTTACTTGTGAGGGGGTTAAATTCTTGCCATTGAAAGTTCTTACTACATTAACCAACTGCATTTCTTTCTGAAGAAGTTTGATGACTTTTAATTTTTCTTTCTGAAATATTCTAGACGTGGTATCATAACCACTGAAGGCATGAGTCAGTAAAATTGTATTTTTCTACTACCGTCTATATAAATGAACTTTGTAACCCTAGCAACACGCGCGATAACGAAAGTAAACATTCGAGTTACCTGGTTGCTAAGGCGTTGCTATCTACGAAAGTAAAACTTATGCGGCCAGGACAGAAAAGTAGAAAAAAAAATTTTAAACGAAATTAATTTGTTGTATTTGAACAAATTAATACAACTAAACAATTTTCTATTAATAAAGAAAGGTCTTTCTAGGAAGTACGCCAACATTTTTGTCGGCACGTAGTACCTAAAACTACTCCATTTTAAAAACGCTTCATAAGTTTGCATATACCTTGCTTTGGATTTCTTGGGGTAAAACAAGGCACATCAATATTCCCATTTATATCGCCACAAAACATATGTATTTGTTTATTTTAGTTTGTAACCACCAGAAATTAAAATGTGTATTATTTCGTTGCCATGGAAACAATTTTCACAGGCAGCCTCCTAAACTATAAAATTTATTAAAAACGTCAATTAATTTCATGAAATAATTAGTTTTAAATTAGTAAATCCCATAATTTTTTTCGGTATAGTAGAAAAAATATAATACATTTCACGGCTTCGCCTCGACCATTCAAAAATCACCTCACGTCTTAAAGTAACCTTTCGCATCTAGTAATGTAAATAACTATTTTTATACGTTCTTGTTATTTCTGGATTTCTGACGAAGAAAGAATTTTCCATATAATTTTTCCTGTTCCTGGCCTTATGAAAAATCTTTTTCTTCTGGAGTTAAAGCGATTAATAGAACAAGAAGATCAACGTCCTCATCAACTAAGTACAAATGTTCGTCTATTATTTAATATTTCAATTGCTATTTTAACAATAGGCGAATCTACATCATCTACGACTTGTTTTACAAACAATCCTTTGTTTTAAAGAATTTTTGGCCACATTGAAATTAATCGGATTTCGTTTATATCATTTGACAAAAACTTTTCTTGAGGGAGGGCTACGATTACTGAATTTTGCCTAAATTTGGTTTTCACGTAGATAACATACGTCGTACAATTAATGTGGATGCAATAAAAATCCACCATTTTATTTTGCTTCAAATCACCGCTATCTTTGTAAATTGCGAAAAACGATAAAATTTTAAGTCACATATGGTTTTCGGCTATACATATTTCGACGGGACAAAAGGAAATAAGCTGTTCGACGTGCTTCTCGATATTAAGTTGTCTTGGAGATTGTTGGGCGTGACTTTTCTAATGTAGCGATAAATTTTTTTTGTTTAATTTTGTTTAATCTACCTCATGTTAAAGTAATGTCACTCAAACCTAGTCTAACACTCGGTAACACGTACAAATCAGATATCGGCAACCTGCCAGAGCAACCCCGATCCTAAATCCACCCCTATTATTTGTCAAATTGCAAGTCATTGACAAAATTGAAAAAATTACAAAAACAGGAAAACTTCAAATACTATTTCCAAACGAATTTCCGAGAGACTGTTTTGGTAAGAAATCCAAGGTAGAGGGTCGAACTTAGAACTACATCGTGAATTGCACGGTCACGCTCTGATTTTAGGCTCAATAGGAGTGAAAGAAAAAGTGTAATTTTGACGTCTACCGTTCTGAAACCGCTGAAATCTCACGCGTTACGTCATTTTGCCATGAAACTGATTTTCGACCCCCTACTAGGAAACTAAAAACATTTGTTTAATCCTGCTCTTGAAACATGCAGTTTCTTACTTGGATACAATACTCGGTACGATTAAATGTCATAGTGAAGGAAAGGCACTGTCGAGAAACAGAAAATTGTTTCGGGGTCCTGAAGTCGCCCCGGGTCCGAAACTGTAATCGGTTCCGTCCTAGGACCGATATTAAGAAATCATTAAATTTGGCTGGATCGACTATAAGGTGTAATCTATCGGACGCACTATGGATTTTTTGACGAATTTTGCGAAAACATGCAAATTTTAAACCTTATTTCCAAACGAAAACAGGCCGCCGGGCCGCCGTTCTGGCAATAAATCCAAGCTCGAAAGTCCAACTTGAAAGTACATCGGGAATTGTGCGGTCCAGCTGCGATTTTGAGGTCAGCAGATCCTAACTAAAAAGTGACATTTGAGACGTTAACGAAAAATTTTAAAGTTTTGACAAGTCCTGCACGCGTATGAAATTTGGAGGGCTCTGCGCGCGCATTCGGCCTTTTTAATTTCGCAAAATTTACAAAACTCTTCGACATGAGGTATTGAAACGCTAATAACTTTTTAAATATTCAAAGAATCGCAACGAGATATAGCCGTTGGGATTTTCTCGACAAGAAGACGCCTATAAAAAAATAATAACATGACTGCCGGTACCACGCGATTTAGACAACCAATCAAAAATTGGTCACTCTGTTGTCGCCACTGTTTCAATAAGTCATGCTTCATAATATGCAACATGAAACTGATTTTCAACACCCTATACGAAAACCAAAACATTTCCAATGTTAAAAAAGTTTTATCCTTTTATTGTACAAATACAGAAAAGCGATGAGGTTAGAGGCAAGCTGCAAGGCAGTTTATATTACAATGCTTAAATGGATCCAAGTAGTGAATATAAACGATTCATTTTTTTAATGCAATGCTTCTTCGATTCTAGCATCTCTACTAAACTATATTTGAATCCTTACTTATAGTAGGTTATATGTAAATAATAACAGAGACCAAGTACAGCAAGCGAAGTGGACGATACAGCAAGTTCTGGCCCGCGCTCCGATATCATGAAATGTATGTTAAGTAAGCATTTCTCTTCCTATTCTGTTCCATCCTAGTCCTCAACCATCGCTCATATTCTTTTTCTAACTGGCCTGTAGCAGCAAAAAATACTCAGCAACAATTCTTATAGACGATAATTATGATGTAAAGGAAAGATAATATCTTCGATAACTGAAAAAAATGTGGTAACATTTAGCGGAAAGTAGCGATACTACAATGTAAAAACTGCAACTACTTCGAACAAGGCCTTATAATTATGACTGAATTTCACTAAGGTAAATTCTGTTCTTTGTTTTAATATAACTTGGGCCTTAGATAAAACAGAAAATGCCGTATTAAGAGGCATAATGTTTTCTACAACAAAGCTAAAGTAATATTCGTAAAATAAACTTTTATATTGGTAAAGGTTTTTCAATCAACACCGGTGGGAACGATGTCAAGTCACAAACATATAAATTTGTCAAATTTGGACAATAACCAATTAGTTAAAATTCAAAATCGTTTATTTTACGCAGAGCGTTGATGTTTTCTGCATTTTGTTAATATCAATTTTATATATTTAATGCGGCAATGTATATATAGGATGATTTAATAGTTATATGGATTTTCATAATGTTTAATGTAGACATTTCTATAAAACAATGATTTACAAACCTTTATGCAGCCTACGTGGTTCTGCGAATAATTGCTTTATTTTCCAATATTTGTAAATAATATTAACAAACCATTATTAATAATTTAACATACTATTGATTAACTTTAATTTTGTGTAATATTTATTTATAGGAAATTTGTATTTCCTAAAAATCCAATTTTTTGTAATTGTTTATGTCAAATGTAAATATTTTATTATGTGTAATTTAATTGTTATTGCTTTTTATAATTTGAAATCGTTGCCTAAGCAATAATTTTCTCCAATTGTTTGCAGTTTGGCCAGAATATGTTGAACTGACTAAAGATCACAAAACAGGAAGCCTTTAAAATAGATTTAAAAAAATTGGATCACTATGAGGTAGACTGTTATTTCGTTTACAAAAAATTCACAAAGATGCAATCGGAAGAGACATTGGAAATGACGAAGTAGGACGCAAATCTTGTGAAATTTCGTATGTGATAAAAATGAAAATTTGTCGCAAAGTAGTAAATAGTTATTTCATTAACACAAAACTAAATGTTAAAACTAACAACTTCCTAACAATTACAAATACCGATATCGATTAATCGCAAACTATTAAATGCAGCTAACAGTACAGGCAAAAATAAACAAGAACATAGCGAATTCGTTGAAACTTGACATATTTTTTGAATTGATAAAATACATATATTTTAAGAAACTGAAGAAGCCCTAACAGTAAGGGGTGTGTCGGAGCCGCCATCTTGAAAAAACGTGTGATGAACTAGGTTTTCACATGTACAATCATTATTAATATATTTTCATTTATAAAGAAATATTAATTTTTGACTTTTCAATAAAAAAAATTTCCCAATTTTACCTTTGTTTCCTTCATTTTCTGCTTGTTTATCTGTGAGTATAAATGAAAAGAGTACATAATCATTGTATAAGTGAAGATTTTTCGAGTAGATTAATATTTTATATTACATTGAATGAAACATACTTTCTATCTAAAGAAAATCAGAATCGATAGCATCCGTCTCCTGGACAATATCTTCCAAATTAGTTTCCACATTCTCGTCGATTGCATCTAAATCTTCTGAGTCGTTTAGATCCTCGATACTTTTATCCATGTATGAAATTAGACATTGTACTCCCTGACAATTTCTGTAAATTTGTGAGCATCACACCTGCTTTTCTGTTGCGATTGCAGGAGATAAGTTGCAATATTGATTCTGGTGTTGGCACAATAAGTGTTGTCACGGGTTATAAGAGTCGTTAATTTTCTTCTATCCCCACTGTTGTGGATTTTTTTATTGCCAAGCCATTTCTGAATTTTGTAGAATACTCGTAATGAATGTTAAGCGACTGCCTCTGAAGTTGGTGGTAATAATCCCAACTTTGATTTTTGTTTTTGCAGCGGCTTTTTGAATTGATTAAATCTGTATTAGTTGCATTAGAGATTTGTTATTTACTTCTTTCCTTTTCTTTTTTGGGATTTATTACCACATTCCTCGAGATTCCTATCCAAAAAATTCGATTTATCTAAAAAATATTCAAATTAACCAGTTTAAAACTGGGAAATAACCTCTACGCCTTTGACGTAATGTCAGAGGATCAGTTAGAGGGTGTTTTTTGACAACTAATAGGAATTAAATTAATACAAAAATACTGCGCTGACGTTTCGGAAACTATATCCGTTTCCTTTTTCAAAGTTTAGGCTTTAGATTTTTATGTAACGTGTAGAATAACACGGCATAAAATAAAAATTGTTTATATCATTTCCATAGATACTTACCATAGAAATGTTGAAAAATATACTAATAGTTATTTATTATACAAGGGAAAAAAGTTCTAGATTTTAGCTCGAGGTTGTAGACAAAAAAGCGAGAGCTAAAATCTAATTTTTTCCCATGTATAATACATTATTTTTTTCTGTGACGAATATTGAAAAAACATATTAAAAAAAATATATTAAAGTCAGAATATTAATAATGTGAAATTTGAAGTTTTAAGCTGGTAGGCTGTGTATAGCGACAAGTAGACTTGCGTTGCTAAGTAATCAAAAACCTTAAAATAAATAAGTAATCAAATACGTCAAATTAATTTTATAATTCGATGGAATTGTCTGATTCTGAGTTTTCTCTAACTCCACCGGAGTTGGTAGAAGCTGCGAAGGTAGCGTCTCAAAAATTATTGCCAGCTAAATCGCGGAAAATTTATGAAACCGCCTATTCAAGATTTATGGAATGGAAGATGAAAAGGACATGCAGTTCTTTCTCGGAGACGGTGTTATTGGCTTATTTTTCGGAACTGACACAACAACATAAGCCATCAACAGTGTGGTCGAATTATTCAATGATTAAAAGTATGTTACAATCTAATAATAATGTAGACATTTCAAAATATTTCAAATTAATTACATTTCTGAAACAAAATGGGAAAGGTTACAGGCCCAAGAAAGCTACGATTTTTACGAGTACACAAATTAGTGATTTTTTAAATAATGCTCCCGATGAAGTTTATTTAATGGCCAAGGTTGTTGTTGTATTTGGGATTGCAGGAGCTTGTCGAATTTGTGAAATAAGCCAGATAACATTAGATGATATTGAAGATTCAGGAACGTTATTAATTGTGAAACTTAAGCAAACAAAGAATGATGTAAACAGGAGATTTGTTGTTACTGAGGAATATATTAAATTTTACCGAATGTACATTGCCCTTCGTCCAGCAGCAGCAAAGGATCACCGCCTGTTTTATGCATATCGCAATGGAAAATGCATCAACCAAGTTGTGGGTAAAAATCAGTTTTATAAGGTACCTGAAACAGTAGCTAATTTTCTTCAGCTTGAAAATGCTACCTCATATACAGGTCATTCATTTCGAAGATCGTCTGCTACACTTTTAGTTGAATCTGGGGGAGACTTGATGTCACTAAAGAAACATGGCGGTTGGAAGTCATCAGCGGTCGCTGAAGGGTATGTTGATGAATCGGTAGCATACAAGACAGAAATAGCGAATAAAGTGTTTGGAACATGTGGCAATGCTGAAATAACACCCGATTTGCGACGAAGTACATCAACGGCAGTTGTGTCCGTGGCGGAAAGAAATATAATTTCAACACAAGAAAATTCGACTATTGTACCGAATAGTTCAAGGAACATGTCATTCATGCAATGCACATTTAATAATTGTTCTTTTAATATAAAGGAAATGTAACTTTTTGTATAATAAAATATTCTAAAATTAAGTTCCTATCTTTGCTTATGTGTACATATGTAGGTATATCCGGGAAAAAAGTGCTCACTTTTTTCCCGAGGAAAAAAGTAATTTCATGAAAAGTGACATTTTAGTACCTGTCAATAGAGATAAAATGTCAAATTTTTTTCCCGTCACAGAAAAAATAATATTAATTTTATTGAGTTCTTCTCTCAACATTGGTAACCAAGTTGAACAAAATTCTACCGAACAATTTGATACGCATTTATCTTCATTAAGTAAAATTATTGCAGATTCTTTGATTTTTCTTTTTTTGTTATTTACCTTGCACCGTACACATGTAGGAAAAGAGTTTCACCAGCCTGTTTTACTTATGAATGAGGTTGTTGAATTCTTGTCAAAGAAACTTCTCACTACATTAACCAACTGCATTTCTTTCTGAAGAAGTTTGAAGATTTTTTATTTTCCTTTCTAAAATATTGTAAACGTGGTGTCACAACCACTGAAGGCATAAGCCAGTAAAATTGTATTTTTTATGCGTTCATGTGATTTCTGGATTTCTGACGAAGAAAGAATTTTCCATTTAATTTTTCCTATTCCTGGCCTTACGAAAAATATATCTTTTTCTTCTGGAGTCAAAGCGATTAATAGAACAAGGAGATCAACGTCCTCACCGACTAGGTACAGATGTTCGTCCATTATTTGATATTTCAATTGCTGTTTTAACAATAGGTGAATCCACATCATCTACAGCTTGCTTTACAAATAAATCCTTTATTTTAAAGAATTTTGTCAACATTGAAATTATTCGGATTTCGTTTATATCATTTGACAAAAGGGAGGGATACGATTACTGAATTTTGCCTAAATTTGTCTTTCACTTAGTTAACATACGTCTCACAAAAATGTCTTAGTAAGTTTTATTTGTAAAGCAGACAAAACTTATGAAGACATAACCCGATGCAATAAAAATCCACCTTTAATATTTTATAAATACATAATATGTATAGAGTTACAAAGACTTTTCAATTTTCTTGCTTATTTTATGAATTTCGGTACATTTTGCCTGTACTGTAACCGTGTGACATATCGTTGGAGCAGGCATTGAGAGAGGAGGCGAACATTGCTTCATTTCAAATCACCCCTGTCTTTGTAAATTGCAAAAAACGACAAAATTTTAAGATATATATATGGTTTTCTATACATATTTCGACGAGACAAAATACAATAAGCTGTTCGGCGTGCTTCTCGAGTTTAAGTTGTGTTGGGGATTACTGGGAGTGAGTTTTAACGTAGCGATAAACTCCCATGTTACACTTTTTTGTTTACTTTTGCTTAATCTACCTCATGTTAAAGTAATTGCTCTCAAACCTCTAAAATTCGGTAATACGTACAAACCAGATATTAACAACCTGGCAGAGAAACCCCGGTCCTAAATCCACCCTTAGGATTTTTCAAATTGCAAAAACAGAAAAACTTCAAACATTATTTCCAGCGAAAAAACACCGCCGAGAGGCCGTTCTGGTAAGAAATCCAAGGTAGAGGGTCGAACTTAGAACTACATCGTGAATTGCACGGTCTCGCTCCTCTGATTTTAGGCCCAGGAGGAATGAACGAAAATGTGTAATTTTGACGTCTATTGTTCTTAAACTTCATTCTGCCTACGTCATGTTTCATAATATGCCACATGAAACTGCGTAACCAGAAACATTTCCAATGTTAAAAGTTTGGTTTGTGATTTACTGTGACAATTCCACATAGGTTACTTCACTGGATAAACCTCAATGACCCCAATGTACACTACTTAAAAATATCCAAATCTTCCCAACGAGTAATTACTTTTCGGTAAAGAGTGAACGAAAAATTGTAATTTTGACGTCTATCGTTCTTAAATTGCAAAAGTCTCTACCGTTCCGTCATGCTGCCTACGTCATGCTTCATAATATGCAACATGAAACTGATTTCGACCCCATACAGGAAACCAAAAATATTTCCAAAATAAAAATTTCCAGAGAGAAAAAACCTCGGAAAAAACTTTTGTATTCATATGGTCTCTTCGATTTACCGGCCGTCAGACTTTCATCGTCGAATTTGCACTCCATTTCCCTTACTAAGGGCAAAATTTAAAATTCATTTGATTCTAAAAATAAGCTGTAGGTACATAATATAATATATCCACCTCACATAAACAAGAATAATCTGTTGGTTTACAATTATCTCTTTTCATTTTGATAAACCATTCTTTTCTCCTTGGGTCTCTTGGGAAGCGTTTAATTAAAAAGCCCTTTTTTGCAGAGTTACTGCAATTTACTGCTGCACAACCAGGAATTTCGCCCCTAACTCTAAAAAGCAATAAAATTCGTTATCGTGGTATTTCTCACAAATGCATTATGTACGATAAGTAACAAAAATTACTAGTTTCCAATTAGATTTAAATGAATATAATTAAATTATTGTCGTTTTTCCAAACTTCAAACATAGTTTATAAATGACTTTGTTTAGGCTTTATACAAGCATAATAACAACAAACATATCCAAATTGATATACTTATATTGATGCTTCATCTCTAAACATGCTATTATTAAATTCATTGGACTTTCTTTAATATATGATGAATATTGGATTAAAAAATTATAAAATTCAAAACGTCTAAAAACAAATTATTAAAAAAATTTTTTTTAACTCACCACAAAATTCATTCATAGTTTGCATCCAATTACCTGTCAAATGACGTTTTTACTAAATGAGCGTATAGTCCTTAAAAAGTTTTGAAGCACAAAGTTTACTTGGTGCACTTAATACAATTAAATGTCAAAGTGAAGGACCGAAACTTTCAGGGTCCTGAAGTCGTCTCGAATCCGAAACTGTAATCGGTTCCATCCTAGGACCGATATTAAGAAATTATTAAATTTCGCTGGATCGACTAGGTATAAGGTGTAATCTGTCGGACGCACTATGGATTTTTTGGCGAATTTTGCGAAAACACGAAAATTTTAAACCTAATTTCCAATCGAAAACAGGCCACCAGGTCGCCGTTCTGGCAGGAAATCCAAGCTCCAAGTCCAACTTGAAAGTATATCGTGAAAAAGTGACCTTTGTTACGTTAACTAAAAATTTTAAAGTTTTGGCAAGTCATACGCGCGCATGGAATTTTGAGGATTCTGCGCACGCATCCGGGGCCATTAGTATCGTATATCTTTTTAATTTCGCAAATTTTACAAAACTATTCCACATGGGGATATTGAAACGCTAATAACTTTTTAAATACTCAAAGGATCGCAACGAAATATTGCCGTTGGCATTTTTCCGACACGAAGACGCTTATAAAAAAAAAATAATAACATGGCTGCTGGTACCACGCGAATTAGACAACCAATAAAAAATTGGTTACTCTGTTGTTGCCACTGTCTCATGCTTCATAATATGCAATATGAAACTGATTTTCGACCCCATACTAGGAAGCCAAAAATATTTCCCGTGTTAAAATATATTACAAAAAACTGCATAAATTGTTTGAAAATTAATCAAGGAAAAACATGACGAGACAAAATCACACATTGCTATATACACTATGAATCAAAAGTTTTACATGTTAAATGTAAATTTAATGAATATTATAAGAATATGCTAACCAAGCAAGATGAATCATCATTTGAATCCACAAAGTCATACAGATCACAAACGTTTAAACAATAAGCACTATTATACAATATTTTTATTTATTTAGAAAAAAGACCTAATAATTGTGTACATAAGTTCAATAAAGTCAATAACACAGAGTACCTATCCTACTCTGTGTCAATAATAAGATACGGTGTCACCAGCTGGAGACTTCTTTACAATAACGCACTCCATCCTTTACAAATAACCCAGAATTATATTCCGAAGACAGTTTTATAAAGGAAAAGTTATATCCCTCAAACCATCTTTCTGACGAATATGTTTTATTAGATATTAGATATTAGTATTAGTAGAAATTAGGTTGATAATAAATATAATTATAGTATTTATTATATCAGCTGGAAAATAAATATATAAATATAATATAGATATTATGAAACTATCTAGGAACCAAATTATCTGGAAACAACGATATACCCCAAAAATTGGAAAAATATAATATTATTTAAAAAGCAAATTATCTAATGCGACACATTTTTATATTGACAAAATGCATTCCTTAGTAACTGGCAAAAGTCCAATAGCATTCTAATACCTTAAAACAGCCAGCCTGCAGAATTTTATGATATAAGACCAATTAGTAGTCTCTAAAAAATTTTGAAAAATCATGTACCTGCAAATCTCAGAGTATATCACAAAAAATAATATATTGCCGGAATTTCAATCAGGATATGTACGAGGACGATCAACTATAATCATTTTAACTCATATTATTGAAGATGTAATGAGATCTACAGATAAGAAGAAAGCTTTTTCTCTTACTTGATTTTTGTAAACCATTTGATGCCATATACCAAGGTCTTCTATGCCATAAGTTAAAATCGAGGTTAAAATACATAAAATTCTTCGAGAAAACTTCGATGATAGTCTATCTCTCTGCTTGAACATAAAGATTAAACAGTCGCATTTTAAATATTTAGCTTGCCCATCAGAAGAGTATTCCACAAGGATCAATACTGGGTCTCTTTCTATATGTATAATATGTACACACAATTTTAAAAATACAACTGTTAATGCTAACATTCATTATGATGAAGATGACTCTCAATTATTGTATAAGTCGTGTATCCTTAGCAAAGGAAGGTCTCCCTCACAACACAATTAATAAATATCTTAGGCGATTAGTGGACTCAATTCGTAATCACAATCTTAAAATTAAGACCAGCAGGACCTGAGTAATGTAGTTTGGGTACCAACGATAAATTTTTTTAGAATACTAATTGAAATCAACAATATTCCATTAGAAAGAGTCATGTAGGTATTGAACCTATACTAATATAATAAACCCAAATACGTCACCCACATAAATAATTTGATACTTCCTTATAATTTTGCAATTAACAGAAGTTTTATTTCCGTAGATTTAAAAGTAATGCTTTGTGAGTCACTAATTCTATAGATAGAATTAGCGACTGCTAAAATCTAGACATTTAATTATGTTGACATAATTTATGAAGATAAATGTACCCAGAACAAAACTGAAAAATTTCGATCATATGCTGTTTTTTACAATTGGATATTGTTGTTATTATTATGTATAAGACGCCGTTAGCCGAGTCTGGTGACACGGCGTGTACCGTAATGAGTGTTTTATGATCCATGTTACATACTCGGTTACATACAACATTTTATCTGGTGGCATCAATATAAATATATTTTTCCAAAAATTTTAAATTTTGTATTGACAGGTGCATTAAGTGATTAAATTTAAGAGCGATATAGTAATGGTATTAATATAGCCAACTCAATAATTGATCTTTTACAATTTACAATAGATAATTAAGTTGCAATGTTATGTATTTTGAAAAAAAAATTTTTCTAGCAAATATTTTTTCTTATTTTATTGATGGTAAATATTTAAAATTTTTACAAAAGTCAATTAAAATTATTGTAATAGTACTTTTTGAATCTCATTATCGTACTAGGACTTTCTGGAATTTCATTTTGGTACTAGGATCATAATGAACTTACTTACGTCACTATAATCAAATGACATAATAATGTCATTATGACATACAAGCAAATAAAGTCATTTATAAACAATATGCTCTTTGATATTCCACATCCAGTTTCGGTTCCATCAATGATAAGTTCTTGTGCTTTCTCTGAGTAATTTGTCTACTTCTTTGTTGGAAGGTATCCTCACGTCCACTTTAGTTTTTCACTTATTGTATTCTGCCGGGTGCGCCAGAGATTCCGTTTTAGAACTTACCTCTACTGGCATTTTGGTTGCCAATGAACGGATTATTATATTGTGACAGTTTTCACACAGAAATAGCAGCATCGCTATGACACTCGATACAGTGGCAGTGTTTACGGCGGATTAGAACCAGTGCGCCAGTTTCTGTTTATAATACCAAAACACCACCAAGGAAAATTTTATTTTCCGCAATAATACAAACTGAAATTTATTAACATAAAAATAAATAACAAACCAATTTGTACCTTACACGGAAAGAAGTAAAGGGATAAATTATGACCAAAAATAATGAAGTGATTGACTACATACTTGCTCGGTTTCGTCAGATCGGAAGTATAATAATAATAATAATAAAAATAATATTTATTGAAAATAGTAAAACGGGAAATATCGCAGTGAATCAACTCAATGAATACGTTTGACGTTGAACGGACTTTTAAAATATTATCACTTATCAGATATTTGCAGATATCTGTTTTCTAATAGTTTTTACCTATGTTAATACAATCACGTCTGCTCTAGGTGGCGGTTTTTGACGAATTAATTTTTGGGTTTGAATTCCCCAACTATAGTATAAAAACGGTATAGCGGGAAAATCTATAACATATCAATGGTGTCATCAAACTGATGATGAACTGCTGCCTTGTTGCCTTTGCAGAATTTGCTTTTAACGGCGCTTGACACAAAGTATTGCGTATTGGAATTCGTCAGCATTCGTCGTCCTTTGTGCATTTCTCTAATATAATAATAATAAAAATATTAATAATTTTTATTTATAACACCGAAGATTTATATAACTGATGGTCAAAAGATAGCGTACCTGCCTCTCCCCAAAAGTTCCGGATTCGTTTACCGGTCGTCCCTTGTCTTTAAATGTGTAGCCCCCTCCCACGCAAGCCTGTAGAGCCTTCCGCGATAAAGGGGGTCGTAATTACGTGTGGCGTTATTTTATTATTATTATACACTGACGACCAAAATTAACGCACCACCCAAAATTTACCATAATTATGCATTTGATTTTTTTCTAAACAGTTTGTCTGATTTTAATATTTTTGTTTTGTTTTGTTTTGTAGGTTAACTCTTCTGGAATGTATAGCTAATCCAATTTTAAGTAAAAATTAGTTTTTCTTTAAATATAGGACGTAAAAATAATTTTCTCCAAAAATTCAAATTACCCTGTGGGAGTCGCCAGCAGCAAAATTAAACTCCATTCAGACCCAATTATAATTTTATCTTTTCCTAACATTTGCTTTTTTGGTACACTTTTTCATCTTTTCTATATTAAAGGAGATAAGAGTGTGGAAAAAAATCAAAAAATTTAGTTTCTTGGATGCCTTTTAACATTGGAAATGTTTTTGTTCTCGTATAGGGGGTTGAAAATCAGTTTCATGTTGCATAAAATGAAGCATGACTTATAGAAACAGTGGCGACAACAGAGTGACCAATTGTTGATTGGTTGTCTAAATCGCGTGGTACCGGCAGTCATGTTATTATTTTTTTATATTCGTCTTCTTGTCGAGAAAATCCCAACGGCTATATCTCGTTGCGATTCTTTGAATATTTAAAAAGTTATTAGCGTTTCAATACCCCATATCGAAGAGTTTTGTAAATTTTGCCAAATTAAAAAGGCCGAATGCGCGCGCAGATACCTCCAAATTTCATACCCGTGCAGGACTTGTCAAAACTTTAAAATTTTTCGTTAACGTTACAAATGTCACTTTTTAGTTAGGATCTGCTGACCTCAAAATCGCAGCTGGACCGCACAATTCACGATGTACTTTCAAGTTGGACTTTCGAACTTGGATTTATTGCCAGAACGGCGGCCCGGCGGCCTGTTTACGTTTGGAAATAAGGTTTAAAATTTTCGTGTTTTCGCAAAATTCGCCAAGAAATCCATAGTGCGTCCGATAGATTACACCTTATAGTCGATCCAGCGAAATTTAATGATTTCCCCATTATCGCCCAGTGATCTATTTATAGATCGTAATAGAAAAAAAATTATTACATGACAATTGTAATTATAAATACTTTTTTTCCTTATTGGAATAAATATCTAAGACTACTGCAATAGTAAAATACCATTTACTAATCATATATCAAATTGAAAGTAAAATTTTTGAATTTTTTAAAATTGAGAAAAAAATTGTATGTTACACCGCTGGAATTAAACGTTTGTTAAAAAAAGGCTTACAAAATTTCAAATTTATTATGTATCTATACGGGATCCTAAAATATGCCTGTTTATAAGTTCATAACTAACTTTACAAAATTGCTTGCAGTTGCAAAATTATAAACAAAAAACTTTTGCTGATCTATATTTATGCCACTGGCCACATACGATAACTAATCGACCCACTGCGATTTATATGCTAGCTCATCATATCAAGTCTACGTGATTATTTATTCAAAATCAAACAGTGCAGTCTGTACTCTTACTATTATGTTGAAGTGTTTATGTTATCTTGTAGTGACTTATTTATGAGAATACTTTAAAAATAATAATAAGAATAATCTAACTAAATAATTATTATAATATATATTATTTAGAAAATGGATACAAAAAGAGCATTGACTATGCTAGAGCTGGAAGATATTATAAATGATCCTAATTTTTCTTTTGATGAAGAGAGTCCTAGTGTCGACATAGTTGTTTTACCACCAGAACCGGATTATATAACAGATGAAGACGAAGCAGAAGATGATGAAATAGGCATAGTGGAAGTACAAGATGTTCCTGGCCAGTTGGAGGTGCAATTTGGTACCGAAGGTCAAGATATAGAAGATGCCTCTGAAGTCCAGAGCACTAGTACCATTTCTGTGCAAACAGGTACGAAAAGGCAGAGACTTTCTGATTCGTTACCAAAGTGGAAGAAGTGTGATCCTAAATATACGTTTACTGATACCGATTTTAGTGATTTGGAAAAAAACAAAATAGAAATGCTAGTAACAGAATATGGTGTCCTTACTCCATTACAACTTTTTGAGAAATTTATTTCCGATGATATTGTAGAATACATAAAGGAAGAAAGTTTACGTTATGCTCATCGAGTAAAAAATGACGTTTCTTTCACTTTAGACATTGATGAACTGAAGTGTTTTATAGGAATCCTTTTATTTTCTGGATATCACCAAGTTCCATCTGAAAGAATGTATTGGTCTACTGATGCAGACTTGGGTGTTAGAATTGTGCAAGACGGAATGTCTCGAAATAGGTATTCCAAAATAAAATCAATGCTACATTTTGCAGACAATGATAAATTGGATAAAGACGACAGAGTTTTTAAATTACGACCTCTCATAAAAAAGATGAATGAAAAATTCCAACAATTCGGAATTTTTACATCATATTTGTCAATTGACGAAATGATTGTAAAGTACTATGGGCACCATGGTCTAAAACAATTTATACGAGGTAAGCCCATTAGATTTGGATACAAGCTATGGGCGTTATGTGCCTCAAATGGTTATTGTTATAAGTTTATATTGTATACTGGGAAAGAGACAAACAAACAACCAGGTCTAACACTAGGGTCAAGAGTTGTGACCGAATTGCTGTCTTGCGTACCAACTTCATGTGAGCATGCTGTTTTTTTTGACAATTTCTTTACTAATCGAGACTTGTTGGTCCACTTGAAAAATATTGGATTTCGTGCAACAGGAACTGTACGTGACAATAGGACAGATAAATGTCCTATGAAGTCGGCCAAAGAATTGGCCAAAGAACCTCGTGGTTCCTATGATTATAGATATGACACCATATCTGATGTACTCATGGTACGATGGAATGATAATAAATGCGTAATAGTTGCAACTAACTATGACAAAATAAGTCCTTTAGCTAAAGCAACGCGATGGAAACGTGAAGCTAAACAGAGAGTTGAGGTACCACAACCAAAATTAATTCAAAGTTATAATAGGTATATGGGCGGTGTCGATCACCATGACTGGCTTGTTGGTAAATATGGAATTCAAATTCGTGGAAAAAAATGGTACTGGCCTATGTTTATTCGCATTTTGGATATGGCACTAACAAACGCTTGGATTTTATACCGATGTATACATGGTCGTAAAGCTATAAGCTGTTTGGAATTTCGTAGAGCGGTTGCAGTTCCATATATGAAACTCACATCCTGTGCTAAAAGGAAAACCAAATCTACAGTTGCTCCTGAAGATGTTCGCTTCGATGGCCTAAATCATTTTATGCAATATCGTGATGGCCAAAGAAGATGCCAAAGAAAATATTGCAAAAGTAGACCTAAAAGCTACTGTATGAAATGTGATGTTACTCTTTGTGCAAATTGTTTTCTGCCTTACCACCAAAAATAACTGTTTGTGTTTGTATTGGTTACCTATATATAAGTCAAATACATTTTTAGTTTTGTTAAAAATATTATTAATTTAAATCTGAGTAAAAATTGTGTTGTGTGAAAATAAAATGTTAAAAATATATATTGATTCTGCCCAGTGATCTATTTATAGATCACCACTTTTTTACAAAACCACTTGAGGGATTTTTTTTCTATCATTTTTTACGGCTAATTAGAAGTATTTTGAAATAAAATACAGAATATTTTTAGAAAACTAAAAATTTTTTCTTCTTGGGCGTTAATGGGTTTATCGGTCTATACGCGCATTTAGTGCGCGTCATATAAGTCATGTAACGTCAAAATTGGATGCAAACAATTTATGAATTTATAACATCTACTGATATAAACACGTGTAATTTTGTAAAATTGATCTAATAAACTGTATTTATTTACAAATAACCATTTGCAAGGTATGTACAAGACTATTTTATTTTTGTTTATAAATTTAAATCTTTATTATATTACGTTATATTATAACAGGTTATAAAATACTTGTAAATTAAATCATATACATACCTTTTTAGTGCTTAAATATTTTTATTTAATTAAATTATTATCGCTTTTACTAACTTTAAACATTGTTTGCATCCAATTATCTGTCAGATGACGTTTTCACTAAATGAGCGTATTGACTATGTGCAAGGGGGCGGAGTTATTACTAAATCCGACGCGAGCGTTTTCGGTGGCCATAATTGTAAATTTTGAACCCCTAATTTTCCCATCTGTCAAGGTATATGGTTATGTTTTGTGCTCGTGCTGTCAAGAATGTCAAGATTGTCATCAAGTAATAAAAATTGTTGTTTGAACGAGAAGAGTCGTAATTTAATAGTGCTTTTCAGTTATAAATGAAAAATGGGAAAAATTAAGCTACTTGCAAACAAATGTTGTGTTCTAGGCTGTCGTGTTAGTGACACTTTCTATAAAATAAAGTTTTACAGATTTCCTGCGCGGAAATACAACCTTGAATAACGCGCGAAGTGGATCAAAGCTGTGAAAAGAGTCAAGTAAAAGCATGTATTTACCTCCTAAATTAAGTTTAAGGCGTATCTGTTACAGCCGTTTGTCGAATGCACTTTGCTGTAGTTTTATTATTGCAGCTGATATCAACATATGCTTCTACATGTTTCACGTGACAAAATGCCAATTTCCTTCCTTTTTCTAATACACCTCTCACCTCTGGTAAATTTATTGGAATGCGTAATTTGTTTAAATTTGGTACGCAAAATTATACTGGTCATTATTTTATGTTATTCTGTCATGTCGTGACACTGACAATCATGTAGTGACATTGACAAATTAGGGGTACAAATATTAAAAAATTGACCACGAGTGGCGCTACTAGAACCCTTGCACATAGCGAATACTAGGACGGAACCGATTACAGTTTCGGACCCGGGACGACTTCAGGACCCCGAAACAATTTTCTGTTTCTCGATAGTGCCTTTCCTTCTCTTTGACATTTAATTGTATCGAGTATTGTATCCAAGTAAGAAACTGCATGTCTCAAGAGCAGGATTAAACAAATGTTTTTAGTTTCCTAGTAGGGGGTCGAAAATCAGTTTCGTTGCAAAATGACGTAACGCGTGAGATTTCAGCGGTTTCAGAACAATAGACGTCAAAATTACACTTTTTCGTTCACTCCTATTGAGCCTAAAATCAGAGCGTGACCGTGTATTCACGATGTAGTTCTAAGTTCGACCCTCTACCTTGGATTTATTACCAAAACAGTCTCTCGGAAATTCGTTTGAAAATAGTATTTGAAGTTTTCCTGTTTTTGTAATTTTTTCAATTTTGTCAATGACTTGTAATTTGACAAATCATAGGGGTGGATTTAGGATCGGGGTTGCTCTGGCAGGTTACCGATATCTGATTTGTACGTGTTACCGAGTGTTAGACTAGGTTTGAGTGCCATTACTTTAACATGACGTAGATTAAGCAAAAGTAAACAAAAAAATTTATCGCTTCATTAGAAAAGTCACGCCCAACAATCTCTAAGACAACTTAACATCGAGAAGCACTTCGAACAGCTTATTTCCTTTTGTCCCGTCGAAATATGTATAGCCGAAAACCATATGTAACTTAAAATTTTGTCGTTTTTCGCAATTTACAAAGATAGCGTGATTTGAAGCAAAATAAAATATATGTACAACTCCTCTCTGAATGCCTGATCCAATGGTATGTCACACGGTTACAGTACAGCAAAATGTACCGAAATTAAACAAATAAGCAAGAAAATTGCGAAATCTTTGTAACTCTATACTTATTTATGTAATTTGAAGGTGGATTTTTATTGCATCCACATTTGTACGACGTATGTTAACTACGTGAAAACCAAATTAAGGCAAAATTCAGTAATCGTAGCCCTCCCTCAAGAAAAGTTTTTGTCAAATGATATAAACGAAATCCGATTAATTTCAAATACTTGCCACAAATACTTTAAAACAAAGGATTGTTTGTAAAACAAGCTGTAGATAATGTAGATTCGCCTATTGTTAAAATAGCAATTGAAATATTAAATAATAGACGAACATTTGTACTTAGTTGATGAGGACGTTGATCTCCTTGTTCTATTAATCGCTTTAACTCCAGAAGAAAAAGATTTTTCATAAGGCCAGGAACAGGAAAAATTATACGGAAAATTTTTTCTTCGTCAGAAATCCAGAAATGACAAGAACGTATAAAAATACTTATTTACATTACTAGATGCGAAAGGTTACTTTAAGGTGTGAGGTGATTTTTGAATGGTCGAGGCGAAGCCGAGACCTTTCAAAAAACACCGAATACTTAAAAGGGCTTTTGCATCGTGAAATGTATTATATTTTTTCTACTATACCGAAAAAAATTATGGGATTTACGAATTAAAACTAATTATTTCATGAAATTAATTGACGTTTTTAATAAATTTTATAGTTTAGGAAGCTGTCTGTGAAAATTGTTTCCATGGCAACGAAATATTACACATTTTAATTTCTGGTGGTTTCAAACTAAAATAAACAAATACATATGTTTGGCGATATAAATGGGAATATTGCTTGTACCTTGTTTTACCCACCCCAAGAAATCCAAAGCAAGGTATATGCAAACTTATGAAGCGTTTTTAAAATGGAGGTAGGTAGGTAGGTACTACGTTGGGTACTACGTGCCGACAAAAATGTTGGCGTACTTCCTAGAAAGACCTTCCTTTATTAATACAAAATTGTTTAGTTGTATTAATTTGTTCAAATAGAACGAATTAATTTCGTTTAAAATTTGTTTTTCTACTTTTCTGTCCTGGCCGCATAAGTTTTACTTTCGTAGATAGCAACGCCTTAGCAACCATCAGGTAACTCGAATGTTTACTTTCGTTATCGCGCATGTTGCTAGGGTTACAAAGTTCATTAATATAGACGGTAGTAGAAAAATACAATTTTACTGACTCATGCCTTCAGTGGTTATGATACCACGTCTAGAATATTTCAGAAAGAAAAATTAAAAGTCATCAAACTTCTTCAGAAAGAAATGCAGTTGGTTAATGTAGTAAGAACTTTCAATTGCAAGAATTTAACCCCCTCACAAGTAAAACAGGCTGGTGAAATTCTTTTCCTACTTGTATACGGTGCAAGGAAAATCACAAATGTCTCACTCAACTCATACAGATTTAATCAATTCAAAAAATCGCTGCACTAACAAAAATCAAAGTTGAAAATATTGCCACCAACTTCAGAGGCAGTCGCTTAATCATTACGAGTATTCTACAAAATTCAGAAATGGCTTGGCAATGAAAAAAATCCACAACAGTGGGGATAGAAGAAAATTAACGGCTCCTTACAACCTGTGACAACACTTTTTGTGCCAACAGCAGAATTAATATTGCAGCTTATCTCCTGCAACCGCAACAGAAAAGCAGGTTGAAGATGCTTACAAATTTACGGAAATTGTCAGGGAGTACGATGTCTAAATTCATACATGGATAAAATTATTTATTTATATGCTATCGATCCTGATCTTCTTTAGATACAAAGTGTGTTTTTATTCAATATATATAAAATTTTAAACAACTCGATAATCCTCACTTGCAGAATATACTCACAGATAAACAAGCAGTAAAGAAGGAAACAAACGTAAAATTGGTAAAAAAATTTGATAAAAAAGTCAAAAATTAATATTTCTCTATAAATGAAAATATTCTTATTTTTTGAAAATTTCTCATGGTTCAATTGCCAATTTTTATTATGCATGTAAAAAACTTAGTTCATCCCACGATTTTTCAAGTAGGCAGCTCCGACACACCCATTACGGTTCGGGACTCTTTAAGTTTCTTGAAACATAGGTATGTATTTTTAAACGTATATGTCAAGTTTCAACGAATTCACTATATTCTTGTTCAGTTTGGACACTTTTCCTGTACTATTAGCTGCGTTTAATAGTTTGCGATTAATCGATATCGGTATTTGTAATTGTTAGGAATCACTTTTCATCTTCACGAAATTATTTTAAATTATTTTAGTTTTAACATTAAAAATGTTTGTTAGTGAAAAAAATGTATACAGGGTGAATCTTAGAGTGGCGGCCATATTTATATGAGGCGACTCCGTTCAACTATGGGAACACAAAACTACAAATTTTTTTTTTTAACGCGCTATGAAAAATGAATATTGTTTAAACCCTTTTTATTTGAATTTGGGTACCCCGCCAGTGGAATGCGCTAGCGAGAGTAACGTCTAATACCTGAGACGCACACGCCTGTCTAGAACAGTGCGTTGTTGCCAAACTTCACGACTGAAATAAAATACGGGGAATTTATTGTAAAGCAAACAAGAAACTAAATAAAATGAACTATCTAAACAATAACAAAGTAAAAACTATTCTCCGTGAGTGTAACAATAAAAAAAGTAATACCTAAAAAACTTAATACTTAGTAACAAATAATGAACAGAAAATTATTTTTTCTAATAGCAATAAATCTTTACTTATCTTGGATCGGCATTTCTCATAGCAGGTGTTGAAACTGTCCTCCGTTATTTTCCAAACACGCTGTAGCTCGCCGCATCATAGAATCTCTAACTTTATTGAAGTCCGTATTCTGCCTTATGTGATTCGCAGCGTTTTCTACTATTTCCCGTAATTCTTCAACGTTGTTGACAGGAGTCGTGTACACCAAACCACCGTACATTGTACGGTGCACCAAACTTTTCATGTGCCCCCACAGATAAAAGTCGCCTCTAAAACACCACTAAAATAAAATTACACACACGTAGAAGGTACACCTCACTCAAACGCAAAACTTCCACTTTTATAAATTTCTTTCACTAAAAACTGAAACAATTTAATTTTATAACCATAATAAACCACACTAGCTGCTGTCTGACTGGTCACTAACACTAAAAACTAAAACTAAAACATAGAAAAACAACTGGCACGCCGCCGTGCGAGGCTTTTGCATTTCAGGAGAACCTTTTTTTTATCACCCTTTTTTGTTAATGCACCTGCTAAGTAACTAGGTCAGTGTCATAGTTTGTAAACAGTTCAGCGACTCTAACAGCTGATCGGTGGTTTTAAATGTCCTAGAAACTAATTCTGTTTTTAAAATCTTTTTCATTTTGTGTCATAATAATTATGCAGACTATGCAGCCGGCTTTTTCATTTTGTTTTGTATTACAATTTTCATTATGGAAGTTAAAACTGCGTATTTCAATAAACCTGTTTATCCAATTGAATTAATTAATTTTTCATTTTCACTAGGTACCCTTATCTCTCTCTCGTGATTGGGTATCTCTGAATTATTAATGAAAAGTGAAAATGTAAAATGTAATCGATTGTTTTTATATCATCTACACTTGGCAACACTGTCGACCGGGCACACGTAATGCAGCAAGTGCTTGCCCAGCGGCACCGGAATTACAGGAATTATACATGAATCGCGAATTTTTTTAAAAAATTCATAACTCGGCCATTTTACAACCTACAAAAAAAAAATTCGGATTCATGTTCATGACGACTAGTACTATTAACCCCAAAAATATGGCCGCCACTCTAAGATTCACCCTGTATAATACCATTTTAGTTTTCATTATGAGAATGTTTTTGTTAATAAAATAACTTTTTATTTTAATTTCTGAAGAAAACTACTGATAATAAGATTTTAATTTTTGAAAATGTTTTGTGTTAATGAAATAACTATTTACTACTTTGCAACAAATTTTCATTTTTATCACATCCGAAATATCACAAAATTTGCGTTCTACTTCGTCATTTCCAATGTCTCCTCCGGTTGCATCTTTGCGGAGGACTGTGAATTTTTTGTTACTTAATCGAATCAAAAAAACTTGGTGTCATTAGATAGGCAATTTAGTATGTTACAAAACCTATTTATTATTATAATATATTAATATTTTTAAATGTTTTCCAGAGGTCTTATTATGTTGTACCCATTCGTCCCCAGCCAATTATCCCATACCTTATAAAGGATTCGACTAATACCTTGTGTAAAACTACTAGATGGTGAATTTGTTATATATTTTTTTAGTTGCTTAGAAGTTAGAAGAATATCTCACTTAAAACAACAAATTTTCTACGAAAGATAATTTTTGTAGTTTCGTAAGCTTTTATTACTCTAGAACTATTTGCGATAAATGCAACAATCTTATCTTCCATTATGCCAAAATCGCAATGACGCAGTATCAGCTAGTCGAAGTTCTGTTTGAAAATTTAATATGCTCAACAATAGTTTACATAATTACGGAGAGAGTTGAAATAATTACCGTTTTTTACAAAATAAGTACAGCAACCATGCAGAAAATGTATTCAATGGTCAACATCTGCATAAGTTTGTGATAGAAAGTACGCTTTGTAGTTAGTGGAAAGTTCCGAGAAACTAACTCGATCGGTGGCGAACAAGAAACGGAACGCTCAATATGAACTTCCGGTAAGAAATGAAGCTGTTGAGGTTGCAGTTTTCGGACCAGTTGCTGCAGACCTAACTTTGTGCACGAGAAAATTGGCTACTGTTACTAGCATCGGTAGAACGACTAAGATTCGCCTAATCCTGCAAAGTTATAAATTTCACAACTACAAAATTCAATGAATACACAAATTGAATGAAGATTATCATGATAGGAGTTTTATAAACTCCTTTTAACATCTGTTTCTCTGACAAGTGTATATTATTTTTAAACTAAATTGTAAATCGTCATAGCTTTCGCTATTGGTCGAATGCTAATCCAAAAGTCTTCCACTTAAACGCCTCAAAAATGAATTTAAAGTATGGGCAGGTATTTTCAGGGTCTGTCTGTCTATTTTGTTTAATGGTAATCTGAAAGGTAAACCTTATTTTAAATTACTAATAGATCTTTTCCGTCTAACGCTCGTTGATATTATTGACAATGATGGCCGTTATGGGAGACCATTTGATGTTCTAACAAGATGGAGCCCTTCTACAACATCATTCACGAAATGTTAATGAATTTTGGAACAGGATGGAGATTGAACAAAGATGTGCTTGCCGAGTAGATTTCCAATAATTCCCCTTGATTTTTTCTGTAAAACCATTTGAAGACAGAAATCTATTCAATGGAACCGGATTTCGGGGATGATGCAACATTGTGTTGCAGGGGAATACCGTCAAATTACACAACAAATGCTTCCAAATGTAAGGACTAATTTTTAACAGAACATATAATAATATATTACATCGTATAGAAGCTGTAGTAGACATTTTTTCATTGAATTTATTGATAAATTAATTTTAAAGTTTAACAATAATTGTACTATCTAAATAAATAAAAAGTGCTTTTACAACTTAAATTTTGAATATCTTGAAAACAAATCGATATAGTTTAATACTTTTGTTGTATTCTTTCGTTGTATTGTATTTTATTTATATTTAAAAGAGGAAGATCTATCAAATGAGGTATCACTTTAAAATTAAGATTTTATAGGTTGCGGACACAGAACTATGCAATGAAGGAATTTGCAGGATAGATTTATTACAAGAATCCCCCTGGAACGTGAAGTCGATGTGTCTGAGTATTTTAAAAATAATCAAATTAACCTGGCTGCTTCTTTTTTAATGACCCACCTTGTATAATCTCATACAAAAATCGTGAATATCCAGAAACTTTGCACATACATTACATTAATAACCATTAGTAACATGGAATGAGAGTATGTATTCCCTTGTGATATGATGTATTGACCCAGGTTGTGGAGACTATGTGAACTAACTTTTTGGGGACTAAAACAACTCATCTCACTAACGAAACCACAAAGGTAATACGTAGATCCCTTATCAGAGGACATTATGTTAATAGCTTTTACACTTGAAATTTGTATGGAAGTTTTTTTGGTATACGGGGTGAATTCTTCAATAGATTTCACTCGTAATGGTAAAAATCAAAAACTGTTTTCAAGCAAAAAAATTTAGTTTGTTGCAATATATTTTAATTGATTATTTCACTCAGAAATTATTAACCAACGAAACTACTACAATTTTTAAATTTGGACCAATGACAGCAATATTATATCGATAAAATCCCTGAAACAGTTTTATCGCGATAAAATCATTCTTTATGTCAACTGTCACTTAATACGTTACTTTGACATTTCGTCGTTAAAGATATGTTTTTGTATTTAAATAATTTATTCGTGAAATATTCTCCGCAAATACCATTCGTGCTTGAAAATTTTACCTATAAATTTTTTCTCGAGCGATATTGCCAACAGTAATATTACTCGTGTAAATTGGTCACTTTATTATCAAAAATTAAATCCCTCGCGCTAAAGCGCTCGTGATTTAATTAGATAATAAAGTGGCCGATTTACACTCTTAATATTACTAGGCAATATCGCTCTCGAAAAAAATTTATCAATAAAATTTTAAGCACTTATGATATTACATACGATTATTTGGCTCTACAAACGAAGATTCCCTATTTCCTTTCTAAAAATGTAAAATCTTATTTATTAATGCTTACAAGATGCTTACAGATTTTAGGGAAATATCAATTTGAGTTTAAAAACATTTAGAATCAACTCCGTCAAGAAATATATAGTATAAACATATAAGAGAATGTTTTTCTTATACATATTTATATACAGGGTGGTCCAGATTTTAATACATTAATTTTGAGAGGCGATAGAGAATCGCAAAATAAGGGGACTTTTCTTAATAAACATACCTTGAAAAATGCACCATAACTTAGATACCGGGTGTTGAAGTTTCATTAAAAAAAACTATAATTAGCCTCGGTCACCGCCTGGCGGATTTAGTCAGAACCCTCGCCGTGTACCGCAGTTTCCTGGTTTTCAAAGTTTGTTATTACAAAAATGCAATTTTTTATGCGCAATCGTCATTTCAACGTATAAATAACGTGAGTAGTTTTTAAAATATCTAATTCCAGTATTAAGTTCAACGTCTTTGCTACCTATTTTATTTATGAAAACTTAAAAACCAGTAAACTGCGGTACACGGCGAGGGTTCTGACTAAATCCGCCAGGCGGTGACCGAGGCGAATTTAATATCTAAAGAAAGACAAAAGCCATCTTTTTCAAATTTGGCACACCGCCTTTTTATGTAAATCTGCATCTACTGTTCAAGTCAAAAATAGTATCAGAAAGGCATTGGCGCAGATATGGGGGTTACATATCCCCTTTCTAGAAATATGTAGTGCGCCACTGGATATTTTTGAAATAATTATTAAATTACTAAATGGCATTCTGAAGAAAAACGTCTTCTTGTAAAATTTTGATAGAACAAGCCGATTCCGATTTATTTACAGTTAAACACTTGTGTGCCGGCATAATAAAGGAGATAATAGCCCTCCAAATATGATTAAAAAATATGTTTTATTGATATTTAATAAAAAATTAACAAAAAACAGAACGAAAGAAATTCACATATTATTATGTATTTACAATAAATTTTCAAAGTGCCATCTTTCGGCTTCAATACACTTTTGAGTTAATTGCCGCCAATATTTGAAGTCGATTTTCGCGTAAGTCGGGTTTCTTTTTTTCTTTTCTGTGTGCTTACATGAGTGATTATAACATATACGGCCTCGTTTTTATTAGAACAAAGAAGCTGTATGGAATAATTTCTTATCGGGCTTTTTGTTCGAAGAAGACGTACAGACGATTCAGTTGTAGACCATTTGTTCTACCAAGCGGACGTGTCCTAGTGCAGTTATAACAAAGTAGTTTTAGTAGTGAACCTCGAAGCCAGTGGGTGTGTCAAGGAACAGTTTGGTGATAATAGGAGTGTGCTGTTCGCGGATGATAATTACCAATAGGTCTGAGACTGCGGCTAATGCATTTTGCTTATTGTTCTTGAATTATGATTTGCTTTTAATTTGCAACTGCTTATACATTTTATTTACAGCTTGTATGTTACTGGAAACGTTGTCGACACGTTTCCTCCCTTGTTTCTTTAAGCTTATGCATTATACAGTCCTCAGTTCACTAGCAGTAATGTAACTGTGTATGTGTACTTTCTAACTGTGCATGTTATTTTGATGTATTGTTTATTTATTTAGGTATACAGTCCTCAGTTCACTAGCAGTAATGTAACTGTGTATGGGTACTTTCTAAATGTGCATGTTATTTTGATGGGTTTATTTATTGTTTTGTGCTGAGAGCAAATGGCCTCTGAATGCTCGCCGGTTTATTTATTGTTTTGTGCTGAGAGCAAATGGCCTCTGGCTGCTCGCCGGTTTATTTATTTAACTTTTGCTGAGAGTGGAGCCTATGGCCGCTCGCCTGTTTATTTTTTAGGATGTGGCATAGCCTCCCTGAATTTGAGGGTGTTGAGAGCGAGAGATAACCTCACCGAGTGGGCATGGACACCTCATACCTTGATTAGCCATAGTCGCCACATGTTTGGCCTAGCCTCCTTGAATTTGAGGGTGTTGAGAGCGAGAGATAACGTCACCAAGTGGGCATGGACACCTCATATCTTGATTAGCCATAGACGCCACATGATTGACCTCTAACCGCCGGTGTCCATCCAGTTACCGTTTGATTAAGCTATATATGTGTATAAATGCATATAGATGCATATATGCGTATGTATCGATAACCTAACTGAATATACTAACTTGTACTGCTTTTGCAGAATATCCAGTCCATGGTAAGCCAATGAAGATTCACCTGTGATGCAGTGCCTGCCTACTGGAACCTCACAACTTTAGTTTATAATTCAGTCCAGATCAATGTTGTAATATGATAGCTGATTTGTTTCTGCTGCTATTACCAATAAAATTGTATTTTTATTCAGTTCAGTTGTTTTATTCTTCATGCAATTAATATAGCCCAGTAAAATATATTTTACCCTTACAGTTTATTAAGAAAAGTCCCCTTATTTTGCGATTCTCTATCGCCTCTCAAAATTAATGTATTAAAATCTGGAAAATGTTTGATATTATAACGATAAAGCCAAAGTTGTTAGTATAACATAGTTTTGACTATCAAGGGTTCATTAGAAGCCGCTTACGGTATACAATTTCATTCATTAAATGCAGTTGGCCGAAAGCCCCCCGGCATCTGATTGAAAATCAGACATCTCCCCCCCCCCTGGGAACGTGGGTTAAAATTCAACCAACTGCTTAGATATTAAATGTATAGGAATTTATCGCAGATGGAGATGCTCAAAGCACTTCTTTGTGTATATTTAGTGTATATTATTTGCAAAATTTTGATTTTCTTCCTCCCGCACTGATTCTTTTTTTCTTTTCTTTTGCATGATGGAAAAACACAGATTTTTTTTATTATCCTGCTATAGAACTACAAAATCCTATTATATCCTATAATAATATAATTTAGTACAGGCGAGCTTATCTATTCTATACATACATATTATATTTTAGGAGTTTTTATGAATAGAACACGGACAAATCGCGAGAATATTCCTAGAACCCCATAGTGTGTATAACAATATATTGCACTCGTAGTTGTGATGTGATTTTAATTAAAGCATTTATATAAACCTTGTTCTTGATAAAGTTTGTAAAAGGAAAAAAGTATTTTAGACTCGTGCTATACGCTATATTAACTAATTTATTTTCTCGAAAAGTTATACAACTTTGTTCGTAGCAAAGCGCCTTAGGTTTACATGACACTTAACGTTATGTTTTTATTTAGTTAATATCTAATAATCCGCTTAAATAAAATAAAATTTCTTTAAAAATGTACTGAGTGAAGTGATTTTTATTTACTCCAGTAATAATACAATTTTATTAAGAATTTCTTAGATAACAGAACACAATAACTACATACAAGTAATAATAAAGAAAAGAATACACATAGTTTTAAATAAATCCTTTCACATTTGTATAACAAAATTAAATACTGAACTTAAAAATCACTCTCAACCCATAAAACTACTTTGTATTGCAGGTGTTCTTCATGTAACAAATTTCATATAACATAATTTATTGTGCAATAAGGTACCTAATCATTGTAAATCTTTTAAGTTACTTAAGCTTAAAATGAACATCAAAAATTATGCCTCGAATTATGCATACTTACATAATAAGTTATTTTAGTTTGAAGTAGCTATATTTCAATTATCTTCACTCACACGATATTTTATTGCAATAGTATCTATGACGGACTAATAATTTAAGCAATTCTCACTGACGTTATTGAATGGGGCTGAAATTTCCGTCAATATTTTATTCTTTTTCATTCCTTTCTGCAGCACAATATAAGCTTGTTGATTTTTTATAATACTTCTGCGCTTAAGTGTTATTAATATTATTGTTGAATTAGTATTATATACCGCAAAAAAAGCAAGTTTAGCGGAATTAGATTAAGGTCACTCAAGAGAATTTTTTGCATTATCCCTAAACCCTGAAGTCCATAAATATTTTAGTGGATCTTCCACTGCCATAAGCAGGTTAAGTTGAAACTGTTATATTCTGCGACAACTTTACGGAATGAGGACAAAAAAGATCGGTTTGTGTATTTAGTGTTGTGCAAAGGATCATTTAGTGGTTGTTTTTATTTTATCGCTGCAGAGACTGAAAACAAGGGACTGCCTCTTCGCTTTGGTGGTCAACCGAAGTGTGCGATACAACTGTGTTGCATATTTACGGGTAGGTTATTCACAAAATCTGGGTCATGTATTATGACAACTTTTCTTTTCATAATACGAACAATGCATGTAAATGCATCTTTCTCTTTTCTGTATTTTAATGTGTGTCTCCTACCCGCAATAATTCCTGTTTCTAAAATGAATTTTTCTTGTTCTTAATAATAATTATTGCAAACAAAAAATATTTATAACGATTGAAAAACTATCTCTACCTAAAGCGGCCTTTCTTTGCTATTTTAAAATGAGCTGCGTGATGACAAACAATAGTGAACTATGTATACCTATTGTAAAAACCTCAAGATTGTGCACCAATTGGTAATATTAATGTTTTTCTTGGTCAACTGACTAATCTAAGATTTATTAATCAGCAGTTCGAAAATGTTGATATTCTCTCAAATTGTGAAGAACTTAATGATGGTTGCAGTCTAGTGTGTACAGGGTGTCCCAAAGTTGATGTTTCGGGACTATATCTAGAGAATGAAAAAAGTTATTACAAAACCGTTTACGTGGTTTAATTATGTTCGCATCAAGTTCTCGATATCTTACCACGTAGTCCGTCTCTGTCCATCAGCCATGCACTGCTTTTAAAGCCTATACATAAAACCACTCTTACCCCCGCTCTGCCCTATCTGTCTCCACCGCGTGGTCCTCATTCGTTTTCAGTGCATCAGCCGTGCAACATCGTTTGAGATTTCACGTGAGTATTACAAAAATAGTTAACCTGTTGTAGATAAACATGGGAAAGCATAAGAAAGATAGGAGTAGAGACCGGTCCTCTGAGAGGCATAGGGACCTAGTTAAGAGACTTGAATTGTTAGAAAAGGAATTAAATAAAGCAAAGCAAAGAGAAGCAGGAGTATCACGGCGCCGCAGGTCGAGGTCTAGGTCTACGATGCGGTCGGCACGGACCTTGAGCCGTGACAGGGTACGACAGAGCAGAGTAGAACAGGGTGATCGCAATCCGAGTGATGCGTCATTGAGATGTATTGGTGGTTACGGACTGCGTGGCGTGTCACCGAAAAGCAATTATTCAGGTGGTCGTAGCCCGAGGGGTGCGTCGCCAACTAAGAGTTCGAAAGGCTACAGTCCGAGTGAAGTAGATTTCGGAGATAATTATAGTCAATACACACGAAGACTAGGTAGTCATAGCCCGCGTGGTATGTTGCCCCATACTATAACAAGTGAAAGTGTATTAGGCACGACTGATGCAAGGTCAGGTAGTCAATCTCCGATAACCAGAGCAAATCAAAATTGCCCCGAGGACATTTTGGTAATAAATAACGAAATAGACCTCTCAGAGGAGACGCTAAGGATTTTAGGTGAAGACCCAAATAAAAATAAGGTCCCAGAATTTAAGCTTCATGATACTTTAGCCTCAATTTGGCAACATAATATAACCCAGGGGATACCTAAAGGTGACATTGAACCATTATGGCATAAGCATGTTATATCCCCGCAAAACTGTAATTTTGACCCTCCAAAAATAAATCCAGAGGTCAAGGCACACATGTCAGGACCCCACCTTACAAGGGATAATGCACAATGGCAGTTTCAGTCTGAACTAGGCAAAGGCTTAAATGCATTAGGTAAAGCACTGAACGCTGTACTAAGCGAGGATGTAACCTTACCGAAACCCCTCAAGGATAAAATTTTACCAGATATGGTGGAGGCTGGAAAGATCTTTACTAATTTATTTAGTAACATATCCCAGAATAGGCGCCGGTTAATATTACCCAGCTTGGATAAACAGGTCCAGGAATTAGTAGAAAAAACTCCACCGGGAGAATACTTATTTGGGCCAGATTTAGGTGAAAAGACACAGCAACTTAAATCTGTCGTGAGACTTGGTACTCACTTGCGCCCTACAACAGGGCATCCCAAATTTATCCGCCAGGCAAGCTCGGCAGCATGTACTTTCAAAAAAGGAGGGGGGACAACACATGTTAATAAAGCAAGTTCCTCGACGCATTTAAACAGGAGACGCCCAATGTATCCCAGGAGGGAGATGCAATCACAAAAAGGGCGACCCTCCAGGGGGGACAAGTATTATCCGACCCAGAAAATGCGTTAGAGGTAAGTAACATCCTTGTTACGGGGAGGCTAGGTAAATTTTACAATCAGTGGCATGTAATAACTCAGGACCCTGTTATTTTGTCATGGATAAAAGGATATAAAATTCCTTTTACACAAAAACCATTTCAAACTAATTCTATTACAAATTTAAAATTTTCTAAAACAGAGGATAACCAGCTTACAAGGGCAATCGGTGAATTGCAGAGCTGCGGGGCAATAGTCAGGTGTAGGGTTTTACCTGATCAGTTTCTTTCTAATTTTTTCTTGGCCGACAAAGCCAATGGAAAGAAAAGATTCATTCTAAACCTTAAGGGCCTCAACAAGTTTATTGAGGCTCAGCATTTCAAAATGGAGGACCATAGGACTGCATTAAGGTTGTTAACCAAAAACAATTACATGGCAACAATCGACCTTAAGGACACTTACTTCCTAGTACCGATTGACCCAAGTTATAGAAAATATTTAAGATTTGAATATAAAAACGTATTATACGAATTTACATGCCTTCCCTTTGGACTGGCGATAGCCCCATATACTTTTACAAAGTTACTAAAACCGGTAATGGCTAGGATTCGATCATTGGGGATAACATGTGTAAATTACTTGGATGATTTTTTATTAATTGAGGAATCATTTGAAAAGTGTTTAGAAAATGTTAATGTTGTGACAAATACATTAGAATCACTGGGCTTCATAATTAACAGAGAGAAAAGTGCTTTAACTCCTAGCACTACTTGTAGGTTTTTGGGGTTTTGCTTTAATACTGTAGAGCAATCAATCAAACTGCCACCGGAGAAAAAACAAAACATTAAAAAGCAAAGTTTAGTCTTTAGTAACAAGGTTAGCTGTAAAATTCGTGACCTAGCAAAATTCATAGGGGTGCTCATATCGAGCTGCCCTGCAGTTAAATATGGATGGCTCTATACTAAGGCGTTTGAACGTGAAAAACATCTGGCCCTTCAGAGAGTTAATAATAATTTCGAAGCTGAAATGGTGCTTCCCAAACATTTGAAAGCAGACTTTCTTTGGTGGGAGCAGAACATCTTGGGTTCACAGAACGATGTTATAAAAAACACGTTCAAAATTGAAATTTTTACTGATAGCAGTTTATCAGGATGGGGGGCATGCTGTGGCAAAGACAAAACATATGGTTTTTGGTCAGATCAAGAAAAAACTTATCATATAAACATTTTAGAACTGCAAGCAGTCTTCTACGGCCTTAAATGTTTTGCGCGTAACGAAGAAAACTGCTGTTTTTGGTAAGATGTGATAATACTACTGCGATTTCATACGTTAATAAAATGGGAAGTATCCGTTATCAGAAATTAAACATGTTAACGAGACAACTGTGGCAATGGTGTGAAGCACGAAATATCTGGTTAGTGGCATCATATATTTGTTCTAAAGATAACTTTGAAGCCGATCACGAATCCAGACGAGTCAATGAGGACACCGAATGGGAGCTATCCGCAGATGCGTTCGACCTTATAGTAGGACACCTGGGATCACCGGAAATAGACCTCTTCGCCTCGAAAATTAATAAAAAATGCCATGTGTATATATCTTGGCACAGGGACCCTGAAAGTTTTAGGGTGGACGCATTCACCATTTCTTGGTATGGCTGGTACTTCTACGCGTTCCCTCCATTTAGTTTAATATTACGAATCTTGCAAAAAATTATCCTAGACAAAGCAACAGGAATTCTGGTGGTACCACATTGGCCAAACCAGCCATGGTACCCGTTATTTTCAAAACTGACCTTAGAGAAAATATTCATTGTACCCTGTGCTAATTTATTAAAATCTCCTTTCAGGAAAACACACCCACTAGCAGACAATCTTACCCTGGTTGCCGCCAAATTATCGTACAAAGCTTTACCAGGAAAGACGTTCCAGGAGCTGCAATAAACACAATACTCTCATCTATAACAGAGTCCACAATGAAGCAGTACGAATCTACTTACCGGATATGGTGGGAGTACTGCAGCAAAAAGGGTATGGATATATTTGAGGCATCTGTTACCGAGGTAATCACCTTTTTACAAACGCTTTATGATAAGGGGAACCATCGTTTCGGTACCTTCAACTCACACAGATCTGCCCTCGCGCTCATCTTAGGATGCGAGCTGGGCGCCAACCCCCTTATGAAGAGATTTTTAAAAGGGATTTCGCGCATGCGCCCTGCAAAACCCCGTTATAATAATACCTGGGACCCCCAACCCTTGTTATCTTTTATTGTATCTTTGGGAAGCTCTTTAGGCTTGCGTCTGCTATCCCTAAAGCTGGTAACATTGCTAGCCTTAGTAGGTAAAGAATGAGAGTTTTGAGCCACCCCCCACCACTTTTTGCACCCCCCACTCCTCCCCCCACCACTTTAGCCCCGCCCCCTTTAGCCCCCGCCCCCTCCCCACTCCAGACACGCCCCCTCCCCCCACTCCAGACACGCCCCCTCCCCCACCACTTTGGCACCCCCCACCACTTTGGCACCCCCCACCACTTTTTGCACCCCCCACTCCAGCACCCCCACCACTTTTGATCCATTAACCTTGACCTCTCATGACCTTTGGCACCCCCCACCACTTTTGATCCATTAACCTTGACCTCTCATGACCTTTGGCACCCCCCACCACTTTTGATCCATTAACCTTGACCTCTCATGACCTTTGCACCCCCCACCACTTTTGATCCATTAACCTTGACCTCTCATGACCTTTGCACCCCCCACCACTTTTGATCCATTGACCTCTCATGACCTTTGCACCCCCCACCACTTTTGATCCATTAACCTCTCATGACCTTTGCACCCCCCACCACTTTTGATCCATTGACCTTAACCTTTGCACCCCCCACCACTTTTGATCCATTGACCTCTCATGACCTTTGAGCACCCCCCACCACTTTGACACCCCCCTCCACTTTTTCGCCATAAATGGGTGGGGGCATACAGTAAATTCTATAAATTGGTGGCACAGTCCAAGAAAGTTTTGAACTAATCCTTTAAATTGAATCAAAGCAGTGTTATTCACACTATGCCCATGTGCACCTGGCTGTGCGTCATATGTAGAAGTATATTAGAAGAATACCACTCAGATAAAAATATCAAAGTGTATACCTGCTGTGATAATTGCGAACTACCTGGTAGGAAAGCGCCGGCTGCATAATTGGTATGGATATCATGGTGGAATGTCCAAAGTGTCTAATAATGGAATTGAAAAACAAGCATATTAATGGAAAACAATTGTGTGATTTTACGGACGAAGAAATAAAGAAGTTTCCACTGCAATATTTGACTGAAGCAGTTTCTCCAGTTGAACTCCTCTTTGCATGGCCCAAATTACCGAGGGAGTACAGAGACAAGTTTGAATTACAAGTACAATTGCCCTGCTTTGTGCATTTTAACCGTCCAGAATGGCGAACACATGTCGACGGCCCACCACCCAGGCAATCCAAATGCCACGTCTGTAAATGGGGGCTACAAAAATGTTTAATTTTAAGTTAAGAATATAATAATTTTGAATAAAAACAATTACAAATGAATATGTTTTTGATTTTAAATACGAGTAAGTAAATACAATTCAAGAAAAGTGTTCGCCCTCCCATAAATCGATGAGCCGCCACTGAGAACAAGAAACCAGGTTATGATCTGAATCGAGATAGATGTCCTATATAATATTTAACAGTTAGTTTTATCTCGACCGAGGTCAATGCATTTATTATTATTAACTGATAAGTACGCGCAATTTAGATCGTTGGGTGCATCGCTTTTAAAAATGGTATAGGCAACCAACTATAACCCACAGTTTGAGACATATTGTAGGTTGAAATAAACAGTGTTTAAATATTTTAAAAAATTTCATTTCATAAAGCCATTTATTATTTTAATGTAACAATTGCAAAATTATAAAAATGTACAAAGGTGAGAATGCACTATTGTCATAGAAATTTCGTACATTTCATTAAAGACAAGTAACAATTATATTATTAAAATGCACAAAAGATGAGAATGCACTATCACTCAGTTTTTTTTGGAAGTGAAAACATTTGCAGCACATATTTCAAATTGTCCAACGCCCCATCAATCTCAGATTGTTCTTTTCTGGATTCCTCGAGCAAATTGGTGATTTTTTCGTGTTGCCTCTCCAAGTTCTGGATTTCTGCAGAGATTACGGTCTTCCGGTGACGAAGTTGGGCAGCACATTTCCCGGATTCGGCCACAAGTGAACGATTTATGGCAGACAGAAATGAGTTCTTTGCCTTCTCAATGGCTCTTCTACTAACAGCACGTTTGCTTTTAATTTTGCCGACGAAAGTATATCTACTGACGAAACTGCTAAATAGAAAGTTTTCTTCGGTTTCCGTAGTTTCATCAGGCTGTTCCACTTCCGGTTCCTGATAAGTTGGGGTAGCATTCATTGGTCGAAGCTCCGAAAAACTACCCTTAGTTACTAGCAAATCGGAATCTACTGATTCTGCAGTGTGCAGGGTATTTAGTTTTTGATTAACTCTAGCCTCGAACGATAGGCTTTGATTTAATTCCGAGGGGGTTGCGGCCCAGAATTGAGACATTTTTTACGCTTTTTTTACCACTTTTACGAACAGAACGAAAGACTAGAACTGATGCATTTTACGACAAGACAATACATTAAATACATAATCAAATTGCTGAAATTGCAAGGGACAGTAAAGGCATTGATTCCTTAGTGAATTAGAAAAACTTTGTTGACTGATAAATTTCTTATCGGTCGCTGTATACATTTGAAATAAACTGCAAGTCAGCAAGTGGAATACCCTCTGCCTGGTGTCATATGGTGTGTGCGTAGTTTAAGCTTATCTTATTTCTTGATGTGGTCTCTGGAATAGCGCTTATAATAAAGTACTCATTGTTAATAGGTGGATAGGAAATTTTATGCTGAATAAAGATGACACAAATTCCTTGTATTGCAAGCGTTATTATTATGTCTTGATAAAAAAACATTAATTACCGAGATTAAAATTGCAACCGAAATGAACTACACAAATTCCTTGCATTGCAAGCATTATTATTATGTCTTGATAAAAAAAAAACATTAATTACCGAGATTAAAAGTGCAACCAAAATGAACTGAATAATAATAATAGTCATTTATTAGTCAAATTAATTTAATTAAAAAACCCAATCTCATTTGAGTGTATAAAAAGGAAAGTGTTTAGGATTAGACCTTCATTGACGGAAGTAAGCTGGACAATGGAATGTCCTCAGTGTCGAACACGGTTTTCTGCAAAAAGGAGTTTAACACGTCATCTTCGTGAGAGTTGTGTATACAGACAACGTAATCCACCAAAAAAAATTAAACTAAATAATTCACAAAACGATGAATTAAATCAGCCTGGTACGTCTTCGAGCACAAATGAGGTTATTTGCCCAGTGTGTTGTGAAAAAATACCGAAATCTAAATTAGCGGGTCATATGAGAAGTTTTACCCACAAAAAAGTGATTGATAAGGGTGAAGGGGTTGAAAAATTGCAAAGTGCATTTAAGAATCGAATTGCGAGTTACCGATTTTCTTCAAAGAAACATTATACCGATATTCCTCAGTTTTTCGAAGACAAGAAGAAAAGTTTTCTCAGTGATTGAGGAATATGTTCAAAAATTCTTCAGCTTAAAAATTAATGTGGAATTATTTGGTCTATATGTCATAGAGGAAAAACAATTATCTGACATAAAATCGTTCAATACCAATAATCGAATTATAACACACTCAACTGATTTGATGAATGTGTATAATGATTTTAAAGAGGTGATTTTGGAAAAAGCATTAACTTTTCAGGAACGCGATTCAGGTAATATATCAATTATTTTACTTGTTTTGTTTAAAATAATACTTATTATTGTAGGATGGGCTATAAAGCATCTTAGTTTTCTTGAAGTCAATATCAACAAATACAATCCGTTATTTGCATCATCGTACATTAAATTGCTAAAACAAATAGAAAACAAAAAAGCTGTTTTAAATATTCAAAATAAGGATGAAATGTGCATGGCCTGGAGCGTGATCGCTGCAATATTTCCACCCAATGGGAAACCTTATAGAACGTCATCCTATGAACACTACTCTACATTGCTGAATTTTGAAGGTATTGATTTCCCAGTTAAATTGAAAGACATAACTAAATTTGAAAAGTTAAATAATATTTCTATAAATGTATTCGGGGTGAATAATCAATACAAAGATGGTAAAATGGTTAGTGAAATTGTAGGCCCTTTACATTTTACATCTCTTCGTCAAAATACACATGTAAACTTGTTACTTGTGACGGATGCTGAAGGGAATAGCCATTACACACTTATTAAGGATTTGTCGCGACTAGTATCTAGCCAAAGATCTAAACATCACGGTCAAAATTATATTTGTGATGGCTGTCTTCAATTTTTTAGATCTCCTGAGAAATTATGCCACCATGAAAGGTTTGACTGTAATCACATATGTACGGTATTACCAAACCCTGATCTACAAATTAATAAATGTGGTGAAACAATTGCTGGAAATATATTAAAATTTGTGAACATTGAGAAACAGTTACCGCTTCCATTCGTGATATATGCGGATTTTGAAAGTTTATTAAAGCCAATCCACCATAATGAACCTTGCGACAGTGAATCATTCACAGTTAAAACATATGAACATGAGCCGTATTCATTCTGTTTTTATATAAAATGCAACTTTGATGAGAGACTTTCAAAACTTGAATATTATCGAGGCATTGATGCCGCTGGCGTTTTTACTAAACGATTAGAACAAAATGTTTTAGAAATATATAGAAAGTACTTAAAAAATATTGTAGAAATGAAACCATTAACTGAACAAGAGCAACAATTTTTCAATGATAGTCCGTTATGTCATATTTGTGATAAACCTTTTGAGGCAGATGAGGTAAAAGTTCGCGATCACTGCCACCTTACAGGCAATTTTCGTGGACCTGCGCACTCTACGTGTAATTTACAGTTTAAAATACCTACATTTCTACCGGTTTATCTGCACAATTTATCTAATTACGACTCACACCTATTTTTAAAAAAACTAGCCCTAAAGAAAGAGAAAATACAGGTTGTTGCACAAACCAAAGAAAAATACATTACATTTTCCAAATTCATTTTAGTAGATAAGTCAGACGATGAAAAGCCTAAGAATATTTATATGAAATTAAGGTTTGTGGACTCGTTTCGGTTTTTACCAGCTTCTTTAGATAAATTAAGTCAAACGTTAGAACCACATCAATGCCACGAGGTTAAAAAATTTTACAATAATGAAACACAGTTCAATTTATTAAGACGCAAAGGTGTTTTTCCATATTCTTACGTGGATTCGTTAGAAAAACTGGATGAGACTAAATTACCAACACAGGACCAGTTTTTTAATATTTTGAGTGGTGAATCAATTTCTCAGGATGATTATAATCGTGCTTGTGATGTGTGGCTAAATTTTAATTGTCAAACTCTCGGTGAATATTCTGATATTTACTTAGTGTCTGATGTTTTAATACTAGCCGATATTTTTGAAAATTTTAGACAGATCTGCTTACAGACATATAAATTAGATCCAGCGCAATATTTAACAGCACCATCATTCAGTTGGGATGCCATGTTGCGAAAAACTCGTGTCGAACTCCAACTCTTAACTGAAATTGATCAGTTGCATTTCTTTAGAAAAGGTATACGTGGTGGTATAAGTCAATGTAGTAACAGGAAAGCTATAGCAAACAATCCGTTAATTGAAAATTATAATCCTTCAGAACCGACTTCATATATATTATACCTAGACGCAACCAATTTGTACGGTTGTTCAATGAGTCAACATCTGCCTAAGGGTGACTTTAGATGGCTAGAAGATTATGAAATTGATAACTTTGATTGCACTACAATAAGTGACGAGTCGCCAAAAGGTTATGTATTAGAAGTCGATTTAGAATACCCACAATATTTGCATGATAAACATAATGATTTACCGTTTTGTCCTGAAAACATCATACCTCCTAACTCAAAAGATCCAAAATTGATTCTTAATTTGCAAGATAAACAGAGATATATTATTCATTATCGAAATTTAAAACAATGTTTGGAACACGGATTAATACTCACAAAAATACATAAAGTCATTGAATTTTCACAATCTGCATGGTTGAAGCCCTATATTGACTTAACCACTAGACTTAGAAATGCTTCTAGAAATGCATTTGAACGAGATCTCTTCAAATTTATTATAAATTCTATTTTTGGAAAAACAATGGAAAATGTTGATAAAAGGGTTGATGTGAGGTTAATGTCACATTGGGAAAATAGAATAGGTAGCGTAGGTGCTGAACAGCTTATTGCACAACCAAATTTCAAATCTTGTTCAGTATTTACTGAAAATTTAGTAGCAGTTCAAATGGCCCCTTTAAAAGTTTATTACGATAAGCCACTTTACATAGGTTTCACCATTTTAGACATATCTAAAACTGTAATGTATAACTTTTTTTATAATTTTATAAAGAAGAAATATAACGATAACGTTTCTCTCTGTTACACTGACACAGACTCATTAATTTTAGAAATTTATACTAATAATGTTTATGATGATATTAAAGAAAATATTGAACTGTTTGACACTTCAAATTATTCTTATCCTAATGTCCATAATATTCCAAAAACACAGTCGGTCATAGGTAAATTAAAAGATGAGTATGCAGGCATCCCAATCGAAAGCTTTTTCGGCACTGGTGCGAAAGCTTACTGCGTTAAAGCAAATGATGTAAAAAAGAAAGCCAAAGGTATATCAAAAAGCGTTATAAAGAAGCAATTACACTTGATTGACTATAAACAAATTGTAGAAGACGGTGGATTAATATACCGTAAAATGTATGTATTCTCTTCACACCTTCACACGGTATATACTGAACTGAAAAACAAAGTTGCACTGTCAGCACGAGATGATAAGCGATATGTTATACCCGGGAGTACAAAAACTTTAGCATGGGGTCATTACTCCATCAATAATGAATACAATAACGCTGACCAAAATGATAATTTAACATGTCTTTTGTCACTAGCTGATAAAATAATTGAAATGGAAAATCAAGGTTTTGAATTTGATGAAAGTTTATTATAACCTTTTATAATTGTGTATGTTGTATAATGTTCATTTAATAAAATATTTATTATACGAATTTGTGTTTTTCTTTAATAATTCTTATGCAAATATTCAGTTAAAATCCTCTACAACTGTTTAAGAATCAGGGGGAGTATGGGTATAGGATGAATAATAAATAACGAAACAATAGTGTTCAATACGTTTTTATTGCTCATTTTGTAAATATTCATAAGTTATTAGGCGCAATGTTTTTGGTTGAGTGACAATGGGTTGATTAAGACGTTTATTATATTTTTGTTGGCGACAGCAATTTTCAAAACTCACAGGACCAAAATTGCAGTCAATCAATACACCACTTTTTAAATGTAAAGCCTTTCTAACCACTACACAATCAAAACAATGCAACAATGCAAACATTTGATGTCTCAGAGGTTGTTCCACTGTTATATTAATAAATTCTATAACTTGTATGTTGTATTTCCTGTGATTGAACACGTTGAAAACCTCATTGTTGTAGGAAGATGATACTGGATCGAGTTGCCATTCAGATTTAACGCATTTTTGACTAAATTCACTATTAAAGTAAAATACATCCACGTCTTGAAAGGTGTTTGTTAAGTTCAATAGGTAACTCATAAAACCACCAGCTATTACCCAACGTTGTCCTGGTAAACTTTCCAACACTTGATATACGTCAGGGAATTTTTCTTTTATTTGTTTCACCAATTCATAGTTCGTTGTGCAATAACTTAATACTGGATCTATGCACATCTTTCTTGAGCAATAGTCTGTTTTTTTCGAGTTGTTTACGTATACACCTTATATACTATTTCAGGTTAGGTGGGAGGCATACTGAGCTTGCAATAAACTCACAAAGATTATTAAAATGTTCACTTGATAAGGATTGTGCAAACGTGAGCTAATAAAATTGTTATGTTGCAGTATTTTTTAGGTGGGGGTGGATAGGTGGGAATTTCATTATAAATACGAGTCCGTCACTACAGTCAATTATCATTAGAATATTAAGTTTATTAAAATGTGGATGTCGTACGTAGAAGAAATCAAAGTTGTTGATTTAGAAAGTGGTGTAAAACATTTAAGTCAACAATTTTCAAATATGCAGTTCGATGCTGAACACGAAGCGATCTATGGAATGGGTAAATTCTTCACAGAAGACTATTGTACTGATCTGGCCAAAAAGTACAAACAAGCACGTGAAGTATGTGAAATGTTTTTGACAGATCTTATATGCGAGGAATGCCTTGTAGACGATCTAATCGAATTGGATTTAGAAAATGAACTCCATCAGCTAAAACGGTTTTTAAGACCAGACCTTGCAAACAGATTAAGGAGTGAAGACGATAGTGACGAGGGGATTTCTCTAAATTGAAATTATATTTGTTACTCTTTGGTGATAAAATAAAAACATAATTAATATTTATTGTTTTATTTCTAAACTCATGACATCATAAAATTTTCATACAGGTAATATACATTAGAAAGTGCACACATACACTTATCATTTGAATGAAAAAAACATTTTGCGCTGGATTTCAATAGAGGTGGTTGCTCTTCTAATTCCAAAACAGGTTGTGTAATAAATTGTCTGATGTATTTTGCCTTTTCTCCTCCTTTCACGTAAACGCACTCAGCAGATGTAGTCAAGTTCTTAATAATTTGCCCGAACATATGTAGTGGTGTAAACCCATCACTCCATTTAATGCAATGATGATTTCTTGTTAACCAGTAAGCTTGTTTTTGTAAGTCTGGTGAAAGCATCTCAAACGGATAAGGTGGCTTAAAAATATAATGACATACTTTCATCCCATCATAGCCAGCGAACTCCTTGACGATAAACTTGTTGTTTTCAGTTTTAAATCCTTGAAAATCGATAACGAGTTTCATATTTTTAAGCTTTCTCACTTTTAATAAGCAGAACTCTTCGCTGTGTTCTCTCAACTTACTCTCAACAGACTAATAATGTGCCTCGTTATATAGGTAAAAAAACTTGTCATGCGCAATTTTTAATGTTGACGAACGATTTTTGTTAACGGATTATATGTGTAATATTTCTCATGCAGTATGACACAATATGCATTAACATTTTTAGTAGGGGTGTCAGTCTCAAATTCTATTCTCATAACCACTGATCCAGTTTGCAAAGCTTCTTTTTGACGTGAACAATCAATATGAACTAGTGGTGCAATTGCATTGAATTCTATCGGGTTGAATATCGGTTGATTTATTTTATGTGGGTAATAGGATTGTTGAAAATCAGCAAACATTTTGTAGAGAGTTGCATATTTGTTACGTTTGAAGTCTAGTTGTAGATCACTATATGGGTATCTCTCAGAATTCAAGAAAATTCTTATGTTTTTTAGATCACAATTATCAAATTTGCTCATATCAGATGTAATTTTTCCTTTCTTATTTTTTTGAAGACCAAATAATGCATGTTTAGCAGTTTCAACTTTATTAGATGTCTTAGCATTCCACGTATGTTGGATTGTGTCAGGTATAGATTGATATTCAATTAATTCCCTGCTTCTAAATCTTAGAGGTAGATCAACGTTCTTACTTATAATTTTATTTAATCGTATTTGTTCTGACATGCTTACTGTCACATGTGGTACTCTCCATAATAATTTAGAAATGGTAATTTTTGGTTTTTCAGTTTCATCGCCACTTGTAACACTGTCTAAATCATTACTACTACGTATCAATACCAATTCTTGTCGCATATTAATTATAATTTTTTGAAAATCCTCAAAGAATCCAAGCAGAAAACTTAATGGAATGCAAACGTTGAAATCTCCATTTTCATCTGCTATAATTTTAGTTCCCTCACCTTTCATCTTTTTCGGGAACCACCCAGCATTTTGCATAAAAATACTCTCGTTTTCATTTAACGATAGATAATGAAACATAGTTGAAACCAAACCAACATTTCTTACTGAATCTATTACAACACCACCTAATTCATACTTAATTTCCCGAAACAAAAAAGCAATACCATTATTAATAAATTCCAATTTTTTAGCTGCAGTTCCATCATCTTTTGTTAATTTTCCTTCGATGTATAAATAGCTAGTGCACGGAGCAGTATAGGCATCTAAATCTTGAATGGTAATTCTTGTTTCATCATTATAATCTAGAGTTCCAGATGTATTGGGTTGATATGTATGATACTGATATTCTGCTACAGAATTGTCACTAAAAGGTTGTTCGGTAATATTTAACAATTCCATTATACTAACACTTCGAATCCAAGTGACCGTAAAAACTGTTTATTTTCCGATGTTAATCTGCTGAAAGTGTTTTTAGAACTGCGGATTTTCTTCTTACTGCTCCTTTTATAGTGATGCACAGGTGACCTCGAATTGAATATTAATACCATTTCCTTAGTGAATTGATTTTCTGAGATGCAAGCTAACTGTTCTAACTTCGTTTTGAAAATTGACGAGATTCCCCTCTTGATCAACTATTCTGATTGTAATGTTGTCAATGGTCTTGACGCTCACCGGGAAGTAATGAATAGTTGTGGGTGCTTCCACTATTTTATATCCAACTGGAACTGTTGGAAAAAACTGATGAATAATGTGGACAGGTTTTCCATTAAAGAAGGAACCAACCGCAATGTTACACTCGATACAGATGACATTCACTTTAGATATGCGTACGGTGTGATCAGAAATATGTTTCACATCAGCTTCCAACTCTCTGTTATCGAATCCTAATACTGAACCAATAGAATCGCTTCCTTTGAAATTTATTCTTCTATTCATCTTTATAGCTACTTTAGATGTATTCATATTCAAAGAAATCAAAATAACTGCACCTTCATCCAGTTCCTTTACTGCGTCCACTATGCTTTTTATGATATCAGAAAGCTCATAGCATCCCTCATCAATTTCGGCTGTATACCCATCATTCTCTCCCCACACAAATTTGTTGTTCCTATTGTCAATGTTTGGAATTGTATTATAAGTATCAAAGTGTGTCAATCCTATTTCGTAATCTATATCATCCTCTAAATATATGTGAGGATTCAAATCATAATCTAATTTAGATGAATTACCACTAAGAATTAAAGTCGGAGCCATATTAACACGTTGACAATTTATTAGTAAATGAATACATAACATTATTTACATTGATTATATAAAAAAATTAAACATAAGTGTCCACAAACATATGAGCTATTATTTTGTACAGAATCATAATTGTATTTTATTTTATTTGAGCTACCATCACTTAAAAAATATTTTATTAACTCTTCTGGGGGTCTTAAATTCCCATAACTATCAAAATAAACTATTTTTTGGTTTTGCTTGAAATATGCAATCCAGTGAGTTCCGTCTCCATCATTATCATCTAGATTTACTATCCCAGATTCATTTTTCTTTATTCCTTTTGGAAGTGTATCTTTCATGAAGACGCCTCGAAAATAAGGAATTTTAAGTTTTTTCGCAAATTTTATTAAATCTATATTAGTTAGTGGTCGGTGTGGTAGCTTTATTAGTTTTTTTTGTAAGTTTTAAGGTATAATCCTAAGCCTTTCTTTTCATGGGGGCCTAAATATAAACCCTTCCCTTTAGTGGTCTGTTCCATTGCTAAATTATGTCTCATTTGTTCTGCTATCACCTGGCGATTTGCTTTGGCATCGTTAACTGCTTTTGTAATACCTGCCACGCCTCCTCCCACAGCCCCTAATGCCCCCAAGAGAGGTAGCAGGAAAGGGAGAATGCCTCCTCTTTTTGGAGCGGGGATAACTCTTCGTCTAGGTTTTTTAGAGGGCGATTTTTTTTTTACTGCAAACTTCAAATTCATATTTCCACCTTTCTTCTTCCTTGGATTTCTTCTGCGCTTAAGCCCCATTCCCACTTTACTCTTTAGTTTCATTATTCCACCGACTCCCAGTGCAGCGAGTTTTTCACCAAAACCCGAATCAGGTGCTTTTACACGTTTAAATGCAATTTTGGCTAATTCCCTATCCGCTTGATTTCTTCTTTCAACGTCTTGAAATGTAGAATATGCTATATCGTGTTCTCTACACGCCTCGTCTAAAGGATTAATTCCGGTGTCGCCGCGTTGTAGACGTTTTGCAAGTTTGGTTCCCGGTCCACAATAATTATAACCAGGTATATGTAGTTCCACGGGAAGTTTATTTATTATGGTATTGATCAAACCACGTCCACTCTTTTTAAACTTTCTAGCACAAGTGAGCGGTGAACTTTTGCTCCGATCCATTATATATTGAATCGCACAGCTAAATGAATGTTATTTTGTGAACTCACTCTTTATATATAAAGCAGGAAACACTGATCTATCAGTTTGTAACGGTACTCTTTTTAAGAAAGTTCTGTTTTACGATAAGATTGATGTGAAAAATGCAAATTCAACAGCAAACAACAATTTTACCAATTGTAAATCATGATGAGATTTCAATGACGAACACTTTTCAAAAGCATGGTATTTTGTTCGGTGGACTGTCGAAACGAGGACTTTTGGTTGGAAGTTCTGGGTGTGGAAAAACAAATGTCATGCTCAGTTTATTGGAACATCCTAATGGTTTACGATTTGAAAATATTTATTTATATTCCAAATCCCTATATCAACCCAAATATGAATTTTTGAGACTTTTAATTAAACCTATGAATGAAATTGAATATTTTGAATATAATGATGGTGATGAAGTAATACCTCCTGAAGAAATAAAGTTAAATTCAGTGATCATATTCGACGATTTAGCGTCTTGCAATCAAAGCATCATCAAAAACTATTTTTGTTTCGGACGTCATAGAAACACTGACTGTTTTTATTTATGTCAGACTTATTCCTCTATTCCCAAACAACTGGTTAGAGATAATGCTAATCTTCTTATAATATTTCCACAGGATATGACCAATCTAAAACACATTTACGATGATCATGTAAACGTTGATATGCGTTTCCAAGATTTCAGAGAACTTTGTTCATTTTGTTGGGAAGATAAATACGGATTTGTTGTAATAGATAAAGATTGTGCTATCAACTCTGGAAGATATAGAAAAGGATTTGATAAATTCATTCATATATAAAGTGCGAACATTAAATACTACCAATCAGTCGCCATGGATAATCGTGTGGTTGCGGAGCTGTTAAAGGCGAGGAAGGCGCTAAAGCAAAAATATCACAACTTGAAGAATGATATTGCCGAATCACAGTTTTTGTTGGAGAAAAATTATAAACCGATAACACAACCGCTTAATGAAATAGTTTCAACTCTCAAAGTTCCTCCAAAATTAAATTTAAAAGAAGAATTAAAAGAAGAAAGCATCAGGGATAGTTTTAGACCAAGTACCCAACCACTACATGACTATTATCGTTTGACAGCTCCTATTGATTTGGGAGAGCAGACATTTGAGTTTGATTCAACTCAAAACCAACCCGAAATTGTTGAGAGTTTTTTTGATGAAACTTTTCCTTCGACAATAGCAGATAGTGAAACAGAACATCAGCGTTATTTAAGCCAGTTTAAAATACCACTACCTCGAGCGTATATTGAAGATAGAATTAATGATACTAAGGGAGATTTTGATGATACCTTTGGCGTTCACTTTGACCCATTTAGAAAAAGCTATGCAATTGGTGATTCATCCGTTGATTTTGAGGGAGCTAACTTCATCATTAATGGCGAATTTAAGTACATTGGTACACCAGGATTATATGAACTAATGTTCAAAAAACATCCAGCAGGTTATCGGCCAACAGATGTAGATCAATATATTGATATTATTAAAAGGACGAATACCCAGTTTTTAGGTTATGATCCTCAAAGAGGTCTATCTACATCAAATGCAAGTAAATTCATAGATATTATCAAACCGCGAGTTACGAATTTATATTCGATGTCACAAGAACGGAGGAGAAATCCAAGCGCATCGAGTGTGAGATCCACCTCAGAAGGAGAGCAAAGACCAAGATCGAAGTCGATTCCTGAACCAGTGAGGAAAACAAGGAGTCAAAGTAAGAGAGGTGGAAAACTAACGATGATGGAATTCAATAACAAAAATATTGAATATAAACATTTTGATGATTATAATGAAATTGTAGATCGATTAAAGCTGCTCATTGCATCACAGTTAGCAGGGAATAATGGACATAACAACGAAATAGTTTCGATAATAGAGGAGTTAAAGGAGGGTAAAATAATTAGATAAATAGTGTGCATGGAAAAGTTAAGGCTTCATTTACTGTGCTACTATATTGATCGAAACCGTACTTCTCTTCTTTCTATTATTCCACAACATGACTGACATTAAGAAGGAAATAGTAAACGAAATTCATAAACCAGTTAGAAAATCTTTCAAACGAAGAAGAGTAATTGTTAAAGGTCTAAATGATCTTCTTCAAGCAGATCTCGTAGAGAGGATCCCTTACGCTAAAATAAATAAAGGTTATAAATATATTTTAGTGGTCATTAATGTATTCTCAAAATTTGTTTGGTGTGAACCTGTGAAAAATAAAAGTGGAAAAGAAGTTTCACGAGCAATGGGAAGAATCCTTTCAAATATCAAACTGCTACCTAAAAATTTGCAAACAGATATGGGAAAAGAATTTTACAATAAAGAATTCAAGGAATTAATGGATAAGTGGAAAATTAACCATTATAGCTCTTACACACATCTTAAAGCAAGCGTTGTTGAAAGAGTGAACAGAACCCTAAAAAATAAAATGTGGAAACTGTTTAGCTTACAAGGAAATTACAAGTGGTTAAATCTTTTACCAGACATTGTTGCGGAATACAATGACACCGAACACAGAACGATTGGAAGAAAACCTAAAGATATTAAAAAGAAAGATGAAAAACACTTGTTGCAAACTGTATATAGTCATTTGAAAATAGTCGATCCAAGGAAGCAAAAATTTAAAGTAAACGATTGTGTGAGGATTAGCAAATACCGAGAAGTCTTTTGCAAAGGATATACTCCAAACTGGTCTAATGAAATTTTTAAAATTATAAAGGTTCATAAAAGTAATCCTAGAACTTACCTTTTAGAAGATCAGGAAGGTAATTTAATTCAAGGAGGATTCTATGAGCAGGAACTTCAGAAAGTAAAACATCCCGATATATATCTTGTGGAGAAGGTTTTAAGAAAAAAAGGTGACAAGCTCTATGTGAAATGGCTGGGATTATCCAATAAATTCAATTCATGGATTTCTAATAATCAAATTGTATAATATATTACTCCTTTATCTTTTTTTTTCACCCTTAATAAAACAGTTTTTAAACATATATTTCTTTTATTTTATCACACACATGGTACATAATTGGTTTCGCTAACATTTCATTTAAATCTATCATTAAATATGTTACATCTATGATTATTTTCTAAAATAGGACTGATAATATTTGAGATTTTCTCTACTCTTCTATTAAACCGCATTCGGTCAATGGATAAAAACTCCCAATATCGCTTCCTTGATGATTGATATGCAAAATTCCATGTAACCATAAAATATGTTTTATTATTTTCTGTATTAAATGTTACTTTCTTCATTATTCAACTCTTCCACAGCACTCAAGTTCAAATAATTCCGGGTAAATGTAAATTAATTCCATGAGCATGCAAACGTTTTCGTTATTACAGTTTTCGAGCGGCTGAAGCAAATTCATTACATTTTCAAACACATCTCCGTTTTGCCGCTGTAGTCCGTTTTGCACAATTTTTAAGTAACTTGAAAACTGTTGCCTTCTCAGCATATCAATTCTATACTTGATAAGTGGTAACGCTTCCCACAACTTGCAGATGGATTCATACCCCATGTAAATGTATGAGTTATTTTTTACAATTTTGATCACTCTCGAATAGGATATTTTTTCAAACTGTATCGTAAAATTTTCAGCATCTATCTGCTCTGCTTTACCGTTGGTATATAGATAATTAGTTATAATACCTTGGTATGTAAGAAATTCATTCCACTCACTTTCGTCAAAAATTATTGTGTCCAATTTATTGCCTGTTAGTTTTATACATGGTGCGTACCAGAAGTCATATGATAATCCAGTCGACACAAATTTACTTTTTGATTTATTCAGTTGATATTTTCGTTCACCAATTACAACTAGATCATTCTTGTTTTGAGGTGCATGAGGTAAACTTCCAGATAAATCACTTTTTAGTTCAGGTAGACTGAAGATACTGCCACACTGAGTCATCTTGAATACTGTTCAACACAAAAACTTTCTAGAACTGTGAATTCCCACCAATTTATAGAATTTACTGTATACCCCCACCCATTTATGGCGAAAAAAGTGGAGGGGGGGGGGGAGGAGTGGGAGGTGCCAAAGTGGAGGAGTGGGGGGTGCTCACGTGAGGTCAATGGATCAAAAATGGTGGGGGGTGCAAAGGTCATGAGAGGTTAATGGGTCAAAAATGGTGGGGGGTGCAAAGGTCATGAGAGGTCAATGGATCAAAAGTGGTGGGGGGTGCAAAGGTCATGAGAGGTCAAGGTTAATGGATCAAAAGTGGTGGGGGGTGCAAAGGTCATGAGAGGTCAAGGTTAATGGATCAAAAGTGGTGGGGGGGTGCAAAGGTCATGAGAGGTCAAGGTTAATGGATCAAAAGTGGTGGGGGGTGCCAAAGGTCATGAGAGGTCAAGGTTAATGGATCAAAAGTGGTGGGGGGTGCTGGAGTGGGGGGTGCAAAAAGTGGTGGGGGTGCCAAAGTGGTGGGGGGTGCCAAAGTGGTGGGGGGTGCCAAAGTGGTGGGGGGTGCCAAAGTGGTGGGGGAGGGGGCGTGTCTGGAGTGGGGGAAGGGGGCGTGTCTGGAGTGGGGGAGGGGGCGGGTGCTAAAGGGGGCGGGGCTAAAGTGGTGGGGGGAGGAGTGGGGGGTGCAAAAAGTGGTGGGGGGTGGCTCAAAACTCTCATTCTTTACCTACTAGCCTTAATAACAGGGGGTCGGTTACAAACCTTGTCTTTAATACGCTTAAGCAATATTAAAGAATTGCACGACCAAATTCAGATTCCAATTACAGACCCTATTAAGACTTCAGGACCCGGCAAGATGCAACCAACATTGCATATTCCATATTACGAGGAGAATAAGTTACTCTGTGTAGCTACAACACTAAAGGACTACGTAAAATTAACAGAGCAATTAAGGGATGTCGAGAATGATTTCTTGTTTATAGTCACCCGGAAACCCCATGCCAGGGCTAGTAAACAAGTTATAAGCAAATGGGTAAAAGAAATGCTACAAATTGCAGGCATCGATACAAAGATATTCAAATCTCACTCAACACGACATTGTTCGACATCGGCAGCCTCGAGACAAGGCGTATCACTGGAAACCATCTGTAGAACAGCCGGCTGGACAGTACGGAGCGGTACCTTTGCTAGGTATTACAACAGACCGCTCTCAGAGACAACCAAATTCGCAAGAACAATTTTAGATTTAAGCAAATCTTAGAAAAGTTAAATTTTATTTCTTAGCCATTAAAATTTTGTCGGATGATAAAGTTCTTGAATTCACATCTAGAGTTATGTCTTACGTTGATATTTCAAGTTTCTACTTAGATTAATATAATTTGGTTTACAAATTCCTTGTTTCATTTGTGGTAATTCCTCACACATCAAGCTGAGGGAATACTTATTCTGCAACCATAGAAATGGCTCTAAACAACTACGTGGTAAGATATCGAGAACTTGATGCGAACATAATTATTCGATCAAACGAACTTACCTCGATATCGCATCCCTCCCGCCCATTGGAATTCCCCTACAGGTTGCAGAAGAGAATAATAACCTCTAAAAATAAATGAGGACCACGCGGTGGAGACAGATAGGGCAGAGCGGGGGTAAGAGTGGTTTTATGTATAGGCTTTAAAAGCAGTGCATGGCTGATGGACAGAGACGGACTACGTGGTAAGATATCGAGAACTTGATGATTCACATAATTACGATCGAACTTCACTTCAGGTAATTTCGTTTGATCGAATAATTTGGGGTGCACTAAGGTACATTTTACGCTAGAAAATTTTTTTTTCGAAATCTGGAAAATGGCGAAACTGACGTCATCAGAACTTTTTTCCCAGGAACATAAACTTTTTTTGTGCTACCTGGAAAGTTCTATTTTTTCTGAACATTTTCTATTAAAAAAGTTTTTTTGTATCTTTTATATTTAAAAATATACAGGGTAAAATACCCTCAATTGCATATGAGTTAGCCATGATATAATCGAGTAGCCTATGGAAAACAATGAACGGGCTGTTGACATAAGTTTGTTTATGAAATAAGTTTGTTTAGTGAATATATTGTTTGTGTCAAATAGAGTACATATATATTTATCTAAGAAATTTGTTTTGTATTTTCTTCCATGTTTATTTAAATACATAAAAGTACAAAAATACATTTATAACCACACAACTCTTAGGCACAGATTATATTATTGTCGATTGACTGAGACTGAGATATTTTTGGTGTTCTGAGAAAATTTGTTGTGTATGTAAGAGTCAATAGAACTAACAATTATTATTAATTGAGCTAGTTTTAATAAAATCATTCAAGAAATATGTAAATTCAAATACCGGTACAGCTAACACATTCAAGCACAAATGTTTGATATTATAACGATAAAGCCAAAGTTGTTAGTATAACATAGTTTTGACTATCAAGGGTTCATTAGAAGCGCTTACGTTATACAATTTCATTCATTAAGTGAAGTTGGCCGAAAGCCCCCCGGCATCTGATTGGAAATCAGACCTCTCCCCCCCTGGGAACGTGGGTTCAAATTCAACCAACTGCTTAGATATTAAACATATAGGAATTAGCGCAGATGGAGTTGCTCAAAGCACTTCTTATTTACAGGAGTAACGTTTTACCAGTGTCATCGAATTCCTTCTGAACTACTGACTTTTAGTCGTTATAATCGAATTTTACTTTGTAATTATTTAATTAAGTACTCATTTCTTAATTTTAACATTGGAAATGTTTTTGTTTTCGTATAGGGGGTTGAAAATCAGTTTCATGATGCATATTATGAAGCATGACTTATAGAAACAGTGGCGACAACAGAGTGACCAATTTTTGATTAGTTGTCTAAATCGCGTGGTACCGGCAGTCATGTTATTATTTTTTTATAGGCGTCTTCTTGTCGAGAAATTCTCAACGGGTTGCGATTCTTTGAATATTTAAAAAGTTATTAGCGTTTCAATACCCCATGTCGAAGAGTTTTGTAAATTTTGCAAAATTAAAAAGGCCGATTGCGCGCGCAGGGCAGCATAAAATTTTTCGTTAACGTCACAAATGTCACTTTTTAGTTAGGATCTGCTGACCTCAAAATCGCAGCTGAACCGCACAATTCACGATGTACTTTGAAGTTGGACTTTCGAGCTTGGATTTATTGTCAGAACGGCGGCCCGGCGGCCTGTTTTCGTTTGGAAATAAGGTTTGAAATTTTCGTATTTTCGAAAAATTCGCCAAAAAATCCATAGTGCGTCTGATAGATTACACCTTATAGTCGATCTAGCGAAATTTAATGATTTCTTAATATCGGTCCTAGGACGGAACCGATTACAGTTTCGGACTCGGGATAGAAGCGTCTAAACAGAGGCTTAGGTTTTAGTCCGACGTGAAGTTGGTGAAAGCGACGTGAAGTTGGTGAAACGGGCTGAACTTATTCTTGCTTTACTCGCGTTTTGTCAGTGGAGCGATGGTCTAGCGGAAACGAACCGGACTGGCATGCAGATGGTTCCGGGTTCAAATCACACACCTTCTTTTGTTTTTTTTTTTAATTAAATGCGTCAGGCACGAGGTCTATTATCGCGAGATAGAAACCGGAGGCGATAGCCGGAGGCAGGTTAGATATGTGTGTTATTCCTCTGATAAAGGAATTTTTTTTTATTAGATTAAAGGAATTTTTTTTTATTAAATGCATCAGGCATGACATGAGGTTTATTGCAAGTTAGAAGCCGGAGGCGATAGCCGGAGGCAGGTTAGATATGTGTGTTATTCCCCTGATAAAGGAATTTTTTTTTATTAGATTAAAGGAATTTTGACAGCCCGTTTCTGTGACTAACTTCACGACAGACTAAAACCTAGGCCTCCGTTTAGCTCCGACTCTAGGGACGACTTCAGGACCCCGAAACAATTTTCTGTTTCTCGATAGTGCTTTTCCTTCACTTTGACATTTAATTGTGTGACTTGCCATATATACTATATGTATCAAAGGTGGTTAATAAAATTTATTATTATTATTATTATTATTATTATTATTATCGAGTATTGTATCCAAGTAAGAAACTGCATGTTTCAAGAGCAGCATTAAACAAATGTTTTTAGTTTCCTAGTAGGGGGTCGAAAATCAGTTTCATGGCCAAATTACGTAACGCGTGAGATTTCAGCGGTTCCAGAACGATAGACGTCAAAATTACACTTTTTCGTTCACTCCTTTTGAGCCTAAAATCAGAGCGTGACCGTGCAATTCACGATGTAGTTCTAAGTTCGACCATCTACCTTGGATTTCTTATCAGAACAGTCTCTCGGAAATTCGTTTGGAAATAGTATTTGAAGTTTTCCTGTTTTTGCAATTTTTTCAATTTTGTCAATGACTTGCAATTTGACAAATCATAGGGGTGGATTTAGGATCGGGGTTGCTCTGGCAGGTTGCCGATATTTGATTTGTACGTATTACCGAGTGTTAGACTAGGTTTGAGTGCCATTACTATAACATGAGGTAGATTAAGCAAAAGTAAACAAAAAAATTTATCGCTGCGTTAGAGAAGTCACGCCCAACAATCTCCAAGACAACTTAACATCGAGAAGCACGTCGAACAGCTTATTTCCTTTTGTCCCGTCGAAATATGTATAGCCGAAAACCATATGTAACTTAAAATTTTGTCATTTTTCGCAATTTACAAAGATAGCGGTGATTTGAAGCAAAATAAAATATATGTTCAACTCCTCTCTCAATGCCTGATCCAATGGTCACACGGTTACAGTACATGCAAAATGTACCGAAATTAATTAAATAAGCAAGAAAATTGCGAAATCTTTGTAACTCTATACTTATTATTTATGTAATTTGAAGGTGGATTTTTATTGCATCCACATTTCTACGACGTATGTTAACTACGTGAAAACCAAATTTAGGCAAAATTCAGTAATCGTAGCCCTCCCTCAAGAAAAGTTTTTGTCAAATGATATAAACGAAATCCGATTAATTTCAATGTTGCCAAAAATTCTTTAAAGCAAAGTATTGTTTGTAAAACAAGCTGTAGATGATTTCTTCGTCAGAAATCCAGAAATGACAAGAACGTATAAAAATAGTTACTTACATTACTAGATGCGAAAGGTTACTTTAAGGCGTGAGGTGATTTTTGAATGGTCGAGGCGAAGCCGAACCTTTCAAAAAACACCGAATACTTAAAAGGGTTTTCGCGTCGTGAAATGTATTATAGTTTTTCTTATATATCTAAAAAAATTATGGTATTTACTAATTTAAAATTATGAAATGAAATTATTTGACGTTTTTAATAAATTTTATAGTTTAGGAGGCTGCCTGTGAAAATTGTTTACATGGAAACCAAATATTACACATTTTAATTTCTGGTGGTTTCAAACTAAAATAAACAAATACATATGTTTTGTGGCGATATAAATGGGAATATTGCCTGTGCCTTGTTTTACCCCAAGAAATCCAAAGCAAGGTATATGCAAACTTATGAAGCGTTCTTAAAATGGAGTAGGTGGGTACTACGTGCCGAATAAAATGTTGGCGTACTTCCTAGAAAGACCTTTCTTTATTAATACAAAATTGTTTAGTTGTGTTAATTTGTTCAAATAGAACGAATTAATTTCATTTAAAATTTGTTTTTCTACTTCTACTCTGTCCTGGCCGCATAAGTTTTACTTTCGTAGATAGCAACGCCTTAGCATCCAGGTAACTCGAATGTTTACTTTCGTTATCGCGCGTGTTGCTAGGGTTACAAAGTTCATTTATATAGACGGTAGTAGAAAAATACAGTTTTACTGACTCATGCCTTCAGTGGTTATGATACCACGTCTAGAATACTTCAGAAAGAAAAATTAAAATTGATCAAACTTCTTCAGAAAGAAATACAGTTGGTTAATGTAGTAAGAACTTTCAATTCAAGGAAAATCACAAATGTCTCACTCAACTCATACAGATTTAATCAATTCAAAAAATCGCTGCACGAACAAAAATCAAAGTTGGAAATATTACCACCAACTTCAGGGGCAGTCGCTTAATATTCATTACGAGTATTCTACAAAATTCAGAAATGGATTGGCAATGAAAAAATCCACAACAGTGGGGATACAAGAAAATTAACGGCTCCTTACAACCTGTGACAATACTTTTTGTGCCAACAGCAGAATCAACATTGCAGCTTATCTCCTGCAACCGCAACAGAAAAGCAGGTTGAAGATGCTTACAAATTTACGGAAATTGTCCGGGAGTACGATGTCTAAATTCATACATGGATAAAATTATTTATTTATATGATATCGATTCCGATCTTCTTTAGATACAAAGTGTGTTTCATTCAATATATATAAAATTTTAAAAACTCGATAATCCTCACTTGTACAATTATTATGTACTTTTTCATTTTGCAGAATATACTCACAGATAAACAAGCAAAAAATGAAGGAAACAAACGTAAAATTGGTAAAAAAATTTAATAAAAAAGTCAAAAATTGATATTTCTCTATAAATGAAAATATTCTTATTTTTTGAAAATTTCTCATGGTTCAATTTGCCAATTCTTATTCATCCCACGATTTTTCAAGTAGGCAGCTCCGACACGCCCCTTACGGTTCGGGACTCTTAAGTTTCTTGAAACATAGGTAGGTATGTATTTTTAAACGTATATGTCAAGTTTCAACGAATTCACAATGTTCTTGTTCAGTTTGGACACTATTCCTGTACTATTAGCTGCGTTTAATAGTTTGCGATTAATCGATATCGGTATTTGTAATTGTTAGGAATCACTTTTCATCTTCACGAAATTATTTTAAATTTTAGTTTTAACATTAAAAATGTTTGTTAGTGAAAAAAATTTGTATAATACCTACCATTTTAGTTTTCATTATGAGAATGTTTTTGTTAATAAAATAACTTTTTATTTTAATTTCTAAATAAAACTACTGATAATAAGATTTTAATTTTTGAAAATGTTTTGTGTTAATGAAATAACTATTTACTACTTTGCAACAAATTTTCATTTTTATCACATCCGAAATATCACAAGATTTGCGTTCTACTTCGTCATTTCCAATGTCTCCTCCGGTTGCATCTTTTGCGAAGGACTGTGAATTTTTTTTATTTAATTGCAAATCTCAGAATCATTTAATATTTTAACAAATATTTCGTGCTTGGGATATATTACTCACGTATAGAATTTTATATAAATTGCTGCTATATAAATAATTTTTGAAAATTACTCGTGTGTAGATAATTTTAGACAATAGTCGAATGTAGAAATCATCTATTAGGTTGGGGGTGCCCATAATAATCCGTAACAAATACAATAAATAAATAATTAATTCGCAGATGTCAATTCGTCGATATTAGGACAATAAAAAAACGAAATTTGATACTACGACTACATCGTTTGGATTTATTAAATCTTCTTCAGGACTACAAAGACAGAGAAATATTAAAACATTAAAAAAAAACGATATTAAAAGAGAAAAGTATGGACAATAGCCAAAACTTTAAGGTAACAATTTTTATCACAGTGACTTTATAAAAAAATAATTAATTAAACATTTTAAATTATATCTAGGTATACTATACATATAAACTATGTATTACAAAAATTGGAATAAATTTAACATCAAATTGTCCAAGGATCAAACGAAAAAATGATAATGTGCACCCTTACCTAGTATAAGATATCCTTAGCAACGAACATCATTCTTATTGTTAAAATAAAACCAAATTATTAAAATATTTAAAATACATGAAAATTACCAATTAAAATTTATGAACCAGCAGATATTTCGAGCGTAGTTCAGACTATAATGATAACAGACGTTTTTATTTATCAATATATTTAAAAGAAACACACAAAAATGTTTCAAATATGGAGAAGATTTAAAAATAAATCGAAATTTCTATTGACCTAATACCGACGAATTGACATCTGCGATTATAAAAGATAAGGACACGATTACTTAATACTGATAAATAATATTGCTAGTACCTGGTATTCATATTCTTCTTGGTAAACTGATCATCCACATGAGTAAAAACCGAGCGTGTGCCTTACTTCATTTGATGATAGCACTAGCCGTAGTATTAGTAGTGGCAAAGATAATGTATACACTAGATAGTCAGACCTATTGTTTAATTTTATCGCTCATAAATGGACCCCAACTTAAGCTTCATCTCGCTTTATCTCATGATACTGGCAATACTTCTCTGTTATTTGGCATCCAATTTTGCATGTGTTAGAGAGAGAAGATGGGGCGATGAAATAAACAGTGGCTTTGACTATCTAGTATATGAAATGATCTTTGGTAGTGGCCATCATTTCAGTAAATCTTATGTTTGATTTATTAAAAATTACAGGGAGTAGTATTTTCTGAACCTGATTAGTCAGGTACCAGTCACAGCGGAACGCGATGAAGGCCGGACGACTGAATGTAAGACTTATAATTATTTAGGCTAGTTTCAATAAAATCACTTAAAAAAATATATAAAATCAAACACCGACACAGCTAATACCTCGGCTAATACATTCAAACGCAAATATTTGTTATAACGATAAAACTAAATTTGCTAGTATAAAATCGCTCATACAATTTCATTAATTTTAAGAGTTGTGATGCTTTTTATTCTCTTTTAAACTTGCATTGTGCTGTATGTGTCCTTGAATAATTTTATTGAAGGATCAGTTGTCACTGGGCATTCTCGTTCCACATAATTATTTTAATAAGTATTTTTGATAAATTCAGTCAAAATATTGAAGCACAGTTTCTGTTTCGCATTTTGTAGGAGCTAGTCTGAAGCGGTAACCTCGGGCGATTCCACCTTGGTATCCCCCTTGCACTCTCATCATTAACAAATGCATGTAACTAAAGTGGATGTCTTGAGTTATTTTCCCTTGACGCCATTGCATACTCAGTATACAGGGCTGTATGGCATTTAGTGGTGGCACCTTTATGATGACTAACTTCTTAATGTAATCATCATCAAATTTAGGCATTAGGTACAATAATGCTCGTTGCTTATTAGCTGAGGTAGGCACTTTGCAGGATTCTACCTTAGTGCAATGTACTTTTATCTCAGTATTAGTGTGAGAATTTCGTACGCTTTCCCCCTTAATACTCATCGCACATCCAAATTTGGTACTGTATGATTTTTCACAGTGCCCGGGGACATCTTATATGATTAGGGATTAACGTCGATAGAGATGCTCAAAGCATATTATTCTCTTATTTACAGGAGTAATGTCTTACCAGCGTCATCGGATCCGTTCACTCTAAACCACTGACCTTCGATTTGTTACAATCGAGTTTTATTTTGTACCAATCATTATTTTATTTTCTTTTAGAATTTTGTCATGTTATGCGATTTAATTAAATACTTCTACTTCTACAAACGTACCTTTAAAATCCTTAATTTGTACCACTTAGGTCTTTAACATTATTAATTTTTAACGCGCTTTTATTAGCTTCACCTGTATGTTTGTTTGTTTGTATGTTAACGGAATCTTTCAACGAGAATTTCACCCACTTCAAAACGTTAGATTAAACTGAAACTTTGCACACTTATCAAGGATCGATGACAATACCAAAATGTCAAAAAAAAATTTAAAAAAAAATTTGGAGTCAAAAATTTCAAAAAAAATTTAAATTCAAAAATTTTTAAAACAATTTGAATTAAAAATTTTGAAAAAAGTTTGACTTTAAAAATTACAAAAAAAATAGAATTGAAATATTTCGAAAAAAAATTGAATTGAAAAATGTCAAAAAAATTTCCGATAACTAGGATAAAGTTGTCAAATTATTGTATTGTTATCGGTCCTCAAGCTTTTATAGCAAACCGAACTAAAAAGTAAAAAATAAATTATAGTTTAAAAAAAGTAAAAAACACGCTTTAAAGGGAAACCGAAATAAAAAGTAAAAAATAATGTTTATCTATTAAGATTTTGTTCAACAATGATAAATATTCCACTAACTCAATATAATTAAATGCTTTTTACTAAGTTTAAAATAAGAATCAAGTGATTGACAAAAAATAATTTTATTGTAAAAAAGCGTGGGGTGCTAATCTACTTTAATCAATAGCTACCAATGAAATATCTATAACAATTGATATCATGCATCCCACGCTTTTTTACAATAAAATAATTTTTTGTCAATCACTTGATTCTTATTTTAAACTTAGTAAAAAGCATTTAATTATATTGAGTTAATGGAATATTTATCACTATTGAATAAAATCTTAATAGATAAACATTATTTTTTACTTTTTAGTTCGGTTTCCCTTTAAAGCGTGTTTTTTTAGTTATTTTAAACTATAATCTATGTTTTACTTTTTAGTTTGGTTTGCTATAAGAGCGTGTTTTTTTAGTTTTTTACTTTTTAAACATATACGATTCACTTCGTAGTAAAATATAATTGGTTCACTCTTTTGATTAAGTCCTATCATAAATCCCTAATGATGAATACTAACTTTAAATCACAAACTCCATTTGTGAGTATTACAATATATTTCTAGAGATTCACACAATCTTATATTATGTACCACAAGAGTGGCTCCATTATAATTTAATACTGTACTACAAGGCATCTGTGGCGTAAATGATATTTCCTCGTTAGCGAAACATGCGTCGGGTGGTAATTATTCGTAATTTTGTTCCGTAAAAATCACTCAATGTCAATGTCACATAAAATGATTCAACCGTCATCATCAGGATTACTTTCTTCAAAGCAGCATAATTTTTTAATATTGCGATAATCATTAATCACATCAAAAATCGTTAAAAAAAAATTGTGACTGGTAAATGTTACATTTACTTATCCAGTACCACACTGTTGCTTTTATATACACATTTTAAAACGTATATCGAGTTCTCTGAATTGTCCTTTGTCATTTTTCTGAACATTAGCAAAAACAGAGATCTCATAAAATTGAAATTGAGATTTGTTTCAGCCACTCAGGCACGAAGGCGGCAGAATAATGGCATTGTTTCTTTTTAGGCACCACCGCTTATGCTGTGGGAATATCCTCAAGCCTCGTTTTTTTCAGTGAAAGGAATATCATAAGAAAAGGATCGGTAAAATATTACAAGTATAAATTTCCCAGAGATATAGTAATGAAACTGAGACATTATTAATTTCACCGGTTGAATTTTGTATATAACTCTGAGAAAGAGAAATAATATTTAAGCGTTTCATAAGCATAATAATGTAACAATTAATCATTTTTGTAAACGGAACAAATCTAAACGTAATTCACCTGCATATCAGTATACAGGGTGGTCAACAAAGAATGGGCCGTACAGATCTAAACAAGATTTTTAACCAATCATATCTTAACAAAATGTTACCACTTAAAAAACACAGTAATCTATGAAGCAAAGGATTTTTTTTTAATTATATGTATTAGATCAATCAATCAAAATTTGTATAAGGCCATTGACGGGGACCACAATTTGAATATGAACTTATTTTTTATTAACTAATAGATGGTGCTGGTTACCTACTTTGTATATCCATACAGTATGACCCATTTGAAATTAGAACGCGTAAAGTGGCTATTTTTGGTTCAATTTTGATTAACTTTCGCCAATTTTCGCTCCAAAAAAATTTCGGAGTAGGCCTCATCATCGCTTTACAGAGGTGTCCTGTTTTAAAATGTGTCACACTGTATAGTCTGTATATATATATATAACTTTTTATCCAATAAACTTAGGGCTGTTTTAGTTTGAAATCAATTTCAGACAATAAACATAAAAAAAGCCGCTAAAATAATAGTTACCAAGTGCATTTTTTTCGGCCGAGAACACAGTTTGCAATCCACTCGCGGTGCATATTATATTTTTCCTCTTACCCATGATTCATTAAAATAGAAAAAAACCTTGAAAAAAACTAGTGGAAAACTATAATAAAATTGTCTCAGTAAGATTTATATTTGCTAAGCAAGTAGTAAGGTTGGAATATCCTTGACAACCATCAATAAAATAAATTTAGGACGCGGCTACTTTTCAAAATAAATGACAACTACTGTCAAGAAAAATTAAATAATATTATTATAATAGCTCTAAACATGTTTGAAAATAATGTCGGATATAGAAGATATAGCAATTAAGGCTTGTCTGGATTTACTTCCAAAAAAATCCCAAAGGAACATGTCACAATATCCCATGTTAAATTCTCCCAAATTTGCTTTATTTCCCTAGGTACGTTATGAAAAATAACAACCCTTTGCCATTAAGTATTTAGTACATAAAGCGTTAATTACCATCGACAGAACAACGTAATTAGATTATCATCAATCACCAATACTTTAGTATTATCACAGGAAAAATTATTTAAAGTCAACATAGTCCAGTTTAAGACTGATTTGTTTTTTTCTTAATAGATAAATGTACTATGTATCGTATTTCGTAATCATTGATTATATTCTTTTTTCCATGAGATAATAAAAATTTTTTTATTGGTACCCTATTTTGCTTACTTAAAGTACGCCCCAGCGTGTTTAAATCCTACTATAAAACACGCGCGTTTTTTAAAGTTACCATGGCAACATCAATAACCCGAGAAACGTGAAGTGTAAATGTCAACTTTTTAATTATTGGTCTGACAGAAGTACCTTGTAACGTCAAATAAAATATTACTAACAAATGTTTCAAAAGCTTAACTGTGATTACAACAATTAATCTTATATGACAGATTGCAAATTAATTTTTGTTTTTCTCATTTCGATGACAACTAAAGGTATACTGATGTCACATCACGAATTTAATAATTTTACATTATTAGTTCTTATTTCCATTTTTGTAGTATTAATACTAATATTATTTATGATTTCAAAGTGTACCAATAAAAAAAAAATAGCGTAAAGTATTCGTGGATAACTGGTCTTTAAAACACTTGCTCTGTTTCGCGCTTGTTTTAAAGGCTTTAATATTCACTTATACTTTAATATACTAATACCTATCTTATTTGAGAAGGAAAATCTAATAGTAAAATTGCAATAATTTTTATTCACATTTTATTAACTTATATTAAAGATATAGTTAATTTACTAATTAATTTCTATTTACAAACAAGAAATAAAAAATAATTTGAGCAAAAATTGAATAGGGGAACAATGTACCATCGATTTAATGTATTTTTGCCTCTTTAACCGCGCGTGTATATAAATACGATTGAATCCAAACTTAAAATTTTCAGTTGACTATTATTGTTACTTAATATTATACCTTGAACATAATGAACCCGATCTACCTCAAACATCCATGATAAAACTTGTTTCACTTTGGACAGGCTCAAGATACATCGTATATTTTACCTGCTCAGTCGCATTTACATTTTGCAGTGATTATTATATTTTATTGCAGCTATTTTGCTGTGGTCTTTTCATTTTTATGAATATGCCCCGCAGCAAAACAAGGGTTAAGAGTTTTGCCCGGACCGGGAAAAACTGAAAAGTGCAATCCATTTTATAAAATAAAAGATAATGGCATCTGTATCGCTTTATAGATGGATTTTATGTTAACTGTAGCGCTACCAGGAACAATTGTGGCGCAAATCCATCTTCTCGGTCTGATAAAAAATTATTTACTCAATTTTTTAATGAATTAATTTTCTTCAACATGCCAAGCCGCCAAAAGAATCGTCAGGCATATTCATAATATGATTCAACTAGTGATTTTGGTTACATTTCACCAAAACAGTCACTAGATGCAACCTTTGGAGAGAACCGTGTTTGGTCCATTTAAAGCATGTTTTAACACATCGACAAACGAATTCATGATTACCCTTAGAAATACTGGAAAACTATCATCTACAATCTCACTCAACTGGTAGGAAAATCTATTCCTTTAGCGTTTACATCAACCAACGTCATTCAGTAATTTCAAGTTGCAGGATTTGTTCCCTTTAACGATAATATTTTCAATGATTTTGACTTGTCACCCTCAGACGTGACTATAATCGCCCTAATTCGATTGCAATAATTGGTAACATTGAATTGCTGTGGGTAGATAATCCGCAATTTATCAATAAGATTCCATCAACTTAAAAGTTCTTTCTCCTCAACTAGTGAACCATGATTTTCAGGTTGAACCTTTAGCGTTCAACTATTTACTCGTTCATTGATTAGGCCGCACTCGAAAGCTGCCACAAGAAAGAAAACTCGTTAGGGTTGTGAATAGGGACCACAGCGTATATTGACTGAGAAAATGAAAATCAAAGAATTAAAATGGGCAAAAGTAAAAAAAAATAATATATTTATAGGAAAACACTTCATCTCAAATCTCGCAAAGTTTAATAATCAATTCGGACCACCCTGTATATCCTGTAATATAAACAATCACATCATACACTCATAAATATAACCAGTTTTCGAGTAGACTTCAAAAGCAACATAATGTTGCAATCTAGATGGGTGTATAATATGAGCATAAGTAACATGATTAGATTTTAATAATAGTTAAGTCTATAATTCATTCTACAATTGAAATGAAATCCATCAATATTACTGGTATAACATGTGTCTGATATACGTTTAATGTACATCACAAAGCTAGATTAAGGTAAGAGTATCAAGGGACATGTTTTGCAGTAATATATCTTTTTAAAAGTTATTTAATAACCTATATGTATATACGTATGCATGGGGAGAATAAATAAAACCGTATTTCAGACAAAACAGGGCTTAAAGCGCAAAAAAGCTGCTACCAAAAATATTTATGTACTCCAGCAAAATTATCTTTGTTTTATATAACATTGGAGAAAGAGCTTACAACGTATTTTGTCTATCACATAATTCTTTTTTCATGTCGAAGAAAATCTTCCTACAGATAAGCCAAGCTCAATATAAATATCTCTGACATGTATGTGGCAGTTTTATCAACCTATAAACATGTTTGTCAAATCCCCTTTAGTTTTAAAAATACCAAATATTGTCTCCTCATTTCATCAAACTAAAAAGAAACTGATATACATACGCAATTACAGTAAATGCGTTACTTGATTACTTATTATTTTTTTATCCAACTACAAAAACGTGAAAATATACGTTATAATTTCAGTAAAATTATCAAATATTTTTTATAATGTACTTAACAAATTATGTAACATGATTTCAAATTGATAAGGAGCTGAATACTAATATGGACAAATTTACTTTTATAGATGAAATTAAGTTTATCAATATGTAAATGATTTTTAATAATTACAAAACTGCATTTTCTTCGAAATGTTTTGCAGGTAGATGTAAGTCTCTAAGAGGACTTAAAAAAGGACAAGTTGGATAACAAAATATATATAACAATGACAGATTTTTAAAATATCCACAATATTTGGAAAAAAGAAAAGATGACAGTAAACAGCGAAATTCAGAATTATTAGTACCTATAATAGAAACACAATAATTATTAGATGTGAAATTTAAATTCAGTCAAATTATTATGGTTACAGTGGAGTTATTGCAGCTAATTCATTTTGTGTTTCGTCCTACAAAATGTGCTCGATTTATTTAAAAAAACTGATTTAATATTTTAAATATTCCTTTATTAAAAACTAAATTCAAAATCGAAATGATAGTAATAACATTTTTATTGCTGATTAACTTCAAAAGTATGGAGTTAATGTCGTTTGATTAGCAATAATTTGCCAGTTTTACCCCTTCGGCTGTAAAATGTCCTGAAAATCTTACCGAAAGTCTATGGTTTAATACTAATTAATTGTTCAGATACTCTAGCAGAGAATATTATCCGCTTTAAATCTAAATTTGCTAAAAAAAACGTTTAGCACATTCAGTATTTTCTTAGTTAACATACTCACCTCCTCTAATTGGCAAGTTTTCATTGTACAAAAGTATGTTATGACAATAATTTCAGAATTGATGTTATGACAAATTACTATTAAACAAACATTCTATACTCGGGCCAAAAAGAGTAGTCAGTAGAGCCAGGGGCGTACGGATTTACGAATTTCATAAATTCCATAATTCGAACAAATGAAAGCGGATTGTGTTAATTATGCATGAATATGAGTTACCATGTCTTAAATTTTAAATAATATGCTTACATCTGGCAACATTATCTCCACGAATTAGGTATAGCAACGCAGTTGAACAATGCACATCCTTTGCGTTGCAGCATATGTGACGCCACTGAATGCGCTATCTAAGCCCTCTCGACGACCTTTCCAATAGCCGAACAAATTATTGGGTATAAGGGCGGCACGTTCAAGCATTTACTGTATTTGGTTGACTATACCAATTAAACATAATGACCTAGTTGTGGTTTTCATCTCTGGTAGGCGGAGAAAACTGGATATATTTCTCTGAATTATATGGGATTATATGGTAAAACGAGCTGCCGCTTCTGTATTCCATAACAGCTAAATCCTTTGAAGAATTGCCGATGAGTTTTTGCTCTACTGACTACTCTTTTTGGCCCGAGTATAGATGTGCTTATTTTGAGAGTTCCCAGTTATTTTACTCTCATAGATACGTAGTTTAAACGAGAAACAACTAGTTTATAAATACATTACTAGGCGGAAATACGCATGGTTCTTCTATTGTATTAATTACATTAACTAAAAAGTAAACTGTGTCTATGGGCTTAAATATTTTTAGGACAGCAACAACAAAATATCACCACATAAGTTGTTGTTGAGACTCGACCATGGTGTAAGACAATTAGGTGATGAAACGCCTCAATTAGAATGTCTCCAAACTGTTAACGCAAGAGACGCGAAATCGTAAGACAAAGAGAGAGAGTGGGTGGCCGCGAGGGCCGCGCGGGCTAAGCCCCGCATCGTCCCTAGTTAATTTCCACTTCATTTTACCAGGTCGAAAAATATACCATTCGATGCAGAAAAATATGTAGAACACGATTGTTGAAAAATTATGTGTCTAAATTGTCGGCTACTGCGCAAAAAAAAATAAAAACCATAAATGAAATTGAACGCCGGCACGTTTAACTCGAAACGCTGCTAAAACCGTTCGAGTTATGAAAAAAATTAACATAAACAATTTTATAGAGAACTAAATTTCCTATAAAAAAGTCAGTGACGGCATATGTCTATCTTAAATATTTTAGGCGTGAGCACGGTGTAAGACAATAATTTTACACCGTGGGCGTGAGGGTGGCTGAAAGTTGTGCGCTGGAAAACGATAAATTTAATTTAACAAAAGATCAGCTCGCGAATTTGAGGCGCCCTCACACCAAAACTATTAAAGATAGACTAATGCCACCACTATAGCAAATTTAGTTCTCTATAAAATTGTTTATGTTAATTTTTTTCATAACTCGAACGATTTTAGCAGCGTTTCGAGTTAAACGTGCCGGCGTTAAAATTTCATTTTTGGTTTTTATTTTTTTTGCACAGTAGCCGACAATTTAGACACATAATTTTTCAACAATCGAGTTCTACATATTTTTCTGCATCGAATGGTACATTTTTCGACCTGGTAAAATGAAGTGGAAATTAACCAGGGACGATGCGGGGCTTAGCCCGCGCGGCCCTCGCGGCCACCCACTCTCTCTCTTTGTCTTACGATTTCGCGTCTCTTGCGTTAACAGTTTGGCGACACTCTAACCATACGATATATTGAGGCGTTTCACCACCTAATTGTCTTACACCGTGGACTCGACATAACTTATTTTCAGTAGGTATTCATTACATTTTTCTTTGTGTCCACAGTTATAAGAGCCTAATTTTGTGTGTGGGTATTATGGACAAAAAAATAAAACTCTACTATTATAATTGACTGGTTTTGATCATGTTTATTCAATATTCAATTAATAGATTTGTGTGTAATACGATCGTATTTTTTCATTTATAATATTGATTCAATATAAAAAATAATATTGATTCAATATAAAAAATGTTTTGCCACTAATATACCCGGCGCATCCACCAAAACGTGAAATTCAGCAATTTATTCTATATCATCCATATCCATACATCATACATACATACAATCTGTCACCAATACAAGTATTTAAATAAAATCAAAATTATGATTCCGTTTGATTGGTACAGTTTTAATAGTACAAGGCCCGTACCTTTTTTTCTAAAATTAACAAAGCAAGTGGTCCCCTCAGAAGGTCTCCCTCATGTAACCTGGTACCTACCTTCTTATCGACTTATCGTCAGAATTCTAGGTTGCCTGGTTGCCTATGAGTCGAGTAAAGTAGAGTAGCTTTTATTCGACAACGTTATACATAATGTACATCTTCTTGTGGACTTTGTTTTTTAATTGTTGATCATAATAAATGAATTTTGGTAAGTTGGAAACAATTTTTTAATAATTTGTTTTTAGACGTTTTGAATTTTATGATATTTAATCCAGTATTCATCATGTACCTATTAAAGAAAGTCCAATGAATTTAATAATAGCGTGTTTAGAGAGGAAACATTAATATAAGTATATCAGTTTGGATATGTTTGTTGTTATTATGCTTGTATAAAGCTTAAACAAAGTCATTTAAAAACAATGCATATCAAGCAAAGAAAGAGAATTGTAAAATAATGCAATGTTTGTAGCAAGTCAATAAGTGAAACATTAAAATCTTACAAAATTCTTACAAAATATTGTACAGTGCTAATTTGTACTTATACTAACATAGATAACAATAAGATAAAATACTTTGACGTATAAAATACTTAGACTGGCCTAAGACTAATGAGTATAAAAACCATTTTATACAACTGGGTGTCATACAATCAATTTAGATATAGGTAATACAAGTATACCAATAGTATAATATGTAAGTACAACGTCCCTTGATTAGGGGTTCGGATTTTGTCATCGTTCTTCATGTTCTTTGTTTTTCATTTCCTAATCATAAATGCGTTGTTGTTCCATTCGTCTCACTGCTGATCACCTACTCTATTATATTTTTCACAGTCAGGTGTAAACCAAGCCCTGCACACGTTATTGTTCTAAAATTTGGTATTCCTTGTCTTGTTTCCCTCAAAAGACGTCGGTTTTTCCTATTCTTTGGGTGTATGTTCTAAAGGAACCATGTCATGGTAGAAATTAGGCGATGTGGTAATCTCCTCCTGTGTTTACAATTCACCCATGGCCTAAGATCAGGTATTAATCGCTTGGTCCATTGCCTTTTGTCTCATGTCCCTGCAGCGTCCTCTGCCATAGATGCGGGGTTCTCGTTCTAGCCGCGTCCCTCGTCTCCTCTTGTTGGCCATTGCGGATTTTATGTGTGTCTACGTTCCTTTACTAACCTATCAATGGGCACCGTACCCGTCACTACTTGCAAAGCTACCTTGGAGAGTGTTCGATATGCAGACGTTACTCTCAGTAGCATCTTTCTCTAAAGTAAAAGTAAATGGATTTTGCGACTCAATTTAATACTGTCGACATTGAAAACAAAAATAACAAATGAAATTAATAATACTAATATAATGTGATATTGTAATTTGATATTGATTTTTTTTTTTTATTGGCATTGGATATGGAATCCATCCATTGATATTGATTGTAATATTGAATGTTGCCTTTCTATAAGCAGGCGCACTGGAAGACTCATTATTTAAATATGAAACACTGTTGGATATTCAAAAGTTATTGAGGAAATTACTGACATGAATTCTGAAAGCATTTGGGGAGCAAATATTTTTCATGCGAATGTGCGGGATGTGACATTTACCGTACTTATTTTACGTGCGGAAAATGATTTTGATTTTTTATTGCAACATCATCTGTATCTAACTGTCTTTCGGAAATCGTTAACAATTTGTCTATAAATCAAAAGCTTGCTTTTCTAATTATTATTCGAGAAAATATTACACTGTATTAGTATCAGTAAATCAAATTCTGCAAAATTCTATTCCAATTTTTTAACGTCAAGATATCTTATTTAGCAGGCACACTTGTATTGTCAAACTGTTTTCACAAATATTTTGTCCGTTTATAACACTTAAACTTACCTAAAGAAGTTAAATGGGTATAATAATAGCAACATCATCTAGAACTTCCCTAGGGAAAGAAAAGGTAATACTCAATTCTCAGATGTCCTGACACAGTGCAACTCTCTACAGACTGAGGCTTGAATCTTAAAGGAATACGTTTTGGATATAAATACATCTCAGTCGAAACAGTGCTTTTGTCACGTAAGGACACAATGGTAATACTTAACGTAAATCGGTTTGCATTCGTAGCTGGAATATAATAAATTGGTCTATTTTAGGGGTAGTACTCAGTAGTAGTAAATCAATAAAATGTGATATCTTAAATGAAAATTAAATAAAAAATTTGAATCACGAGGGAAAAAATAATACTAATCTAATACTAGGTAGTTTAATATTTGCATATGCATGTTTCCTGCAATATTCAATTTATGGCCTTAGTATATTCGTATTATGAATTTATATCTTCTCCACAGAAATATGTGAAATAGCAGAATCAATTCGGTTGTACTTCACTTGATGATTTTATTTCTGTTTATTTATTTTATTTCTATTAAAATTATATAAACAGCTCAACAGTTGAAACGTTAAACATTAGATATTACATATTTCTTACACTTTAACGAAATCAATGTTTATTTTCTGGATAGACTAATTACCATATCTGTTGTGGTTAAACGTTAAATCAGAAAGTTTTAGTAACATTCAGCCTATTAGTTTCCCTGCAATTCCTAAGATAAATTAAAAAGCTGTGTATGAGTACTCAAGGTTCGATGAAAGCAATTTTTTTGATTTTTTCAGTACTTCCAAATTTAGAGAGGGCATAGTACCTCTACTGCATTACTTGTAATTTGAACGGTATCATCCATGAATAAATATGATTATTCTGCATTAATTTATTATTGAATATTTACAAGCCTTTGATTCAATTAACCATGAATGACAACACTGTGAGTCTCTGATGCAGTTTCAACAAAATATCTCACTATGTTTAAATAGTCGTAAATAAAAATGACCAAAGGACTTTATTAAAAAATATTTTACAGAATGCGACGTAATGTTTTGTACTCGTTTTTGTACAAAGAAAAATCATACAAAATTAAGTGGCTCGGCATGCATAATAGGAAGAGACACCATAATCCAAAACGTACGTACAAAATTACCAAAACACATTTGAACGAACTTTTGCAGCCAAAGTCCGCATTTTCTGATCATAATTTATTATCAGCCAGATAGTTGAATGTTTCTCTACGTTACATTCAAAAAATTCCTTTTCTTATTTACAGCTAAGCAAGTAGATATTTACGTAATATGCCATATCTTAAAAATAAAGATAATATCCATGACGTTTTATTTTCTATTTTTGATCATTCTGAATTGATTATTTGAATATTACTAAAGTGAACAAAAATCATTATTGAATGCCACCATAATGAAGAAATGTTTAATTTCATTTATTTATTTAGATGCATAAATAAAATACATACATGTTGTAGGAAAAAGCGCATTCCTCATGATATTCTGACGTGTATACATAATTGTATAATAATAATTGTAACTAAAATATTTCTACTTTAATATTTCTTATAGAAAAATGTATCTTTCTTTCGCATATATCACAGAGGTTTCGTGAATATGGGGAGATTGGAGACGTAAAATATATTACTCTTACTTTAAAGACCTAAAAAGTTCGAAATCAGAATAAAGATGGCTGGGCAACGAATTGTTCAAGTATTATCAACATCTGGAGTTATATCAATAGAAATTTAGAAACGCAGGAATCAACAGTTTCTACTATATTTGAAGTAGCTCTGATTTCACTTGCTCGTGATGCTTCTGCTGAGTAATGTTTATTTTACTCACGTAATTACCGAACATTATACAATAACTAATTTCCATCAAAATAATAAAAAGGCAAATGCAGAGGATATTGGTTGACAATAATTTGAATACATTGCGACGTGCAAGAATTGGCTAAAGTATTTGGTCCCAGAAAACAAATTTCATGGAAAACATTACTATAGTAATCGATATGTTGTATCTCGTAAAACAATGAAGATGAAATGAAATCTATAAGCGAGCTGCATTAAGAAAGAATGATTATCTAATAATTTAAATATTCAAAAAATGATTGATATAATTTAGACTAATTAGTTTATCTGAATTTTAAGAAAAATAGCAGTATATTTCAATAAAAGTAATGCTTTTGACTAAAAAATTATTATTAGACTTCATTATTTCGATTGACATCAATCCTACCCTCATGTTTTCAGGAAATTAATTTCATTACTGACTGTTTCTGAAATAATCCGGCATAACATGGAACTGTACGTTTTATACAAAATCGTGTTCTCGATTCTCAAATACGTTCTTTGTCGAAATACTAATAATGCCTTATACTAAATATCTATAATGAGTTTTAATGTTTATGATATGCCAGAACATGTCCATTTCGTATAAAATTAATTTTAAAGAGAAATGCGGATAGTGCTTGGCGTAAAGTAATCTCGTGTGTTCTTTGATGAAGGAGTATAGTGGGTGGTACCGTTGTTTTCAGAAAAATTTATAGATTACGAATCATGATGGTTACTACCTCATAGGCGCGACCGGATTTTTTTTTAGGGGGTTTTGTGTTAAAAAAATTTAAAAAAATAATTAACACTTTCATCTGTCATATTTTTGTTGTGATGCATTACTACTAACTCTAGTTAATGGCCATACACAGCCAATGATAAATAAATAAATAAATAAATACACCACATGTAATTACGACCCCCTTTATCCCAGAAGGCTCTAGGAGCCTTGTGCGGGAAGGGTCTACAATTTAAAGACAAGGGACACACATCCAATATCCGTGTATAATGAAAAAATATCTCTCACAGTATTTCCCATTGCCACGACCGGGAATCGAACCCGGGACTTTTGGGTGAGAGGCAGATACGCTACCATTTCGACCATCAGTCATATAATGATATTCTGAGTTAAAATGTAATACTGATTTTCTGCAATTTTATCAGACGTTTCATGTTGGGATGTAATTCAGAATATGGGAATATGATAATAATAAAAAGATTTCATTGTGCTATAAATACAGGGTGTTTCCTGAGTGACTGGTCATACGCTAGTGGGAAGTAGAGAAGTCCAAGGCGGTTTCAGAATTATTTCATCCCCTAATGCCCCTCGTTTCTGATATATAGCATGTTTTCTATTTTTTGGAAAAATTTCAATTGGCTATATTTTTTTAATGGCTTCACGGAATTGAACCAAATCTGGCAGATGTGTTTCACTAATGGATGTTTATATCATTCAGTGAACAAAAGAAAAAGTTAACAGTGCCGAGGGCAAATATTTTTAGTAGGGGAAGTTACCTAAAAACATCACCCTTTATATAGATTTTGGCAGTTTTCAATGGTAACTTTTAAAGTACACTAATAGTGTACATAAACCACGTATTTAGTTTTTTTGGCACATATTTAATGGTTCAAGAATTAACAGGTACGTTTCACGATAAGTCCATTTTAGAAATATTTACGTGTCCTCCTGCAACAAAAACATAAGCAATATACAGGGTGTCCCGAAATAATGTCCTCTTAAAGGTAGATTTCTCGTCAAAAAATAAGTATAGTCTTTTATGTACAGTAAGGTCGAAAACGGCCTCCTTGAGCCGCTAGACCTCCTCAAAGGGGGGCACCAAAAAGTGATTTTATTTTTTTTTCTCGAAAGTGACTAAAGTTGGCGGAATGAAATTTGGGTACGACTTTGTACTTATGGAAGGTCTCCTTTTCAATGCATTTTTATTTTTCTACTTACTTTTTAATTAAGTTAAATAAACAACCCCTATTGAATTTTTAGTCAGAACTTTTAAACAGATGAATTTTTTTTTCAAATTAAATTTTTTTCAGAAAGCCACATGTATTCTACTACTTTCAACTCTTGAAAATTTATCGTGAATCTCATCAATTTCAAATAAAAAAATATTTTCTGACCCCTTGCATAATAGCCGTTTCTGTTAAATTGAAAACGGAGTTTGATACAAAAAGAATAAGTAGGCATGTGTCACTGTTACCATAATGTCATGAATCAAATCTGCCAAAAAATCACTTTTTGCTGCCCCCCTTTGAGGAGGTCTAGCGGCTTAAGGAGGCCGTTTTCGACCTTACTGTATATAAAAGACTATACTTATTTTTTGATGAGGAATCTACCCTTAAGGGGTTTCACGTTATTTCGGGACACCCTGTATATGGGCGACTTTAATAGTGTGTGAAAATATTTTATTTTACTGCCTATTGTTATAATTTAACTTAAAATACTATAATTCATTAAATATTAGGGTCGGATCTTTTTGTTAAATTTATGTAGTATTTTTTATATTTACAAACAAAAAAGATTAAAAACCACAAATGAATTTTGTTAGAATAAATACACAATATTAGTAATTATACAAGAGTAAAATAACGCATCTAAAATTAAATTAAACACATAACAAGTTTTAAATAAATACAATTAATACAAATTACAATAACACATCTAAAATCCAATGGACAAAAATAATACAAAACAAACTACAACACATTTTCAAACGTTCACCACCAACCTCAATACATTTTCTTGCACATAAATTTTTTTTATAGCATCTCTGATCATACGTGAATTATTCTTCAGTTCAGTGCATCCTCTTCTATGCATTCTTAATTCTTCTCTGGTTGCAACTTCGGTTATAGGTAGCATATATACACTTTTTACCTTTAAATAGCCCTATAAAAAATAGTCTACTGAAGTCAAATCTGGGGACCTTGCAGGCCAGGAAATTGGGCCATTACGACTAATTCGCCTATTGGGGTAATGATCATTTAAATGCTGCACCCTCTCTCTCTTAGGTTGTGAGGAGATGTACCATCGTGCTGGCCTGCAAGGTTCCCAGATCTAACTCCTATTTAAAACAAAAAGTGTATGCTACCGAAGTTGCAACCAGAGAAGAATTAAAAGAAACGCATAGAAGAGGAGTCCACTGAAGTAACTTATGATAGATGGTATAAATAATTTACAGTTACATGCAAAAAAATGTGTTGAGGTTGGTGGTGGAAATTTGAAAATTTGTTCTAGTTTGTTTTGTATTATTTTTCCCCATAAGATTTTAGACGTGTTATGTATTAATTGTTTTTATTCAAAATTTGTTTATTTTGTTTAATTTAATTTTAGAAGAGTTTTTTTACTTTTGTATAAATACAAATATTGTGTGCTTTTTCTAGCAAAATTCAACTACAAAAAACGCGGGTGTTTTAAAGTTACCATGGCAACTTCAATAATCCGAGAAACGTGAAGTGTAAATGTCAACTTTTTTATTATTGATCTGACAGAAGTACCTTGTAACGTCAAATAAAATATTACTGACAAATGTTTTAAAAACTTTAACTGTGATGACAACAATCAATCTTATATGACAGATTGCAAATTAATTTTTGTTTTTCTCATTTCGATGACAACTAAAGGTATTTTACATTATTAGTTCTTATTTACATTTTTTTAGTAATTATTTATGATTTCAAAGTGTACCAATAAAAAAAATAGCGTAAAGTATTCGTGGATAACTGGTCTTTAAAATACTTGCTCTATTTCGCTGCGCCGCCGTCGTGCTCGAAAAATCGCGCGTGTTTTAAATCTTAAAATCCACTTATACTTTAATATACTATTATTATGTGTACACACATAAAAAAAAAATAAAAATCAGTAAATAATCGAATCAAATCGAATTTTTCTATTTATATTGTACAAGACCCCCTAAAAAAAAAATCGGTCGCGGCTATGAGATGGCAACCATCGCGATTCATAATCTACATATTTTTCTCAAACGGATGGTATCATTCCCTATACTCCTTCATCAAGGAGCACACGAACCTCAATTTTATTACTTTACGCCAAGGACTAGGAACTAGACTACAGAAATACAATATTTCAGTCACAAATTAATTAAAGAGCACATATGTACAATATACAGGGATTTTATCAAAGAATTAATTCTACGTAACTTTTTATTTTTCGATTTAGAGAAAAATGGCAAATTTAAAAGAAAATATATTTTTTGCGATTTTATTAGGTACACTTATCAGTGAAATAATTATAGCGGGCGTTTTGATATGCAAATTATTGAAATCACTTTAGAACGAAATTATTATCGAACCCTTTTAAAATCAACCACTTTTTATAAAATATGTGTTATAAAACATTGGACTAAATTACAGAATTCATATCGTCCAAAGCAAAAAATACTTAACTTCACCACAAAATTCAACAAATCAAAAATCATTATCCCCAAGAAGATGTCCATGCTCTATCATTCTTATTGAAAATCATCTGGAGGCTAGTACGAATTAACGATTCACTTATGTAAAGATGTAAATTAAATCAAATTTCATTTTAAAAATAAATTAAAAAAATTGCTCTCTACTTTATAAAAAAAATGTATTGTTAATTTCAACTCGATATGTCTAACGTAATAAGACTTGTTATAACACAGGTTTTTTTGGATCTTAGAAAATGCCAGGCTGATTTGTTATGAATCTTATCAATTATTTATGTTAGTTTATCTATTGAAAATTGGTAGTATTACGAACAAATATTTCAGTGTTAAATTTCTTATAAACGTAATAATAATGATTTTCTATGTTGAATCATAAATGGGGTAACAATGCCTAATGTGAAACTAGTTTTTGTTAAAGTTACATTTACCTAGGTTTATTAGTAGTTCGTTATTTATGGATGTAGTTTTAGCATATACCAACATAACTACTACGATATATCCTCATTTAAGTACTATATAATCTTTTGATTGAAATTTATGTTTCAATGTGTGAACCATTTCAGAAAGCACATTAGAAAGCACATTCCTTATTAAAAAATTTAATATAAAAGAAACTTATTACTTTAAATTCTATTAAGTAATTAATTAGAAATGAATTTTAATGTTTAACAAACAAAAGTGAAACTACAGACCCAAAACTTCCAGCAAATAGCAAATAAAGCTTAATTTGACGAATTTACCTTAATTAACACGTGTACGTAAAGTTAGTGAGATATTGAATATTTAATTTACAATATGGGTTTTATTAAAACGTACGAATTTAAATGACAAACCTCAACTCAATTTGGAAACTTCATTACTACAATTGCCAGTAATACTGTCGCAAATAAAACTCAATTAACTTTTACAAATATTTATTTTGCGTACATGAGAGTACGGCGAGGGCGATTCTGGTTTGCGTCGCTTAAAAGATGCAGTAATTTACCATCAAATTAGAGTTTAAATGAGATCTTGACTCCTCACAAGACCATAATATTTTATATATTTTATTGTTGATGTTTACTGTTACTCAGAGTAGCCCCCTATTTCCAAGGGCGGCTGGTGAATTTTCAATATTCAATATTTCAATTTAGAGACAGAGACAAATTATAAGAGGTTTCATTTGGGATCAATATGAGTATATTGGCGAAAAAACAACTGACAAACAATTTGCGAAATAAATTTCCGAAAACTCACTGCCTTCTCTGGAGAGTCATGAAATTTTATATACAGGGTGTTTCATTTTTAAATGTCGTCCTTTAAGGAGGTGATAGAGCATCGAAAAATAAGTCAACCTGCCCAAAAAACCTATATCAAAAATGCATAATAACGAAGTTACAGGCCTTCAAAGTTGGAATAAAAAAATCGTTATTTTGTCATAACTTCTAGACCATACGACCGATTTTAACCAAATTTTGCACAGGCAGTACTGAACTACATACCTACAATTCTATAAGAATAACTCATGTCAAAAATCACCAGTGGCGTAGATACTGGGGTGACGCCCTCTATTTCTCACCCTATTTCCCACGCCACTGGATTTTTTTTTTTGTGCAGGTCGACTTATTTTTCGATGCTCTATCACCTCCTTAAAGGACGACATTTAAAAATGAACCCTGTATATTATTTTTTTGTATATATCAAAATTTACTACGATGCAATTTAAGATACAGTTTTTTTACTTTTGAAAACATATTAATTTTTGAAAAGTTACCAGCATACAATTTTTTTTAAACTAAGATTTAAGCCATTAAAAATAAAAAAAGGAAAGTTATCGAGTTTCCTCAATAAAAACGAATGCAGAGGAAAAAAAGACAACTAAGGTTCTTCGAGGAAGCCTACTACTGAATGTAATTTTTGTAAATGAGCAGATAGCGATGAGAGCGCTTGCTGGAAAAGTATGGGAAATCTAAAATATTATCTACCAATGTTGTACGATGTGCCATTGTGCCCGCAGGTATACTATTTCAGTTTCTGATAGAATGTTAACTTTTTTTCATTTGGTTGATAGTGGTGGTGATTTGTCACTTATTCACGAACACGTTATTCGTCAAGTCAATGGGCACCTTATTCCCCGAGAATTGTCAGTTACTGGGTTTGAAAATGAAGTAATTTTCACATTAGCACGTCTTTTGTGGGTGACAGGAAGTAACAATTATTGAAATAGACTTCCTTGTGGTACTTAACTTCTCCATTCCAGAGGTAGATGCTCTCATAGATAGGGAAACTGGATTAGAGATTGTCCGCCGAGAACATAGTATCGACCTTCGTCTACATGCATCAACTCAAATTCGAACGTGCTCACTAACTATAATTAATGTACAGGATTGGACGAACGGCAAGAGATGGTATTGCATGCGCTCCGAGACGACGCTAAGGCCCTACCCCGTTCTGAGGTCCATACTGGAAAGTTGCACATTCAGTTAACCGATAAAAAAAGGCGAAGTGAACTTCCGCAAATTGAAGAAGTTCTGATCGATACTGGAAGTAAAACCACTGGCTTTACTTCCTATATTTATTAATGTTTGGAAACAAAGTAGGTAAGACTGTAAGAAGAAAAAGATATTTTGGAAAATGTACCTAAACAGAAAATCGAGAAAATAAGAGAAAGGCTTAACATATTTTTTAACCTTTCATGGTTGGCAATACATTTTTGAACTTATTATGGTTGATAATACTTTTGAACCTTCAATGGTTGCTTACACATTTCTGAACCTACAATGATTAATAACATAATTTTGAGTCTTCAATGGTTAATAATACATATTTGAACCTTTAATGGTTGGTAACACATTTTCGAACTTTTACTGGTTGGCAACACATTTTCGAGCCTTTAACGGTTGGTAATTTACTATTGAACCTTTAATGGTTGCCAATATATTTTTGGACATTTAATGGTTGCTAACACATTATTGAACCTTTAATGATTGATAATTGGACCTTCAATGGTTGGTAACACATTTTTGAATCTTCAGGTTGGTAATAAAATTTTTGAACCTTAATCGGTTGAATATTTCATTTTTGCGTTTATCACTATTCTGAATCTTCGATGTTTATAACATGATTTTGACTTACATTGGGTACCTACCTTTAGGGTTGGACAAAAGCTTTGAAACCCAATCTAGATTTTTTTGTTTCCTATTATTCTTTTCAGTGTTTCTTGTCTGTAAACTGATAACATTCATAAGGATGCATTAGGTGTCTACAACTATTTTGTTGGCCTTTTAGTTTTGTCTTTCAAGTATCAAGTAATTCAGTAAAGTTATTTATATAGTAGATCTATTCCACTCATTTAACAATTCTTAACTATAGGGTTTGATATTTGATATAATAGGGATTGCAGAAGCCGATTGCTGAATTGTCTTATTTTCTTTATGCACAATTTGCGCCACTGACAAAGCGTCGAATTACAAGATCATACTGGTGCCGCCTGACGTTTATAAAGAAAGTGGATTCATTGTCAACATCAAAGAAAGTAAACGGAGACGTTTATACAAGTCATAAAGAAATAGCGCTATGTTTGAATATAAATAATACCGATTTACAAGTAACTAAGTCGCTCTATTTAAGTAGCAATCATACATTACGTAAATTTCAATCAGATTTACTTGTCCAACTTCAAACGCTGCATTACTGCTACCTACGCCTACGTTTTAAGATTATAATCATACTGTTTGGCATAATCAGTAATATCAAAAAACTAAAAATGTTCCAAGTAAATTAAATGTGACATAAACAAATGAAAAATTCTGGTCCAATTTATGTAAACTGACGCGCTTATTTGAATTTAAACACAAAATTAATGAACGTAAACTTGGTGCAGAACAAATTGTGGAAATTACAATACTGTTCCACTTAAATTATTCGTGTACAATCATTAGTTAATTTGTGTGCATTGTCGTTGCTTAAAATTTATTACCAGTTTAATATTTGATTGTTCTATTCTCTATAATTATAAGAGATGTGACACTTTTGTCTCGTGACGAATGTATTATCTCTTTAAAATTGCGTCGTGCCTAAGCTTGCTGGAAGTACTACGAGAACATTGAAAAAGAATAAATGAAACAAAAATTTATGTTAAAACTATCATATACATACAGGGTGAGTTTTAAATGCGTTTAAGGCATCGATCCTTGGCATTTGTGTAAATTTTATTTAATTTTCGCGTATATAACTTTGTTATTAACATAAAAAAAAACTACGAAAACAATTTGAAGCTGCCATGTTACTGCTTGTCTCAAATGGTGTATTGGATTAAAGCAATGTTGCCTGATTGTTTAAATATTTCTAACATAACTGTAATGCTAGGTGACGAAAAAAATATTCGAGTCTAATTTTTTTTTTTTGTTTAAAAACACTACCAATTAATTGTACATACTTGATAAAGTATATTAAGGAACGCAATATATCAGTGAAACTCACCCTGTATAGTATTGCAAATATATGAAAAAATAAAGTAAATAAATAAGTAACTAGGCCATTTAACTGTAGCGAATGTATAACCATAGAGTGACTATTCAATTCTGATGATCTTTCAAAATCTAAGTAGGAGTTGTTCGTTTGTTATGTAAAGATGTGATCAAGTGCTGTAAATGCTGTCAATCACATTCAATTGTTAATTGTAAATGCTATTAGAATTAATGGTCCTGAACAATATATTACATGCTTAATCACCTAATTTGACAGGAATTAGTGCTGTATGGATATTCACATAGATGCTACAGCGCATACAAGTTTATTTTAGATTGCATATTAATTGAATAAATTTCAACTTTCCAAATTTACTGACAAAATTAATATTATAAATATATTTAATTTAGCAATAGTATATTTATTTATTTAAAAAATAAAATGCATATACCTACCTATCAATATTTAAACCTGCTTAATCAAATATCAGATCCATGATATCAAACACAATTAATTAATTAAGATAGCCCTTTCAAAATTATTTTCAATCTGATTTTCTAAGGGATATACTGAACTGAACTGTCAATTTAATGTTTTTAATGTTTTTCTTCTTTTGCAATGAGGCGTTTTAAGGTCTTTTGCAAGTCAATATTATTTTTGTCAAAAGAAAAATTTGTTTGTTACGAAATTGCATAAACAAATTATCTCGCAAATTATCAACATCCAAATATCAAAAAAATCAACACCCCGTATTTTCGTTAGGAATGGCTAAAGAGAAGAAATTTTAGAATAGATATGTCGTGATTTCATCAGAAGTTTCTATTCCCGACATGATAATTGTGTTTGTTGGTGCATCGTTTTGTTCAGACACAAATATCTCAAAAACTAATGCCTCAGTCAAAATTCTACATGAGCAAGTCTTTTTAGAAAATTAACCGTAAATTATGAAAATCTGATCAGAATTGCGAAAAAAATTAGTGCACATACTTTTTTCCTTAAAATTATGTCGACGTGACCACACGGCACGCCACTGGCGCGCCTCAGTTCAACTCTGAACCATAGCAAAGATGGACCCTCACAACCTAACTATGTGTACCAAGTTTGGTTTCCCTATCTTTAATATTGTGAAAGTTATAAAACAATAAATAAATTGAATTTTCAACACCCTGTATCTACGTTAGGAGGCTCGATAGAGATGAAATGTTAGAAGGGGTATGTCATAATTTCATGTGAACTTTCTGTACTCGAAGTTTGTCGGTTTAAAATCGGGACACCCTGTATATTAAAACGTGATTATTGATACTATGAAATGTTTACCACAAATATTTTTAAAGTCCACATTTCTTCAGTATTTTATTTGTGAAGTACGTAACGTAAATTCCAAATCATAGAAGCTTATTTCAATTTAGTCCTAACAGAGGAATTAAAAAACATCTTCAGGGTAGCGAATTTCACAAATTGTTTGCCATTACTGATGTAAAATCAAGATATCTCTGCAAGAGCTTTCTACCGCATTGTTGATGTCAACAATGAAATTCAATTTATAATATAAAATGGCTCCCAAATCCTTAAATGTATTGAATTTAGTAATATAAACATAATTAGTATAATAGGATATGAAATAACTACAATACATTTTTTTGTGAAACTTACTCAATAACAATCGCGTTTAACCCCTCTCGGGGTTGGTTTTTGGCCGGTTTGAGGGGTTGTGCAACCCCAAAGAGAAATTCTGACGCCGCCATCGCGCTCAGCATCCTCGAAAACGGGGGGGAACATATATTTGCCGCTGATATTGCGAGAAAAAATAATTCACCCCTTTCGGAGGTGAGTATTAGCCGGTGGAGGAGTTGGTAGGGGTCGGACGCGATATCCAATACCACCACCGTGCTCAGCAACCTCGAAAACAGGGGTAAAGTACTTTCTTCTGCAGGGAAACCTAATAAATCGCGTTAACCCCTCTCGGTGGTGGTTTTTGGCCGGTTTGAGGGGTTGCGCAACCCCAAAGAGAAATTCTGACGCCGCCATCGCGTTCAGCATCCTCGAAAATGGGGGAGGAAGGTATTTTCATTCCGGTTTAAAATATTTACCATTTTCGCGGTGGCGGCACAATCTGTTAAAAAGAGGCCTAACCTAGACATTTTGACTACCGAGCTGAATTTTTCAGAATATGTAGTTTTTGATATGTATAATAACATACTAAAAGTCCCGAAGAATCCGAATTGAGCGTTAGCCGCCATGTTAAAAAAATGGCTTGCGCGCGCAGTCGAAGAAAATATTTTTTCCTTGCCTTATTTATTAACCGATTTTAATTTTCTAAAAAAGCAATTGTAACCAAAGAATGAGGCTATAATATATATTTTATGCATTTTACTAAACTCAGTATAAGTGATAAAAAATTTAAATGAAAAAGTTCGTTTTGAAAATTTTTATTTATGCAATTAAAAAGAAAACTGTGGGTTTTATGAAAATATTTGTTAAATAAAAGTTATAGGCCATAAAAAATTAAACAGAATTGTTCTTTGAATTATTTTGTAGCTCTAAAAATAACGGAGATAGAGCAATTTTATTATATAAAATCATATGTTAGGATCGTTAGAATCAGAATTAAAAAGGTAGGATGTGCATTTCAATCACGACGCAATTAACCACAAACAAAAATGTTATTTCCCAGATAAGTTTTCAGAGGGTGCGTGAGTTAATAATCATAACAATAAAGAAAAAAAAATGATAACAAAAAATTATAAAATAATAGTCCTCTGAGCTTACGATCCTCTCGGCATAAAAGACCAATCCGGCCTGCCGAAAATTGACGAAGTCTCCGTTTACTTAGGGCACATGATTCTGACATCTACAGTCATTAAATCTGCGGTATATGGGAAATGACTGTATACATTTGGAGGCCACGGGAGGAACTATCCAGCATATTGAAACGGAAAATATTAACCTTTCAAATTCACTCCAAAAATGAAAACAATTGAAATCAACAAATATTTTGTACCTAAATCAATATCACTGGGATTAAGATTGATAAATGGCAATGGTGTTATAAATAATAATAATAATAATAATAATAATAATAATAATGCCTTTATTGCCCAACAGGTTACACTCAATAACAGGACAATTTATTAATATTACGTAAGAAGATTCATAATAATAATATATACAATAAACAATAAATACAAATAGAAAATACAAAAATAAATGCAAATATGCAACTATACAATACAAGCAATGAGCGATGTTTGGTTAAAGATTATTCACAGCTGTATGTAAAATTTCATTTTTGTACAATTATTTGAATCATACCTGTAGCTATGACATTTGATTAAAATTACTACACAATGTATATAATATGGGCGATTTTAAAATAATATTACTTCTAGCATGAGGACAGTAAAACCGGTAATTATATCTAGAATGATAATTTGGTACATTAAAACATAACTGCGACTATGGTTCAGGACAGTAAATATTATCATGCAATAAATAATATAAAAAAGAAATAGAATTGCGCTTTCGTCTTAATTCTAAGCTGTTCATTTCAAACCTGGTCAAAAGAGTGTTTTGTTCAATACCTATTTCAGGATAAATCACATCAACTTTAAATGACAGAAATTTTTGAAATCTTCTCTGCACATTTTCTAAGGCAAGTTTGTGATTCGCGTAATAGGGATACCAAATAAGATATGCATACTCAAGTTTAGACCTTACGTAAGAAAAGTAAAGAACTTTAGTGCTCAAATGTACGTAAATGATTTGCAGTTTCTGATTATGAAGCCAAGCATCTTCGTAGAGTCTTTCAGTTTTGAATTAATGTGATCAATAAATGACAGTTGACAATCAAATATGATTCCAAGCTCTTTGGTGGAATTACATCTAAGTATCTAATAGCATTCCATCAATTAAGTATACATTTACAATACTATCCCGCTTTTTTAGTAAACGTTACAACCTTACATTTGGATGCATTAAGGTAATCTATTATTTATGCACCAACTTTAAACCGCATCAATATCATATTGCAGCAATACGCCATCAACAGAACAAGTTATCTTCCTATATATCTTAAGATCATCCGCAAATAACAATCTATGACTGTTGCTACGGGTTTTTAAAGCTAAATTAAATATAATTAACAAAGGTATGCTTAGAATATTGCTGCAGTCCTTGACCAAGAAAGAAGGTATTAGATCGAGACCAGAGGTCATTTTGTTTTTTAGTTTAGCAGTTGCTTTTTGAATTTCAGTATAAGTCACACTATCAAAATTAATGGAAATACTATTTAGAGCAGTCACAGTTACATCAGATAAGTTAGGAAAATCTCTCATACTTAGGTAAAGATACACTTTGAAAAAAAAAAGACCAAAGGCATTTACAATATTCTGAGGGCAATCAAAGTAGTTTCCTTCATATTCCGTTCTACCTGGAATTCTAGATGTCGACCTTTTCGAGTGAATGTATAAAATATAAAAAAAAGTATAAAACTGACATCGGTTGATTTCTTTTCTTTTAAAGCAGTTGACATGTAACCACTCCAATTAATTAGTTCTTCCACGACTATACAATAATGCATATCGTACGCGTTTGATAATTTGCCAATAATAAGTAGTAATCATTATCCTTTACAGGGATTTATGAACTCTATTGACCAATCAGGAACTCCCAACTTTCATAACCATTGGCCTCTAGTCAATCAGAAATTCACAATTTTTATAATCACCGAGTTTAAATTTTCATGTCACACAAAGTAGGACATTTTAAAATTAAATAAAGTTCTTCTGACAGTTCTGACAATTTTTCGCGTGTTTGTCTGTAATTTGACGTGTTATAATTATTTATTCAAAATATTTTTCCGAAACATAGTAGTCTGGAAAAACCATATTATCGCGAGTTATGGCCATTACTCATTCGGTTTACGCGAACTATCCCAATAAGTAATGGCTTCATAACTCGCTCGTTGAATAATATACTATTAAACTCTTTTAATAATGGCCCAATTACCCACAATACATTTTGACAAAATTTTTTATCGCACTTACCTACTGATAAAATGTCTTCCATAACAAATTCTTGTAATTTATTTATAATATAGGTTTTTTGTAATACATACTTTATAGTATAGATAGGAACGTTACCATAGTGGCCCATAACAGCGCAATTCTTTACCCGTGGAATTTTTCAATTGTTTTTATTGTTGGAGTGAATTTGAAAGGTTATCATTATTTTCGAATTCTCGACAATGGATAGTTCCTCCCATAGCCTCCGAATGTATACTCCCCATATATTGTAGGTATAGTGACTGTAGATTCCAGAGTCGTGTGACCTAGGTAGATGGATACTCTGCCGACTTTCGGCAGGCCAAAGTGGTCTTTGATGTCGAGAGCAGTGCCAACGTAGGCTATTATTTTATTTTATTAGACTATTATTTTTATAAATTTTTCTTTCATTATTATTATAATTATTAACTCACGCACCCTCTGAAAACTTATCTGGGAATTAACATTTGTTGTGGTTGATTGCGTCGTGATTGAAATGCACATCCTACCTTTTTAATTCTGATTCTAACGATCCTAACATATGATTTTATATAATAAAATTGCTCTATCTCCGTTATTTTTAGAGCTACAAAATAATTCAAAAAACAATTCTGTTTGATTTTTTATGGCCTACAACTTTTATTTAACAAATATTTTCATAAAACCCACAGTTTTCTCTTTAATTGCATAAATAAAAATTTTCAAAACAAACTTTTTCATTTGAAGTAAATTTTTTATCACTTAGACTGAGTTTAGTAAAATGCATAAAATATATATTATAGCCTCATTCTTTGGTTATAATTGTTTTTTTAGAAAATTAAAATCGGTTAATAAATAAGGCAAGGAAAAAATATTTTCTACGACTGCGCGCGCAAGCCATTTTTTTAACATGGCGGCTAACGCTCAATTCGGATTCTTCGGGACTTTTAGTATGTTATTATACATATCTAAGACTACATATTCTGAAAAATTCAGCTCGGTAGTCAAAATGTCTATGTCAAAACAGATTGTGCCGCGACCCACTACAAGCATAATAACAAAAACCTATCCAATTTGATATACTCACATTGATGTTTCATCTCTAAACATACAATTATTAAGTTTATTGAATCTTCTCTAATGCATGATAAAAATTGAATTAAAAATTACAAAATTCAAAACGTCTTAAAATAAATTATGGCAAAAAATTGTTTTTAACTCACCACAAAATTCATTCATTACGGTCACCAACCAAAAAACGATCTCCCTGAAGAGCCAGATAGGCGAAAGAACATGTACATCTTCTTGGGGACATCGTTTTTTGGTTGGTTACCATAATGAATGAATTTTGTGGTGAGTTAAAAACAATCTTTTGCCATAATTTATTTTTAGACGTTTTGAATTTTGTAATTTTTAATCCAATTTTTATCATGCATTAAAGAAGATCCAATAAACTTAATAATTGTATGTTCAGAGATGAAACATCAATGTGGGTATATCAAATTGGATAGGTTTTTGTTATTATGCTTGAATAAAGTCTAAATAAAGTCATTTATAAACACATGCATCATTTAGAACAATAATAAATAACAGCGCTTCAGGAACCTTGAATCTTGAAGAATACCTGGGGCTGTTGTAATTTCGACAGATATTAATTAAACCAGTACAACGCGCGTTCAGGAAGCATTATGCATCATAGAACCAGATAAAGTCATCAATGAGTTTAATATCATACAATCAGTGCAATAGAAATACATATCGTCATTTATAAAGTAAAATAAAATGACTAATAACCAACCGTTATGTATGAGATATGATAGCAAGTGGTGGTATACATATTTATGCATACAAAACAATCAGCTGTAAATAATGAAATTTTGGAAATCTGTCCATAGCCGTTGTACCTATTTCAGATTAGAAATCAATGATTTTTTTCTTGTTTCACATATTTTACCAATGACTATTTTTAAGAATTTCTGGTAGTCATAGAGCTTAACAGACCCAAAGATTTACTTTTTATCAAATTTACTCTGTATATGGTGCATCTAAAAGTTTGGCGCATCTTGAGGCTTTTTATACAAGAAAAATTACCGTATTAAATTCGTCCAAATGTGAAATGGCTTAAGAAAAATATATGCGTTGTTGACGTTGATGTGCACGTTTGTTGACTAACGGATGATATTTACTGTTTGCCGAAGTTGTAAAACGATATGTTTGTACACTGTGTTTACGTTGGTTCGTAAGCGGCGTTACTGATAGTCAATAAATTTTAGTTCAAACCAACGCGTACAACCAACAAAAATATTTGCGTTTCCCTGAAGGCTTCACAAACCCATTTTATCTTATATCATATACAGTATGTGTTATGCTCAATGGCTTGTTAGACATTTTTGAACAACTGTAAAGCACATAGAAGTATTCTATGTAACAAAGTTAATTTCGATCATGAGTCAATTTCGTTATATGAGTCAATTTCGGTTATACTGAATATCGACTATTAATATAATTTTCATTAACTAGAGAACATCTATAAAGCTCTACAAATGTTCAGCTCCAGAATATGTAGGTATATTCCTCGAAAACATAGGTACCTACCAATTAGTTTGGAAGTCCCTGTCAAATGAAGCAACATTTCGTATTTTTATTTTGTATTTAGGTGAAGTTTCATATACGCTGACTTAAAGTTTATGTTTTCCTATGAATAGGAATGCCAAAAATCGTCTTTGACTTGTAACATAAATTTCTGCCTTTCGGTATATTTATTTAGATTTCGTTAGTGTTTCTAATTACTCGGAGATATGATGATGACACATTTTTTGGATGAGAATTGTAGAAAATAAATTAATTTTTATATAATAAATAATTTGCAAGAAGGCACCACTGATACAAACAAATTTTTTTATGTAGGTATAGTGACACGTTATCAGTTGGTGAAGAAAAATGTCTTGCAGAAGCTATAAGACGCTCAATAACAAAATACGGCTTTTGTGCGTGATGACGTGCAACGGATTTTGTTTTGTATTAGGTAGGTATAAAAGCGTATCGAAATTCATTAGAAAATCTTCAGCGGTTTCCGAGATATTAAGGATTTAGTGTTTCCAACCCTCAACTTTGGAGGGCTGTATTTCTATAGGGGTACATTAAAAAAAAAATTATAGAAAAATCGTCTTATTTTTTTACGTAGAATCGCGAGGTTATAGTTTGTCGGTGGAATTTAGGGACACCCTGTATAAGTTTAACTCGCTATATCCCTGAGCCAACGTTGTGTCACACAGGGAGGATATAATTGATAAAACAGACACACATAAAAAATATTCGTGCACAGTGCACAAAAGTGACATTAAATTTAATTAAAAATTTATTACTTCCTAACCATCAGACTTAGGCGAAAATCGCATAGGATTGTTGATTAATTTATTCCACACGATAACTTTTCAAGATCTCAAATTCAGCATTTTTCGCATGTTCAGCAAATTTGACCTTAAAGGATGATTTAACTACATTATACTTTTAGCAATCAACAAACTTCTTCTGATATTAACTACTTATTGGACCAAACTCGTAGAAGGATAATAAAATTAGTTAGTTATTTCTAAGGCACTATTAATTTAAATTATTCAATATATTTTAAACCTAATAAGGATATTTATATATATTCGTACACATCGCAATGAAACAACTACATGATGTATTATAACAAGTGAAATAATTATATACATTGTATTTCAGACACAGAGACAGGCGGAAACCAAACTAACATATTAATTTAATTTGAATATATTTATTTACCGCAGTTGATGTAAATTCACCAACCAGAGATAAATAGATTTAATTCATTTTAAAACTGGGCTGTTCAGCGAGTTTGTTGGAAGCATTATGAATAAAATCAGTTTACCTTAAATTAAAATAAAGCTGTAGTTGCTATAAAATAAAATTTTAATTGAAAAAATAATAAATACTTATAAGCAGAGATGTTCATTTTGTTGAAAAAGACCATGGCATCCGTATTATAAATGATATTAGAAGCTAAAGGAAGGATTGAAAGTCAAAGTCTAGTCCCCTTCCTTTAACTAGACATTCTCTCACATGTGGAGATCTTTCAGAAGACTTTAGATACACTTAAAGGAAAAATGAAAGTGAACTGGAATTCTCTATAGAGGAAAACGTTTGTGATAATTAAGTTAACGATGAAAAAGAATGATAGATTAAGCAACACAAATTTTAAGTGATTTTATCCAAAATTACTCAAATATGTATCACAAAGGAAGACTAAAGAAAATCCACCAGCAATATATGCTGCAATTAATTTAAATGGAGAGTTACAGGAATAATTAAAAACACGCAAAAACAGTAATGCAACTGATATTAGAGAATAGATGGCAGCTATGAAATAAGAAATATATTCTGTGAAAGAAAATATCTCGAGCGTATTATGTTGTTTACCGAAAGGGAAATATGAATATACATATAAATTAAAAATGAATGATACATGGCAGAAAGGCCGTTATAAAGTTAGAATTGTTGCATTAGATTTCTCAAAAAAATGTTTATGGAGAAAAATTTGCACCCACAATTTGTTGGTTATCTCAAGTAATGAAAATTTTGTGGTTAAAAATTATGACAATTAAATAGCTCTTCTAAATGGCAATCCATCAGAAGAAATATATATTAAACAATCAGAACGAAAAAAATGGAACAGAAAATCAAATTCCATAAAACCATATGTGGATTGAAACAAGCAGTCATAATGTGAAATATAAAATAGGATTAACCCTTATAAAATTTTAATTTCAATTGGTCAAACGTTCATTCCTGTTTATATTTATAAGACACTTTCACCGATGATACCGTTATAATGACCACTAATGAAAATTCACAAATAGCAGCCACTAACATACAAGACCACCTCCATCTTCTTGAAGAGTGGATGAAGAAATTAAAATAAATGAGACTTAATTACAACATTCACAACCCATAACTTTCACCTTAAATAAGGGACATGTCCTCCAGTATTTATAAACAACATACAAATACCAAAATCAACAAGTATTAAATATCTTGGAATCCATCTTGATACGGTTGCGCATGGAGATAATAAGAAAAATAAAGTAGATTCGTTTGACTTTGTACTTGGATTATCATTCTCATCTTCTGTTACACGTTATGCAATTTGCACAATCGACAAAGAAGACGAGGACGCGATTGATCAATGTGATGTGCATTGTAATGATTACTTATATTATTTAAAATATTCATTGTATTGCTTGCAATAAAAAATATTTTATATACGTTATTAAAGAAAAAAAAAATTAAATCAGAAGTGATTATTTTTTCTTGTTCAGCATGTTCAAAAACGGAAATATGGAGATTAAAAACTAAAAGAAAAAAATTCTATTTTCAATTCTCCTGATTGGTTATAACAACTTCAAGGTTAGTGACAGGCCTTCTTACCCTTCACTTGTCATCCTATTCCAATTTTATTCCCCTCCAACTCCGCGCAGCCGAGTATGCTTACTAGCGATGTCCGTTAACTTAGCCCCGCCATTTTAGAAATATTAAAAATTTTAAAATCGTTTTCACTTATAACACGAATTTGGGGATAACGAATTTTGCGAAACGGCTCATTGCAGCACAACACTAGCGCAATTCAGCATAACTTTCATTTTTTAATATTTCCAAAATGGCGAGGTTAAGTTAACGGACATTTACTAGTGAAAGCTTAGGAGGGTGGTTTTTTGCCCGTTTGAGGAGGTAGGAAGAGTCAGACGCTGAAGAAACTAATTTTTTCTTGTTCAGTATCCTCCAAAACGGGGTATGGAGATTACAGAAATAAGAAAAAAAATTTTTTCAACCCTCGGGGAGGGTTGTAACAACCCACAGGGGTTGCTAAAGATTTTCATTTGCCGTTATCCTTCCCTTTTTATTAAACCCTAATGATTTTCCTAGCTATAATCGCCTTCAAACATGAGTTTATTAGCCTTACAACGGGAAACGCGAAAAGAGGTAGTTTTTGGCCATTTGAGGGAGTTGCGGTCGCTAAAAACTTCATCCACTAGATTTTCCTTTTTAGCACCCTTAAAAACGGAGGGAGGAGTAAGTTTTGTTGCTGCAGGATTATCTCGACTTTTTTATCAAAAATTCCATCTCCTGAACTCCACTATTATTATCTAAGTTCAAAAGTTAAAAATTTCAAGAGAAATAATCGAGTAATTTCATAGCATTGCATTGAGAACGTTTATTGGAAGGAACTTGATTAATATCAGTTTACCATAAAATAAAATTAAAATGTAGTTATGGGATAGAATGTTAAGCAAAATAATAATAAATAAAATGCTTCTGCTGTAAAGGTTAATTAAAAAAAAAAAACATAAAACACACCACAGAAATTAGACAACCCCCAAATCCAAAGCCAAAGGCTGTCCGGAAGGGGGCTACACATTTGAAAAAACGCAGACAAACATCCATACCCACCGACATTGCCATTTGCCGGTGCCCGGTCTCGAACCGGGACTCGATAGGCAGTGTAGCCAGAGCCATGTCTGTCACTCACGCCTTAGCCCACTGCGCCACCGAGTCGAGTTTGAATACAATAAAATAAAACACTAATTTTTAATAGTGTGTATATTCTATTTAGAAAAAACAGTTAATGTGATGTGTAGGTTCCTAGGGTTCTCGGCCGTAGAATAAATTACAACAAACTATTTTTGCCTTGACGTTTCGGTTTATTCAGGCATCTTCAGATACTAGGACAAAAAAATAGTTTACTTCCAAGCCTAGTTATCAAGTTAATCTACTATAATTTCAGTATACTTCGCTTACTAAAGAAACGTCAAGAAATTAGAAATTGATCAATTCAACGCCAACAATACTTTCATATTTCTCTAAACAGTATGCAATAGTTGAATCAAGTAAATCAATCTGATTTCATTTGTACAATCCCTTGTTCAGCAAAATGTTTTAATTATTATGTCTTACAGTTATAATTTTAAAATACACTTTATGAGTGTAATGATCTGGAATAATTTAAAGGTACCGTTTTTTTATCGTTTCTCAGTTGAGTGCAATAATAATTAAAATCTTCAAGAGCTTAGACTTAACTACTTTTGCACTTATAAAACATCTTATAATTACAGATTCTAGTTAGAAAATTCTGCCATAAAGAAGTTGCGGAAAAAGTTAATTGAAAGAATTTTGTTAGATAATTGATTATATTCATATACCGTGTGGAAATTTTTTAAGCGGATCGCTTAATTTCCTCGCTTTATTTTGAAGATGGAATAAATGCCTATAGAAAATGACCCTTGTACCGTTTTTCCTATAAATATAAATTTGGAAACAGAAATAAATTATTGTTTTTCTCGATTCCTTCATAGCCTCATTCAATACCTACCATTCAAAATAGTAGTGAACTCAGCACACATCCTTGCTTTAGACCCATTTTTGTTGTAAATTCTTTATGTTCCTCATTATTTGTTTGTAACAGTGTTGGTGTTTCCTTTATACACGGCCTTCATTATTTCTATTAAATTCTTATTAACCTCTCCTTTTCCGTTTTCAGAACGGCGTCAAAATTGCACTTTTCCGTTCAATCCTCCTGAGCCGAAAACCGAAGCGAGACTGTGCAATTAACGATGCAGTTCCAAGTTGGACCCTCTACCTTGGATTCCGTGCGTTTGAAGTTTTCGTGTTTTCCCATTTTTATGTACCTTGAAGACCTGTTATCTGCCAAAGCCCCCCTTACTCACGTTCATACCTTCCATAGTGTACACACATAAAACATCTTAAGCTTGATACTATAACGTATGTCTGGCGATCGCTGGCTCTTTTCTATTACTATTTCTCCCTTGTATATAATGTTTATTTCCTGTATCTCATAATTTTCTTTTTCGTCTTGTTTTTTTGTGTAATTTTGTTAATTTTTCCAAGTATTGTCTTTATTTCTCCAACTGTACTTCCACTTTTGTCCATTATGTTCACCATATTGTATTGTTTCTTCTGTATTAGTAGCTTCTTCAGTGTTCCATAAAATACCTAATTAATTTTTTATTGCCTCTGTAATTTTCTGTAATTTTTTCGCCAAATTTTGTTCATGACTCATGCTTTGCTTTCTTATCATATCTTCACATTATCTTTATTTCTATCCACTTTTCTTGATATGTTTCATAGTCTTCCAATTATCTTTTTTATTTTTAATAATTTGTTTTATTCCTTTATTCCACTCTGTTTTCTTCATTTTTTATATTTTATTTTATTTGTACGACAGCATTCCCTTGTAGCATCAAATATGTTATTCTTAGTTTTACCATATTTCTTCTACTTCGTGTTTTTAATGTTTACTACTGAATTTATTTTTTATAATTTCCTAATATTTCTTTTGTATTGCTATTTCTTTCAGTCTGTAAATTCTTATTTTCTTGCTTCTTTTATCTTTTATCTTACCTTCCTTTTCCTTCATTATCATTTTAACTAGATAGCTGATCACTTTCTGCTTCCGCTTGCCTCGATACTTTTACATCATTTATTTTTTCCATTGATATCTTCTTATCAGAAAATATTCTATTATTGACTTCTCGTTTCTGCTAGGTTCACCTTTCGTATATTTGTATTTGGCTTTGTGTTTGAATTTTGCTTATTATCAATAATTATATTACACATTTATTATTTTTGTCCTAAAATGCAGATAATGAATTGATTCAAATATCAATGGGGAAAGTAAAAACTTACTCAGAACCAAACAAGTTATTTTTATGTGTAAATTGGTAAAATTGAAATAGTTAAATATTCAACACAACTATTTAAATTATTTTTTCCTATAAAAGTTGTAGGGTTTATTGAAAGCATTTAGAATATGTATTCAGAAAAATAAATGAAAGTCGTTTAAAGGAGATATGGTTTTAACTTGCATTTTTTCAAATGGAACACCCCATTCTTTTGCATTTTTGAAATCAAGGTACTTTTCTCATTCTCTAAAATATTTGTTTCAATAATTTGGTTTTAGACGTTTTTAATTTTGTAATTTTTAATTCAATTTTTATCATGTAATTAAAAAAGTCCAATAGATTTTATAATTGTGTGTTTAGAGATGAAACATCAAGATAAGAGTGTCAAATTGGATAAGTGTGTTATTATTATGCTATACATAAAATTCATTACATGACTTTTATTATAACAGACTTAATATCATTTCATATTTTACTCATGAGATATAATACAATAATAATAAGTGAACTGATACAAAAACGAACAAAGTAAAAAATTAACAAGAAAATAAATTCGTATTAAAAAAACTCTGTTAGGCTACAGACGGACATTTAACAAGAATAATTTTAATAAGCAGGATAAATTTAATTTTAAAGTTTTAAAATATAAGTAAATTACACGGAAATTTGAGAACTTGCAATAAAAGATTGATTTGAATATTTTATTGATAATAATTGCTAATTATCTGATTTTTGAGTTAGCCATATTCGGTACGGTATAGGATATCAATTCTTTTAATAAATATATAGAAACGAAAGAAATTGGACACCTTTAATGCAAGTTTATCACTTTAACTAGCTAAAATATACCACAATAATCAGTGGGGAAATATGCCAGAAAGACAAAACACTAACAACACCTAAAATGCACTCAGAGCATCAATGTGCTGCTATTAAGCTGGATCATTTTAACAATAATCCAACTATAGATATTAGAATAATAAAATATTAGTAACATAAACATAAACATAAACACACCACAGAAATTAGACAACCTCTAAATCCAAAACCAACGGCTGACCGGAAGGGGCTACATATTAGAAAAATTGAAGCAATTATGCAAAGGCAAGTCCCATGACATTAAAGCATTGTCACAGCTCACCGACTCCAAAGTAGTTCGTAGCCTATTTTAAAAACACGTCATCAAAAACAATTGACTTAATTTAATTTCCCTACTACGATGTGCCATACGAAATCCAAAAGGGAGAAGATGGACTATTGATGAAAAAGTTGTGGCATTAGCTTTATTTCAATGCAGTTTCAGGTGTTATCATTTACTCATAAAAATTGTTGCCATACCCTGTAAAAGAACCGTACTAGCTCTACTAGAAAAAGTTCCATTTGATGGTGGGATCAATAAACATTTATTTAAACATATTAATAACAGCATAAGTAGCGAGAAATATAGATATTGTGTTTTATTGTTTGATGAAATGGACATAATGGAACACATCGGTTATGATATTGCCACAGACCGAATTATTGGCTATGAGGACATGGGAGAAGATTCCCATAAATATGCCAAACGTGCGTTGGTCTTTATGTGCCAAGGTCTAGCAAGAAATTGGAAACAGCCCGTGGCATACTATTTTACGAATAATGGATGTAGCTCATTAAATTTAGTGAAATGCTTGAAGGAAGTCCTGCACGCTGCTAAACATATAGCTGGACTTGATGTAGTTGCGACAATTTGTGACATGGGTTCTAGCAATGTGAAAGCCATTAAAGACTACTATCAATCGCTTCTGTTATTTGCGTATCGGCCGTGTATCTTTCAGTATTTTTCATTATACCATAAATACTTTAATATTAATGATGATTTGTAAGCCTTGCATTTTTCTTCAATTCATATATCGGCCTAGGCCGATATTGGTGTTATATCAATGAAGAATAGAGTATTGATAAATTTTATCGGCCCAGGCCGATATTGGTGTCATATTAATGAAGAATAGAGTAATGATAAATCATAATATCAGAATGGTATATAATGAAAAAGATTTTTACAACGTTGGACCCTCCTCATTTATTAAAATGCACTGTCTCTATTTCATAAACACTCTGTTCTTCTTCCAGTATCCGTAGGAGAACAAGAGCAAATAATGGAAGCAAAGTTCTTTGATATTCAAAAGGCTTATGAGAGAAATAAATAGATTTTAATATTTAGGGCTTTGCATAAAATAAAAGACACCCACAACATGGCTTCGTTATGAGGTTCACCATGAAAGTAAATATTACTGCGCAAATAATGTGTAAGACGGTGGACGCTTACCTGTATACGCTACTAAGTTTAGGTAATTAATATTATATTATCATTATATTACATCAAAATAATTTCGTTAATTTTTAGGTAAGATGGAACAACGATCATTGGCACCAGCCACGTTTGTCCAACAAACTGACGAATTATTCGATAGTTTTAATGGAAACCGTTTAACAGCAACTGATGGAAAGGCAGTCAAGTTGTGTTACTGAAGACTCACCACATTTAAATTATTGGAAAAAAGCATTTCATACAGTTAAAAATTGAAACTTTAGACGCATTACAAAACCACCGTCGCGGTCGCAAAAAGGATGGATGGTATCGATAAGAGCCGTACAAGGCGTATGGAACTATCTAAAGGACAAAGGATTCACCATGCTGCGTCCTCGATCACTCAATCAAGATGCGTTTGAAAATTTATTTGGAGTGGTAAGAAGTGGCTGTGGGAGCGGAGACAACCCAACCAGTTTGAAATTCATGGGAAGTTTGAAACCACAAATTTTAAATGGTTTGACAAATCAAGCTTTCTCTGGAACAAAGTGTGAGGAATGTAAATGAGGAGTTGATTGTGGACAATTTTGAGGACAATTAAAAGAACCAGTCATTGATGCCACTGATACTATTGCCAGTGGGATTGCTAATGAATTGGCATGTGGCAATGTCAAAATACTGTCTGTGGCCTATGTTAGTGGATTTATCGCTAAAAGATTGACGAAAGAGATAAATTGTGAAGTTTACCAACATCTGTTGCACTTTCAACAGGATGAGTTGCACAACCAACTTATATTGTATAAGGAGTGGTCAGAAGAAAATAGCAAACTGACATATCCTTCGGAAAATTTAGTAATTGCTATTGGACATGCTGTGACTGAGTTGGAAAATATCCTTCTAAACTATGGTGGACTGGATGGTCGAGTTGGTAGCGTACCTGCCTCTCACCCAAAAGTCCCGGGTTCGATTCCCGGTCGTAGCAATGGCAAATACTGTGAGAGGGATTTTTCCATTATACACGGATATTGGATGTGTGCCCCTGGTCTTTAAATGTGTAGCCCCCTCCCGCACAAGGCTCTTCTAGAGCCTTCTGGGATAAAGGGGGTCGTAATTACATGTGGTGTATTTATTTATTTATATTTAGTCAGGAGTTGGAAAATTTGCAGCTCAGCAAATTCGACAAAGAGAAAATTTTTTTGGGTTTCCTGTGCAGTTCATCAATACTTTATAATCGAGGATATACTTAAAGCAATATGCCGTATTGGTATACCATGGTGGTGCAAACGTCAAAACCATCAGATAGTATAGCAAAGGAAAGCTGATAGAGCTGCTAAACGTAAAGTGACAAAATTTCAAAACCAATAATATTTTTATTTATTTATTTATCAATAATAATAATAACAATAAATGCTTTTATTGACTTCACAAATGTGCCAGAATATACAAAGTTTCTAGTATAAGGAAAGTATAATTTGATTGTTAAAGGCAGAGTTCAAACATTCTATCACAGTGTCAAAGGTTTGCTCTTCCACTCAACATAGAAGGAATTGATCTGTGGAATGCTCCAATTGATATTGTGAAGACCATGCTATTGATACATTGTTACTTCACTCAGTCAATTCAAGTAATAATTACTTAATAATCATCTCTGGGAAATTATTTGCATTGAAACTTAACACTGAGTAAAAAGTTAATTTACTATGTCAACTGTTTGTATTTCTATCTTAATTTTATTATTTTTATTTTGAATTATATCGTTAAAACTTGAAATATTAGTAAGTTTTATCGTTCTCCTTTATTTCTATAGCTTACATATTTTTCTCTGTATGTATTTAACACTAGTAATATTTGTGCGATATACAGTAAAGACCGAGGAGGTTCGAACATGGGTATTAGTTTGCGCGATTTACTTGTGCCGGTTGTAGGCCAGCGGACACAGTGGTGAGAATCGTGGATCTCCGCGCTGTAGCCGATGGCTCTCGCGCCTACTGTTCCTTGTTTGGATCCTTTTATTTTATAATAATTTTTATTAACCTGCAACACTCGAGGTGCAGCGACAATTAATTTTATGTTGTAGAATCACATTTTTTATAAATGACTTTATTTAGGCTTTATACAAGCATAATAACAAAAACATACCCAATTTGATTATTCATATTGATGTTTCATCTCTAAACATACAATTATTAAGTTTATTTGATCTTCTTTAATGCATGATAAAAATGTGGGTATATCAAATTGGATATGTTTTTTGTTATTATGCTTGTATAAAGCCTAAATAAAGTCATTTATAAACAATGCATATCAAGCAAAGAAAGAGAATTGTAAAAAATCACATTTGTTGCGAAAAATATTTATATGGAAATATTTAAATGTGTTTTGAGATTTTTTTTTAATTACAATAATTACTCCTATCTAGCATTATTGAAGTTAAAAAAATTTATTTCTTCGTTGGTCCAGGATACGTAAATCAAATTTCTTTCAGACATGAGTTCTACATCGGTTAATGAGATACAGCACGTCAGCACACTGTTGTTAGTATCAATAGTATCTCATTAACCGATGTAGAACTCATGTCTGAAAGAAATTTGATTTACGTATTCTGGACCAACGTTTCGAAATTTTTCTAACTTCAATAATTTATCCTAGATAGGATTAATTATTGTAATTTTAAAAAAATCTCAAAACACATTTAAATATTTCCATTGTTTGTTTTTTCGCAACAAAAATGTGATTCTACAACATAAAATTAATTGTCGCTGCACCTCGAGTGTTGCACGTGTAAAGACTTATACACAATGAAAAAAATTAGAGATAAGAAAATGGAATAGAAATAAGAGAAATAATTATTCCAAGTTTTAAATACACAATACTCTGCGTGATAATAGGATATTAGTGCTGATTCGATTTAAAATTCAACTGTTCAAATTGCTCCTTGTTTTTCGGATATCATTATTTGTTAATTCTATTCCATATGTTTTAATTCTTATTTCTTATCTCTTATTTTTTTCATTGTGTTTAGGCCTTAATAAAAATTATTATAAAAGAATCCAAACAAGGAACAGTAGACGCGAGAGCCATCGGCTACAGCGCGGAGATCCACGATTCCCACCTTTGTGTCCGCTTGCCTACAACGGGCACAAGTAAATCGCGCAACCTAATACCCATGTTCGAACCTCCTCGGTGTTTACTGTATAATATTAATTACCTAAACTTAGTAGTGTATGCAAGTAGGCGGCCACCGTCTTGCTCATTATTTGGGCAGAGAATGTCATTCCCTTTTCAAATTCCATTTGAAATAACAAAAACAGTTTATAATAAAGAATGAACTAAAATAGCCAGGAAAATAGTCAATAACACAAACAAAAACACAACACAAGCCAAATCACAACTACCGGCAAAATAACAAAACCAACTGGACCTAAACGTCCAATGTTACTCACTATCCGTCATACTTGTTTACTAACGCCAGCGCCATCGGTAGTCGAAATCTTTACTTTTAAGGCAAAGCTCATCATTGGAGCCATGTGGGTGTCTCTTATTTTATGTAAAGCCCAAAATTAATATTAAAGGAGACTCTTTATTTCTCTCATAAGCCTTTTTAATATCAGAGAACTTTGATTCCATTATTTGCTCTTGTTCTCCTACGGACACTTGAAAAAGACCAGAGTGTTTACGAAATAGAGACACAGTGCATTTTAATAAATGAGAAGGGTCAAACATTTTAACAAATTTTTCCCATCATATTCAAAATATGGTTTTTCCACAGTGAACACTGCAGATCGTTAAAGGTTTTCACATTGTTAGAATCCATGTCACAAGTTGTCGCAACTACATCAAGTCCAGCTATATATTTAGCAGCGTGCTTGTCTTCCTTCAAGCATTTCACTAAATTTAACGAGTTACATCCATTATTCGTAAAATAATATGCCATGGTCTGTTTCCAATTTCTTGCTAGACCTTGGCACATAAACACCAACGATTGGCATATCTATGGGAATCTTCTCCCATGTCCCCTAATCAATAATTCAGTCTTTGGCAATATCATAACCGATGTGTTCCATTATGTTCATTTCATCAAACAATAAAACACAATAACTCTCTAACAGTTTCAGTATTTACACTTTTCTAATATTTTATTCAAATAATCGGTCGTAATATTGAACTCTAATAAAAAATCAAAATGGGCCAATTTTTGTGAACATCTCTGATTGGGCATTATTTTATTCTAAACTTTACATAATAAAAGTTTTTCTTCATTTTGAATACAATCCATAATCATTCATTGCTTTTATATGTCAAAACTTTGATTTATCTCATAAATCCAATTAACATTTTTATTAAACCTATTGTAGAATTAACCGAAAATTTTATAATTATCCTCAAATCTAGGGTGTTGTTTCAGAAAATTACACTATACAATATAAACAAATTATATTAGGTATTATATTATATACACTATACATCCATGATTTCACTTAACTTAAATAATATATGTAAATGCTCAAAATTCAAGATGGTGGTAAAAAGAATTTAATAAATCAATATCGACAACGTATTAAACATCGATTGTAAAATAAATAAAAATAATAATAATAAATAATACTTCTTCCTTATATGTTATTTTGAAAAATTCCCCTGAAAATCCATTCACTAATATTAACCACAAGAACTTTGACATTATAAAATAAACTAAACATAAAATATTCTTAGAAAAAGTATATGCTGCAATTAGAATGATTAAGGATGTGATATTTTAGATAAAATACCCCCAAGCGATATATTTTAGTATATTTTCTTGATAAATTTACCTCTCCTCTATTTACACAAAGTACATATTTCATGTTTCTTACTACAAAGTTAAACCTGAAAACTTATAATTAAGTTAAAAGAAAACAGATTCTGACAAAGTTTTAAACTATCTTTTTATCTGCATTCGGTTCAGTATGAAAGAAAGTACTTGGAAAACAAACTTTGCTCACCATAATATAAATTTACATCGGAAATATCACTAATAGCATTCTAAGCCTGACGATTTTCATACAGATAAGTGTTTTATGCAATGGGACAAAATTAATAAATAAAAGTTATTGATATACATGAGCTGCTACAATAGTCACACTTATTTTTCAGATGTGGTAAAATCAAAGGCCACTAATATTTTCTCCAAAATTGATTATTTGTTCAAGATAATAAGGAGATGATATACGATGTGTATAATCAAATTCTTTTCCAGTTTCTGGAAATGGATATATCTACAAATTGTGCAAATTTTGTAAATCTTAAGGCGTTTCAGTATACGGCATATAAAAGATGCCCACCCAAAACTCCTCTTTGGTGACCTCTGTAACAGAATTTTGTCAAAATGTCTCTTTTTGACTTTTTATTGATTCGATTACTCCACATTCTTCTCCCTATTTGGGTATTTCTAAGAATCTTGCTTTAAAATAATACTTTCCGAAAATCCAGACTACTAACCTACTTTCCATTGTAACTTTGGTAGGAAGTAATATTAGTACATCAACTACTAAAATTTGCAGAAATGTTTAGTTTAGATATGTTACAACTATTTTTGATATCTAAAATATTCTTAAATATTTTATTGGGATACCAAAAATTTACACCTAGAGACCAAATAATATGAGAGCCGTAAAACCGGTTTTACGCGTCCGGCTCTGAGACTAAAAGGATATCTGTTAATTCCGAGTATGAAAGTTTATTGTGAGGGCAATACGAAAGACTAAAAAACTCCTAGTTACGTGGTGCATAAAATAGATGGTGCATAAAATAGAATATCTATTTTATGCACTTTTGTGCCTGTATTTTGATATAAAAATCAACTTTTGTTAGTAACTAGTTAATGATTTTAAAATTAATATATTTGTTTGATTTTAACGTTGAATAAATAAATGTAAAAGTTGAATATGAAAATGATGAAGTGAAGGAAGTGCTACTCGGGCTACTGTCAGTTCAAGATGCATGTATAGAAACAATAGAGACACAATATGCAATTCTGAAGGCAACTTCGACATAAGTAGATTTCTGATATGAATAACATTTCTTATAAGAAAAAGTCACAGCTACAAACCTAAGAAACCAAAAATACTTAACATAGAATAAGTTAATGTAATATTTAATTTTGAGACATACTTTTTAAAATGTTTTATAGTATTCCAATAATCGGAGGAAGTAAACTTCACATTAAGCAGATGGCAGCCTAGATAATATTGTAAAACCAGACAAATCGAAAGTATTACAATAAGTTTGATAAGTCATGACTGAGACTAAAACAATGTCTAACTTGAAATTAATCCATGTAAAAAGGCGCAATTTATAGGTTTTACAAAGTTTAGGATTTGAACGAAATTCCAAGTGGATACGAAATTGAATTGATGCAGCAGCATTGCGGTTTGTAATCAAAGTGTTTTCTCAAGCCTCTCGTTTGTAACGACATTGGTAACATAAGATGAGGAAAATTGATAAAAAAGTGAAAACTGTTCCATCGTCAATATATATTTTAAATTACGACAGTAGGTGACATAATTTGTCTTTATGTTTCAATAATATTAAGTATAAAATTTGCATGAACATTGAATAATAGGTATTCAGTTTATTTTATTTTATTAATAAATATAATTATGTCTTATTTATGATTGATTAGAATTTCTTATTTTCTTATTTTATATTTACACAAGAACATATTTTGACATGTTGGTATTTAAAAAAGTCTATAATCGGAAAGTATTTTCGAATATACGGGGCGAGCCAAGACATTATTATAGAATCAATTGTCTTTTTTTAATGGAATGCTATATGAGTAAATTTTTTTGAGCCTCTTTCTAGATTCCTTTCACTCCTATAATATTATTGACTATCTTCTAACAACTTGGCTGTAACGAATTCCTTTGTTGAAATAATACCATTTGCATATGAATATTGAAAAAATCACTAGGCACAATTATGAAATTAAAAGAAAAAAATTTGGTGAATACTAGTTAAGAGACATTTAATTAATGTTTTTGAATCATATGCCCTTCCTAAAAATATACAAGGTGGCCAAAAATGATTTTTCAATTTAGAACTTTTTGAATTGAATATTTTCAAATGGAACACGCTGTATATTTTTCAAGAAAAACTAACATCCATTCTAAATAATATTCTTTCTCATTGGATTAAATTAAATTTATAAATATACAAGTAATTAAATATTATGTATATACATTTGTAAATCTCCAAGAAACTGAACGATATCCACGCTGGTACAATTTCGTACTGAAATACTTGCTTTGGGATATATCTAAAGAAGTAATTTATAGTTGATACGAAGATAACGCGTCAACCATATTTAATTTGAAAGTCAGATTGGACAGTAAGTGTGTACTACGAGACTATAACAATACTGTTAAACTTATTAGTGAGAATCTTGAAATTCTCCTGCTATTGTTAAGACATTCCTCTAAATTCAAATGCGATGTAAAGTGCCTATTTACCAACATTGCCAGAATAATTGTATGTAAGTTAACACGCCATTTTAATTGTAGTTTAATTATCAAATTCATTGTAAATAGATGTATAAATACCTACCTCATTTCCTAATCTGCATACCTTATTCTACTTAAGTCCAATATACTTTGAAATGAAAATGAAATATTCTGAGAGGTATGTCATTATGCTGTAAATTACGCTTTGATCTCATATTACTCTAAAAAGTTAAGATTCGCAGGAAGTGTTGGGTATATTGTGTCAAAAAAATTGAACGTGTACGTACAGGATGTCCCAACTTATCTCCGTACCATTTCAATGCACTACTATTCTAAGATTCCAAATAAAAGAGTTATGTCTTTAAACTATTCTTTATGTGAAGGACTGCGAGAAGTAAAGCTGAATATAGAAAACAATCGCTTTGCTTTGGTAAACTTAAATAATAGTATTCCTTAGGAATACATAGAAATATTATATTGCATTGGTATATGTATATTGTATATGCATGTTTTTAGTACAAACACTAAACAAATAATTCTGTTCAAGAAACAATTCGTTTCAAATTCAATTCAATTTGTTTGTAAATGAATAAAAATATGCATATGACGCAAACAATTTTCGTGCTTTTCCATGTCTCATTTCAGGAGAAAATGCATTACATCTGAAGTTCTGTCCGGGAGTTAGTGAATTTCTTTCCTATATTAGAGCGAATTCGAGAGTTCCAGTCCATATCATCCGAAAATGATACTAAAGATATGTCATTAGTTGATGAAACATACAGGGTGATTGAAAAATAACCAGCATTATCTCGAAGATTATTGTTACAAAAATAAGATGATAAATACACAGGTCCCGGACGTGAAAACCAAAAAAGTGCTTCTTCGGTAGATCCTAATGTTGTAATTTTAGTAGTTTATAGCCGGTAATGTAGATAATGGTGATAATAAAAGTAATGATTAGCAGTTACAGTGACATTATTGTTAGTATTCCAAAGATCTCCCTAAAGTTTAATAATGAAACTGCGACAAAATACTCTAAAAAATTGCGAGCTTTTACCGCTAAAAATTATTTACTAAAAGAAAAGTCTAATAATATATGAGGGATGTAACAGTTTTCATGTATTCTACTATCTCTTCATCTCGTCAATGTTCTTCTAGTTCACTCGCCTACAAAACTTTCGACGTAAAATATGGCAAGCCATAAAGGACACATGGGTTACATTATGTTTTATAAAGAGTCTACTAAAAAATAATGTTGAATCGTCGTGAATATACCCGTTAAGGTTTAAGGGAAATATGATTTAGGTTAACAAGGTGTATAATGCTTTGTTGCAATTATCTTTCTTAATCCTACATTTGTGCAAATATGATATATCCTACAATTTTGATGAACCAAAACAAAAATAGGTAGCTATAACATACATATATATCATATTTTTAAGTAATAATAATAATGATTTCAATTAATTGTCGAATAATCATAAATTGTTAATTTCAACTGTAAACTATCGACCTTTTAAGGACAATTTCCTATTAACCTTTGGAATAACTATCGAACAATCGCTTGTGATAAGACTTAACCCATTATGTTATATTAATTTATATAATAAGACCTTCCCCTAGGGTATTGTTATCTGAATTACTTCCTTATCTTAATAACCGCTATCTAATCTATTGTTTATTTTCCCAATATATTCCAAGTTTGGACATAGACATAGAGTTTTTAATCTTTAAAACATTATTGAAATGCTTTTAAGTTGATTTTACACTTTATAAATTCTCAAGAACCATGAAATTTGTGCTAGCTAAACTAATTACATGGCATAATTTAAAATTATCTGCATTGGTTGAATATAATAGAATGTGATAAAAACAAAATTAATAAAATTTTGAAGAGCCATCTATGGCTGTAACACTGCGCCACATGTATTGACGAGCTTAGGGGAATCTTTTGTACAAACTAAGACTATCCATCTCTAACGTGATTGGTATAGACATTGATCAATATAGAAATATGCTTAACAAAATAATAATATATTGTTTGAAAGACTTAGGCAAGGTGCACATTGAGATGCAAGCCACGCAAAGCACACGCCACGATTTTGTAACCTGTAGCGGACAATGCGTGCACACACATTAAGACGCAACGTACAGTGGGCCACGAATGTGCCAAACAAAACATGCGTCGCTCAGTGTTCGAGACACAGATTTCGTGTGCATGCCTAGCACAGATGCAAGAAACTATTGAGGCTGTTAGTAATTATCCCATTTTATATGACACAAACGATCCCTTATATATAAAATCTAAACTAAAAGATGACATATAAAAATGTGATTTTAAAAATTGTAACCTTCTTTCGTTATGTAGGAGGTTACTTTGACGCCTGAGGGGCGGCGGTGCTTTTTAGGATGATGTCTCGGGCGCCAGTTTCTGTTTTAGAGTGTAGAAACACCACTTTACTCTATTAGCAGGATTATAGAGACTAAGGTAGCTGAGTGAAGACACGGTTAAGCCAGGGGTCTAATTAACCTATAGAGAAAACTCAGAATTTCGGTATAAATACAGAACAAGTTTTATTCAATATTTAATATAATAATGGTAAAAATAAAGCACAAATATAAACACAAGTATTTACAGCAAATCTTAAATCAGGCAGGCTAGGCAAAACTAAAAGCGGTAAACAACGGTTGTAAAGCGGAAAAACGGCAAGCAAATACTACGGTGGGAGCGAGTAAGCAGGTAAAAAGCTCTGTCTACAAACTGGTTACTAACAAAAGCTCGGATAGCAATATATATTTGTCTTACTCTTTCTAGCTGCGGAGCTCCCTTCTGGTTTGGTGCGGATTTCTTCTGGACTGGCGGTCTGGTCTCGATGGAGCGTGAGCTCAACTGACGTTTTAAACGCCGTGTTGTTACTTTTATAGCCGCATGATTGCGCTCTGAACGCAAAGCTGACTTCAAGCATCTTATGTTGGTGCACTGCAGGCTCATACTGCAGTCCGTGCATTTTCTTGCATAAGTAGTGATCGGATCAACTACGAGATTAGTGCATTCGTCGCGGCATAATTTAAAAATGTATAAACAGAAATAAAGCGGTTCCGAAGGCTTAATTTGAAGTATATTAATATTAGTTAAATTTTACCTGCCTGTTTTATACATTTAAAATTATATTTTAATTAATACTAACAATATTTCGGTGCTAAAATTCACTTCGTTACAAAATCGGTAAGTAAACGAATACATGTACAGGTTGCACCAAGAAAATATTCACATTATATTTATTTATTTTATTGATTTTTTTTATTTATTGGTAACTGTTTACCAAATTTTCCTGAGACGTACAATAATGTAGGTATAGGTTTTTAGTCAATAAATAAATATACAGGGGTTTTAAAACATGTCATATTTTAATTGTTTCGCAAAAATAGGAATTTTCAAACAAATAAATTAGTTTATTGAAAAGCCTAACATTTTGTGAGTACATCCGTTTTTTATTTGGGACATTTCTTTTGGCCTACCGTGTACAAAAACATGTCAGACAAATTATAGTGTTTTATTATTGAAAACATATAAATAACTAACAAATAAATATTTTCTGAAATATTAATTCCAGTAAGTAATAATTTTTTCATAACTAAATTACTCGCTAAATTACTGTAAAATATATTCTCGACATTCCATTCAAATGCAGGAAACAAACAACTGATGTGTGACAATGCGCGTTAACATAACGCAGCACACGATAATTTCCTGCGCTGCGTCGTTTGTGCTGCATTGCGTGAGTTGCGTGGCATGCGTCTCAATGTGCGCCTTGCCTTATCAGTGTTAGTGTGTGGCCACAACGACGCATCGCCCCTCGCCTGGTCCATAGTCTGGTGCCCTAGCCTCGCTCGCACCAAAAAATACATACCATTGCATAGTACCATAGCCTTGCGTAGAGAAATAGAGCTTAGTATTAAGGTGCACAAATTAGTTAACAGTCTATGATTCAACACTCAGCACACAGTACTCAATGTTTTCGTGCATCATGGGCCAATTTGTGGCCTTAACTGGTAACAGTCAGTACATAGAGCTCTATGTGTACTGCCCAATTTCTACCTAGGCAATATAATCAAACAAAAGACAGAAGTTTTATTTTATTTAGCTTCCCTAAAAAACTTCTTTATTTTATTAAATTTAAACTTAAATTAAATTTACAAAAACTTAAAACTTAAGGTTATGTGAGTCACGCATGTACTATACCAATGATTATCAGATTTGGACGTCACAAAAATTTATTAGATTAATTGATACGTTTCTAAACATTTTTTGGCCTTAAATAGTACTAGTAGGAAAAAGAGCTACCTATTTTAAAAAGTACCATAATAGCCTGGTACAATTTTCAAAATGAGGCGGAACCCATTTTTACGTGTGCATAATAGGCACCATTCATCTGCTTTAAAACCCACATGTTTTAAAATATTTCATTTCATTATTTCGTTATCTGTTTTTATGTATCTTGAGAGACAGTGGCTAGCACTGTTGCCAAATCTCTAAGAAATATCATTTAATTGATTCTTTCATATTTTTATTACTTCAAATATAAAACAGATAAAGATTTGTTGTCACATTTAATATGAATTAAACGAGCTAAGTTAATGAGAAACTTAAAAAATATCTTGGTATAACAAATATAAAATCGTATGTGTGAATTACACCGACTTGCAGTTCGGAGTATAACCGATCATTCACTTCATTCTCGATTAAACAACGTTATAAATTTATCAAAGAGGTTTTAGAGGAATTCAAAAAATGACAAAATCATTACAGTAATATGTCTTACTGAATATTCCGATTTAAATGATATCTCTCGAGTGCATTCCGCATTCGATATTATTCAGCAAAAGGTATATTTTCAGATGTATTTGAAACTAAACCACAAGTTCTCGTGCAAAATCAAAGTATTGATCCTCTTGTTTCTAGTCCCGAACCGCGTGTTCATTTATCAAAAATTAAATTAATTAAATTTACGGGAACGTAAAAACTTTTTCGTCATTTATTGAAGTTTTTAACGCATTAATTCACGAAAATTCTGTTGATTAGAATGCCGAAAAATGTATTTATAAATTTACATTAATGCCTTAAAGGGCCGCTAAAGAATTTAATCCCATGTTTACCTTTGTTTAATGATAATTACATAATCGCCTACTTTAATTTGATAAAAAGATACAAAGACCAATGTTATTTAGCGGCCACACATTATAATAAACCTGAAATTGTCCATTTCTTGAGAAAATCTACCTTTCGCTTCGTGTGCATAAATACATTTTCTAAGAATTGATCCATTTCAAACAATCTAAAATTCAATCCTATGAATTGAGATTTTCCGCTAGTTCAACTTATTTTTAAATAGTTTTGCGAGACACTATTTCGCTTTGGATTAAGTTACGCTTCATCTAAAATGCCTTTTTATGAAACTGCAATAACCTTTTTAGAAAAACAGTGTGCGTCTACGATACAATTGCTTTATCTTCTTTTCCCAGAAAGGGAAAAGTTAAACCCTATGCGCAGAACCGCCTTATTAAAAATACTAATTCATGTCAGTCCTCTGCATATTTTACAAATACTTACCATTAAAAATACTATATGCCGTTTATGTAAGAGCAACGATTTATTTTTTAAATGTCCCGCATTTTTGTCAAAATCTCCACAAAAACGCCATAACTTTATAAAACGAAATAAGCACTGTGTCAATCGTTTCAGGCCATCTTGCAATTTTAAAAGATGTATGTAATAAAATTCACAAACTACTTATCTTAATTGTAATAAACGTCATCATACTTTGTCGTATTTTAAATGCCAAAGTATGTAATGAACCGAGTACTTTCACAAATAATACATACTAGTACATTACATACCGAAGTACTCTGACGTTTCAGTTTTAACAACCATCTTCAGAGAAATTGTGTATTAGTGTGTTGCATTTAATTTTAATTTTTATCTGTGATTTATATGCCAGCAGTAGTTGTTGTAGTGTAAAATGGCAATTACAATATCTTCTGCTTTGCGTTAGACTTAGCCATTTTAGTTATATCCATGTGCCAGGAGATATTACCAGAGTTAGTAAATTCAAGCATAGTCATCGAGGAGCTTCACAACTTAGTCTAACGGTTTAGTCAATTTTGGTTAGATTTTTTGAGAAATTATTTGTACTCTATTCCACATTTTTAAACAAATAAAAATTAATTAATATACACTTCAAGATACAAAAAGTCAAACAGTCTGCATCTTGAAGTGTACTACATATTTAGCTGTACAGGGTTATTGGTTATAAATGGAACCCCCTCTTAACTTCGTTATTTTTTGAGATAAAAAAAATGTTTGAAATGAATGTTTTTAGGGTAGGTATTCTATGAAATTTTTTACAACCATATATAATAGTATACAGGGTGCCTCATAAAAGCGGCACACGGCAAACTTATGTTTTTTTTAACGGAACACCCTGTGTATTTTTGTATAGTATGAAAGTCCTCGTTTTCCTGATTTCAAAAATGTATGATGTGTTGACGTTTACTATTTAATTTATATCTATGCATAATAATTATTACTGGTTAGATCAATATTTCAGTTTTGCGATAAACAAAAACAGTACGAAATTTTTATTAATAACAAGATTCTATACATACCAAAGATTAAAAAATTATTGTAATAAATTTTCAACATGTCCCCAATTTTCATCAATATATTTTCTATAACCCTTTGTTTTTGAAAATCATGGCATACTGTTTTTCATTCGATTTTTATTTAAATAGAAACCGCTGTATATCGAAAATGGCCACAATAAATGTCAACATATTATACAATTTTGAAGTCAGGAAAACGAGGACTTTCATAATATTCAAAAATATACAGGACGTTGCATTTAAAAAACAAAAATTTGGTTTGTCCGGCTTTTATGAGGCTTTTATGAGGCAAATTCGTAGAATGCCCTAAAACTTTTGTTTAAAAATTTTTTCTTATCTCAAAAAATAACGAAGTTAAGATGGGGTTCCATTTATAACCAATAACCCTGTACTATCTGAAAGTAATAGCTTGCGTGCAAAGTATTTTCACCAGAAAACTGTGGAAAGGGTTTTAAACATAGCAGAAAGTAAGTGAATATCAAAGAAGAAACAGGTTGGTATAAAACAAATCCCTGTTGAAAACTTCTGACGAAATCTATATTGGTGACAACTCAAAATACGTATTGATATTGTTAACAGCGCTTTTCATCATTTTAGAAAGCATAGAGAGCATGTCGATAAACAATAGTAGTTATTCGAATCCCTATTCTCTTCTTGGGCAATACTTCAGTTGGAAGGGGAGGTATTTTGTTTAATGTAAAAAACGAGAAGTCGGTAAGGCACTGGGATCAGCTCTAAGAAATACATAAAAAAAATGGGTTGTCCTCTGGTTCCGTTATTTTATTACGATTCGAGTATTTGAGAATATAGCTAATGGAACGATGTCAGGTATCAAAACGTTAACAGGTGCTATTTCCGATGGATTATAGATTCTGCTTCTATAAGTTTTAAAATATTTAGGAGTTCCAGAGCCCTCACTTAAATTAATGTGTAATCTGAAATTATACCTGAAAATGCCAATCATTTTATTTTATTCATATAAAGGACATAAAACAACACGACTTTTGTGTTATGTGGTGTGTATAGCCTGCACACTGTAGATAATCCAAGTGTATACAGTTTTTCAAGGTCGTGGTGTAAAGGTCAACCGGTAGCTTAAACAAATATCACAAACCTGATTTTAATGAGTAAAAAGCACCTAGACCAAAAATTAAAACTTATTTATATTATTTATTTTGATAATATCTTACGGATATTATTTGACATATTATTTGTTTCATAGTCCACATTAGAGCCCGCAAATTATTTAAATTTAATGACTGCGGTTGTGTGATGAATATACAGGGTGTTTCAAAAGTAAGCGTAAACCTTCGGCGGGCGTAATCCTCGAATAAAAAAAAGACAAAAAGTTTCTATCAACATGGGTCCGGAAATGCTTTCTGAAGAAGTTACGGCCCTTCGAATGGGGCACCCCGAAGACGGTTTTCTGCAATATGTCCGAAACCGTTAACAATCAAATTTCGAAAATACATACACTGTATAAACTTTTGAGGCTGAACTCGATGCTGAATTCAGAATTTAAAAATTTAATTTTAAGGGCTAAAATAACCCCATTTTTTTTTATATCAGTTTATTAAGGTTTTCGTCGAAAATTATAAAATTTCAAAGTTTTCTACGTAAAAAAGGTACTCTTAGTTCATCCCGATAGAATGAACCGTTTTCGAGAAAATTGATTATGAAAAAGATACAACAGTCGATCATACAAATGTTTGTCATTGTTTTCAAGTAATTTGATGTGTATTTTCCTAGGTTTTCGGTCATGTGGTAAAATAAAAAACTATTTTCTGACGTTTCGGTTTTATTAAACCATCTTCAGAGAAAATTTAGGTGGTAAAAATTATATAATAATTAATATTAGATACATTTTTATGTCTGTTATGGTTGAGATCTTAAAATCTTTTGAGTTCCTTTTAAGATCTCAACCATAACAGACATAAAAATGTATCTAATATTAATTATTATATAATTTTTACCACCTAAATTTTCTCTGAAGATGGTTTAATAAAACCGAAACGTCAGAAAATAGTTTTTTATTTTACCACATGACCGAAAACCTAGGAAAATACACATCAAATTAATTGATACCAACGGTCAAGAAAAGAAAAGCACTATATATTGTTTTCAAGTAATTTGAAGTTTTACTGATACTGATTGTCATTGTGACATGCGATTTAATTTTGGTCCAGTCTAGTTAGTAAATATTAAAATTAAAAGGTTCAATAAAATAAGAACCTTTTTTATTCGCTATTTAAAGGGCCGTAACTTCCTCAGAAAGCATTTCCGGACCCATGTTGATAGGAAGTTTTTGTCTTATTTTTATCCGTGGATTACGCCTACAGAAGGTTTACGCTTACTTTTGAAACACCCTGTATATAATTGACTAAGTGGGTAAGCTCCACATGCATAAACGTGCATATATAAAATCAAGGTAATTAAGGACATCATATTAAATACATAAAAAGGAAGATTGATATCTCATAAAAATTTTGTTGAAATGTCTTCTTAATGGTCACTCAAATCACCGAAGTAACTCCCACAAATTCCTAGAATTATATTATATTAGGTAAATAGAGACGAGATCCTACAACTTATTATGGAGTTTGAACCTCATTTAAGGCATCGACACTCGACAGTTCCGTATCGCAAATAAATTCTCAATTTGTTTCAAGATGGAATCAAACCATCGATCTTCGCAACTCCACTCGGTGTGCCTATTCGTTTCAAACCTAAATAATAATATAGTGAAATTTAGTGAAATTAGTGTTTGCCGAAATTACCTATAGATTAATAGCATTAATTAATAAAATATAACTCACGAATATTTTTGCATAAATCCATGGAAATTAGTTTAACATGGGGTTAAAGTGATACAATCATTTGAATTAAAGTTTGTAATCAGCATTAAATTTTAACTTTCCTTTTGTGATGCTGAATCCCCACAGCGAGTTCAAATTTTTAATGCAAACAACAAAAACGTGCATGTACTGCCAACTTTTTTCCTGTGGTAAATCCTAACGAATAGATTCTGTTTTACATAAAGTAAACAAGATGCTTCCCATAATAATATTGGTTGCACACAGGGTGAATATTTTATCAACATGCAGCAACCTTTAAGGTTTAGAGCTCTTGTGGCAGCACGTATAAAATTTATTGAAAGAACAGTAGCTATTGTAGAAAAACTATCATATAAAACAATACTTCTATTTAAAAAAATACTAAATGAAGATTATGAAAAATGACGTGTTAAAAAAATTTTTTGATTTTATAGTAAGATCTATTATTGTATGGTTAGAGAATATTATTGAGAGGACATAAGGCGTTCCACCACCTCACTGCTGCATAATTATCAAAGTTTATAATACATTATAACAATGTATAATTATTCTGTAAAGTTATTCTCAATTTTTTTTGTTTAAAATGTCATATTTACACATAATTTTTCCTGCTACTGATTCAAGCAATATGTTTCGGAATACCACGCATTTAAAACTCGCAGTACTTTCGCTTTCTAGTGTTTTACCTCATAAAATTCCGCCGTAATATATTTTTAATACATTCCCATTTCAAAACGCGCAATATGCTACTGGATGGCCAGCCTGCAGATTAAATACTCACCCTCTAAATACTTCCCTCAATGGCGCTGAAACCCTAAATTTGAAGTAATTAATAATTAAAGGTGGTTAAAAGTTAAGTTACGTATTAAAATTGTATATATAATATAATAATCGTATGTAGGGATGTAGGAAAGCACAAGATATATTTTATATTAATGGAACACGAAGAGGTAACCTTATTGCTTGGAGGATATTAGTGACAGTAGATAGATATATGATAAAAGTTTTATAGCGCAATAAGAAAATGTGTGTTGTTTAAACACTGGACCATAATATCTTATGTAGGAAAGTAAATTTGAAAAAAACATTTTGGGTCAAAATACATTTGACTAGATGAAACAAAAATAACGCCATTTTTAAATGTGATTCAAAGCTGGCAATAGCTGCTGGTGGAATATAATTGCAGGTTAGATATGTGAAAGTAAAATAATAATAATAAATGTCTTTTATTAGAAAAATAATCATTACAAAGAAAAAGTAATCACAAAAAATTTAACAGTTTGCTAAATAGAAGAGTTTGGAAATAGAAATTTCCATTCTTACACTCACTACAAATGCGGCTGCAAAAACAAGAAGAAAACGAAAAGTCAAAATCTTACAAGAAAAGGTACCAGAGGTGATTCTTTTTGTTCAAATAAACCTGGTATTATAAGTTCCAATTTGTTGCTCGATAGTTTCACCATTGCAACATAATTAACATCCTCCACCAACGTCAACACGTATATGTACTATCGCGTATTTTCCCTTTGTAATAGGTGATTATAATCAGTAGCCGTCCATCAGTCAAATTTTTTATTTAATTATTTATGTCAATATTATTGTCATGTTTTACTTCATATTCAATTAATATTTATAAAGAATGCCTAACCACATCAGTTCAGACCTGAAAATAGAGAGGAACTAGTTGGGGATATTCAAAACGAGTGGAATTCTTTGGAGGAAAACTATAATACGCAAAATTTAATAAACTCCATGAGTACAAGATTAAGAAGTGTTTTGGAAGTTAATGGAGGTTCTACTAAGTATTAGTTCAAAGCTGCAACAACTATATTAAAATGTATTATAATATATTTTATGTTAATTAATTACATTTATGAGTTTTCATCTCCTACTGAGATCATGCGTCTCTATCCACATATTTTTTAAATGAAAAATTGTGCTTTTGTTGCAATTATAATAGCATCTGCTACAAGTTCCAGCGACCACCCTTGCTCCAGTCTATCTATGGCAAATAAATATTGTATTTTTGTGTTCTGATTAATAAACTTATTATCATTTTATTATTAATAATCAATATTTATTCTTTTCCCATTTCTGAATGTAGCAGATGTATCTAATATCTACCTATATTTAATTTTATATTAAATTACTCTTTGATACTTAAAGGATACAAACTGACTTAAAATGACAGACATTTCATGAAAAGTCATTCATGCACAATTAGAGTTTTATGGAAATAAAACCACAGATAAAAAATAGTTGAACATTTTTCGGCCGCGATAGTAGGTTCATGATCATTTGAAAATTCTACTTTTTAAACCCTTTTATTTTACTTAAAAATATAGCTAGAAAAAAATAGAAAATAGATGTGTAGCATATTTTGCCAAGTTTTTGTATGAGTCTGCATCTATCTTAATGAATACACAGGGAGCGCCACATATTCACATTTTATTAATTGAAACACCCTGTATATTTTTAGATATTTGGATAGCCCTCTTTATCCCCTTTATAAATATATAAATTATTGTTATACCTTTCATCCTCAAATAAATGAGTTATTCAAATAAATAATATTCTTAAAAGTTTGGGATACAACTAAATTATTTTTTACATAATTGGCCATGCATAAAACAATAATGATTTAAAATGACAATTGTTGATCTAACTGTGAGAGATAAGTACATCCCTCTGGTGGTCAGTTGCTACTACCAGTCAAGACATCGAAGATGTCTAGTGACCGATAGCGGCTTGCCAAGCAAGCACCAAGAGCGGCGACCTCTAGCCCTGATGGACTAAAACATGCTTAATAAATAGGATTATAGGAAACAACTACTGGACGGGCAAAGGCCCCGACTCCCATTGAATTATACCTATAAATCCAAAATTGGTAGCCAAATTTGTTATTTGTCTTTTCCCCACCCGACACAGACCGGTTTCGAACTCTTTATGTTCTCATCAGTGTGCCACAGAGTTCGAAACCGGTCTGTGTCTGGTGGGGAAAAGACAAATAACAAATTTGGCTACCAATTTTGGATTTATAGGTATAATTCAATGGGAGTCGGGGCCTTTGCCCGTCCAGTAGTTGTTTCCTATAATCCTATTTATTAAAATTGTTGATCTGTCAAATTTTAAACCATTTTATGCATGGCCATCTCAAGAACTTGGTAAAATATGCTACATGTCTATTTTTTTAGCTATATTTTTAAGCAAAATAAAAGGGTTTAAAAAGTAGAATTTTCAAATGATCAGCCTGTGTACATTGTGCCTTGTGGATGAGAATTTTAATTTTTGTAGTGAAAAATTTTGATCAATATTTAACATTACTTTTGCTTAAACACTGAATCTGAATTTTCAACATAAAATTAGCCGGCACTCAGTTGATAATAGCTAACATTTTAAATCAGTAATCAGTAACGGATCGTTTCCAACTCATCTAGATGGTTGGTTACCAAAGACTATAAAGTGAAGAAGCCGCCTGTACCTTTATGACATTGATGTCACAAGAATGCTACCACTTCATAATAGTTCTTAGACATTCTAATGGTCGTATATAAACTACATAGCTAAGCCCTAAAACCTAGTATTGCAAAAGTTCATAATATTCATAATTCAATATTCATAATGCATTCATAATAATTTCCATTCATTTGTTCTCAATTTTTAAACTTGAAAATGTTGTCTTCCACGTCAATTTGTTTACGACAGTTTAGAAGTAGGTAGTAAATACATTGAAAGTACACCACACAATAATATTGAAATCATAATGATCGTGCATTGCACGAAACGCGTTCATAATTTCAACCACATTATTATTGTACACAATGGTAGGAAATAGGTTTCCGGATATTTTACATTCCGTAGGTAATTCTCATTTGTTAATGAAATTTAATATAATTTTAGTCAACAGTTGTCTGCCTACTGTTGACTTTTACATTATCAGGGCTTCCAAATGTTAAATAAAATACAGTTCTACTGTTTATTTTCATTAGAAGGAAGCAATTCCGTATTAATGTACCTTGTATATACCGTCTCCTGGCCGTCACTGGTCACATTATTAGACTCACTGTGGTTTTAAGTTTTTTTGCCAAATTAAATTATTTTTAGGTACCTACTATAAATAAACAATAACTAATAAAATAATGTACAGTTATATTACAGATAATTCGATCAAACTAATACTAATACATTTTCTATGGGATTCTAATCTGGTGAGTCTTCAGACCAAGAAGAGAAACGTGCCTATGCTGCCATACCTGTTTTTTATTTCTAAGAATGTGTCCATTAATAACAAGGAGCCCCCATCTTGCATAAACACTTTAGGCCCATCCTGAAATCGATTTTGTAATTGTAATAATTGTAATGTAACCTGGTTTCTAAAACTCGCTTGTGCTGATCTTGCCGCATGGTACCTGCGATAAAATACAAAAGGTTTACTTCTTTACCGCTTATTACTGGCCAAATAACCGACTGGGAATGCTTAATGGTTTTTATAATCGGGGTTATATTTTTCATATTTCTTTCTTCTCACAAACTGAGTTTTGTAGTTCAAGATGCGAAAAGTTAATTCATCGCAAACCTAAAATAATTAAAAAATAATAATTAAAATTGACAAACTATGCGTAGTTTAAATATGAATTTAAATATAAAAAATAACACAACAACATAAATATTGCTAATAAACTTCCGCTTTCAGGTATTACTATTAGATATTGCCATTTGTTTCCATGTATCACGCCGAAATTTTAAAATATTTTCCTATTTTATTTCAATAATAGAGCAGGGAAGCAAACATATTTTGATTTTTAGAGTTTATAATAATATTTAGGTTTAATTGTCATATCTAAAGCTCGTAAAAGACGATCTATGCAATATTTAGACCTATAGACTTTAATTACCGCAGAAATTAAGATCATATTTTTTTAAATCAAATGTCACATGAATTTACGCATATTTTCATCTAATGTTTGTTAAATATCGCTCTGATTCAAAAGCCTTGCAAAAATGTATCATATCTGTGTTCAATAAAAGTGATCACCTAACTTATTTGACTCAAATTAATTAATTAATAATAATCTAACAATAATCAAGTGACTAAGGGTACTGCCAAAAATAAAACAACTGAAAAATAACTTCAAATTACAAATTAGATTCAGGGTCGGGGGATTTTGGCTAAAAAAATTGACAAATTTCTGCAGCAACGAAACTTATTCCCTCCCGTTTTCGAGGGTTCTGAAAACGAAAACCATAGTGGATGAAGTTTTTAGCGACCGCAACCCCCTCAAATAGCCACAAACTAACTAACCCTTTCTCGCGACTTTCCGTTGTAAGGCTAATTAAAGCCTTTTTTAACATTGGAAATGTTTTTGTTTTCGTATAGGGGGTTGAAAATCAGTTTCATGTTGCATAAAATGAAGCATGACTTATAGAAACAGTGGCGACAACAGAGTGACCAATTTTTGATTGGTTGTCTAAATCGCGTGGTGCGGCAGTCATGTTATTATTTTTTTATAGGCGTCTTCTTGTCGAGAAAATCTCAACGGCTATATCTCGTTGCGATTCTTTGAAAATTTTAAAAGTTATTAGCGTTTCAATACGTCATGTCGAAGAGTTATGTAAATTTTGCGAAATTAAAAAGGCCGAATGCGCGCGCAGAGCCTTCCAAATTTCATACGTGTGCAGGACTTGTCAAAACTTTAAAATTTTTCGTTAACGTCACAAATGTCACTTTTTAGTTAGGATCTGCTGCCCTCAAAATCGCAGCTGGACCGCACAATTCACGATGTACTTTCAAGTTGGACTTTCGAGCTTGGATTTATTGCCAGAACGGCGGCCCGGCGGCCTGTTTTCGTTTGGAAATAAGGTTTAAAATTTTCGTGTTTTCGCAAAACTCGCCAAAAAATCCATAGTGCGTCCGATAGATTACACCTTATAGTCGATCCAGCGAAATTTAATGATTTCTTAATATCGGTCCTAGGACGGAACCGATTACAGTTTCGGACCCGGGACGACTTTACAGTTTCGGACCCGGGACGACTTCAGGACCCCGAAACAATTTTCTGTTTCTCGATAGTGCCTTTCCATCACTTTGACATTTAATTGTATCGAGTATTGTATCCAAGTAAGAAACTGCATGTTTCAAGAGCAGGATTAAACAAATGTTTTTAGTTTCCTAGTAGGGGGTCGAAAATCAGTTTCATTGCAAAATGACGTAACACGTGAGATATCAGCGGTTTCAGAACGATAGACGTCAAAATTACACTTTCTCGTTCACTCCTATTGAGCCCAAAATCAGAGCGTGACCGTGCAATTCACGATGTAGTTCTAAGTTCGACCCTCTACCTTGGATTTCTTACCAAAACAGTCTCTCGGAAATTCGTTTGGAAATAGTATTTGAAGTTTTCCTGTTTTTGTAATTTTCTCAATTTTGTCAATGACTTGCAATTTGACAAATCATAGGGGTGGATTTAGGACCGGGGTTGCTCTGGCAGGTTGCCGATATCTGATTTGTACGTGTTACCGAGTGTTAGACTAGGTTTGAGTGCCATTACTTTAACATGAGGTAGATTAAGCAAAAGTAAACAAAAAAATTTATCGCTGCGTTAGAAAAGTCACGCCCAACAATCTCCAAGACAACATCGAGAAGTACGTCGAACAGCTTATTTCCTTTTGTCCCGTCGAACTATGTATAGCCGAAAACCATATGTAACTTAAAATTTTGTCGTTTTTTCGCAATTCACAAAGATAGCGGTGATTTGAAGCAAAATAAAATATATGTTCAACCTCTCTCAATGCCTGATCCAATGGTATGTCACACGGTTACAGTACATGCAAAATGTACCAAAATTAATCAAATAAGCAAGAAAATTGTGAAATCTTTGTAACTCTATACTTATTATTTATGTAATTTGAAGGTGGATTTTTATTGCATCCACATTTGTAAGACGTATGTTAACCACGTGAAAACCAAATTTAGGCAAAATTCAGTAATCGTAGCCCTCCCTCAAGAACAGTTTTTGTCAAATGATATAAACGAAATCCGATTAATTTCAATGTTGCAAAAAATTCTTTAAAACAAAGGATTGTTTGTAAAACAAGCTGTAGATGATGTAGATTCGCCTATTGTTAAAATAGCAATTGAAATATTAAATAACAGACGAACATTAATTTGTACTTAGTTGATGAGGACGTTGATCTCCTTGTTCTATTAATCGCTTCAACTCCAGAAGAAAAAGATGTATTTTTCATAAGGCCAGGAACAGGAAAAATTATATGGAAAATTCTTTATTCGTCAGAAATTCAGAAATGACATGAACGTATAAAAATAGTTATTTACATTACTAGATGCGAAAGGTTACTTTAAGGAGTGAGGTGATTTTTGAATGGTCGAGGCGAAGCCGAGACCTTTCAAAAAACACCGAATACTTAAAAGGGTTTTCGCATCGTGAAATGTATTATATTTTTTCTACTATACCGAAAAAAATTATGGGATTTACTAATTTAAAACTAATTATTTCATGAAATTAATTGACGTTTTTAATAAATTTTATAGTTTAGACGGTTGCCTGTGAAAATTGTTTCCATGGCAACGAAATATTACACATTTTAATTTCTGGTGGTTTCAAACTAAAATAAACAAATACATAATATGTTTTGTGGCGATATAAATGGGAATATTGCTTGTGCCTTGTTTTACCCCAAGAAATCCAATGCAAGGTATATGCAAACTTATGAACCGTTTTTAAAATGGAGGTAGGTAGGTAGGTACTACGTTGGGTACTACGTGCCGACAAAAATGTTGGCGTACTTCATAGAAAGACCTTTCTTTATTGATACAAAATTGTTTAGTTGTATTAATTTGTTCAAATAGAACGAATTAATTTCGTTTAAAATTTGTTTTTCTACTTTTCTGTCCTGGCCGCATAAGTTTTTCTTTCGTAGATAGCAACGCCTTAGCAACCAGGTAACTCGAATGTTTACTTTCGCTATGGCGCATGTTGCTAGGGTTACAAAGTTCATTGATATAGACGGTAGTAGAAAAATACAATTTTACTGACTTATACCTTCAGTGGTTATGATACCACTTCTAGAATATTTCAGAAAGAAAAATTAAGTCATCAAACTTCTTCAGAAAGAAATGCAGTTGGTTAATGTAGTATATGGTGCAAGGAAAATCACAATATATCTCACTCAACTCATACAAATTTAATCAATTCAAAAAATCGCTGCACGAACAAAAATCAAAGTTGGAAATATTGCCACCAACTTCAGAGGCAGTCGCTTAATATTCATTGCGAGTATTCTACAAAATTCAGAAATGGCTTGGCAATGAAAAAAATCCACAACAGTGGGGATAGAAGAAAATTAACGGCTCCTTACAACCTGTGACAGCACTTTTTGTGCCAACAGCAGAATCAATATTGCAGCTAATCTCCTGCAACCGCAACAGAAAAGCAGGTTGAAGATGCTTACAAATTTACGGAAATTGTCAGGGAGTACGATGTCTAAATTCATACATGGATAATAGTTATTTATGCAACAAGTGCGTACGGTGAGATTTTTTCACGAATGGGAATTTTGTCGCATGAGCCGTAGGCGAATGCGACAATCCCATGAGTGAAAAAAGCTCACTTTTCGCACGAATTGCATACAATATTTTTTCTACTACCGAAATGCATCTAAATTCTCTAATAATAATGTGAAACGTCAAAACATACCTATTACGTCAAAACTTCATATGTCATTTAAAAATCACAATACTTATAGCCCACTTAATTTTAAATGAGTGAAATTAATCAATGTCTATTATTTCTTTGTCTAATGTCAATGTCAAGAATATAAATGAAACTTCAAAATTCAATCATTATTGTTAAAGAATACTGAAAATTAGGTGGTATGTTTTATAATAATACCGTGATATTAAATAAATGGACTACATAAAATTAAATAACCACATTTAACTTTTTTAAAATAAGATATGATTATTATAGGTATGCAACTGTTTAGTATGTTACTTTTTCACGCACTAGTGCGTAAGGTAAAAACTCTTTACGCACTAGTGCGTAAAGTTTAACTTTACGGCACTCTACAGCGTGCGGAAAGTTAGTACTTTAAGATCGGTACTTGAAAAAATTATTTATTTATATGCTATCGATTCCGATCTTCATTAGATACAAAGTGTGTTTCATTCAATATATATAAAATTTTAAACAACTCGATAATCCTCACTTGTACATACAATGATTATGTACTTTTTCATTTTGCAGAATATACTCACAGATAAACAAGCAAAAAATGAAGGAAACAAACGTAAAATTGGTAAAAAAATTGAATAAAAAAGTCAAAAATTAATATTTCTCTATAAATGAAAATATTCTTATTTTTTTAAACTTTCTCATGGTTCAATTGCCAATTTTTATTATGCATGTGAAAACCTAGTTCATCCCACGATTTTTCAAGTAGGCAGCTCCGACACACCCATTACGGTTCGGGACTCTTAAGTTTCTTGAAACATAGGTATGTATTTTTAAACGTATATGTCAAGTTTCAACGAATTCACTATGTTCTTGTTCAGTTTGGACATTTTCTTCACAAAATTATTTTAAATTAATTTAGTTTTAACATTAAAAATGTTTGCTAGTGAAAACAATTTATATAATACCATTTTAGTTTTCATTATGAGAATGTTTTTGTTAATAAAATAACTTTTTATTTTAATTTCTAAATAAAACTACTGATAATAAGATTTTAATTTTTGAAAATGTTTTGTGTTACTGAAATAACTATTTACTATTTTGCAACAAATTTTCATTTTTATCACATCCGAAATATCACAAAATTTGCGTTCTACTTCGTCATTTCCAATGTCTCCTCCGGTTGCATCTTTGCGAAGGACTGTGAATTTTGTAGAAGATTAGCTGGTTTGATAAAAAGGGACGGATAACGGCAGAAAAAGGCCTGTTGTTAACCCTGGAGGTTGCAACAATCCTTCAGGAGGATTGAAAAATTAATTTTCGTTTCTTTGTTCTGTAATCTCTATATTCCCGTTTTTGACGATATTGAACAAGAAAAAATTACTTTCGTCAGAGTCTGACCCTTTTGCAAAACTTGTCAATGAAGAAATTGTTCAAATTGTATAACAGAAGATGAGAATGATAATCCAGATACAAAGTCAAACGAGCCAGGTGATTTTAATAATGTTAATTACTTAAATTAATTTAATCCCTCAAGTTATTATAGTCGACTCCGACACGGTAGTGGACTATGGATGTAATGTAGACGAAGAAGAATGAGAAGAAAGAAGAAGAAGAAGGTAATTCCTTTGTAAGTGTCTAGATTGCATCGTTATTTTAAATAATACAAGTATTATTTAAAATATTCATTGTTTTGTATATCAAGAAAAATATTTTATATAAGGTACGTTAGATATTTATTAAATTAAAAAAAAATAAAATCAAAAGTGGTTATTTCTTCTTATTCAACATCCTCAAAACCGGAGATATAGAGATTAAAAACTAAAAAAAAAAAAAACTATTTTCAACTTTCCTGAAGGGTTGTAGCAACCCCAGGGGTAGTGATAGGCCTCCTGCCCTTACCCTCCACTTGTCATACAATCCCAATTATGTTCCCCGCGCTGCCGAGCATGCTTACTAGCGAAAGCTTAGGAAAGTAGTTCTTGCCCGTTTGAGGGAGTAGGAAGGGTCAGACGCTGATGAAACTATTTTTTTCTTGTTCGGCATCCTCAAAAACAGGGGCAAAATGATTACAATAAAACTCATTTTTCAACCCTCTGGAAGGGTTACAACAACCTAATGGGGTAGCTAAAGGCCTTCTTCTGCCGCTATCCTTTCCCTTTTTATCAAACCCTATTGATTTTCCCAGCTAATCTCCTCCACATCGGGTTTTACTAGACTTACAACACAAAAACGAGAAAAATGGGTGATTTTTGGCCAATTGAGGGGGGATTGCAGCCGCTAAAAACTTCATACACTATGTTTATCATCTTCAGCACTCTCGAAAGCGGAGAGGGGGTGAGTTTCGTTGTTACAGAATTTTGTTGACTACTCTACCGACTCCTGGACTCCATTAAAATTATATTTTTGAATCTAAAAAAAATTAAAATCTTCGAAACAAAAAACTACTAAATACTATAGTTAATCATTAAAGTCAGAAAAACAAAAAAAAAAACAAAATTATTCGCTGCCATCTTGAAGTCATCATTTAAGATTTCAATTTTATGGAAGCGACAGCGTCTTCTGTTAGTAGGGAAAGTCTACCGCAAAACCTTTACTTTCAAAACTTTGCGTATGTTTGCGAATCATGGCACAGAGACCCCAATCCTTATATTGGTGATGACGAATGGATTCTTTGAAATAAAATAATAGTTCTTTTAAAATTAACTTTAAAATCATTGATCTTTTGTGAATATTATCCATCTGCGTCATATGATCTAAAAGAGAAAAAGTTAAAATAATGATTAACAAAATAGTTATTCAAACTAAGTATTACATTTGGCACACCTTGTATATTTAATAAATATAATAAATATAAATACGCCACATGTAATTACGACCCCCTTTATCCCAGAAGGCTCTAGAAGAGCCTTGTGCGGGAGGGGGCTACACATTTAAAGACAAGGGAGTTGGAAAACAATTCAAAAATTTTGACTACCCTTGTTTTTAATTTATAAAAATGTAAGTACATTTCTTTTTCTTTGCTTATAATTGTTCATTAATTTATTTAATATTATGTTTTAATTAAACTAAATTTAAAGGTGTTTGCAAAATATTTTAGTAAGTTTTTTAAATAATTCTATGTTTAGTGTTTGTTTTTATTTAGATTTCTTGTGTTTTTATAGACAAATATAGTTGCTATCTGTGATTTATTGTAAGTTTTAATAACTTATTAAGATTAATAATTATTACATACTGTCACCTTATTCATTATTTATAATTAATTGTAGTCCTGTTACGTCTGAGGATCTGAAGCAAAATATATTGTTTACGAAACCGGTAACGTCAAATAAAGGAATTTTATGAGTAATATTCTATTTCTTCCACATTATGAACTATACAGGGTGATTCACGAGGAAATGGACAAAATGTTATGGTAGATAGAGTTCACTTAGGTGAATTAGAAATTACTATTGAAAAAAGCCTGAGCTTTTTTTTTATTATCTACAGGGTGCTTTATGAGTTTTGCCCAATAATTCTTAAGGCAATATCTTTTAAACTAATCACTAGAATCAGCTCGTATTGTGGGTATATAGTATACTATTAATTGTCAATTTACATGCATAATCAAAGACAGAAAATTCCAGGGCCGGCTCAACTAATTTTTATTTTTATGGCTTCTATGAAAAAATTCACCCTGTGTACGTGATTTTTAAATTCTAGTACTGAATTATGAAACTATATACAAAAGTGATCGAAAACATGTACTTTTTTGTTTTGCCACACTGTACAAAGTACATGTTTTCGATCACTTTTGTATGTAGTTTCATAATTCAGTATTAGAATTTAAAAATCACGTACTCAGGGTGAATTTTTTTATAGGAGCCCTAAAAATAAAAATTAGTTGAGCCGGCCCTAGAATTTTCTGTCATTGATTATGCATGTAAATTGACAATTAATATACCCACAATACGAGCTGAATCTAGTGATTAGTTTAAAAGATATTACCTTAAGAAGTATTTGGCAAAACTCATAAATCACCCTGTAGATCAATAAAAAATTGGTTCAGGCTTTTTGCAATAGTTATTTCTAATTCACCTAAGTGAACTCTATCTACCATAACATTTTGTCCCTTTCCTCGTGAATCACCCTGTATATTAGTTTATAACAGACGACTTCTTATTCGTAAAACCATATAAACAAATTGTCTCGAGGCCTTTCCTTCGGAATATGTGTTTGTTACAGCAAGGATGAGTACCTATACAAGTGAAAAGGAAGGAAATCAAAATTTTATATTTTTTCAAATTTAAATGACCTTTTATTTTGAAATGTCCACTACAGTGACCGTTATGCCAATAAACACTTTAATGTTACCAGAATTATCCAGAGACTACCAATTTCGAAAATACTCGGTATTTTTGTTTTTAACCTTTAGAGAATTGGTAATGAGAAGTTTTATAAACAAAATAAAAAAATCAGTTCAGCTATAAAAAAAATTTCATTTTGTTGTATAAAGCATTAATGAAATTTAATCATGGTGCCATAAAATTTTACGTTTTTGATTTATTTTTATGTTCATTGTTTAATTTAAACTGTACCCCGAAACACTCTGTGCTCTCCAGTATTATCCAAATTAATCGTTTTTCCGTTTCAAAACGGTTTACTCATTGCACACTGTACGGTAAACAAGTTTAAAATTTAAATACGTTTATAGATACATAAATCCGATAGATTAAATTCGACTGTCGCTTCCAAATACGCTGCTGATTTACTATCAAAATTAAACCGAAATTAGGTAATGTTTTACACTCGTTTTTAAAAAAAGGTATTATTAGCGGTCAGTGGTAGTTTTAATTTACAGCTAATTCATGTATGCAAATTCTTCAATATTCTGGTCTTTAAATGTGTAGCCCCCTCGCGCACAAGGCTCTTCTAGAGCCTTCTGGGATAAAGGAAGTCGTAACTACATGTGGTGTATTTATTATTTATTTATTTATTATAATAATATACAATTTGATTCAGTATACCTCGCATCCTTCGAAGGAACGAAGAAGACATATTATGGGTCCAAAAATTCTTTGTTGCGAAATTCAGCCATTGCAAGTAAAAAACGAATAGTGATCTTTCGACAATTGAACTATAAAGGCTCAGTTTATAAGTTTTAAACATTAGGTAATAACATATATTGATTATATTAGTATTTTGGGTTATTTCAAATTTATTTTATTGTTGGAGCTGCTCCGAGGATGGTAGGGATGGTATATGGCAAGATAGTACCTTTATCTTGTCAACAACTTTTTTAACCTTGACTTAACTTTGGTGGATCCAGCAATATCAGATTCTTCGTAGAGGCCGTTAAGTTCGAAATTGTAGCGTCTACGCCACGTCCAGTTCTCCTGCATACCTAATGACTACTGTATCTTTCGTTCAAAGCAGCCCAGCAGCATCATGATAATAAGGGTTTTATATAACAACATTTTAGTTTTTTTAGTTACTGTTGTTTTGCCAACCGTAATCCGAGGCAATTTTATCCTTGGAGGGTTAAAGAAACTTAAAAACTTTAAGTTAACTTTAAGACCGTCAGTCCGCATCACCTAAAGGGATCAATATAAGGTCTGTTCCAACACCGCCGAAAACCGTTCAAGGAACGGTCCCGGTCATGCGCATATGACCAAAAACGGTCCAATTGAACCGTTTTTGGTCATATGCGCATGACCGGGACCGTTCCTTGAACGGTTTTCGGCGGTGTTGGAACAGACCTTATATCGATCATATTTTAAAAGTAATTTAGTTTATGACGATAAAGGGATCAATATAATCGATTATTATTTTAATAAAATGTGTTTAACATTTAATTAAAATATGGTCGATTAATATTGATCCCTTTATCGTTATAAACTATATTACTTAATATAGTTATACCAAAACCAAAGACTGACGAAACAAAGGATATCGGGATATCCTATAGCTAAGTTGTTATTAATTTCTTACGTTATTAATAAATATCAGTTAAAAACCAAAGTTCACTAATTATGAACAATAATTAAGATCACAATTTATGTATAGCGCAAATTTTAATAAATTAATCAAATATTATGTGACTAAGAAGGTAGAATATTGGTGAGTTAGCTTGGGTTTAAGGAAGACAGAAAATAGAATACATAAACTATGTTTACAAAAAAATTTATAATACAAAAAAACGATATATGGTTACAAATGTTTAAAAAATACACAACACGATTAACAGCTAAGTTGTAAGTTGGCTTTACCTACAAAAACCAAACCACTTACGAAGTTGATAATATGCCGGGTTTGTCAATATTACCATAAACATGTAAATCTTACGAAAAGAAATTAAAAACACGTACCATGAACGGTACAATATAAAATGACACTGAAATATAATTATATAGTATGACGCTAATATTGTTCATAAGTCGCATTGATCACCATGAGTGATCGTCTACCTGTGTCCGAATTTTACTAATCGAAGGATTTTGTTAATATTTTTATTACTACGCAGTAAATATATGGAATTCCTGTTCCAATAATAATTCGATTCATTGGCACTAATTATCCGTGACCAGCGTATTAATTTTTGTGCGAATGATTATAATAGGTGCATTGTTTAAATACTATTTTATCTACTGTATTCGGAACACACGACCATATAACAAAAAATAAGTAATTAAATAATTTCCCTAGTTGTACTGACTATCTACTAGTGAAATGAATTGAAACTGGAATTAAATAAATTTGTGAAAATTTTAATTAAAAGCTATTTATATAATGATCCAGACAAATAACTATCACATAGAAACCACATCTATTTAGAAAATGCTTACAGTCTTGATTATTCGAGAAAACGTCCTCTTATATTTTGTTTGTTACTTTCATGGCTCCCAGCAGGCAATCGGTGACCTATTTAATGCCAGAAACAGCTAAGCCAATTTTAATGAAATACGATATACAATATTCATATACAACAAAATGAATATTCTTTGGTTACCCCTCTTAGTAAACTAGACGGAATAGATAATTTTCTTTCACTGCCAGTCTCAAATATTTCACAATTAAAACTCGTAAGACTTAATATATTTTATTATCATATTGCTTATCAATTTCAAGTACACATACGTTAGCTTTCTGATGTAGTAAATATTAGAGGGAAAACAATGTGAATCAGTTTTTGCTTTCCTGAATTCCGGAACCATATGTCTTCTAATTTCAAAAGGATTTAAAACTGGATAAATTGACAATTTTTAAATATTTAAAAAAAAAATGTATATACGTTTCATGTTCTATCTGATTTTAAATTCGTAACTAAGCAATGTTGGTCAATAAAATGACTTATTGACCAACATTGTCAGACAGAGGAGGAAAAAATATTGGTCTATCAGTCTATCTGTTTCTCATGATAATTTGAGAAATCTTCCAGACGTTTTGAAATTTGCTATGTATACATCTGCTAAATCCAAACTCAGATGTGTTTATATAATAAACTGTTCCTTGGATGCTCTGGTATGTTCTGCATACATACCTACGTTCTTATTTGACAGATAAGCAGTTATTGGGGATAATTCTCTACGCACAGATTATTGTAATTACAATGGAACACGAAACAAAAAATATGCATCTCCTCCTAGAGTCCAGTATACCAGAAACATGTTAATGTGAAAAAATTGGATTCTACTTGTATCCAGACATCTAATTTGTAAACAAGTCTTATCTAAAATGTAATAATTATAACATAAAATCCTAGGATTTTCCGGTGGTTACTTCGGTAACTTGAGAGGCGGTTAAGAAAACATTTTAAGAAAAAATTTTTTTAAGTAGTTTTCTGAGGCTGTGTAGTTAACCGTGTTTTGGAAACCCTGAGTATTAATAAATCAACGGCAATAAATTTTCTTCTCTGAGAAGATTTGCTCGAGTCCAATTCATACCCAGTAAGGAAAGGAAATTGATCTAAATCATGCTATCCTATTCTATCTGTTTTCTAAGGTGATGTAGTGCGCCAGTGACATACTGCTGGAATAATTACAGAATATTTTAAACTGGCAGTTATCTTAAGATACGGTTTTCATCGGAACATTCAACAGGTGACCTTCTCACACGTCGCGCATGTATGGATGAAAGCAATCGAGGAATTTGGAAAATTTCAAGCAATCGATTCAGAAATCTCCAAAGCATTTTATAAAATAAGAAATTAATAAATTAATACTTGTCAGCCCAGTCATTTTTATGATAATCAGATTTACTCTATATTCGCTCACTTTATGTATCTAGTAATTGATGGAGTGTCATCAGAAACTTTCTATCAGTTGGGATGTTTCACACATACGTCTTGTCACCAAATTTGTTCCTTTTTCATTAACGACTTGGTTTCTGCAACGTTTAAATCTGCGTACAGTGTTGCTGACTGCAGTACTATTCTTTCAAAGACCACATAATGTAGCTGCAATTTACACCTCAAGGTACAGACCACTAACATGATTAATGCTTAATTGTAGAATTGATTAATTATTGTAGAACAGATCTCATATTTGATCTATGTAAAACGTTGTCCAGTATTTTATTTTAAATCTAACAGAAATGCACAAAACATCACTATGTTACACCCCAAGTTGTAAATGGAAGCCCATTGAACCTTTGATCTGCTTAACTATTATATTTAATAATATCTCCTGGCGTGTCAATATATCTAAGTCTGCTGCAAAGGAGGTTAGTCTTCAACAGAGTTAAATGTTAGTTTATTCCACAACTGCTACTGCTATACAACGCACAGATACATTAGGAACTTTTATCTAAAACAACATTAAGAAATTTGGATACAATCCGGAATTTAGCTTTACAGAGTCAATAATGTAACTCTATTATCAGTATTTTCATGGAGATTGTTTTGCACATGTTACATCTCTAATACCACCAAAATGACACATCCGTGTTACTAAACAACATACTGCAATAAAATTCATCTCGTTACTATAGAGCTCAATAACTATCGATCAACACTTTACTAGCCATAATTTTTATCCGATCATGTCTTCGCTGCGTCTTATCCTTCTTCACTATTCATGACACAAAGAAGTTATTTTCATATATATTTTATACTTATTTGACAAAATACCAGTATTAAAGAAACAATTAGAATTTAATAAAATGATATTTTATTCGCAGTGTGCAATATTCTGGTGGAATAATGACAAGTTATGCTTTTCCTGGAAACCTTTGTAACTGAAGAGTTACTTTTCCATGAAAATAAAGTTAACGTGCCATTTTACCGCAAATATCATTTTCCTTAAAATCAATTACTGCAAGTTTGTCTCAGCAGTTATCACTTCCAGTTTTCCAGCATTCGAGAATAATGTAAACTTCAAGTTCAAACATTTTCAACTCTCGCTTATCAAGAAGAAGGTTGGTTTACATTTCACTATAGTCGTATTCGGATTAGAGTTTTGAACATAAAGCATCAGTGAGTGATTTTAAATTCTGCATTATTAACTATTTTATTGAAAACTTTTTTTGGCTAAACTGCTTTTATTAGAAATCACAGTATCTCACTCACAGGTCTCTCATAAGTTTCTTAAAATGCATAAATTCCTTCCTTGAGCTATTCTAAAAAAAATAATTCTGCATAAACAAGTTCTAAAATGAATCGTTTTCAAAGTACAGGGCTTTAAAATTTTCCAATCCAAATTTATGTTTCAAAAACCTTGTACTAAAAGAATTTTAAAGTTGGCGTGATGTTTTGTTTTATGTTATATCTATCTAACTGACAACTAAAAACTGTGGTGCTGACAATTGTAAAATAGGAAGCCTCACTGCTCCAGACTGGTGTATTTGATAGTTCTTCACTTTTTTATTTTTATTTAAAAGAGCACCTTCTTCATTTTCGGCTGGTACATGAGAGGCATCTTGTATATTGATTCATTGAAAACTGATTATAAAATAATATAATATAAAAATAAAAGTTGATCTTTTTAACTAAATATCCTTAATTGCACATTGTCCTTTAAAACACATGCTAAATTTCAATTCAAAATGTAATATGTATTATAAGGAGTATATTACTTCTTTATTAGACACATTTGGATGGGATATGCAAGAGATATATTTCCAAAGTTTCCTTAGAGCGCCGATCCCTCTTGAAAATTGTTCCAATCAGTCTTCGGACAATTTCAATCCATTTACTTGGGAGTAACGAACGTTTACCGACTGGTAAAAATGCTGAGTGGCCCCACGTCGATAAGTATTGAGAAAACGGTCACGGAAAATTCAGATTATATTTGAAAGAGAGGAAAGGATATTTCGATTAAATCGAATGAAAATTTACGAAAAGGGAAAGGTATTACCATCTGAATGAAAGTGTATTAAAGAAGTTTATTTACTTCACTATGTGACAAATCAAATTGCGACGTGTTATAACCTTTTACTGCTAAAATGTGCCTTTTTTAAATGTGTTATTTATTAACCGTCATTTAAGTTACCAAAGTATTTCCTGGAAAATTCTGCAATATTATGTTAGGTAAAGACTAGAGAGAGATGTCTTAGAGTTTATTGAGGAATCTGAACCACATCTAAGGCATCAAGGGCCTTTCCTAAAAATATCAAATTCTCAATTTGCCTTAAGACGTAGCATAAACGAACCGTTTTAAAGCATAAATATAGTCTATTTGGCGCTGGCACTGACATACTCATCACAGTTAAGTAGTTTTTATTTGACAATAATGCATTGAATATTTCTCTTATTAAAGCTGAGTCAGTCTCAATGCTCTCTCGATTATGTCAACTTGGTTGACAAAATGCACATCAGATTAGAGATTGACCATTCCAAAAACTTTGTAATATCTACTATTGAGTTATCCTATGTTTTAAAAATAAATAGACCGAAATAGTTCAAATAACGTATATTACTTAATAGTAAGTCAATCGCAGTAATGGGGAAGAAAGACTCGTTGGAAAAGACAATGTTCAAAAGTAAGAGAAAGATCAAAAAGAAACATATATGTAATGATACTACAGAATAGAAATGTAAGTGGTTAACAAATGATCGGAAAATAAATAATGAGGCTTGGAAGATCAAACCAAACAAGAATGAAACAGGAGATAACGTGAGGGAAACTAAAAAAATTCTCTTCTGGGAAAACCACCTCGCCACAAAATCGTATTTAAAATTTACTTTCTCTGAAAATTACCAGCATGTAAGAAGGGCCCTTTTGTGTTTCTCATATGGCAATTATCCATATGGAAACTATGATTTCAACTGTATCGTGTTCATCAACTTGTTTTTATACCATATTTTGATACGATTTGAATATTGCGGGTGTAAATATTACATAAAGAAAATAGTTTTATAGTTTTTTGAGACATCTCAACAAAAAATTAAATTACGACTTTACTAACTATATCAAAAACATGTTATCTTTGTCGAGAAAATCTACCAACACATTTAATTTGAGAAACCAATGTAATTTTGATATTATACTGTGATACTAATGTCCCTTCAATGAAACCTCTGCTGCTATGAAAACAGTAAATTGCCTTTTTCTATGCTTGAACGGCATACTAGTTTTTACACGACAGTGATAGAAAGGGCAATACGCGAGAGATCGATAACGAGAGAGTTGAAAATTGAGCGGAGAAAGTTGACAAGAACAAATAATAACCTATTTTCCAGTTCTTCCGTTCCATATGTTTCTAAACCACGCATGAATTTTTTCAGCCGCGATACATTTTGACAAGTTAATAGCATTGACGTATCACTGATCTCCTACTTTTAGAGTTATGAGAATTTAGCTGGAACTTATTAAAATTTATATTAGAAAATTCTTCCGGTGATCGATTTATCAGCAAGATATTTTATTTTCACGGATTATTTTCTTTATAGACAATATAAATTTAATACTGATGAAAACCAATCGTAATATGAACTGTGAGGGTAAAAAGAAATTTAATATAAATTCAATTTAAAACATATCTATCAGTTGATTGACTTTACTTTTATCTTCGTAACGTCATACAGGAAATAAAATGTCTATAAAACAATCAACTTGAGAATTATATGAATCAGGTACACAAGAAGATTACATGCCAATGTGACAATAAAGTATAGCCCCAAAAATGAAATCATTTAATGTGATAAACATATCGATTAAAAAGTTAATATTATTAATTAAGAATGTACGTTGTAAAAAACATACCTTATCAAAATAAAGCCTCGTTTAGACCGTGGCAATTAATATATCTGCATGATGCGAATTAATATTTTTCCTATAAGCAGCATTTAGCATAGAATCCAAAGATCAAAGAAATAAAAAAGACTGCATTTGTCGCAGATTAGTGAGAACCCGAGAAAACATTGGACTTATTTGTAGAACAGTACGCAGAAATTCCGGTGAGATTAGTTTGGACTCTCAAGGTGGAAGAATAGATAATTAAAGCCGACTTTTACTATAGAAACGGTGACTTTAATTCAGTTTGTATAGTAATTAAATTATTTTCATTTAAACATGTCGTTAAGTAAACAAAATTAAACCCAACTTGAAAATTTCAACTATTTCAAAATTTGGTATGTAGTTATATTTTCTTTGATCAGGAACCACCCGAAAGTGAAAGCTCACGACCTCCCGACTACGACAATTTTTAACTGGCAAAAAACGCTTAGTCCAGTTTCCAGGTATTCTTTCAGTCTTTGGGGTGAGGACATCTAATAAGTTTGTGACGGTTCTAACGAATCAATGGATGTCATTAGAAATTCTGCAGCCTGGACATACCAATTACTTTATTTTCAAGCCTTTGTAATGGAGAAGAAATGATTGCTTCAAGCAGCGTTGAAGTATAAATTTGATTATATTCAAAACTTGTTATTACCGATTGCATTATTTTAACGGTGATTAGTATATTTTTTTAATTATGTACCCTTAGGATCATATTTCTTCTAGGACTAATATATGATTCTTTTACAGTTTTGTGTTTTTTGTTAAAAATATTATGAACAACTTAGTAAGCGTTATGGTTTTTTAATGTGAGTTCGTGTATTGATACCTACTTTCTTGGTATTGAAGATCAATAATTTGATTTCATTCTTAGAAACGAGCAAAAATTGTTGATATCCCATATGGTTCGGATATAATAAATTGTAAGATTTTGTCGCTCTACAACAAATATTTTTCAGGAAGATACTTCGGTGACGTGACGGTAAAAAATCATATTTTCCTTTCTTGTCTAACCTTGTACAGGGTGATTGGTTATAAATGCCACCCCCTTAACTCCCTTATTTTTGAATTAAGAAAAAAAAGTTTCAAATAAAAGTTGTACAAGCTAATCTGAAGTTTTTAAGGGTGCTACACAAATTTATACAGGGTGTTCGAAGAAAGCGTGACTGACCAATGTTATGTTTTTTTATTAGAACACCCTGTATTTTATTGGATTTTCGAAATCTACGACTTATTGCGCTTCCGGCGATATAAATATGTTGTATATTGAATCCAATCCTTTCCAAGATATATATTAAGTTGGCATACTCACGCTGAGTTTCGTGCATGTTGTATCTGCTCTTTACATAAATTTCATAAATTTTTCGTTCCTTTTCGTCAGACAAGCCCATTTTCAACTTATTATGGCACACATTGCACTGACAACAAAGGATGCACAATCGTTGTTATTTTTTCATGGCTAACTTAATTTTACTTAGGACTCATCTATAGCAATATATCTTAAAAAGTATTGGATTCAGTATACAACATATTTATATCGCCGGAAGCGCAATAAGTCGTAGATTTCGAAAATCCAAAAATATACAGGGTGTTCCAATAAAAAAACATAACATTGGTCGGTCACGCTTTCTTCGAACACCCTATATAAATTTGTGTAGCACCCTTAAAAACTTCAGATTAGCTTGTACAACTTTTATTTGAAACTTTTTTTTCTCAATTCAAAAATAAGGGAGTTAAGGGCATTTATAACCAATCACCCTGTACATTGTATGTACAATGTACATATTAGGCATGTACTTTCTTAAACATATGTTCAAGTGGAACATATAAATGGTTTTGTTAGATTAATCTTATCTTAAGTAAACAATATATTGAAGATTTTAGATTTGCTACTGTCTAAAATAATCTCATTATAATGAGGAGAAAGCGTTTTTTTTCAAATTTATTGATTTTAACGAGCAAGGTTTAAAATGGATCTAGATCGCCACCAATAATATTTCAAGTGCTTTTCATTTGTGTACGTCTTGTAGTTCTCTGCCCATAGAAGCATTATTATTACTTGCATAAGGTAGCTACAATTTAAAGTGGATTTTGAGCCATGGAGAAACTTTTCTCGAGAAATATACACCAACAGATTTTCTCACAATCTGTTGCGAGAAGAACCGCATTGCGGGTTACCATTGAATAGACTCCGAGTTCCTGTTAACATTTCAAGTGCAAACCGTGTTGTGTGCTGTTTTATTGAAAGTGAAGTATTACTGATTTATTAACGCAGCTACATTACTTCCAATTTTCCATATCCAATAATCCAGTCAATTGGTGTTCAAAACTATCGTTTTCGTAACAAAATTGCGGAAGTTTTTTTCTCAACGGTTCTATATATTTTTTTGGGTGCTGAATCCAAATTTCAGGTTTTCTGCCTTGTAGGAGGTCGGCTTCACAACGAAAAACGCAAAAAACCTCAAAATTTTCGCACTTTTTTCAGTTCTTTGCTTATATATCGAAAATTATGCAGTTTTGGAAGGTGATTATTCTATACAAAATTAAAGTAGACAAAATTTCCTACAAAATGCACTAGTCAACTTTGATTTTCTCATGAGCGGTATTGGCGCTAGAGCGCACTGAACAACAGCAATTTTTTGGCCCTGCTGCGAAAACATAAAAAACGCCAACTTCCACCACCTACAACTCGAAAAATATACATGTTATCAACAAAACCCTTATACCGCGTGAAAGTACATTTAATTTTCTACAAGAGACGACTCTAACATTCAAATTTCTCATAAGGGGGGAGGGAGCAAAGCGAAAATTACGAGAAATACCTTCTGCACCTTACAGCCAAAACGATTCCTCCCACCTGTTTAGCTCTCATTCGCGCTATACTTTCCATGTATTTTTTTTATATTACGCATAAAAGAAGTTGTTTTGAATAAATTGATGGCAAAGCATGTTTGATGAAAACATTAACAAATTATATTTACAACATACTTATTAGGTACATTACACTGAATATAAAGATGTTATGTACACAGTTTTTTTAGTCTCTGTTGGGTTGTTGGTGGCCCAGGCAATGTTTCTTAGGCACTAGAAGGTCCAGGTGAAGGGTCTTGGGCAATAGAGGAAGAGGACTTGGACGAGATCCTTGCAGTACCACTGTCTGAAGCAGCTGAGGTGACAGAAGGTATTAATTCATGTACTATTTTGCGTGTTATGCATTTTTACAAATCAGTTTTTCTCTATCATAATATTAATCATTGTATTACAATTTTTTCAGATGAAGAACAGCAACAACTCACTATTCAGCCTGGACCTTCCATAGCCCTTGACCCTTTGCCTGGACCTTCTATTGCCCAAAACCCTTCACCTGGACCTTCTAGTGCCTAAGAAACATTGCCTGGGCCACCAACAACCCAACAGAGGTGACTAAAATAACTGTGTACATAACAGCTTTATATTCAGTGTAATGTACCTAATATGTTGTAAATATAATTTGTTAATGTTTTCATCAAACATGCTTTGCCATCAATTTATTCAAAACACCTTCTTTTATGCGTAAAACATGGAAAGTATAGCGCCAATGAGAGCTAGACAGGTGAGAAATTTGAATGTTAGAGACGTCTCTTGTAGAAAATTAAATGTACGCGGTATAAGGGTTTTGTTGATAACATGTATATTTTTCGAATTGTAGGGGGTGGAAGTGGGCGTTATTGATGTTTCGCAGCATTGCCAAAAAATTGCTGTTGTTCAACGCGCTCTAGCGCCGATACCGCTCATGAAAAAATCAAAGTTGCTAGTGCATTTTGTAGGAAATTTTGTCTACTTTAATTTTGTATAGAATGATCGCCTTCGAAAACTGCATAATTTTCGAGATATAAGCAAAAAACTGAAAAAAGTGCGAACATTTTGAGGTTTTTTTGCGTTTTTCGTTGTGAAGCCGACCTCCTACAAGGCAGCAAATCTGAAATTTGGATTCAGCACCACAAAAAACATATAGAACCGGTGAGAAAAAAACTTCCGCAATTTTGTTACGGGAAGACCACCATTTGATTGGACTACAATGCTATTTAGTCAATACACATTGTTAAAAAATTAATTTGCTTCCGCTCTTTTCTAAGATTGATTTAAAACAGACAAATGGTAACACAGATTTATGTAATTCGTGGAATATAAAATATGACAAAATATGAGACGGAAATGGTTGCATAGCAGAGCCAGTTTACAAGCTATTGAAAACAACTATGTAACACCATATATTCTATTGTGTTCTTGATTTGTGCCTTTCCTTTCTCAGAACTATGCCGGTATTGTCATTAGTTGGTCGAGCGCGTTCGATTTCTATTTCGCATTGCATTGTACAAATTCCTCCTAGCTTATGCGATATGATATTTATGGTATCTATTTGTATGGTTATATATATTATGGTAATTGAATATGTTCGAATATCAAATTTGTTGTTAAGTATTACACAATTAATTAAATATTAATAATACATTTTACTGTATAGACACATGTATTATTATGTATGACAGACAATCGAGATAAAAGTCATGAGTTGTACGTTTATATTATAATGGGCTATTTAACAGAAATGATGAGGTAAATTAGTCAGGAATTTAATTTCAACCATATTGAAATTTCAACAACCGCGTTAATGTTATTGTTAGTATATCGTATACAGTTATATTGCCCTATTAAGAAAGACCCCCGTATCTCCAGTAGAACAAGTTTTGAGAAAACCGCGTTTAAAGATTTCTGTTTGTGCCGTTATGTTTTTGCTTGACTAAAAAAAAAAAATCATTCATGATATGATTTGTAAGGTCATAGCAAACTTATTTAAGAAAAAAAACTGCAAAACTAGGCCATGGCTATTAGTTATGCTACATACGGGGTAAGGAAGCAAAGCATTATACTACAATTAATTAGTTAAAACCCCGTATAATAAAAATTTGTCGTAAGCTTGGTTTTTACTATGTAATTATTATGAAATTTATAGCCTGGGCCTAGAGATTAACATTTTATATATTTTAATATTGTTTCTTAGGAATATAATGCATAAAAAAACACATTTTTTTATTTACCTTTAAAAAAACTTTATGTACCTAACAACCTGGCATCGACAGCGCCGATTGCGGTCTTGTCGTATTCCTTGGGCAAAACCTGGCATGTTAATTTTCCTTCGTTAAAAGCCCGTATCTGCTGACTACATACCAGGTTTTTGCTAAAAAAACATAATATACGGGGTTTATACTAAGCGAAAAGGCTCTTTTTGGCGTTTACGGGGAAACTATTTTCCTTCATAAAATATTTAAAAATGTAAAATGCGGGTTTTTTTCTATGTAAATATACTGTATAAATCACGATTAGTTGTCTGGTGTAAATATCTCCATTTACGAAATTTATGGAGATACGGGGGTCTTTCTTAGTAGGGCAGTATAGTTATCGAAATAAATCTTAAAGTAAACTATTGGACGATTCGAAACAAGGTAATAGAAACTACAAGAAATATAATACAAGTCCAGGTATTGTTTATCATAAACCATTTTACAGTAAATTTAAATTTTCAAGTACATCAAAGAAACTAACGATGCCTTAGGTATATAAGACTCTAAATGATAAATGGCTTAAATTTGTTTAACTGGTTTCCAATCACTGAGACAGTTAATTAACATATTTAATAAATATAAAAATAATAATAATTAATATTATTATTGTAACGTTAAAATATTAAAATATTACTAGATATCTTTAAACCTGATCTAAATAAATTCAGAAATGTGATTTCTAAAATATATTCCTTAATATTTGGACAATATTTTGATCTCAAACAGTTTGCCATTATTTTATGAAAATGTTTTAGTTCCAAAATAATGGCGAGTAAAACTCGGAAGTGATCCTCCATGATCCTAGTTGTCACGCTTTAATCATCTCCTAAGAATGAGAGTGCTAACTGGGTTTGCGAAATATGCGTCAAATGTTTTAATGTTGAGTACAAACTATTTCAGAGCCAGTGCTGTATCAAAAGTTTCAAGCTTCTTCAGGACTTCAAGACAGTATTATACTGTTCTTAAAACTTTGTTTCGCTTTACCTACTTGACTATTTAGACAAAACTAAGTATATGTATATGGCGTGAGGAAATATGATATGAAAAATTGAAATTAAACCAATTTCCAAACTGTGTCTTAAAGCGCCAACAAACATTAAATGACGCAGATGAACTTATAACTGAAATAATTCTTTAATAGACTATAAGCTTAAAATTGCTCTATATCTTTCAAATAAACTTTGAATTACCTGTGATATATTAAAACAGATTAAAACAACTTTTATTCGTTGACATGAATGGATTGCATTAAGTTGGTACATTGGATACATTAGGGGATCAAATGTGTTTAGACTAGAATTATTTTAGGTAGATGTAAACCGATACGTTCTGGCAAGATGCACGTCAAGAGAAGTGTGCAGTTTTTTCATTCTAACGCTTTAGCAGAGTTGATGAATTAGAGAATGTCTCCGGGTTCTCTTCGAGCTGATTATTTAAATGCTTGAACATTTCGATCATTTTGTCGAGGTCTGTTTCTGGTGAGTAGAAATGCGGAAAGTATTCTGCATATTTTAGACAATATAATCTAAACGTGAATAATAATTATTAACCACTCTTTATTTAATTATTTTATTTAATAATTAAAAAACCACAAGTCGCACACCCATCAAATCCTATATCATTGTAATTGTTGAAAAAGTGTCTATCTGAAAATGTAAAAATATACAGGGTTAACCATTTAAAAAACTGCCGATGACGTCATATCTCGAAAAATAGAGTAGCTGTTGGAAATCAAAGTACGTTACTGAATAGAACGAAAATACTACAAAAACTTCTGTTAAGGGTATTTTTTAATGGAACTTATAGTTTAGCCAGAAATCGGGTGTTCCGGCGCATTTGCCCAACCCTGTATTTCAAGAAACTGAATAGCCTTGAACTGTAAGGGGTGTGTCGGAGCCGCCATCTTGAAAAAACGTGGGACAAACTAGATTTTCACATGTATAATAAAAATTGTCAATTGAACCATGAGAGCTTTTCAAAAAATAAGAATGACTTATTATATTTTCATTCATAGAGAAATATTAATGTATGACTTTTTCATTAACATTTTTTTCCCAATTTTACGACTGTTTCCTTCATTTACTGTTTGATTATCTGTGAGTATATTCTGTAAAATGAAAAAGTACATAATCATTGTACAAGTGCGGATTATCGAGTTGTTTAAAATTTTATACATATAATGAATGAAACGCACTTTGTACCTATCTAAAGAAGATCGGAATCGATAGCATCTAAAATTTTCTGCGTCGTTTAAATCCTCGATAATTTTATCCATGTATGAATTTAGACATTATACTCTAATTTGTGAGCATCTTAAACCTGCTTTTGTGTTGCGGTTGCAGGAGATAAACTGCAATATTGATTCTGCTCTTCACACAATTGTGGAATTATAGATCCAAGGGAAAAAAAATCAACACTTATTGGATTTTATGCCGACGTTTCGAAAAATTTATTTTTTCATTATCAAGGCTTACTGCAATTAATAAACACACAGTTTTTTAGGAAAAATTCAAAAATTAGTTTTGGTACAGATGATCAGTCGGGCACGTAGTTTAATATATTATGAGTACCCAATGATAGGCTGCGATCGCTATGACCTTAATTAAAATGATCTAAATGATCTTGAAACTACGGTAGTCGTGAATATGTCGTTAAACAATGACACCTATCATTTTCTTAATATGGAAAGTGCAGAAAATTCGATTTACTATAAAATTGTTATAAATAAATTTTATTTCAATTGCTTCCTCCTTAATATCAATTTGCTTCCTCCTTAATATCTAGGAAATGTAAATCGAATTTTGTGTAAACCTATCTATACATACATACTACAGAGGTACACACACATTTGCACAGAGATAAATTGCCTTGAAACAGGTATTATAGTTGTAGAATCTGCCCACCGGGGGCGAGCTGGTACATTTTCATATGGGTATCATAGTTTATTGTTTGCTCCTTTTCATACCACTTAGGAGATAAAACATTCAGCGTGATTATTTTCATATCCCGCGTAGGCTGAAAACAAAAATTTCGCGAAGTTTATCTTAAATTTTCATCTTTTATCTGATCTACCCGGCTCTTTATCAGCATCCTCGAATCCATATTATGTTCAGAACCAGCAATATTAACTCAATATCATGTATGTTCCATTGTCTGCTGAATATAGATTCCATTTAATTCATCATTATTGTTGCCATCATCTCAAATCGTCACATTTTATTTCAGTATCAATTTCATGTTTCTGCTTTCGATTTCTCTAACTGCTTCTTTGAGGAGGAACTGTCAAATTTTCATTTCTTGGATATCATCTCCTCCATTCCAAAATCTTTTTTGTAGTGCCGCTGCTCGCAACTTGTTTGCGAAAAGCTAATTTCCGAGGTAATTTTTCAGTTTTTATTCTAGGAAAAGTTAAAATAATGTCCTTGTATTCTCTAATTACGATGATAATTTTATTCAAGTCGTTCGTTAAATCCATAATATATATTCATTAGCAAAGTTTCTAATTCTACCCAGCAAACACCGCTTCGTAACTATTAAGGAACATTAACGCTACTTATATTTCGTGTTACACTTTTGTTTCAGTCACAAAAATGCGTGTTTTTGGTGACAAATTGCTTATTTGTCCGCAACAATGCATCGTTATTAAACTGCAACTATTACTTTACATAATTGCGAAACAAAATATTCGTAACAAATGCCAATTTACATTTGTAATAAATTCGTTTTTACCAAAATCTAACTCCGAAAATATCTTGAAACATTTAGGCTCTTACAGTTTCATTCACCAAGTTATTTGTAAATACAAAACTTATATAAATACTTCGCAACCGTTATGCAAATTTAGTTTAAGTACAGATTCACAACAGTTGCAAGTTATTAGAAACTAAGGTTGCTCATTAATTTCAGAAAAGTTGCTTATCATAAGCAATATAAATTTTACAATTTACTTTCAAATCAGTTTCTTTTTTGTTTTATATTTATTATGCAAATAATGCAAATAAAGCAGGTTTGATATATGTGCACAAATCCGCCTCCCACCCTGATCCCTCACCTTCCCATTCCCGATCATTGGAAACTTTTTGTTTTTTAAATGCATATAGTAGCATTTTACAGACGCTCAAAAATATGACAGGCCCTATCAATCAATACATGTCCATCTTTGCCGAACCACTTATTACCTATTCACTGTTGAACAACTCGAAAACGAAAAAGTGTGCGGAAACTTTTTTGGTTCTCGCGAGTTGAGTAACAGTGAATAAGTAATTTGTTCGACAACATGTAGGTACTGACAGTATAGAGCCAGTTATATTTTTGGAGCGTCTGTAAAATGCTATACTAAATACATTTAAAAACAAAAAAGACTCAATGATCGGGAGTGCGCAGGTGAGCGATCGGGGGCTGGGGGTGGATTTATGCACGTACAGCAAACCTGGCTTCGTTTGTTATTGGACGAGTAATTTTTCTTGGACGAAGACCTCAGTCACATTTTTCTAGTAGGGGGCTCGTTACTTTTTCAGGACCCATCTTTAAAATCACTTTTTGCAATATTTAACAAAATTCACATTCTCAGTCTCTCATCTTTATACTTAGACCATAAATCCATTTAAGATAAGCTCTTTTCTATATCTAGGCGAAATTAATCCTTAATCTTTAATATTCACTGTTAATGTGTTTGGAGGAATCCTATAAAATAAAGGAAAAAGATAAAATATTGACAAATAGATGTTCAAAACAATTTATTGTCCATTGTACAATAAAATAATTCATTTTCTCTGTTTTCTTCAATCTCTGACTGGCCGCTCTAAACCAGTCCTTACACGCACCTTCAAAATTGGCATCTGTCATAAATGGAAAGCATTTCCTGCATGAATCTACAAATAAAAATCAATTCTTAATCAAACTAACAATGTACACTGTACAGGATGAACCCCAATTTATTTATCTCCCTAAGGTGAGTGCGCTAACCCAACTCTGTATCTAGTTTAAAATAAAAATAAGAAGAGAAGGCGGGAGATTGTCAAAATTTGACAAGGTTTTTTTTTTATGAAATGAGAAAAAGATTTCGATTGTAAAACTTATAAAACCTATGTACTATATGTAACTCTGGCCCACTCAATAAAATAAATGAAGTTAAACAATTACATATTATTATTCCTGAGAGAAAGAAGCTTGTTGCAAAGGGATGGTAGGTAAATCCAAATAAAAAAATGAAAGAAATACATGCGGTAGTTTTCGAGAAAAAGAAATAAAATACGCCAACATTTTGAATTTAACTGACCTATCTCATCTTAAGTGAATATAAGATAGGTCAAGGCTCGGGTCAAGGTTGATCTTGTTTTTTGTTCATTAGCTTTTACCGGACCACTATCAATGTTCGGAAGTCATATTTTTTATACCAGTGTTTACACATTTCATCAAATGCGCCAACTTTATTAGCGCCTTTTTGTGAAGTTTTTTTGAATAATTTATCGTTCGAAGTACCTATATAAGAAACAGACAGACAACAGACCTTGTCGGTAATTTAATTATGTGATGTTTTTTTATATCTTTGGCACAGAGGAAGAATGAAGAAAGTGGACGACCGGCGGAATGTCTTTGTCACAGCTGTGACCTCTACGTTTAAATCGGAAGTGTGCAATGTTGCAAAACTTAAAAAAATCGAATCCATAAATTTGAGTTTCATATGTTACAAATTGTGGAAAATTAGATAAAATCAGAAATGAAATTAAATATTCAACACCCGCTTATCTCAGAAACAAAAATCTTTAGAACATAATATGTTCATATAAACTTTTCTTCACTTCAAATCACCTAAAGAATTACTTCTTTAAGTAAAGCGTTTATTTTATTATTCGATTTATAGGTACCTACTAGTAAAAAGATCCGCTACCCACGCTGTTAATGTGCCCACGCCATGTTATTATCTTGCCCAGGACATACAATTAAAACTTATCTAATTTTAGGTCTATAAGTATTAGAACTTACCTACCAGTTACGCTGTGTATACCTATATTGTGTAATTATTTTTCACAATAGTAGTTTTTGCACAAGACCACTTGTTTATACCACACATGTAAGTACACAATTAATTACTCACTCTACACATTCAGTCAGACCAACTTGTACTGAACTACTGAAGCCGGAAACAGTTCTTTGCGCTGCTGGCGCAGTGTCCCAGGATTCTATTGGTCGTTTGAATTTTATCTCTCTCTCAGAAGTAATTCTAGCCTATAGAAACGACTTATTTGTTTGAAAATGTATAGCGAAAATGTAACTTATTACTAATTATGTAAATTTTTCAACACTTCACAACTGAAAATTAATTGCTTCAATAATTCCGTAATTGTTTCAGTTTATAGCTACTGAAGGAATACCGCATTAACAATTGCGTAATATTCTCAAATTTTAACCATTGAAAGTATGGCGTTTTGTAAGTTATGAAACATTTACGTTTGTCGAATTAAGAATAACATTTGATAGGTAACAGTTTTGATTTTTTTCAAACCCAACAAAGATGTTTTATACTATATTAAACAATTTCAAAACAAATCTTTCAGGTACAGATATATTGACATAATTACGAATCTGTTTCACATTTTGAAATATGCTTCTAGAGTTACTTATTTGTGACTTAACGTTACGAAACAAATACACTCTGTGTTTGCTGGGTAGTTTTACGTACAAAACAAATACGAAATTAAAAGCATAATTATTAAAATTCTTTTAATTTTATGTATGGTTTTTATGCAAAATTAAAACTAGAGAAATCATTTTTAAAGTTGCATTACAATAATTATAATTAATTTAATTAATTCAATCAGTATGTCAAGTATAAAACATTTTTCAAATAAAATTAAAAATTTATTGATTCTCGTATGTTTTTTGTTTAATTTAGATAAAAAATACCTCAAAAGTCGATTTTACCAGAAATATCAAAACAACATTTAGTACGTTATGCACATGTATTAAATGATTTGTTATAATGTCATTCGCAGCCATGATCATCATATATCTTTAAAAACCAGTTATTAATCGATTTTTAAATATTTTGGTGTATGTGCATTGAGTCGTAAGTTAAATGAATGCCCTTTGTTGCCAGTTTTTATATAGGTAGGATAAATGACAACATATTATTGGTAAAAATGTGTTTTGTTTTTATTTTAAATTCCATAATTCATTATTTTACGCTACAACATCAACCAAAGGCAAAAAGTGTACAATGTATACCTAAATTTCCATTTATTTGGTAGATGAAGTTAAAACATGAAAAATGGTAAAAAGCTTTAGAGAAGAAGAATACTACAATTTTTATTGATTAATGAGAGAATGATTTTATTGTGTGGCTTAATAATACTAATCGAAGAATCTTAATCGTAATTTATATGAGTTCTTTTACTAGTATTTGTTGGTATTATAGTATTAACATACTTTCTTTACAAGAGTCAAAATAGTACAAAATGTACATTACAAAGTTATTTCGTTTGCTCGTGTACGATTTTATTTTTCGACAGAGAATACTGAAATAATTGAGTATTATGGTCGCTGCTCCATTCGTAAAATTAGAGACATCTAAATGCAGACTATCACAAATAGCCGATCGTCGTTTGTTGTAGTCAGTTAACTGAGGTAATCGACTAGTTTACGCATAAATTCCTCTAACGTTAAATTTCTCTACTTTGCTGCCGCGTTTTATGTAAATATAACGGGTTTATATAATCATGTTACGAAGTTTCATAGTATGATTAAGTAGTAGTTTCAGAGTTGTAGTTGTTGATTTGTAGTGTTATCATTACATAAAAAAATCAATCAAATTGAATTGTATATTGTATATACCTACTGGTGATTTATAACGTGCAAACGAGATTTTTATTGGGGTAGGTAGAAGGGAACATTTGTTCGCATAAACTTTCGACAACCTAATAATAAAAAAGTTGCAAATAAAATAATTACCTAAATTGTTCGAAATGCTTTTCAACACATAGTTGCACACGACGAATCCAATTTCCAGATAATTGCGGTAACTATTCTCGCAACTCATCTGCAACAAAGTTTATTCGATGTCGCAGTTCTTCAATGATATCTATCAACTGTAATTTCATATACCCGGTTTTTTTAAGTGTTCATGCAAGAAAAACTCCAGTGGGTAGAGATCGGGACTATGTGGAAGTAATTGAATAAACTCACCCCGGCCGATCCACCATTGTGGAAAGGTATGGTCGGGATAATCTTGCAGGACGACTAAAATGTGCTGGACATCCATCGTGCATAAACCATTTGCTTTGTTGCACACAACCTCTGGAACATCTTCTAAGAGTTCTAGTAAAGCTTCCTGTAACAAATGCATGTAATATTTGTCATTGGGACGCGCGGGCAATTCGAAAGGTCTTATTAAGGTGTTGTTCACAATTCCAGCCCATACATTTAAAGTAAAATGATACCTACTAAAAGTTACTTTGGTGGATTGCATGAGGAAATATTACATTTTAATAAAATTTAATACAAACGATACCGAACTTTAAATATTAGTACCTATCGAAGATTTAAATGTTTCTTTTTTCTTTTGCTTCTCCTTGTCACTCATTCGTTACCATATTTTATGAATATTAAAGCATTTCTTTTGTTACAAATTTTTAATCAAAACTTGACACGGTTTAACAAAAGGAGATTTTCTCTTCTCAAATTTAATTAGAGGCGTGTTTCATGGAAGATGGGGCAGAAACATTTTATCCTCTTAATTTCAGAAAACAATTGAATCATAAATTATTAATACTTTATTCAATTTACGTTATATATAATCAGGCACAACTTTGTATATAAAATTCTTTATAGCATAAGAAAAACACAAGTTTTTCTATAGTATACAGAGTTTGATGAATTATATCAAATTTAAAACAACATATTAAAATACGAAGTTGAGAAGTATACGAAGAAATGATATGTGCATTACTTTATTAATATAATATTTCAAAAATGTATGCTTCGGAATTTGCCGACGTCAATGACATCAAAAATTCTAATTTTAGATTTTGAAGAGATTTATATTTTATCAGCTGAAAAGTTTTTCAGACTCCTTATTTTTGTTTTGAATGACGATATAAATACTGATGATGTGGGCTCTTGTTTCGAGGTATGACTTCTGTAATAATTTATCTAATTACTCTCTGACAGTAAGGTCCTTTCTCTAAAAGTAACACAATGAAAACACCAGCATGGAAAGCATGTCTTGTGAAAACTAGCTGAACATTATTTTCATCACTGTCCCATATTTATACTGGAAATGAAGAGAACATTTTTAGTCACTCAATGAATGTTTAAGAACATAATCTATAAATTATAACATTTATTATTTGGCCCTGAGAGGCATTAATCTAGATTTTTACACCTGATTCCGAAAATTAACAGACAGAGGATGTTTCAAAGTTATCACAGCGAGTCCAGCGCACTTTCTTTAGATTGAATAAAATTTTTCATTTTGGCGGATAAACGAAAATGTATGCAACCGCTGGACGAAAGTAAACAGTCTCTTGTAATGCAGCTGTATGTCTATGGATTTCAAGACAAAGCTCAAGCGCTGTTAACTTAAAATAAACTTTTCGGCAGAGCAAAAAGCAATAGCATACAAGTAAGAAAAATAGTAACAGAGAGTGCCAAGTTACTAAGCACACAGTACAACTAACGCACAGATAAAAATTGTAGAAGGTAGAGAAAGAATGAGCCTGTCAAATGAACTACGTTCAGGACGACAATCTGAGAAAGCGTTAGTCCATTTTCATAGATTAAACCATTTCTATTGTAAAAGAGAAACGAGCTGATTCTTAGGTTCTACAGTTTCGTCAAGTATGAAGCAGCATGCAACTGTCACCTACTTACACAGGACCATTCGTGGAGAACCTCCACAAGCTTATCTGATAGTCGAGGTAGTGAGAATGAATATCTGCCGATATATCTGCTTGATGTCGGTTGAGGACAAGTGAATGAATGCGAAAATGCAATAACAAAGTAACAATATCCTTTGGAAGCTTTGGACGTACTAATAAAGTGTTTAGAGATAAACCATTTGTACTTCCAGTAGTTGCGTCAAAAACAACTCTAAGAAGCGATGTGGTAGCATTAAGGCTTTATGACAGAATGATGAGGAACGTAGAAAGTTTTTACGTAATTCCTTGGACGTAACCAACCGGTCTCGTAATCAAAGTAATTGCAACACAATATTAGGCCACAAGACTACAATAAGGAAAACAAATTGTAATAAGTATGAAAATATTAAACAATAAAAACAAATTAATATTTCATTCTTATCACAATTTATTTTCCAAATTGTAGACTTGTGGCCTGGCCTGATATGTAATGCAAGGTACTATCGCGGCCGAAAAAAAGTTATCGATTTTTAATCAAGTAGTATGTTTTTTCGATAAATTTTCCTTTGTAAATGGGAGTTTTTACATCAGTTACGTCAATTAAATTATTTTGACAAGAAATCATTGGTGGGGTCGTAGGTATTTATTAAAAAAATAACTAATAATAAATAAGTTGTTAATATTTTTTAATTATAAGAACACAATTAATTAGTATGGTTTTAAATCGTGCTTTTGCTGCAATTATTTTCACTTGCTATGCGTTGTTGAGACCACCCTTCTCCAAGTTTGGCGATGATGTAGCCTTTTTCTTCTTCACTCAAAACATTATAAGGCATGATTGAGTAATAAAAAAATATTTTGCTTAATATGACAATGTCGTTGATACTAATAAAAAAAATATTAAAATTAATGCGACACTGAATAGAACCATAGTTACAACGGGAAAATCAGTCGATTACTTTTTTTCGGCCGCGATGTACTTTTTAGTAGCGTTTTATTGTTTTTCATTAATATAATATAAAAACTACTCACATAGGATTATTCCCTCTTCGTTAAAATCATTTTATTTTATATAAAATAAAACAAATGAGAGGAAAGAACATGAGAAATAACAAAATATATTATTATCTGATTGTTTGTTAGGTGATATTTTTAGTAGCATATTTAATTTATGTTTTTCATGTATTAAGAGTTGTCTTTTATTTAAAAAGATATCTGTATATTTCACATGACGATGAAGAATGGTGTGGTGATATATAATAATATATACATATTATATATTACGTACAAACTAAACAGTAACTAATCTAAGTTGATTTTAACGAAAAGCAATAAATCCAGGTAAAAAAGGGAAATAAAAATAATAAAATGCAGATTTAACGAAAATGAGCAAATAAATGATTCATATCTGAAAAACTTAGATAATGTTTAATAATTAATGAAATAGTTTTCTTTCTGACAACTTATTCTATCAAACATATCGATATTTATAACTTAACATTGCAAAAATTACTTTTTTTTTCTACAACTTTGTTTGGCACAACTAATTTTCAATTCTAATAATGTCTACTAAAAAATGTCTTATATTTCGTTTGTATGATGATGATAAAGCTGCATAGTCATTCGTAAGTATACTTTCATACAAAAGGGTAAATGTTGATAAATAACTATCTATTGACTCATTATAATATAAGTTAACGCACAGCTATGTTTATACGTTTTCAGTCTGGTGCAATTTTTATCTCGATTATCAATCTTAATAAATCCACAATCAGTAGAGTAGTAATGGCGGAGCTGGGTCTCCCCCCACCCTTTTTTTTTGTGGTGGGGGGTAACTAGGGTAATTCGAGTAATGTAGGTAATTAGACTGATGTAATTGCAATAGAGGTAATTAGAGTATTGCAGGTAATTAGCCTGATGTAGTTGCAATAGAGGTAAGTAGAGTAATGTGCAGTAATTAGACTGATGTAATTGCAATAGAGGTAATTGGAGTGGTGCAATGCAATTGTAGTTGTAATTAGTGTATGTACCAATATGTGTATGAGTACTCCAAGTAGTGGTGGTGGGGTAGCTCAGCTAGACTGCTATAAAGAAGATGTAGTCGCAACACAAAATCATTTCTATCGTGTTCTATCGTGAACCATCTACAGCTAACAAATCAGCCTAGTGCAGTCAGTGACTTCAGTTATTTCAAGTGAGCAATATCTTATATTACTCTTTATAATTCTTTCATTATATTCATTTTAAATATGGCAATTTCCGAAGTTGACTTATTAGCACTTAATGAGCTAATAAATCAAGATATGCAGGTTTTAGAGCAAAGATCCATTTCAGCGTTAATTTTAAATAAACCTTATATCATAAAAAAAATATCTTTGGTTAATACAAGATTTGGAAAATCAATCATAGTAACTTTGTTTGAGGAAAGTTCAATTACGACTTTTAAATCATTTTTACCGAAACGGTTTGTGGAAATTATATGTGAGAACACTATCGATAAAATAAATTCGTCAAATGGTAAAGTTACATTGACATATTTAGGACAAAGTTCTCCAGCTTATCCTGGAGCAAAATCTAGTCCATTAATAAGTTTCGGTGTTTAATTCTCAAACAAAAATAATCGTAAAGTATTTAAGTTAGCTAAGTTTAAGTATTAAGTAGAAATGGAATATTGTGGAAGAATGCTAGGAGTATTATAGAATAGTATCACTTGTTAGCCTATAAAGATTCTGATATATCTAAATTGACATTTGTACAACATATTTTTACTTCGTGTACACCAATAGCTCAAACGTAAGTCCATTTAGTGCTGTTTTTTATGTATTTTTTTACATTTCATTTTTTATTTGTAGGTACGCAGCAAAGATGTGGATGCAATATTCAACCCAAACATGGACCCCTGCAGAAGACATTAAATCTGCCATTGAGAGATTGTCTTGTAAACTAGATGACTTAATAAGGGATGCATTGGTTTCATTAAATTATGATATGAATATCTGCTTCGACGCTGAAGAAGTTCGACGGGTTAAAGAAGCTTCTAAAGCGTATAGCATTGGTGTAAATCTATGTGGTAGATATTCCCGTGGCTTCTTAAATTTGGATGAGTTTTGTGAGCATATGGACAGAGTGGAACTAAAACATTTTCTATACGAGATAATGGAGTACCTACCTAAGAATATTATTGAAAAATATCAACTCGACCAGTCTGATGTAGAAGATAACAATGTAGATACATAAATAATATTCATCTTCTATTGTCATATTTATTACACCAAATATTGTATGTATCTGTAGTAAACAATATTCTGTATTTTATATTATATTATAAAACTGAATAAATAAAATACACATTAAAAGATTACATTCATTTTATTTCATATTTCTTATTACACAACAAAAAATACAATCATAGTATAATTAGAACAGTTTTTATTTTAATTTTATATTTAATTCTACAATTACATTCTGAGAAAATAAACAGTTGCAAGTACATCATGATTATTGTTGATAAAATTATCCAGATATCTTGATAGAAATAGGTTGCACTACTTAATTCCACAATAATAAATATTTTCTTTTTTTACTTGACATCGAGAAAACCATTCTGAACCGAGCCATCTAATGCGTTATAACTTAAATATGTATCATGAAGTATAAGTGCATACACTCGAGTTTGTTCCGGAAATTTCGCTTTTCGTGTTTCAAATTCTATTTTTATGTCGACAGTAGATGATTTCACTGCAACAGGTTGGTGTGAACAATCAATGACAAACAAAGGATTCTTCCTGAATTCCCCAAGATCCATCATGGGTTCGCTCATATCTTTATCATAGTAACTACGTTGGAAGTTCTCATAAGCATAATATGCTGCAGAATCGAGCTTCTTATCGAAATCTAAATTCCAACGTTCATATGGATATACTTCAGAGTTTAGAAATAGTCGAATATTATTTATGTCTGCGTGTTTGAACTGTGTAACATCCTTTGTTCTATCATTGGCCTGATCAGTGCCTTGAAAGCCAAGAAGGATGAAAAGTGGGCTTTCAAGACGGGTGGAGAGTTTAAGAGCCCATATGTCATAGGTAGTATCGCGTAGACAGGGAAGCTCATAAAAATCCCACGCACGGTAGACCATCTTAACTTTGGTATTATTACCACTTTTATTAATTCGATTCAATAATTTTAACTTTTGTCGATCTTCAGGTACAATGTGCCTTATCTTCCACTCAATTTTGCTGATTTCCAACTCTGCATCAACCTCACCGATATAGGAGTCTTTAAATGAGCGTGCAATTATCATAATTAATTCTTGCTTCACATTCAGAATGCCTTTGGTATAATCTTCTGCAAAACCCATAAGGAACTTAAGGGGTAGTTTGCCACTGAACACGTGACTGGCGGTATCTAAAATATCTTGTCTCTTTTCAGTGAGACCCCAACCTGTTGTTATTAATGAGCGTGCATGCGTTTGCCCATACGACACCATAGTTTTCATTGTGGTAGTAATACCAGGTCTTCTGACTACTGCTACTTGTTCACCACCCATTTCCAGTCGTATCTCTTCAAAGAGAAATGCTAGTGCATTATTGGATAAATAACAACGCTTTGTGGTGTCGCTAGGAGTAAATTTTCCCTCTATGTATATATAACTTTCTGAAATGTCGAGTATAACATCTTGAAAATTGATGGGAATACGTATTTCATCAGAGTTTCTGTAATATGGGGATCCATATGGTTTATATGTATGCTCATGTAGGCTAACTAGGGAATGATCTAACACAGGTTCATCAAACACCTCAAGTTTGTCACTAGTTGCAGTAGCCACCATTATTATGACCAATTTTTCGCAGTTTTAATCCAATAGATTTTAAAAAGGCTTGATCCTCAGCTGACAATCTATGTCTTAACTGTTTAAGGTATAGACTTTGAATGAATTGCTTTCCACATCTCCCTTTCTTTTTATCCATACTGTTGTTCGCTACAGTATCATACTGATGGTGATGTACTTGCTGTCGCTGTTTATATCTAAAACCCATTTGGTTGGTGATATCCGACTTTCTTCAATTCTAGCCTTACAATAATTTTCTCACCTCGAAAATCGATCAAATCACCGTTGTCGTCCAGTATGCGTAGTGTGATGTTGTCTATTAACTGACACCCTTTAGGTCTAACAGGTAAATATATGATATTTTTGGGTTCTCTAGTAAGTTTGTAGCCAGGCTCAACGTCTATGTCAAATTCAAAGAGAGTGTGTGACTCTTCTGCATTCAGATAAGCTCCAGAAATAATATTGCAATCTACGCGTATCATCCTTACTTTCATAATATCAACAGGCTGTGTTGATTCGTAATTTTTATTTGGTTGTAAATATATTTGTCCAAATCCCAACAGACTTCCTATTGAATTTGGTTGTCTAAAATCTACTTCATACTTTGACAAAATCTCGCACTTTAAGGTATTGTTGTTTGCCCTTAAAGTGAATATTTGCGTGTAATCCTTTCCATCAATATTCATAGCTTTCAACATTGCAGCATAGATTTCATCAATTTCATAAGCCCCCAGAGGTATGTGAACAGTAGTGAATGTATCTTTAGCACTAACCCTATATTGGAAGATGTTATTTGTTTCATCCACATTGTATATGGAGTTGTAAGAGTAGAATCCAATTAAACCTAACCCATGACGACTGCTCCTATCCAGTTCAATGGGTGGATCAAAGTTGACACTTAGCTCACTTAAGCGGCTCGTTAGTGTGAACGTGTACGACATGACTGATATAATTAAATTGTGTTACCCAATTTATTGTGGATTACAGCAATAATGGTATAATTTCCTCTTCTTAGAAGTTGATGGTAATATATTTACATTGTTATTGGATGCCACATTTACATCGTTTACCTTACAATAGCAGCAAAACATTTTTCTAGGTGTTGGACCATCATTTACGTCAACATTGCTTTCATAATCATTAAGGTAATGTTCTGTACAATATTGATATTTTAATATATCGACATCGTTCTGAAGATGTGTAGGTAGCTTATCCCATACTAATGCAATTTCATGTGAAGCCAACCCAATCATCACCTCTTTGGGCATATCTGCTAGTTGTTGTTTGCTCATCTTCAACAGACTACGCAAACGGGAGAATGCAATTAGTGAGTGACCCATTCGCTTGATACCTTCTCGATCTATTGCTGGGGTCATAGATTTCAGTTCCATGGCGTTTTATATTTGTTTCGTAGAGAGAAACTTTAAACACAAATGTCCACACAACACTGTGTTAAAATTCTGTACACGTTTGTAGTTATAGAATATTTGGTTGGCCCTCCTTGAATCGTTATTGAAATATGTAACTAATTCTATAGGTGGGGGTAAGTCGCCAAAACTATCAAAATAATTTACTAAACTACCTCGTTTTTTATATGCCACCCAATGTGTCCCAGGACCATATATACTATCCAAATTGATTATTGCGGATTCATTGTAATGTGGCCCATGTCTTGGTAGTGAGTCACGCATAAATACACCTCGAAAGTATGCTACCTTCATTTTATTAGCATAATATTTAAGATCAATGTCGGTAAGAGGTCTCCGAGGTAGGGAGTCTATTAGTTTTTTGAATTCTGTTTTAGATAAAGACCCATCCCCTTTCGGTATGGCTTCATATACATCCCCTTACCACTTTTCATAGCTATTGCTTCCATACTTCTGTTGTGCCGATTTGCTTCAGCTAATTCTTCTCTACCCTTTTTCACATCATTTACAGCTTTAGCAATACCAGCAGCCGTACCAGCCAAACTACCCAATGCAGATAATCCAGCAAAAATGGGTATTAGAGGTAAAATACCACCAACTTTTGGAATTGGTATAATTCGAGGTGTTTGAATATTGCGTTTTCCACCGGCCTGTTTTATATATCGACGTGCAGCTTTTAGAGCAATTTCAACCACCTTCTTTTGGTCTTTTACTTTTTTGCCTCCAGCATTTCGCAGTGTGTCACGCACTTTTCGTACTATCCCAGATCCAAACGCTGTCTTTTTAACATTCTTCTTACCTTTCTTTGTTTTCTTGATGATTCGTTTCCTTATTGGATTGCGAGATATTGTTGAATTACATCCCATACCAAGACGTTGTTTTCCCTTCATTATAGTTGTGACTAACCAAGCAGCTGCCTTTTCTCCACGTCCTGCGTCTTTGGATTTCACCCGTTTCCACGCAGCCTGTTCAAGCTGATAGTCTGCTTTATGGCGGGCTGCTTGATTACTGCTATTTTTGTCGTATGCAATATCGTGTTGCTTACACGCTTTATCGAGCTGATTTATGCCAGAATCACCTCGTGCTAACCTTTTATTTAAATCTGTGCCTGGACCACAAAATTGATAACCTGGCAAATGCAACTCGACGGGGAGCTTATTAATCAGGGAATTAACTAATCCTCCACCGCGCTTCGTACGTTTTTCACGTGTGTATCGTATCGTAGAAACCATTTAAATAAGAGTTGTAAATCACACATCTACTTATATAACATTTAGCCGCGGTACAATGCACATTGTGAAACAGAAACAAACGCTTTCTATAGATAATTTGGATGAAAAAGTTGGGCGTGGGTTAAGTGCTGATAATCGCCATGGACCACTACTACCTTCAACTGTACGTGCCCTCATAATAGGACCCTCGAATTGTGGGAAAACAAATGTCTTAATATCTTTGATCACGCATCGTTTAGGTTTACGTTTTTTAAATATTTACCTATACTCAAAGTCTATAAATCAACCCAAGTATGAGTATCTACGTAATGTATTAGCGCCGATTGAGGGGTTAGGATTTTATACATTTAGTAATGGTACGCAAATAGTGGAACCATCCGAGGCAAAGCCAGAGTCTGTGTTTATATTTGACGATGTAATATGTGAGAAACAAGATGTTATAAGGGGATATTTCAGTATGGGCCGACATAGAAATGTGGATTGTTTTTATCTTGGCCAGACATACTCTCGAATCCCGAAGCAGCTAATAAGAGACAATAGTAATTTAATTGTTGTCTTTAAACAGGACGACATGAATCTGCATCACATCTTTTCCGATCATGTGTCACCTGATGTAACGTTTACAGTATTTCAAAATATGTGTGCAAAGTGCTGGAATGACAAATATGGATTTCTAGTGATTGATAAGGATAGAGAAGTACAAGGTGGGCGATATAGAAAAGGGTTTGATAGCTTCATATATCCATAATGCATTTTATTAAAAACTTCACTTGAATTACATACGTCGTTAGGATTACTTCGTTTACGTATGCGCTAAGATGAAGGTTACCAAAGATAATAAAAAATATAACAATCTTGCACATCCCAGTAGCGAAATAACACTCAAGCGACAGCTGATTGAGGCAACAGATGCTGTGCGGAAGAAGTTTAACTATATCAAGAACAAAGATATGGAGATGCACGTAACACTTGAAAAGATCTACCAACCGATAACTGAACCTTTAAATGTTATATCTTCAGCAGCAGAGAACAAATCTCATATCCAACAATTACATTCAAAACCATCATCATCAAGGGTGTCCACCCAGAGGGCTGTATCATGGGAGAGTGCTTCTGAAGAAGGATCCGATAAGTATGTAGGTGGTGATGATGTTCCACATTATATCCCCATTATGGAAACACCACCATCGTCAATAAGAACAACCCCTGTATCCGAAACTTCTCCAGCTAGTAAACTAGAAAAAAGACATGAGGTTGTAAAAAGACATATACAAAATTTAAAATCTGGTGATTCCAAGTATGATAGTTTATATGGAGTGCGTGTAGATCCCAAGACAGGCAAACTGCTGATGGGCAATGCCGAAATACGTTTTTCCCATGGAAATATTACGCTATGGTATGGCAATAAGAAACTTGGCGTGTATCTAGGTAGTCCTAAATTGTACGATCTAATATTTCTAAAACGCCCAACAATTTTAGATGATAATAGAGAGGGTGTTCTCGATGATGAATGGAGTAAGATATATGGAGAAATACTAAGAAAAACAAAGGCACCTTACAAAAAATTCGATGTAGCGAATGGCTATAACACTACTAAGCGTGGAAAATTTCACAAAATTATCAAACCATTAACATCTTCTACAATTGCGACACGATCGTCAACAAGTGGTCACGGCTTAAAACGTGTACCTACCCACAAATTGTACAGAAATAAAGATAAAGAATATATTTTTTGGAATAAACCCAGCGAACTCGTGGATCGTCTACGTCTACTATGGAGTTCGAAAATAGCGGGAAATAACAACCACGACAATGAAATAATAGAAATAATATCAGAACTTAGGGAAGAAAAAATAGTGTATTAAAGATGAAATAAAACATAGTATCATTATACTTAATAAGTATTATATAGTCTGCAATTTATAAACCGCATCAGATGCAGTCAGAAATGTCTACTGTAAACACTATCGACAAATTTGGACGCAGCAAAAGAATTAGTGCGAGTAAGTTAATAGCCCATCGTGGATTACCTGGCGTGGGTTTTAAACTTACCAGAGATAATCACTATGATATTGAAAATAAGCGTTTAAAAAATTTAGGGGAACCTGTCGATGATCAAGATGGTGCAACATGTAATTACGTTAACAAGCGTCTACAAACAAATGATGAAAATGCTGCCAAAGCTATTTTTGATACAACCGATGTAATTATTGGGGAAATGAAAAAATATGTTGATGTGGGACTTATAAGAAGTGGAGAAGAAAATCGCGCTATTTTCAATAAACAAAATAATGAGATGATGCAGAAAATGAAAATAGAAATGAGGAAATATGTTGATAAAGCAATTTCTGAAGTTAAACGTTCGGCCATAAACAATCGCAATACTTTAATCACTAGAATCTCTAAATTAGAGCATATTGCCACCGAACTCCAACCAAAGAAGGTGCAATCCGGAGGCCTAGCATTTCCACCAGAACTAATGCCTGAAGTTGATATATAGCTGAAGACAATTTTATAATGGAGGTTAGCAGCGAAAAATTACAAGTTGTTAACGAGTTACATAGAAATGCTCGACGAAATTTTCGTAGAAGGCGAACCATAATTAAGGGGTTTGGTGATTTGTGGCAAGCAGACCTAGCTGAAATGCAGCCATACGCTGATAAAAATAGAGGGTATCGTTATATTCTTGTAGTGATTGACTGCTATTCCAAGTACGTATGGACCAAACCTATTAAAAATAAAGCAGCTGTAGAAGTTACCAAGGCTATGCAGACTATTATTCAAGAAGCAAATTATTCACCGAGAAATTTACAGACCGATAATGGTACTGAATTCTATAACAGAAAGTTCTCCGCATTAATGAAGCGGCACGAAATTAATCATTATTCTACGTATAGCACAAAAAAAGCAGCAATTGTTGAGCGAGTAATCCGCACATTAAAAAATTGGTTGTATAAAGAATTCTCAGCTATGGGTAAATATAAATGGCTCGATATCCTACCAAACGTTACAAAAAGTTACAATGACAAAGTCCATCGTACAACTGGCAGAAAGCCCATTGATGTCAAACCAACTACACATTTAAACGTATATAATTATATTAAGATTGCTCTGAAACCGAAATTTCATCTCGGTGATATAGTTCGTATTAGCAAGTATAAAGGTGTATTTGATAAAGGGTTTACACCGAACTTTTCAACAGAACTTTTTAAAATTACCAAAATAAACATAACAAATCCCACAACTTACCTGATAGAAGACTTGTTTGGACACCCAATCAAGGGATGTTTTTATGAAATGGAGCTACTAAAAGCAAAATACCCCGATGTGTATCTAGTTGAAAATGTATTAAAGAAGAAAGGAAATAAAGTGCTGGTAAAGTGGTTGGGGCTATCTGTAGAACACAATTCGTGGGTTGATATAGCTTCTATTGTTTAAAATTGTCATTAACTAGAAAAATATATTAATGTATCATTATATAGTTATGTCGATTGAAATATTTTAATATGTGTCACAAATGAATAATAAAATGAATATTGTTGATTTAAGGACCACAGTGATGTCCAATTTTGAACTGGCACCTACCTTTTTCTGCCGGTTGTTCCTTTGGCTTGGTGGTGGCTGAAGTGGACTGTATAACGCACCACTATGGTTTAAGTACAACACTAAAGATTAGGGAGTTTAGTGGATAAGAGGAAAGAGAAAAAAAGGAAATAAGATGTTCAGTATAATATTAATAATGAGTGAGGTTTTTGAGAAATATGTCCTACTCGGACGACACTACAGCACGAGAATTGTAAGCGTACCGTTTCTTCCTCCCGGCTCACGCTGCTCGTATACAGGGTGAGTGCCAGTTCGTTTGACACGAGGAAAGAGGAGTCTCATAATTAATATATTACATTAAATTAAATTAAATAAACTAATAACTAAAACTTAACTAAAAATACGGCATGACTTAACATACCGCCCACCAAAATACAGTGTATTTTAATGGCGTTCATGCATTGGTAGCGGACAGAGTTTTACAAAGGGTCTCTGAAGTAAACCCTGAGTAGTGGAGACAGTAGCCACTCGCGAGGTACCATCAGAGCCCGGGTGAAGCGTTACCACGCGGCCGAGACGCCACTGCAATGGGGAGGTTAACTCATTTTTTATCAATACAAGCGTACCTGAGTCAATTCTATTCTCATTTCGTGTCCACTTATGGCGCTGTTGGAGGGTATGCAAGTATTCGTCGTGCCACCTTCGCCAAAAATCTTGGTGAAGGCGTTGCAACAACTGCCAGCGGTTGAGACGATTAAGAGGAAGGTGAGAAAGATCTGGATCAGGTATTACGGTAAGCGGTTCGAGGGTCAGGAAGTGTCCGGGGGTCAAGACAGAAAGATCGCCCGGGTCGGAGCTAATTGGGCAAATAGGTCTTGAGTTGAGAATGGCCTCTATTTGTGCGAGAACGGTAGAGAACTCTTCAAACGTTAAAATTTGATTGCCAACCACCCGAGCCAAATGAGTCTTAACTGACTTGATTCCCGCTTCCCATAAACCCCCAAAATGAGGTGCAGCGGGAGGGTTAAACGACCATTTTATGTTTTCACTATCAACGGCATCTTTCATGCATTTTGACAGATACTTCTGAGCCCCAACGAAATTAGTGCCGCAGTCACTGAAAATGTGAGTGCAGCGACCTCGACGAGCTATAAAGCGTCGAAGTGCGGCCAAAAAGGCATCTGTAGACAGATCGGACGCCAATTCTAAGTGAAGTGCCTTTGTGGCAAAACACACAAATAAGCATATGTATGCTTTCTGCGACTTTATACCTCTAGCCTTTCCTAGGGTAATAGAGAATGGCCCTCCGTAGTCGACACCGACACATTGGAAGGCCTTGACTTGATTGACGCGAGAGGCAGGCAAATCACCCATAGGAGGTTCGAGAGGTATAGGTTTAACCCGGAAGCATCTGTAACATTTTGAGAGTGTGTGCCGAATAGCGCGCTTAGGGGATAGTATCCAAAACTGTTGGCTTAACAAAAAATGGAGTGTTTGGAGACCTGGGTGTAAATTTTCGCGGTGATAATTTTCAATAATGAGTTCAGTTAAGCGATGAGAACGAGGTAAAAGTGCGGGATGTTTGCGGTCATAAGACAACTCAGAGTGTGTAAGACGACCGCCCACCCTTAGGAGACCATCCTTTCCGATAAACGGATTTAATTTTCGAAAGGGTTTCGACAAACGAGTTCCATTTTCTACCTTTATAATTTCTTCATGAAAAGTGGTGTGTTGGACTCGCTTTACTAGAACTAATAGAGCGTCGTGAAGATCGCCTTTTGAAAAAGGGGGAGACTTCTTATTATGTGGATTTTTAACATTATGGATGAAGAGTAGGGAGTAAGCGATTATACGCATAATTTTGGGAAGTGATGAATACTTATTGAGAAGAGAATCAAGCGAATTCAGTGATACGAAGGAAGTAAGCGAGAGTTTCTTTTCCTCTTCTAAGTGAACGGATGAAACGGGGGGAGAGCTACGTGGCCACAGAGCCTGAGGATGACTGAGCCAAGTTGGGCCAGTCCACCACAGAGGATGGTTAACGAGGTCTGAGGGCAGTAAACCCCTAGAGGCACAATCTGCTGGATTGTCCTGCGAGGCAACATGATGCCAATGCTTTGGCGATATTTTCGCTTGAATATGGCTTACCCGATTACTAATAAACGTGTTCCAACGATGGGGGGAGGATTGGATCCATGAGAGAGCGACCATGGAATCGGTCCAAGCGTACATTTTTTCAAACTGTAGCTTAGTCTCATAAGTTTGAAGGACAAAATCCATTACATTTGACAATAGCACTGTGGCACAAAGTTCCAAACGGGGCACTGACAGTGTTTTCAGTGGAGCTACTTTAGACTTAGCAAATATAAGGTGCACCCGAACAGTGTCGTCAGGAAGTAAAAACCGTAAGTATACTGCTGCGGCGTAGCCCTTTTCGGAACTGTCCGAGAAACCATGCATTTCACAACAATGTATGTTGTTTGGAGAAATATAACGAGCAATATTAATCTGAGAGAGATATGGTAACTCTGTCTTATATTGAGACCATTTTTCTATTATATAAGAGGGCGGAGTTTCATCCCATTCCAGACCAAGGGTCCATAAATGTTGAATGAGATGTTTTGCAAAGAAAGATAAGGGGGCTAAGAAACCGAGAGGGTCGAAAATTCTGGCAATTTCGGATAAAATTGTCCGTTTCGTACAAGGTCTGTCTTTAACCGATACCTGATATGCAAATGAATCAAGAGCGGGATTCCAGTTTAATCCTAGAATTTTAACAACTGAGTCATGTTCTGAATCGAAAAATAAAGCGGTTTGTTGACAATGTAAAGCGGGGATATTTTTAAGGAGAAGGGGAGTGTTGCTAGCCCATTTGCGTAGCTCGAAACCACCTTTATTCAACACCGTAATGAGTTCGAATTGCAAATTTTGAGCTGCGCGCAATTCGCTACAACCAGTCACTAGATCGTCAACGTAGATATCGGAAGCTAAAGTTTTGGCGGCATTAGGATAACTATTTTTTTCCTCAGCGGCCAGCTGAACTATAGAGCGGAGAGCGAGAAATGGAGCGGATGAAACACCGTAAGTTACAGTTCTTAACCGGAAGTCTTGGACCGGTTCATTCGGGGAAAATCGCCAAAGAATCCGTTGATAATCGCGGTGTCCTTCGGTGACCAAAATTTGTCTATACATCTGCCTTATATCCGCTGTAAAGACATATCTATGTAAACGGAAATTTAACAAAATGACAGAGATATCCTTTTGTAATTTCTGACCTACTAAAAGAGTGTCATTGAGAGATAGGCCTTGAGGAGACTTCGCAGAGGCATCGAATACCACTCGGAGTTTAGTGGTAGACTTATTAGGAGTGAGCACACAATGGTGGGGAATATAATAAAGCTTATCTGAGGGAAAAAAACTATCAACTGGTTCCATATGATTACTATTCAAATAATCTTTCATAAAGTCGACGTATTCTGAATAGAGAGTTGGATTTTGTAATAAGCGGCGTTCTAGAGAATAGAACCGACGTAAAGCGAGCGAGCGAGTATTTTTAAACAACGGTTCTGGTATACTAAACGGAAGAGCTACAATAAATCGACCAGAACTATTGCGAGCGTAAGTCTCAGTGAAGATTTTTTCACACTGTTTGTCTGCTGAAGATAAAGAGGTTTGATGAGGGACCTCTTCAACTTCCCAGAACCTTTTTAGAGAAGAATCTATCATTATTTCAAATGATGTGGCAAATGCATTTAAAGCAGGTGTAGCGTTAGAGTGGACTCTTCCCATTATTATCCAACCAAAAATGGTGTTTATTGCAGCAGGTTCAGTTACACTGCCGGTCAAACAACCAGTTTTTAAGATGAATGGAAAAAGATCGGCTCCCAAAAGAATGTCTATGGGACCAGTAACATTAAATTGAGAATCTGCTAGCTTTAAGTGGGAAAGATGTTTCCAATTTTGTATAGAAACTTGAGTAGTAGGCATGTCCGAGCAGATTTGCGGCAAAGTCAAAGCATCGATAATGAACGAGGGTTCTAGTTGACCTTGGGGTTTTATGGTACAACTAACACTACCTGAAACCACTGAGGACATTTTCCCTAAACCGTTAATAGAGCAAGACACTTTAGATCGTGGTAAACCCAACCGATGAGCACATTTTTCCGTGATAAAGCTAGCTTGACTAGCACAATCTAGTAAAGCTCGTATAATTTGATAGTTCCCCCGGGAGTCTAAAATTTCAACTCGTGCGGTTGAAAGAAGTACCGTCGAATTTATAGGGAGTATATTTGAGAGAGAATTGATTGCCGAGGTGGAGGCGATAGGAGTATTTTGAGTGGAATGTTCCGCTGACAGGTTGTCATGTGCTAAACGCGTTTGAGCTGGAGATAAAGTTTTCTCAAAATGTAAAAGAGTATGATGATTTTTATTGCATATCCTACACAGTGAGGTGGAGTTGCACCTTTGAGCGGTATGTTTGCAACCTAAACAATTCGTACACCACTTATTTTGTTTTACCAATTCATATCTCTCATTTGGGGTTTTAGAGTTAAATATGGTGCAAGTATATATAGAATGTTCCAAATTACATAAGGGGCATTTAGTTATATTTAAATTAGTATTAGCTAAAAATGAGGAAGTTGAGTTAAATTTATTTGAGGTTGAGGCTTTTTTAAGAGGCAAATTACTATTAAGTTTCTGAGAGGATTTTACATTATCAAAAGAGTTGAAAGCAATACATTGTTTTTCTAAAAATTCAAAAAGCTTTGCGTAAGTTGGGATATCACAGGAGCCATGTTGTAATTCAAAACGTTTAAGAGTCTCCGAATCAATTTTTTTGTTGAGTATGTTAAATAAAATAAAGTCCCACTGGTCTACTGGAAACTGTAAATTTTTCAATGCTGCTATATTATCCGAAAATGTGTCTAACAACGTTCTGAGATTACGAGATGACTCTGTAGATACCTTTGGAGCATTGTTAAGTTCCTCCCAATAAAAAGTGGCTAGTAAGCGTTTATTTTGATAACGTTTCCTTAAATTTTGATAGGCAATATTATAATTTTCACCCGAAAGAGGAAGATTTTTTACAAGAGTGAGTGCCTCTCCGGAGACTACAGACAATAAATATTGAAATTTCTCAATATCGGTAAGAGCTGAATTATTATGAATTAATGAGTTGAATAATTCTGAAAAAGTTGGCCATGCTTTTAAGTTTCCATTAAAATTTGGTACATTAAGTTTTGGCAATTTAACATTGGAGTGCGTTGCTATTGGCTGTCTATTATTCTGATTACTTTCAAATAAATCATGATAAAGACCTTTAATTGAAAAGTATTTTTTATCTGCGTCCAAACGCACCTCCTCTTCAGCTGCTATATCTACATCGTCTAGTGTTACCAAATAATGCAGCACACTAGTATGTTGAGTATTAAATTCCTTATACGTTTCCTCTAAAGTTAAAAAACGCATTTTTAGGGCTGTATGTAAATTGGCATCTTCTAATGCATTATGTGCCACCGTGTACATCTCAATGATTCTAGCGTGTGCCACGTCTCTAAATGCACGGTGCTGTTTTATTTTATTAGCCATTATTTATGAAAATAATAATGTGGAAAATGACAATTATAAATATACGTTTAAATGTAAACAAAGTGGCTTATCAGCCGCCTGGTAAATCCACTGACAGCGAGAGAGCAAAAAACTGCGATAAAAATGGCTATTTCTTGCCCTTACAAATACCATGCAATTTGGTGAGAATTTAAATATTATTTAAATAATAAAATTAATCAATGAATTAATAATTAATTATGAGACCCATCTAGGCTCGAAGTACCAATAAATGTTGATTTAAGGACCACAGTGATGTCCAATTTTGAACTGGCACCTACCTTTTTCTGCCGGTTGTTCCTTTGGCTTGGTGGTGGCTGAAGTGGACTGTATAACGCACCACTATGGTTTAAGTACAACACTAAAGATTAGGGAGTTTAGTGGATAAGAGGAAAGAGAAAAAAAGGAAATAAGATGTTCAGTATAATATTAATAATGAGTGAGGTTTTTGAGAAATATGTCCTACTCGGACGACACTACAGCACGAGAATTGTAAGCGTACCGTTTCTTCCTCCCGGCTCACGCTGCTCGTATACAGGGTGAGTGCCAGTTCGTTTGACACGAGGAAAGAGGAGTCTCATAATTAATATATTACATTAAATTAAATTAAATAAACTAATAACTAAAACTTAACTAAAAATACGGCATGACTTAACAAATATACTTTATTAATATTTATTTAATTTATTTCCTTCATTTTAAATTGTAAAAAAATTAAAAATAATCATTTTTTTTTTTTTTTTTTTTTTTAACACTTGAAAGATAATAAACATACACATAAATGTTTTAATTCCTTTTTATTTTCCTACAATCTATATTATAAGAATGATACAAATATACATATAACATAAAACATAAAATTAATTAAATATAATTAAAAATTATAATTAAACATTAAACAAACATAAAAAATAATATAAAAAGTACAAACTAGAAAATCTAATATTATTATATGGGTACTGTTCTTTTTCCAGTATTATTGCACACAAAACAACCTTCGATGGCACCGACTGTCACTGTGTCATCGCCACAAGCTTTGCACTTTATGGTAGGTACGTCCCACCACTCAACCGTGTTGTGCAGACTTGCGTGTTGGTGAACAGCCCCCTCTACGACCATGCGAGAATACGATACGTAGCACCTAGTGCACATAAAGTATTTTCCCTGGTCAATGCTGCATACCACAACGAAGGCCGCTGTAGCACACACCTTGTCCATTGTACCAGCCACCATATCTTTTATCTGGAAAGCCATCTCGTGCTGGTCTTCCTCGATGAGGTCCGCAACATCGACTTCTATACCATCGTCCACCATTTCGTCGACTCCATCGTCCACTATACCATTTTCGCCGCCTTCGATGACTTCCTGGATATCGATGTTGACACCATTGGCATCAACATCAGCAGGTGCTCCAATCTCCACAGCCTCAGCAGGTACCCCCATCTCCGCAGCCTCATGATTAAACAGCATCCAATTATTGGAATCTTCTTGCGCCAACCGTCTTAGAATAGATATAATAGATGGATTTGCCATTTCGATACGTGGTATATAGATAGAAATAGTAAATGCAACTAAGTTTGGTTTAATATTACTCCCATATATATAGTAGTGTGGGGAGGGAGTCACTCTAAAATAATAGAGGGGGTATTCATATCCAATCATAGGATACGTGTTATTATGAATTTTAATTAGTGAAGTTTGACACCTTAACCACTCGGCCAACCTGACTTATTCATTGATTCAGTAAAACACTATACATTAAATGTTTACCCCCTCTCCATCATCAATAATAGAGGTGCCTGTAAAGTAATGTTTGTAGGAGGCGCCACTGCTGGGGGTGGAGATTAGTTTGCTTTATATAACACACAGCAACGCTCTTGTTTGTCAGATTTAAAATTATTAACATCATGGACACTTCTCAAGTAAATTGCGTCTCCTCCAGCACCGACTCAAAATCAACGTCATCGACCTGGTCAATGCCTAGTGAATACGGCCCAGACAGCAGTGATTGGTGGGAACGGTCACCTCCATCGTATTCGATAGACGAAGAGGACCAGGAAGACGAAGAGGACCAGGATGACCAAGCTACCCCAGATAGCATTGACGACAGACCAATATCACCTTCATCTTATTGGATAGGTGAGAATCTAGGCGAGGACCAAGATAACCCCCCGGACAGCAGCACTGATAGGGCAACATCACCATCAGCATGGTCTATGGAGACGGTGTTCTACGATCCAGACGGCCAGCCATCACCTGACCAGAGCCACTGGTCAGATTATCAGCTCTTGATAGAGTGCGATAATGTCTGCGAGGGAACAGATTAGGCATCCATATAAATTAAACATTGTAAATAATTTAATAAATAGTTTTAGTAAATAAATTAATTGTAAGTCATTTAATACATTTATTTACTTAATAAACTCTTAAATATTTATTTAATTTATTTCCTTCATTTTAAATTGTAAAAAAATTAAAAATAATCATTTTTTTTTTTGTATAATTTTAAAAGTTTCCTACAAAATAATATGTTATTACAATACTAAAAATATATTTACAGTTTATGGTTATAATATATATTACATACACACATACATATATACAAATAATATAATTTATTTATAATTAAGACACCAACAGTCCCTATTATGGTGAGTACAACTACTATAAAACACACCAATGCGATCACACAAGATGAGTGCCCCTGACATACATTTTATGCAAATGTTGTTCCAACAATTGTCCTCGTACTTACTACAGTACACGCATCGTTGTCTTAATTGTGGTTGGTCTGCTTTGCAAGCTTCACATACGTCTCGATATATACCAAAATTCGTTCTTTTGAGTATGGTAAGACAATTGCGACATTGTGTTTCATTTGGACAATTGTCTCGAAATTCTTTTTTCTGCACTGGGTTCTGAATTACACACTTTTTGCACAGTCCAGTGCATGGGTTGATAATTTGCTTCCTCCATGCAGTATAGCAATTATGGCAAATTCTTGAATTATTGTAACTATACGGTTGTACTGCTATTATTGGTTTTAATTTCCACTCTCTTGGTAGGACCATTGTATGCACTTCTGTTTTAAGACACGATTGTGTTACGTAAGAAGTTTGAATGCGTTCCTCTTGTGGTCACTCTTGGTTTAAATAGCTAATAGTAAACTTGACGCAATAGGAAGGGCGTCACCGTCACGAATTATAGAATATAAAACGGAGGAGGTTTAACATCAAATCAGTTGAGTTCCAACATTTAAAGATGGCTTATAGACGATTCCTCACTGAACTGGCAGAAAATGATATGGGTGCAATGGTGTTACACCGAGATGGTGTAAATCAAGAGCTTCAGGACTTGAATCAAGATGCTGTCCACAGGGGGGATCCCATCATCGTGGAAAATATCAATGTCGACCAAGAGGGTGCCGACTGGGGAGATGGCAACCTGGTTCCCGTCAGTGTAGATGAAGGTCTTGGGGATGATGTGGAAGACGAAGTGGGAGAGTTAGCCTTCTCCGGAAAAATATTAAACAATTATGATGATCGGCGGAGACTATATTGCACGTCAGCGTCTTTTGTCATAATCAGAACCAGGCCGGATGCAACCAAACACTTCCTGTGTGGGCTATGTTATATATCCTATACACGGATAGTGTCCGGACGTCACCAGCATGTAAATATTCACAAAACGACGACGTTGGATGGTGCAATGATAACGAAATGTAAATGTTGCAGCACAAACTTGGTGCAATTGCATCGAATTGAAGTATGTCATACATGTAATAATGTAAATAAAACAATTGCGTGAACGATACAACGTGTTTTACTAAATTTGATTCGTTATAAGTAGTATTTATTAATGTAAATTTATATTTCATTTTATTTTTAAGTTTAATTGTATATATTTTTTAATTAATAAAAATATTTGTGCCACCCTGTATATTACAAGTTGTGAAAATTAGTAAATCATATAAATATTAAAACAAATGAACATATGAATGATTTTATTAAAAAGTATTTTGAAAAAAAAATGGTTATCTTTTATTTATTATTATTTAAATTAAATTAAAATATCTCAAGATATAAACTGATTCAAAATAATACAGTTGTAAATGTATAAAGCCGATAGCTTGGGTTGATTTTATAGCCTAAGGCCATGCGACCCTGCCTGGTAAATACGGATCGATGAGCAGGTAGTTTTTTGTTGAAATTAGGAAATAGACCTAACTCTTGTGGGGCGTCCGAGTAGCCGAGCGGGCAAATACGCGTCGATCTTGTGGTCACTCAGAAGACCACAGGATCGAATCCTCGGACGCCCCCCGGAGAAAGGAGGTGGTGGTTCTCCGGTTTTTTTTTTAAATTTGACCTTTGACCTTTCCTAATTAACCATTAATTTTGATTTTCATGTGTTTAAAATTCGATTTTTTTAATTTTTTTTTTTTTTTTTTTTTTTTTTTTTTTTTATGTTGTTATTAACCTATTAAACTCTTTATTTATTTAAATTAATTAACCTTTACATTATGTGTTTATTCATGTCAAACATGTACTCATAATATGCACAATTAATTAATTACATGTGGTGTATTTATTTTATTAACTAATTAATTTTTTTATCATTTTTTATTCACTTTTTAAAATTTGTTTTAAACTTTTTTATATTTATTTTTAACAATATATTCTTACATAATAATACACAGTAATTTATTTTTTATCATTTTTTGTCTTTTATTTGTATCATTTTTTTGTAATTATTTGTCATTTATTTTTTTGACAAACTTTTTAATTTTTTTTAATATTTTTTTATTAATAATATATTTTAAACCTAATTAACAATCTTATCTGACTAACAATATTCTTAAATAACTTAAAAATCTAACTTAATTAATTTGCCTTTATTTGTATGATCTTTTAATTATTTTTGTCATTTATTTTTTTTGACAAATTTTTATTTTTTTTTGGGGCATTTATTTTTTTAATTATTTTTGTCATTTATTTTTTTTGACAAACATTTTAAATTTTTTTTGGCATTTATTTTTTTAATGTTTTTTTATTAATACTATATTTTAAACCTAATTAACAATAATCTTATCTAACTAACAATATTCTTAACTAACTTAAAATCTAACTTAAAATAACTTTCCGCCGCGTGTGCGCAAGTGCTCAGCCACCCATTTGATCCGAAATAAACCTCATCTGCTTTGCAGTTTTGTCGAGAGCCTCCCTTTGTCTCTTTACGTCGGCCTCTAATTTTGCGGCTCTTTCCCGCATATCAGCAGCACGACGCAAGATTTTCGGATGAGATAATTATAATTATAATTAAGATAGATAATTTTTTTATTAGTGTCAAAATTACACAAAAAGTGTTTACACACGTCAAGTATTGTAATATTAAAATATTAAAATAATATAAAAAATAATGAAATATAAAACAGTAAAAGTTAAAAGTTAAAAAGTTATAATGGCAAAACGTTAAAGAGTGTATGTGTAGTAAAATATATATGAAACTAGGACTAAGTACAATAGGACAAACATATTTAAACAAAAAACATATGTATAAAACTATGAATAAATAGGATGTAAAACAAGGTGTAAATAAATAAATATGACAAAAGTTTAATATATACTATACACTAAAGTAGGGTTTTGAGCATTGCACCAGCACACACAAAACATCCTAAATAAAGTTGAAGTTACTGTCTAAAAACTCTTTCGTACTGTAAAAGGCGTTATGAAGTAAGTAGTTTTTTATTCTCTTTTTAAATTGAGATATATTGAGTGACTTTACTTCGGTTGGTAAAATATTATAAAATTGAATTCCAAAATAACCTGATCCATTTCTAGTTTTAGTTAGCCGTAAGAAGTTATTGTTTATATTATCTTTAATTCTAGTATTATATGAATGGACTTGGCTTCGGGTAATAAATAGCTCCTCGTTATTTTTCACATAAAGAAGACACTGGAATATATACGTGCAAGGTACAGTCATTATTTTTAATTTCGTGAATTGTTCTTTACAGTCATCTCTAAAATTTAGACCAGTTATTATTCGTATAGCTTTCCTTTGGGCCGAAAATACTGCGTTACTTGTTGTCGCATGTCCCCAGATTAAAATGGCATAGGACATAGTGGAGTGAATGAGACTGTGGTATGCAGTTGTTAAAGTACTTTGTGACACTTTTCCAACAAGATTTCGAAGCAGATAAGTAAATTTAGAAATTTTTTTACATATTTGTGTGGTGTGATTTTCCCATGAGAGTTTCGCATCTAGGTTCACCCCTAGAAATTTAATAGAATCCGGATTTCTTATATTTTCCATGTTGCGTAAACTGAATACCATGGTCTCTGTCTTTGATGCATTTAGGCATAATTTGTTAGAGGTAAACCACTGTTTGGTGTCAGTTTCAATAAATGGAACTTGGTCTAATAGATCTTCAACATTGCTATTGGTTATGGTTAAATTAGTATCATCGGCAAACAGTATAGCTGCGACATTTTCTTTTATTGCATTTGGAAAATCGTTAATATAAATTAGGAATAGGCTGGGTCCCAAGGTTGACCCCTGGGGAACACCATGTTTCAAGTATTGTAGGGTAGATTTGATTCCATTGTAAACTACCAATTGTTGTCTGTTTGTAAGGTATGAATGTATAAGAGATTTGCTATCATTTGAAAATTCATAGTAGGCTAATTTATTAATGAGTATGTCATGGGACACGCAATCAAATGCCTTAGTGAGATCTAAGAACAGAGAGCACACATATTCCCCTTCTTCAAATCCCGTATTTATTATGGATGTTAATTTGTTTATAGCAAGAGTAGTCGATAATTTATTTCGAAAACCATATTGGTTGGGATTAAACAAGTTTTTAGTTTCCAAATATGTCGTTAGTTGATTTTTCAAGATTATTTCATAGATTTTAGCGATACACGGTATGACAGATATTGGTCTGTGATTTGATGGATCATCGATATTATTTTTCTTATAAATTGGAACCACCTTAGAAATTTTTAGTGAATCAGGAAATGTGTTTTTAGATATAGCAATATTAATTAAGATGGTGAGAGGAATAAGAATGCTCTGCTTGATACTTTTTATGATATCGACGGTAATGCCGTAAACGTCTTTGCTCTTTTTATTCTTTAGATTGCTTATGATTTCATCTACTTCTTTATATGACACTTGGGCAAAAGAAAATTGGTTAGATGTATTTAAATCACCTAGGTAGTTTAGGAAGTCAACATTACATGGTGGTAGTTCATCTAAGATCTTATCTGACACGTTTACAAAATAATCATTAAATTGCTCACTAGATATATTACCTGTGACCTTTCTTGTGGTTGGTTTATAGCTGTTGACTATTTTCCACATAGCTTGCTGAGGATTGCTGTGGCTATTTATAAAATTATCGTGGGATTGTAATTTAGCTTTATTTATTTCACGGCGGTAACGGGACCTGTAGTCGTTGAGTATGACCTTATTATTTTCGATGATCCCGACAAAGCCTCAAATTTAAATCATGTGTTCTCTTAAGTTGACCGTATATTTTAAAAAATTGTTTAACAGATGTTTTGGTGTCAACTTGCGAGAACACCTCCGATTCAGAATCAGAGTCCGCTTGTGCTGGGAGCGGATTCTCATTAACAATCGGAGCTACCTCTGGCGGCGGTGGCAACACCGCATTAGAGCAACCCGGTTGTTCTAATGCGTCATTGCGTGGTGGTGGCAACACCGCATTAGAACAGCTTGGCTGTTGTAATGCGCTATTGCCAGGTAGAGGTACAGCCACAAACGACGCAGACGGTTTTACCTGCCCTTTACCTGCCGAAACCTTATTTTTTTTTGGTGAAGCAGGTAGCGGACTTAGAGGGGCAGGTACAACTGTCTGCGCGAAATCCATTATCTCGTCCCATAAAGTCGCGTCACAGTCTATGGATTGTGTTTCTGTACGTCTACCTTTACCTTTTGATGGCGCCGACGACGACTTTGTGTTTTTATTGTTGTTTACATTACTAGGCAAAAAGTCGTCATCGGAGTCATGTGCCACCAGAGACATAGATGATTTGCGCGGATGAGATGCGCGTACATCCTGACACCCTGAAGTAGATGGTGTGACTTTAAATTTTTTGTTTAAAGCCAAACCATGTAATTTCGGGGTATGAACGGCTTTACCTGCATTACTCCTGGATACGGTGACATTGACGGTATTGCCGAGGTCACCATCTTCAAGGTGCAAAACAGGTAAATCTGCGCCAGGATGTATATTGCCGTGCATCTGCTGATGGTGCCCATGATACGCTAGCTGACTACCGCCTTCGTTAGAACACGAAGCGCCCCCAACGTCAGCAGCAATACCATCTTTAACAATAATGTTGTTTAAAACATTAACCCTGCCAGAGGATGGATTTTTTATTGCTGACTTCACAGCACCGCCATTAATGGCGGAACCTGACGCCGTAGATGCGTCAGGTGATGGTTTAAACGTAGCCAAATACGTCATTAAAGTCAAGGGCGGTAAAGTTGGTGGCGGTGTCGACGAGCGCCTTTTACGCCCACCAGCAGATGATACATTTTTAACGGTTCTTACCATTTTGTTCACAAAAACTGAGCAATGAAATTCACGAGAGCACACTTGCACACACTAGCACAGGCGAAGACGGAAAGAATCTTGTAAGCGTCCTCAAACCCAAGCCAAGCTAACTTCCCCCTCCAACGGTAGGGAGTGGGTGACCACTCTCGTCTCTCATTGGTTGGACGACATCACGTGATTTATGCAAGCCAAGCTTTCACCCCACTGTTGATTTTCTTTGTCTCAACAGAATCCCGCTACAAAGTGACGTCAAACTTTTCTAAATGTCATGCGCACATCGAATAACTGACGCAACAACTTTCTATTTGAAATGACATCACATTCCTGACTGCAGCATAAAACGACATTTTAGTTTTAGCAACGTCACCTACTCTTACATTGTAAAACTGTATCATTACACACACCTCTTCAAGTCACTACCTACATTATTTATAATTTACGATTTAACCTAATCGATATTTAACTTATTTTGGGAGAAAGGTTTACTAATAACAACACTGTGATTTTTATTTAGATATTTTTATTCTATTATTTGAAAGTACTTAAAATTATCACAATAATTTTGTATTATAATGTTACAATTAAATATTGGTGAAATTTTGTAGTTTGAATTTTCCAGTTTAGTAGTTCATGTATTCGAATTTTCGACCTTTACGTTAGAAGATGAAATAAAAATTTTAAATTAATTATTGGCTTAAATCAGCTATTGCTGCAAGTAAAGCGTCCAAGTTTTCATTTTTTTTCTCCATATTATTTATGGCAACTATCAGTCGTTCTATATTTTGTTCTTGTTCGCTCTGAAAAAATGATATGTCACGGTGCCCCCACGGTAATGTTTTAGTAGTATTAGGAATAACAAAACGTTTGTCATCGTGTTGGGACAAGGCCACTTTGTTCTTTATTTCTGTGTAAATGTCATGCAAGCAACTCCGAAACGTATTCATTTTTCTAAATATTAAACCTCCCCGCTCAACGATTTTCTTATAGTCATCTATTGACAGCTGCTTTCTAATAACAGATTTCTTCACACCTTTAGCTTTTTTGAGTTCATTATCCACCGATTGTATATAATAAGCTTTCGCACCCGTACCATAAAAACTAATAATGGGATCAGAGGGGAACTCGTCTTTCATTTTACCTAACACCGACAAGCCCTTATGAATATTAAATTTATTTATTTCTTCGTAGTTAGATGTATCGAATTTGTCTGGATTCTGTATTATGAAATTATAAAAGTTATCTGTAAATGTTTTTATAATCAACGAATCCGTATCTGTATACAGCAAAGAAGCATTATCGCCGAAATGTTTTTTGATAACGTCGTAGAAAAAGTTGTATAATACTGTCTTAGACAACTCCAAGATACAAAAACCAACGTAAATTGGTTTGTTGTAGACTACCTTTAGTTTACCCATATGGATGGCTACAAAATCATCAGTAAATATTGAGCATGATTTAAAGTTAGGGCGTGTTATTAATGCATTTGCACCCATACTCCGCCTAACGCTCTCCCAGTGGGTAACTAATTTTATATCCATTCTATTATCAACATTTTCCATTGTCTTACCGAATACTGCGTTATTTAATAATTTATACTGATCTTTTTCAAATTTATTCTTAGCCTTATTTCTCATATCGGTGTTTAGGTCAATATATTTTTTAAGCCAAGGTGATTGTTTGAATTTAAGTATTCTATGTGTTTTTATAACCATTAACCCGTTATCTAGCGCTTGTTTCAAATTTATATAATGCACAATATATCTCCTCTTATCGTTTAAATTTGGTATCAGTTTTGTCAATTTCGATTTTGATTTTGGTGGAATAATATTTTCTACTAAAAAGGGTAGGTCTGAGTGTAAGTCGTGTAAATCTTGTGGATAATGTATGTCTACTTCGAGAACATACCCATGGGTGCTTTCATCTGAAATGCTCGTAATATCTAAATTCATGATTTCTTCTTCGGACAGCCACACGAATCCACCTGTCGGCAATTGTTGCGACATACTATGCCCATATAGGTTCGTGGCATCTAGATATGTGATGAATGAAGAAGGTTCTTTGGGGTCGTAGTTAGGGAGAAATTTGTTATTCGCAATATGTTTCCTTTCCGTACACTGGCTTACTCCACCACGTATTCCCTTTTTAAAAAAATGGATCATATCAATGTCCGTTAATAATTCCAACTCCACTTTGGTTAGTTTTAACATAGCGTCCCACGAGAGACCCGGACAAGTGTAATACTGAGCAGGATCAAGTTTATATTTTTCCAAACAAATTTTACGAAAATTTTCAAATACGTCACACAAAAGGAGTACGTCTGATTTTAAATAAAGATCTGAGTAATCGCCCAAATTCTGACAATCAAACAAGTTCCACACATCGTTAGCCCTCTGATAATCTTTATCTGTTATATGTTCTTCATTTAGGTTATCGTAAAATTCATCTTTCGAGGGTAACTCTACATTATTTAGTTTCTCTAAACTATCCATAAAACTATATGGAAATACACCCTTTTGCCTCATTAAATTAAATTTTTCCTTATCTGTATAGAAACTTCCCGTAACAAACAATTGGTTATCAGTTAAGTTGCCCCCTAAATTTTGCAACGATGTTGATAAGAACTTAAAACTATCGATGAATCGTAGTTGTATAAATTTCCGTTTTTTCTCCCCTTTCTTATTGACGTAATCATGCATATAAAGGTGTTTCGTGAAAGATATATATTTTTCTTTATTTTGTGCTATAACATCAACTCTGTCCTTATGTGCACAGAGCTGTTTTATAAATAGGTGACTGTCGTAGCCACTCATATTGTGAAATATGATAGGTACAAAATTTGGTAATTTGTAATTTAAGTTACATACAGAGTGTGCGGCACCAAATCTTACTTTACCAGTTATATGACAATGATCTCTAACTTTTACATCCTCTACTTTAAATGGTTTCTCACATATACCGCATACGGTCGCATTCAGGAAGTCTTGTCTTTCTTGTGCTGTGAGTTTAGCCATTGGGACTATATCTTTCATATATCTGTTATAGATTTCCCTTACATCGGCTTCAATACGCGATACAAAAACTTTGGCTACATCAGATCCTCGATAGAGTTCAAATTTTGATAAAGAATTGTCAAAAGAACATTTTATGAAATATGCGAAGGAGTAAGGTTCGTGTATAAAAGTTTTATTTGTATAAGAACGTTCGGGGTTCGGTTCACAAGTATGAATAGGTTTCAGAATTGATTCAAAGTCTGCATACACTACAAATGGTACTTGCATTTGTCTTTCAAAGTTTTCAAATTTTAATATATTTTCAGGTACTTGTTTACCATATTTATCAATCCGAAATTGTGTCGATGGTGTTGTTGTATAAACATGATTACAGTCATTTCTCTGATGCTGGAATAACTGACGCTCATTATTAAAATATAGTAAGCAACCATCACAAAAGTACTTTTTATGATCATGAGCTGAAATTTGAGCGGAAACTAGCTTAGACAAGTTTTTTATCCAACAATAGTGATTATTAGCGCAATCTTTCTTACAGTGATGATTTACACCACATTCACCGGAAAGTAGTAACAAATTTACATGCATAAATAGTTTTTTTTCAGAATAACGTAAAGGCCCAACAACTTCATACTTTATTCTATTATTCTCAAATTTTTCTTCTAACCCGTACACGTTAATTGAAATATTATTCATCTCCTCAAATTTTGAAATATCCCGCAATTTTACTGGAAAATTCATACCTGATAAATTTAAAACTCTTGAAAAATGTGGATATGATGAGGTCTCAGATGTGCAGCCATTTGCAGGATACAACGCTGAAGTTACAGCCCAAGCAAAACAATACTGATCCTGGTTTTTTACATTTACCACTGCCTTCTTGTTTTCTATGGATTTTGGCAACTTGACATATGATGAACCACCCAGAGGACTATATTTATTCACATTGATTTCAACAAAAGCAATTCGTTCGAGGGCCCATCCTAAAATTAAATTATAATTAGTCATTTTCTTTCCACCTTAATGTATGTTTAAATACCTGAATCACGTTCCAGGAACTCCGTAGTTTGTGTAATCATAGCATCCACAAAGGTGTCCAAAGTATTGTTCAAATCCATAGCTTGATCCAAGATTTTGTTGGAAGTGTTAAATGATTTCATTTCAGATAGTTCCTGTGTCTGTAATACGTACGTAGCAAACGTTTCCATATTTACTTTTACTGTATTATGAATACGTAACACTTCCTCGAAGAGATTTAATATTTTTGATCTAATTTCATTGAAGAACATTACATAGTCTTGGTGATTATTTTCGCTATATACTCGATAGGTTACAATCCTGTATTTGAAAGCGCTCTGCACAATTTCTACACCTTCTATAAACGGAACACATGAATTTGTCCTATGCTGCAATGTCCTTCTATGGGAATTCATTTGGGTTGTGCTTAGAGTCACATTACAGCAATTACAAGTTTCCATATTTGTAGATGTTGAAGGATTACATTCCAGTTTAGGATATTTTGCTTGCGGACCACTATCATGTATCTTCTTACAAGATTGCCTCTGATGTCTTCGCAAATTGTCACCACGTGTAAAACTTACACCACAAGAAGTACAAATATACATTTTATGTCTTTACTCTGGGAGACTAGCACCACAAATGGCTGTGTGCTCCTCATCCTCATTTATATACACGGAGTGAAGCTGCCCCACCACCTCTACTTGAAATACTCATACACATATCAGTACATACACTAATTACAACTACAATTGCATTGCACCACTCCAATTACCTCTATTGCAATTACATCAGTCTAATTACTGCACATTACTCTACTTACCTCTATTGCAACTACATCAGGCTAATTACCTGCAATACTCTAATTACCTCTATTGCAATTACATCAGTCTAATTACCTACATTACTCGAATTACCCTAGTTACCCCCCACCACAAAAAAAAAAGGGTGGGGGGAGACCCAGCTCCGCCATTACTACTCTACTACAATCAGGTTTAAATGATAACAATGTGTTTTTGTGAATTATTTTTTGCAGTATGCTACTTAGCATCCGAGTAAATTTCATGAAACATCAATAATTCCCAATATGTATCCCATTTATCATTTGATTTATTTCTGCTAAATGTGAATTGAAAACTGACTATGGCCGTAAAATAATAGCTCTCATCAATCACTTTTTATTACACTTTTCCTACAATTGCTGTTATGGCTAATGTTTTTATACAGAATGCGCTAATCACGAAAATATAATCAGATATTGTTACGTGGATAGTGATGCATTTTTATTAAATTTCAAAAATGGTTGTTACATTACACCTCAACAGATCTATTTAAACATTTTTAATGACGTAAAGTCATTCAATAAGTAATAGTAATAAGCAATTTTGGACCTCCAGACCAGATGGAGAGGGACCGACCGAGATGCCCAAAAATATCGATAAGTGAAAACCGTTTTTCGATATCTCTAGCCGTTCTTGATATATCGGCGAGAACTAATGTTTGGCAAATTTCGAAAAGTGTGTAACTTTTTTATTTGTGATTTCTTCTTCATGCACTCTTACAGGTAGGTACTTTGTAACGTAGAATAAGATAAATTAAAAAAAAAAATGCTTCTTTACTAATTTTAATTTTGAAATATTAAGTTCAACTTTCTTACTTCAAATAGGAATCATAATTGACTTTGGGTTGAAATATCGCAAAAACCTCAAATTTTCAAAAAGTATACAGGGTGATTCATAAGTAATGGTACACAGACCAACAGCAGATTTAGAACGTGAAAATATTGCGATTTAGCCAAACTTACCTTAGTCCAAAAGTTAATAGTAACCAAGATACAGGGTGTCAAAATTAAAACTTATTTTTTTATTTTCTCTTGCAATTTAATGAATTTTTGTATTTTTCTTGTGAAAATCTATGAGAGGAGGTTATTTGGGGTGAGGAATCATAATACACCTTCTATTTTGGTGTAACTCCTAGAGGGCGCTACGTACGCTGCGTTTAATGTGTATAAATAAACAAAGCCGTGTCAGTTACTATGGTTACGGAAACAAGTACCTACTATGGCTTTTTTTAAATTTAAAACTTTGTAATGCCTTTATATCGATCATTATTTGCTTATAATTAATTAACTAACACAAAATGCGAAAAAATACTATAAACAAATCTCGTAAGAAAAGCAGTTTTACTAAACTCATATACCTAGTTTTTGAGTTACTCGCTCGCTGCGCTCGCTCGTACTCAAACACTATATTCGTTTAGTAAAACTTTGCTTTTCTAAACTTGTTGTTTAATGTACTATTATTAGGTGTTAATTCAGATTATTAGGCACGCATAATGTATTGTATATTACTTCTATATTGTCATTTTTCTAAGTCCAAGTAGTACATTTAAGTTCATTTAGTTGTTTTCTTACCTCTTACTACCTAAATATTTTAAGTTGTTATAATAATTTTTGTTCCCAAGTAAATTAATCTTTAAATGTCTCTGTTTTATTTTCCATGTTAAAATGATAATATTTACGAAAAAGTAATAGGTACACTAAGAAAGCATTGTAAAGATTTTGTAAACACAGTGTATATCGTCAATAGTCACTGATCGGCCAGAGCGCGCGCGATGTGCTGACGTGAGTGACGTGCATATTGCACACGCTTAAAACGGTAGCGAAAACAACGGAGCGCTGTACAAAAATAATCATATTTCTTATGAGGATAAAGCAAGGCGGATATTTCTTTCTCTAAAAATTGCTCCATTCCTTTCTGCATATTTCGTATCATAGAAGTATGCATCTATCTGTAATAGTTTTCAAAATCACTCAATGCTGAAATTTACATTGCACTTTTCTGATACCCATTGTTTAAACAATTTCTGTAGCATTTGTTAATGAAAATTTCGAGAATAACTTATCAACACCTGAATCTAGAAAGAACAAACTTTCAATTGCTTTGAAAATCATTAAGAAATATTAAAAAATAAGCCTGGGAATGCGGTATAAAGACAAAATTAATAAATTTTTAGTAATCTAAAAAATTTCGGAAATATTTTTTTACGCCTTTCTGCAATTGCGAACAAAATGGCGCCTTCTATATTTAGATGTGCAAGGTCATTCCGGATAATGTACATATTTTTTCAAAACTATATCTTTGAATGGTGGGTGTGACTTTTTAGGAGCATCTTTCGGGATGCTAGATTCCTGACTACTTTCTGTTCCAAAAAATTTGTGGCGACTCTGCCTGTATGAGGTGGTACATTATCGTGCATAAATAAAAAAATTTCGCCAAAAGCGCCTCTCCAGTTTCTTACTAGGGGTCCTAGAATTAAATCAACATACCTAGGACCCGTTAAGTTTTGTCTTATGGGAACTAAAGGAGTTTTCTCATCCATCATAATTCCACTCCAAAACATTACAGTTCCTCCTTTGTATTTGGGGACATATTTGGCAACAGCGAGTCTAGTCTGTCAGTTTTGATGCTCCAAACACCATTGTAAACGGTCCATTTTATGTTGTCTTGATAGTTCGGGAACCTTTAACTGTCTTCTGCTAAATAATCCTCGAGCTCGAAGCCTTTTTCTGATCGTTTCGACGGAAACGCTAATACCCGTAACATACAAATGTTGCCTTTGAAGCTCGGGATGAGATACAGTCGGATTTCTTCTTACCATTTGAACTAAAAACCGGTCCTGCTCTTCAGTAGTAACTTTTCCACGACTTCTTCTTTATCGATTTTTTAAGGTTCCCAATTCTAGAAACCTTGAATAGGTTTTCGAAACGACCCCTTGTGTAAGCCCTACCGTCCTTTCTACCGCAATTTCTTTTAGTGACATTCCCTGTTCTACCAGAGTAATAATTATTCCCCTCTGCACGTCTGATAACCCCACATAAGGCAATTTTTCAAAAATTTTCACACAGAAACAATTTATAACCAAACTACGATTTTACATGTGTACAGCAAAATCACCACTGTAATAACAAATGTCATCAACTTGGAATGAACCTACTTGTTATTGTTAGTAAACACATTCATCTTTTTATACGCATATCACTTTTTGTAGGAAAAAAATTGTTTGCCGGGGATACCGTGTGATTCCATATATGTTTCGTTGTGTATATTTGTATCATAATATACCTTAACCCAATGTGACCTGAAAGAGTTGTACGAACTGTATACCTATCCTGTAAGTTCTTATCTACTTGATGATGGTGTTATATTCAGTAAAATATTTTGTATTAAATCCAATCGTTTGCGAATAGTTTATAATATCAAATAAAATTGTTAAACATTTTAATGCATCTCGATTTAGAATTATGTAGGTGATAAATGTAAATGCTTGACATATAAAAGAAAATGAGAAAGAAAAACATTTGCGATGTTCAAGAAGTTTCATAAAAACTAACGAGAAAAGCTATTATTTTATATACGTTTTCGTAAAATTGAAGGATTAATGTGAAAAGCTGTCTGGTTCACGCTCTTTTGCACAAGCATAAGCGCATTGATGTAAACGGGTAAATATACCAATGAGGTCACAGACACCCATAATGGGATATGTCGTTTGGCTTTGTGATAATAGGAATTTAAATCATGTGTTATTTTGTAACAATAACAACCAACACAAATTAATAAGTAACAATTCCATAATATAATCAATACAAGATATTTTTTATTCTATCCATTTTCAGTACTTGGATTGGTCTGTTGCGTGTCCTTAAAAAGTATTATACGGTTATAATAAAACATGAAAAACGCAACCCGTTAGAAAAAAACCTTTAAGCTGACTTTAAACTAAATTGACAACCCGTTAACAAAATCAATAAGTATAACTGTATGTGTCGCGCAAACATAAATGCAGCTATGGCTAGACGGCTAAAGGTTTCAAAATAATATCTAAACATAAGTCATTGGCCCTTTTTTTCTAAGAGGGGAAAATTCTTGATCGCTAACTATTTTAATAGTGAAATATTTATTTATTATTTATAGGTAATAATATTAGTAACTGCATAGTCGACAGGCTCACCCAATTGACCTACCACTAGGTGTATCGTGTCGATTCTCGGTCTCTAAAGAAAACTGATGCCACTATACTTTGATATGGCGTGTATGTCCATTATCACCCACTTCCCACAAGAGAATCGTATTTTTTTAGGTACTCTTATTAAAGAAATGTATTACTCGCGTCTATACATTATCTTAAGATTGTACCTACGTCAATTTCATGTGTAAATGAAAAATTCTTTAATAATATCGTCTATACAATAAAAGAAAAACCTGTTGTATGTAAAACTATAAATAAATTAATAATTTTTTTTCTTTTTCAGGTAAGTTCTAAGCAGTAGTAGTACGCAGTAAGTAATAACGCGCTTATTCCTTATTCTAAACCGTTAATACCCTTTATATACTCGAGTAAACTTTAACTTGGCGTGTGGATGAGTTGATATTGTGCGTATTATTGTATTTTCTCTTGCACACAAAATTGAAGCAATGGCCCAAAACCATTGTTTACGTATAAACATACGTAATAAAAACAATGTTTTTGGGTTATTGCTTTAACTTTGTGTGCAAGAGAAAATGAAATAGTATCCACAATAACAACTCATCCACACGCCAAGTTAAAGTTTACTCGACTATATCTGTCTTTCTTTTACAACAAAAGTACTCAAGTCCGTTATCCTATATTTATAAAATGCACATTAATGAAAGATACTCACAAAAAAATATATATTGTATGTAACGATTATTTCTAAAGATCGGGGAAAATTGAACATTGTGAGAAAAAACTTCTTAAACATTTTTCGATTTAGAAGAAAAATGAAAAGTATTGGATTGCAGATGGAGTTTGTTGTTAGAACTGACCTTTCCCAAGACCATGTTTGATTTTCTAAAAAGTTTAATTTAAAAGCTTGTTTCTTGTTGTTATTTCAGTTTTAAAATGGGTAGCATAAATTGATAAAATTTAAAAAACTCAATTTTTCACTGAAATTCCAGAAAAATTTTAGTTTGCTCCATTAATATGTTATATTATGTGCCTTATATGATGATTACATAAATCTATAATTCTATTAAATATTCGACAAATAATGTCGAGGGAAAAATTTTTAAAAATTGCAAATTTTTATTTTCTAAACGTATTATGTTTTGTACGTTTGGTCAACACTGAAATAGTTACTTCCAATATCAGGATGTGTTTATTTCCATCTGTAAAAATGTTTGAGGTATTTTAAACAAAGTAAGAAATATATAAAATAGAACTACTAGTATGTATTCTCCTTTTGATTTTTCTGAACTTTTAACATCGCCTACACCATTAATCAATCTTATTTGAATGATAAATATATTTTATAAATATTATAAAGTACTAGGATAGCCACTGTTAGCATTAAATTAATGGAAGAACATCATACAGTTTTCTTTTTAATATAAAGTGCTGCGGAGCTTCCAACGTGTGAATTTTTATTATAATATATTTAAATTAACAATTAATGTATAGCAGCAGCCAAGCCATTTTTATTAGCAGAATACAGAAAAGTCGCACACCAGGATACAAAGCATAATAACAGAATATTTCTACATATTGTGATGTTCGTTTTCATTTGCGTGACCACGTAGATTTTTTTCAGGTCAATAAAACACATTTTTAAAAGTAAATATTTACATTTGAAAAATTAGGCAATAATCTTAATAACCTTTGTTAGTGGTTTTACACATTGAGGACTACGAAAATGTTACTCTACTGGTCTTATATAATACAAAAGTGACAAATTATAGGACTATATTATGTACATAACTTAGTGTTATAGGTACTGATTACAACATACAGGTTCGCCATCTAAATAGGTTTTGTATTACGAAATTAAGTTATAATTTTTACTGTTAACCAGTTGACGAATGAATGCATTTATTTCCAGTAATAGATATATATTTTTAATTCCTGATGGATTTCGAGTGTTAGCCATAATACAAATTATTTTTTTGTATATTAACCCATTTATTAATAACTAATACCATAGACAATAATGTATACACTATTGGTCTTTTCATGAACTCACGATAACTTGATATAACTTAAAGCCGCGTGACTTGAGACTCCAGTTTCCAGAGTGAAGCAATACAACCAATAATACAGATGTAGATGAAGTTTCCACTTCATCAGATATCGAAGCAACATCAGCAGTAGAAATTATTTGTTTAATATTGTCAGCTTAATTTCTTGCATTTTATTTCGAGCAAAAATGAACTGCCTTCAAAGAGGTTTTATCGTTTTTACCCGGTGAAAATTGTGCTAATAACCTGGTATGGTAATGAAGAACTTATACAGGGTGTATTCTAAAATCACCGACAAACGGAAACTGGAGATTCTGTGATCCAAAATAAGACGAAAGTTGTTATAAATGTATTTCCGAAAATGCTTCCTAACCGAGCTACAGGGTTTTGAAAAAAAATTTATTTTGTAGTTTTTTGGAGTTTTTTCAAAAACTGCATAAGATATTATATTGAGATTTGGTACACTCGAATGTCTTACTGAATGCAATTAATGAGATGAGTTTAAGTCGATTGGCTCAATCCAGTGGCGTAACATCGTTTAAGTTACTACCTCAAATCACAAAAAAACGTACGCCACTGCATTTTTGTTTTTGAAATGTTTATTTTTAGATTCACTGTTCTATTCTGCAAATTAAATCATACTTTGTGTTTTTTCGATTAGGCACACCGTTTTTGAGATAATTTGTATTAAAGTACGACCACACATTTTAATAAAAAATAAAATTTGTTTTTTATTTAAATAAAGTTTTTCAACATAACACAGTTAACTATTACATAATAAAAATATTTTAAATGCATTGAAAAAGGAATTATTAATTTAGATACTGTTCAAAATGCCCTCCGTCTTGTTGGATGCAAGCAAAACCCTGTAGCTCGGTTAGGAAGCATTTTCGGAAATACATTTATAACAACTTTCGTCTTATGTTGGATCACAGAATCTCCAGTTTCCGTTTGTCGGTGATTTTAGAATACATATAATATAGTTTCATTGGCTTAAATATAAAATAATTCATTTTTATTTTGAACATCGTATACCGATTAGCGATTCTAGCCCCGATCTATTTTAAGCCAAACGTTGTTCGTACAATTATTGATTAATATGAATCGTTAAATGATTTAATCCCAATGGACAAGTAAGTATACGTATTCATACAGTTAGAAAAAGATTGATTGACTCCATCAGTATAGAAATTTTAATTGGAGCGTGGCCTGCTGAAATTAAAAGTAAGTATTGTCATATAGTTAACCAATCTAAGACTGTATGTAGTATCAATGTTTGATCTAACATAAAAATGGAATCACAGTAATCATAGCAATGACAATGAAAATTGTGTAAATTATGAGGGATGTATTATAAATGTATGATATATCATTAGTAATAGTCTAATCAGAAACATGCATTCGAATATTATTTATAGATGCCCCTATGAAGATTTTCAAATCAGAATTAATAACTGCGGTAAATGAAATTGCAAACAATACTTAAAGAGATCGTTTTAAAATACTCACTCCTCCGTAACTTTTAAGTGTGGAAATGGAAAGAAAATCTTTAACTTCGCTCAGATTTTAATTATTTAAGTGCCTACAATTTCATTTGCAATTTAAATTCACGTTTAAATTGTAATTAGACTACCAAAGTCATTTTATGCATTTTAAATTTGCATTTATACAATTATTGCTATATAGTAATAATCTTCTTGCTGCAAATCTTGTCACCTTAATGAAATTATAAAATAATTTCTCATGGCATCAATTATTGTCCATATATCGTTGATATTCTCAACTTAATTAATTAGTTTATCTACTCTTATTAGGCTATATATTAATTAAACAACTGATTTTGAAAAATTAATAGTATCCATAAATAAATAGCGTCAAGTTATATTCATAAAAACTGAATCATTGTTTACATGAATCTCCCTTAACTTCATGCTTAGCCTATCCAATAGAAATTCTTTTATTTGGTCCATTATAATTGAGGTGAGGAAAATGATTTGACAATTGAATAATTTTGAAGTTTAATTAAGTTAAATAATAATTGCGTCAAATATGATGGGATTCGGAGTTACAAAGGTTAGTACCTATTTATTGTTATAATCGTAGATAAATTATACCTAGTATTCAACTCCTGGTAATACTAAATAACTCACTTGATGAATTACAGCACTCGCCTTTGGCTTGTACTGCAAAATTCATCTGCGTGAGTTATTTAGTATATTACCACTTGTAGAATAATATACTATTACGTATTTCTTAACAGTGGCGTATACAAAATACTCGAAGAAAGAAAGGTCCAATGATATATTTTATTTATGTTGTTCATATTTTCTATTGATATATTGACCAAAAAATATAGACCTGCCTAAGTGAAACCATGAAAAGACTAGATTTATGATAAATAATAAAAATAGTTAATTGTTTCCAAAATTAAATTATTTTTATTTCAAAATCACGAATATTTATAAATTTTATATTTTTAAGTCAATAAATTTTCCAAGCAATTGACATGATTAAACCAAAATTAATTTTTCTATATTTTTATAGTTGATATTTGCTAGCCTTTTTGGTAAGATATTCCTTTAAAAAAACCTCTTCTTTCCCTTCGAGTTTCTTGATACGATCAACCTGAATTTGAGACATATTGTTTGAGAAGTCAAAATTACCTGAGGTACAGAATGCGGATAATTACTGGAGCAATTTCCGAGTTTTCCTTCAAGTTGATTTTTATAGTTGATATTTGCTAGCCTTTTTGGTAAGATATTCCTTTAAAAAAACCTCTTCTTTCCCTTCGAGATTCTTGATACGATCAACCTGAATTTGGGACATATTGTTTGAGAAGTCAAAATTACCTGAGGTACAGAATGCGGATGATTACTGGAGCAATTTCCGAGTTTTCCTTCAAGTTGATTATTTTTCCTTCTACAACACAATATGCCTACATGGCTGCAGTGTCACTGGTAATGAGAATTAAAAAAATCGTCAGGTTCGCGAAGTTCTGAGAAAATCTAAATAGGAATATGACCATGAAAATTGTTTTGCTATTCTATTCGCTATGTGCGCGATATCAGCGCCGCGTAGCGTTCACAACTTTGTAGGCTATGATGTGTCTGTCACAGTGAGATAAAATTGGAAAATTAAAATTGCATGTAAATTACATTTTTCTTCAAGCGTATAACAATACTTACATTACATAATGCAACACGTCCTGTAGAAAGAGCCTATTATTGTATTAGTACAAATATTTCTCATTTTTTTCCTAGTACAAAAATGAAATAACGTATCCATGGCAACGAATAAAAAATCTAGGTTATGATTTGTCATAAACTGTCATTTTAAAAGTTGACGTCGCGCGTCGAGCCCTTTTTTAAATTTAAAAGCGAAAAGGTCTAAAGAAAAGCAATGCGTACCACGTGAAATACTTGAAATTGCAAATTCACCTATGTCACGGTTCATTGATAAATAAAATGGTTAGTATTACATATATTTTTTTTACTAAGCTGAACGCATTTGACCTGACGTCATTTTTCAAAATTAAAGTTTTGATATTTTTGATTTTAACGCTTGAAGAAAAAATAGTATATGTCACTCGGAGTAGAAGGCTCATTATGTGTTTCGCCCAGTTTGCTGCTGCCTCGGTTTCCGCCTCGGCTGCGCAAACTTCTGGGCTCAACAATAATGGTCGCCTTCTACTCCTAGTAACATAATATACTATTAATTTCATTGCGCTGCATCAATTTGTGCGGCCAAAGATCCGTAACAAGCGTTTTCTTTCAGTAAAATGAAAAAAAGGCATGTAAAATTCGTTTAAAATGTATATTTTGGTTAAGACGTATTAGGTTATATTTACTTATAATTTTGGTATAAAAGAAGAATATATTAATGACATAGAAAGAATATATTAATGACATAGAAAAAAATATTACTAATGATCCCTCTAATTTCTGGGTATATGTTAATAGCAAAAAAGGTCGTTCTAGAATTCCAGGAACTATAATAAATGATGATATTACACTTAACGATCCGCAGTCAATTGTGCAAGCATACGGTGAATACTTTCAAAGTGTTCATCACAATTCGGATATATCGTACGCAGAAATGTATGAGGGATTTTTACAAAATAATACATCCATCCATATAAATGTGATACATAGAAACGATATAATTAAGGCGTCCAAAAAATTAAAAGACAAGCTTACCTCAGGTATTGATGGAATTCCGAGTTTTTTCGTGAAAGATAGCTGTCATGCTTTATTAGAACCTTTACTTTTCTTGTATAATTTGATTCTGCAGTCTGCTACATTTCCGGACATATGGAAAACTGCTCGCATTACTCCCGTGTTAAAAAAAGGTGATCCAGCCATGCTTCAAAATTATCGACCTATTTCTATTCTGTGTAACTATGTTAAACTATTCGAAATAGTGATTTAGAATTATATATATCCCGACGTCAGACTTTATATCTCCCCAGACCAACATGGATTTTTAGATAAAAAATCAACTGTAACGAACTTAACCTGTTTTACACAATTTATAGCAGAGATTCTTGATAAGCAAGGTCAGGTAGATACGATATATATGGATATACAAAAGGCGTTCGATCAGATCGATTTATATTTACTTATCAAGAAATTAGATATATTTGGTTTTTCACAAAATTTAATTAAATTTTTTACATCATATTTATTTGATCGTAAACAGTTTGTAGAATATGAAGGTTTTCGCTCTAATAACTATACAAATACTTCAGGAGTACCTCAAGGTTCCAATTTAGGGCCACTTCTATTTCTTATTTTTATAAATGACATAAATGATGATATCAGCTGTTCCAAATTAATGTTTGCAGATGATTTAAAAATTTTTACAGAGATAAACTCGATAACTGACTGCATACTGCTGCAAAGTGATGTTGCAGCTATTTCACACTGGTGTGAAGTTAGCCACCTGTCTGTAAATATTAAAAAATGTAACGCCCTCACATTTTGTCGAAAAAAGCAATTTACAATTTATGATTATAAAATCAATTCAGTAAGTATAGCTAGATGTGAAGAAATTAAGGATTTAGGTATCTTCTTTGACCCCAACTTAACATATAGAACTCACATTAATAATATTGTATCAAGCTCACACAAAATGTTAGGATTTTTATTAAGAAACTGTAAATGTTTTTCCAACACTTTTAGTCTTAAATTATTATTTTATGCATATATTCGCTCAAAATTAGAATATGGAGCAGTACTATGGTACCCTTGGTATGAATGTCATAAAAATAAGATTGAAGCTATTCAAAGAAAGTTTTTAAAATATTTGACATTTAAGGATGATGGTATTTACCCACCTAGAGGAGTTAGTACATCCGTTTTAACTAGTCGCTTTACCATGGAATCATTAGAAACTCGCCGTATAATCATCTCAATAAAATATTTATATAATTTAATATATAATAATATTGACTGCCCTTTATTGTTGGGTAAAATCAACTTTCTAATACCTAGACTCGCAGCCAGATACGATACAACTTTTTATTGTGATAACTATAGGACAAATGTCATGATTAAATCTCCAATTTACGTGATGTGTAACAATTTTAATAGAATATCCCATCTTTGCGATATAAATTGTAAAAGTCTAAGCAATATATTAAGTCATATCACAGATAGCACTGGATAATTTCATTTCTTTTTGTAAATTAGTTTCTATTAGGTTATTTCATTGTTTATATATATATTGTATATTTACTGTTTATTTTTCCTCAAATGTTTCCTGTAATTGGGTTTGACCTGTTGGAAATAAAGGATTATTATTATTATTATTATTATTATTATTATTATTAGAAAAATAAAGCTATATAAATGCTTTTAATAAAGTCTGACAAACACAATATGTTGTTGCTGTACCACTAGTAATAAATAACATTTTCTTATATCACTTTTTAGACCATAATGAGCATAGTTATAAAAACCTGATTCGAGAGTGTAACTCACAATATCACTTTTTAACCTAAAAATCGATTGAAAGGATTTTCTATTTTTGAAAATTACAAACTTGACATTCCTGATCAGTTTTTAAAGTATTAGGGCGAGTTGCTTTATTCACCGGTTGATCCATCAGATGTGTTCTATCTCATTCTAACCTCGGACATAGAATGAGATAAAACACATCTGATGGAGCAACCGGTGAATAAAGCAACTTGCCCCTTATTATTTGACTTGTTTCTTCATTTGGTGTTGTAGATGGATGGATGCTTGGTTGGTTGGTTGTTATGGTGTTGAATGGTTCTTCCTTAACTTTCTTTCCTCTCTGTTTCATAAAACGTATGTACCAAGATATAACAGCAGAATCATTGTATTTTTTTGAATGGTAGATGGAGGAAAAAGTCGTCGTTTTGTAACTGGAACTGGCTTTTTCGTCGGATTTGTTGCCTGATGTTTGCTTTTCTCTTTCCACTGCAGTTATTCATTTGTTGCGTTGTTTTAATTTCCGAGCCCCGCCGTAAGGAATCGATGAAATTTGCATTTACAATTCCTTCCAATATTTTTGCAATTTACAACACGGCAACTATAGTGGCCCATTTTTAAATTTGTTTACAAAATGAGTTTTATAAAGACATTGTGACCACTACTACTGACAGCCTACTTTATTGCAATTTTTGTCCACTGCGAGCACTGCCATCGATTTCATTACCCCCACCCTGTACTCTGCACAGAGCGAATAATGTGTAAAGTAGAAATAAGTTAGTAAATAAATGACACTGGTAAAATATCTAAAATGTCTAAAATGTCTAAAATGTCTAAAATGTCTAAAATGTCTAAAATGTCTAAAATGTCTAAAATGTCTAAAATGTCTAAAATGTCTAAAATGTCTAAAATGTCTAAAATGTCTAAAATGTCTAAAATGTCTAAAATGTCTAAAATGTCTAAAATATCTAAAATGTCTAAAATGTCTAAAATGTCTAAAATATCTAAAATGTCTAAAATGTCTAAAATGTCTAAAACGTCTAAAATGTCTTAAATGGCTAAAATGTCTAAATTGTCTAAAATGTCTAAAATATCTAAAATGTTTAAAATGGCTAAAATGTCTTAAATGGCTAAAATGTCTAAATTGTCTAAAATGTCTAAACTATTGGAATCAATTGAATGGGGTAGAAACAATCACACTTAAATCCAAAATATAGACCACCATTTTATTTAGGTAACGTAACATAAAAAGGGCCAGCAAATAATGTCAGTCAAAGTTTCGTTTAGAAACTCTTCGAAGCCTATGCTTGGATTAACATCTACCTACGATAATATTTCTTCAACTGTTTTTGCTGTAGAAAGTGCAAAATCGTCCTAGTTTGAAATTCTGTTCCCATATATTGTACTTAAAATCCCACTAGATTTCAATCCAGACATGTGAATGGTTGGTGATATAGCATTTATGAATTAATTAATTTTCTTGATACATCTTCATACTATTAACAACCTTAGTATATTCTATGTAATTTCATGGGGAATGTTAAAAAAAAGTTGCATCGCTGATATTATCACGTACGAATCATTCCCGTTCTACTAGATAGAATTATAGAAATATATCTCTTTCCTCTAAAGCTCATATAATATCACTAGATATTCTTTCTACAACGAACAACAACTATAGTATAGAATTCATCATAGTCATGTTTTCCATAATTCCTATCCTCCTCAGATCTTTAAGATCAAAGTGAACCGTCACCAATCTTTCCACATTCCACGACTTACACTTAGTGTAAAAAGTATGTATTTCGTACAGTGCCATTCTATAAAATTAAAATACATAAGTATTTATCATGCGGAAAATATATAATATGACTCTTGCATTTTAGAGAACTTTCTAAAGATCTATTTCATATATTTCTATAGCATAAAAGCAATATTCCCAAAAAATGAGAAAACTGATCTATATTCTAAAGAGACTGTTCAGATATTCATCACCAAAACATATTTTCAGTAAAAACCTTTACGTGAGGGCACAATTTTATTTCAAGTAACTTACAAGAGCCTACGTAGTTTGATGTACCATAAAGAAGGTCCCCGTTTTATATGCACCCAAAACATTAGATAACATTATTAGCTTGTGAAGTTTGAAAAGCAGAGCCGCCCTAGTAACGTCGTTATTTAGTAAAACGTGCGAAAATACAAACGTTTATAAAGGATAAGAAATTTATAGCAGAAAATTTCCTTAAACTTTCAGGTAAATTTGAATAACTTTTCATAATGGTACACGAAATTTTAAATAATTGTTTAGCCTAAGGTTAACGATATTCTAAAACTTTTCATTATAGAGCAAAGACGCTCAATATAGGTAGTCATTATACAGAGTTTCCTAAGAAAGATGATATCGAAAACAATAGGTTAATCTAACTGGATTAGGGGAAGAACAATAAACAACGTGACAAAGAATGTTGATGATAATATTTCCTATGATGTAGTAATCAATAATATACCGTATTGTCTTTGTTAAATCTGTATAAGAATAATTTTGAGTTGTATAAGAATAATTTTATGGAAGCAATGGTTCAGATATCGAATAGGGTCTGTGTATTTTTATGTTGGTAAAGAAAATTAACCATGAATCCGATGATGCATTATAGATGAATTCTCAAAGGTAGATTAATACGCTATGAAGGCTCTTGGTAGTTTGGAATGTTTAAAAATAAATCCACATCTTGGTCCATCTTCTAAAAAATTTGAAAGCGCTTCATCTATTTTCTTATTGTTAATTTGGAATTTTCTTTCTTTCAATAGTGCGTGGTTATCGAAAGTTCATTACCATCCTAGATTTTACGTCCACAATAATTTTACAGTTTATGAAAGTTTATCGAGTAAGCGCTCGAATTACGTCAAAAACGTATGAAGCAATAATAACTGCAGTGAACATTTATTATGATGATTATTATGAAACTTTCTGTATGATTAATTAATATTTGGGAACATAATAAATTAACTTTCTATTGTTCAAATTTTTTATTGGCTAATGTTAGCGTATACATCTTCTAATATTAGCAAACCTGATTAGAAGTGAAATAATAATAAGTAGTTTAAAATGTAAATCATTTTGACAATATTATATCAACATCTTTCCATGGTCATTTTTCAATTTTTAAATAAAATGATATCTGGAAGACACGTTTTATTGCAATTTTCAATTTTCTCATGTGCAAAATGGTGACGAACATGTGTTTCGTTCTTTTACCTCTATTCTAGGCAAAGTCGATAGCTTCTTTATTATCGAAATAGACGATTGCAGCATTTGGACCAATTTTTCTAGCCAAAACATGTGAACAAAACCATTCTTGACATGTAGCAGGAAAGACTATAGTTTATTAGATTCAATTTTAGTTTTTGATACTCTTCTTCATATTCGACTAACTTTATTATCCCAAGGACGAGGAATCTTCGAAAAGAAACTCCGTCTGCTCGAAATTCGTCGACAGAATAGTGTGGGAATTTTACCAACCAAAACCCCTCCCCATCTTCTATCAACCGCATGCGCATCTCCTCGGCGCCAACATTAACTGGAACTCCATCACATTCCTTGCTTCTCTCTTATCTTTTTCCTTTGACATCACAATTCTTCTTAGCATTTCACATTTTTTCTTCTTCTCCATTATTTGTACCACATTATCAGCACTTAGTGTTCTTCCCAGCTTAATCTCCAAACACATTCCATCTGTTGCACGTGAAGACTAGTGAAGAGTGTGTGATCTGCCGCCTCGCAGTAGGGGTATATTTCACTTACTGCCTTACCGATAGCATCCATATCCCATTTGCGCCTGTGTCAACTTCGTCGTGCTTTCTGTAGGCCTGCTGTCTTATGTTTGGGATCAGCCTCCTAAGCCTTTTCTGCTTTGGGCTCATTCCTGTTGCCATTTTTTTTCGGGTTTCTTCTCTAGTCTCTTTCCTCGTCGTTTCACATACCAAGGTTCTGTAAATGCTGGTTCATTCCTCGCTCTGTAGCCGGAATTTTTATTCTCAGTACTCCATCGTAAAAAATGTTCCATAACGCGGATCTTAAAATTGACCCTTATCTAGTTATTAACCTTTGAGGTAACTTCCCACAAACTTCAACTAACTTATCACAATATCTTGTAACCCAAACGCATTTCGTATAATTGAGTGTCTGTCATCTAGTTCGTTCACCTAATCAGCATCAATGTATTATTTTAAAATGTTGTCAATGTTACTGACTAGGAGTTTCATATTTGCAGTGCTAATATGGAACTCCTAGTCAGTATTTGCAGTTCCTTTTACAATCCAATTACTTGTTCCTACATTTTCCAGAATCGACTGACAATACATATCGTGTAAGGTATATCTTGTCTGAGTTGGATAAACGACCACTTCCAAATTGTTTATTTTACTGTAGTCAAAATTTGTGTCACTCAATGTAAACTGCTATTGTTAATTTCTTTGCATATCGGTACATACTAGTCTGCCTTAATAAGTGAACTTGCGAGTTCTGAATTTTCAAATTTCTCAGATTGACATAAATATTTCCTCGTCTAAGTCACTATGTAAATATGTGATTGTTACATCTTACATATGACTTATATATAATTTATACTGCAGCCAGTTTAAACAGAAATCTTATCACACTATATCCTATAGCAGGTATAAAAATTTCAGTATAATCCATACTGTAAAAATCAGCATAGCCGTTTAGTAACTTCACTCTGTGAAATTTGTATAATTTTAAACACCCATTTTGTTTACAATACTTTTGCCTTCTGGAAGATTTGTCATTTCCTATATCTCATTTTCTAATAATGTGTACTCTCTTATCAAAACTTTAATCCAATTTTCCCAATTTGATTCTCACGACTTCTTCCCTTTTATCACTATCGACTCTGATGAGTGCTTGGTAGCGATAAGCGGTACATAAACCTTCACTGATTTTAGCTTGGACTGTCGGGATGAAAGATTACTAAGATTTGGCTTCTCACTTGTTCATAACTCCTTTCGTGCTCTTTTCGTAGCTGAAGCTAGATATTTCCTAATTAAATACACAGCCGGCGAAACAGCTTCTGCTCAATATTCGGCTGAGAGTTTAGCACCTACCAACAGACTTCGATTAATCATCTCAGTTGACCTACTTTGCCACAAACTATCTAGAACACTTCTTTGATGACGCATGCCAAGTTAATGTAGAACTTTTCTGACCTCGGGGTATTTAATGGATTTGTTTGTTTGAGTTTTTAACAACCTCAGAAGCTTGTTATTTTTACTCGAAAACCAATTAATCAATGTGAGAACATATACGAACCTTCTGATTGATGTAACATCTATTGGTTCTCATCAATCTAAATGCATAGGCTTTACTGGTTCTGATGCTGACCTCCTGCTACGTTTGAATGGTGTTAGATAATGCTTTTCATCAATGCAGTAACACGTTCTTCATCGTGGTAGGTAATTATTAAATCAAATCCAGTAGCAAGACTCTTCAGCATCATCCTTATGGATTTTCTATTTGAATAATCCAACCTCTGAATACCACAAATTTCCATATATAAGGAGTATTGCGTTTTTGCGTTTGCTTGTAGTTTTTCCAATTTAATTATACTATTATTTTCAGTGATTGTAGGTAATAGTTCACTATCATTTTGTATATTTTGCAACCTTCTGAATTAAAATTTACAATATATCCTTGTTTTACAATTATTTTGCTAACGGTTAATGAACTTCCACATACATTTAACATATTTTTAGCTTCAATTTCGATGGTTACATTATTGAAAATCAATGGTATCAAATATTCCAACTGATTTTGCTGTCATTTTAGAATTACTTGTTACTGTAACTTTTATACCATCACAGGATTTTGAACATAGAGTGAAAATCAGATTGACACTCATAAGTGATGATGCATATAAATCCTTGTATCAACCTGAGCTTAAAAATTTGCTTTGAAGTATAGAATGCCAAAAAGGTGTTCTGATTATTTGGTTTTGTGATGGTTTCTTCTCTTTTTTCCACATTCGTTTGCATAATGATCAGATTGGTTACAGGCAAAACATTGTTTTTGTATAGTCTTATATTTTGATCTCTCATGTGAAAATACATGCCAGTCTCGGGATTACTGCTCTTTATGTCACATGTTCCTCTCAGTTTCGTTATAGTTGAATCACCAGTAATTGGCATGTCACAACTCTTCAAACCAATGATCATAAGACTGGAAATCCAGTTAATGAAAGTATGTGTATTCATTCATATTTTACATGGAAACTTAAGCCATCAAGTTTATGTGTGGTGGCTAATATATTCACACACTAATTAACTATTTAACCATGTGGTAACTACTAATTGCACAAGCTTATATTATCAAACTAAAACTAGTATATATATTTTTTGGATTCTGGTATTTAATTCAATGTTTTATAACATATGGTTAAGAAAAGTAGTTGTTATAACAAAGACAATAATTGCATTCTAAACAGGATCCGATATTTTTTGCTTTGGATGCTATGAATTTTGTTATTTACCTAAATGTTTTATAATATGTGAATATTAAAAGTAGTTGTTTTAACTCATTTGAAAATAATTGCATTCTAAGTTTCAATGATTATTGAGTACAATATATTTGTATGTTCAGAACTGGAACATCAATATAAATATTTCTAATTGGACATTTTTGTTATTATTATACTTGTATAAAGCCTAAATAGAGTTCTAAACAATATGTATCAAGGAAAGAATGTAAAATAATTTGTAAAAAAAAGATAAAACTAATTTTTTGGAAATTATTATTCAATAAACATGACTTTCAAAGAATTTCTTGATCAATTGATATCCTATAATAGATTTGTAATATGAAATATTTGTGACAATACGGCATACTATGCCAAACATTTGTATTATAAATATTTTCTAATAACTAAAGTCTAATCCTTTATTTCCATAATTAAAAAAGTAATTAAGAGAGCCATCGTAATATAATGAGTCGACAGGAATCTTGATTAATTATTAAGAGAAGTTAGGTCACAGACGTCCTCCCGAACATATTCTCGTTTACGTGATGTATATCGATTATCCCAATTGACAGGCCTAAAGAGTTTGCAGCGAAAACTTTGGATAATTATAAAGCATTTGATTGAGGATGCCACCCACGCTTGTTAAAAAAGATAACATCTTAGCTCAGCATTTTACCCTCAAACTTTATCCTCATCATTATCATAATGTAGTTTACAACGAAAAGTTATTGAATTTACTCACCATGATTTTCAAAATAATAATAATATAACATACATTACAAAAATATGATATTTATAAAATCAACAAAAAAAAATAAATATAAAGTGAATAGAAAATAAAAATCAAATATTTGATTGATAGCTAAGTATTGTGAGACTTTATTTTTAATCACTTATTTAACGTCGGCCTATTTCTGATACCAGGGCCAATCACCGACGCCAGGAGACGAGCAACCACCAACCTGGAAATTTTGCCGAACTCACTAAGAGTAGGGAGTTTTTACTTGCCTAACATTTAATAGACAAGGGACCGACTGCTTTACATCTTCTCCGAAGGATGGTATATCCTCAATACAACTCTCGCCTACAGTTGTATAGCTTCTGCGATATATCTGATATACAAACCGCTAGAAGTGGTGAAACGAGGCCGCGTCCTTCCCCAGATAGTCACCCATCCAGGTACTAACCGCGGCTACTGTTGCTTTACTTTCGTATTCGATACGAGTGTTTCAATTCAGACCTCCACCCTCTGCCCCTTGTGCGACTTAACACGTAGAGTGCCACCATGTAAGTGATATGAAGTAGGCCCTACGGGCCGAATGTAATTATTTTCTTTTTCTGACCGAATAACAGTAAGTGTGTGAACATTAAACTTTTATTTGGCCAAATATTGAATTTGAGGCCAAAAAACGTATTTTGTTCTTGGTGGGTTACGTTCATCCACCGCGGCTCTAATCACAATATCACATGGAAAAGCCATAAAAAACAGGGGGGGGGGGTCAAATACGCCCACCGGATAATATTTGTGTTTGATGTGTTTTTTTAGTCACATAATGCTAATTTGAATGTTTGAAGCTTATTTTTTGTTTGTGGTCGTTTTTGATTGTGTTTTAGTTCTAATAAATATAATATAAAATAAATACCTACAACATTTTTCTTTCTGATCCGTGGTGGGTTACATAAACCCACCAAATCAAAGGCCAGCACCGGTAGTATTTTGCTAAAACAATTGGAAATGCCTTGCCATGCATTTCATATCGCAGCGGTGGGTTAATATGACACACCACGGCCACAAGAAAATTGAGGTCTGGTGGTTCAGGTCTGCCCACCAAGGCCATTAGAGAAAATTTTCTTCTACGGTTTTAGTGGGTCGCTTATACCCCCCATGGCACTCTACGTGTTAAAATGATAATTTTATTAAAAGAAATAAACGTTAATGTTAATTTTATATCCACATGAGTATACCTGTTCCCTCTATTTTAAACGCCATTAGTTTAAGGAATTTTCGGTAAATATTTCTCAAAATGTCTTTACGAATTTGATAAAAATCATATTCAAATGTACTGCGAGAAGGGAAAACTACAAAGAGTACAAAGATTGTATATTTTCTTAAGCCATAAATTACTTGATGTAAAAAATGGCCTTAAAAAGACTTGTCTTTGATAGAATAGAAACGTGATAATATAACATCATAATAGTTAGTAAGTTATTATTGGTTGTGTCTTGCATTGCAATGAGACAAAAGTTGTTTTTTACATACCAATAATTTAGAAGACAGCTTTTTGTCTCGGGAAACGTAAAGCATTATAAGTAGTATAATATGATTTCCAATAGTCAGGATACAATTTATTATTTATTACCTACGATCACTAACGTAAATAGCTGAAAACGCACTCTCCGCCACCTACGTAAGCTTCTCAAATAGCTCCATGTTGTGTCATTTATCAGAAGAAATAAATTGTACAAACACTCGATTTTAACAAATCTATACATAATTTATATATACTAATGAAAGCAAAAATTATGCTTTTTTTATAGTGAAAAAAATGTTTCCAATCGTTCACAAAATTTTATTGTTTTGCATGAATTATCAGAAACAAATCAAATTGAACATCCACTTTCTATAATAATAAAAAATAAAATCCCGCAGGGGCTTGCTTGTGTTAGTTTATTTACATTGTGTCGCTAATTTTTAAACAAATGCCAACTCGTGACATATTGCTGAAGCCATAATTTCCTGACGAATAAGAAAATGCAATGACATATAGAATGTTATCACGTTAGATCAAAAGTAGTCTGTTGTGCACAATTATGTCGGATTTTGGCTGACAGACAGAATGCATGAAGAAAATATTACTTTTTGTAAAAAAACATACCTTCAACCGACATTCCAATTTGAAAACATCTCTTTATTGCACTAATTCGAAGAAAAAATTAAATGCTCATATGAAAATTTATTGAAATCTTGAAATTTATTAGGAATTTACTTAATATAAGTATGTATTGTATAATGTATTATTTACAACGCATAATTAGGCAGTTATTGTGATTTATCGCCGACGAAAGTTGATGAACGAAACTTAGCTTGCGATCAAAATTTTGTCTTCAACTTCTATCAAAATCTTCTATACGGAATGTAAGACTATCACTATTACTTATTTTTAAATTACCGATCATATCATATTTGCTTGACAGTAATAAGAAATTCACAATAAATAGAAATTGGTAAATCTGATGCACTTCGACTCGATCTACCCTTATCGTAGTCGAGCAATAAACTATCACTTTCCGTTTAAATTAAAGATAGACATAATAAATATTTTCACATCACTCTTACATTGTAATTAAATACTTAATTCCTTTAACAGCTAGTTACCCATTTACTAAAATAAAAAATTATTACCACACTTTCCCTTGACTAATGGTCGATAAACCAGTAGCATCATTATGAATGCTTCCAACATACTCGTTTAAGGGAAACATGAAGATTGATTGATACCTTCATACAAAAATCTATATGTATCTTTCTTGTACCGCCATAATTCAATATGACATGACAAATTGACATCATGTATAACAATAGTACGTGTATGAGTTTTTAAATTGATTGTCTTCCATTTAACTAATGCGCATAGTGTTATGATTTATAGCGAAGTAAATCGCCATGTTACAATTTAACTTTTCAGATATTTATTAATACAGTATAAGAATATTTAGAAATATTCAGATGGTAACATACATATAACCCCATGTTTGTGTATCATGACGCATATAAATTAATAGATTTTTTCGACTATTTTCGATATGTGAAAGAAACTATACTTATAAAAGTGATTTCGAAATGATGGTCAATAAGAAATTACCTGTTTGCAATAGAAAGGAAACATAATATTTTGTCTCCAGCTGACGAATTTCGAGACGTAATTGGTTAGTTCAATTTATGCAATTTTTTTTATTGTTTTACTTATATTTAATGTCCTGGCATTTAAGCAAATCCACTTAATTCAGACACACACACACACAACCTACACAATTGATTACAATTTGGTCTTTGCCTTTATTGCTTTGTTTATCTAATCAATTAAATTAAAAATCGATTTAATGAAATAAATGCTGATCCAGGGTCTGTTGCATTTTAAGAATAATACTTTAAAGAAAGTGAAGTGAAATGGCATTGCCACCTACAGCAAATATATCTAGAACTTTTATGGCTAAAATTATAAAGCAACTAAGTATTCGTAACTAGTACAGTTTGAGATAAAACAAAACGTATTATGGTTTGTGGTATCGGTGAAAATTATCTCACTTAGCAGATACTCTCAGTAATATGTATCATATTTTCACAATTTACTTTTTAAAGTTAGACTATTCCAATATTATAACCAAAAATGTTATGCTGCTGGTATATTTCGGCATTTAAAAGTTATTTTGAAATTCGACATGTAGCATCTGTTCGCATCCATTAGCCTGATGCATATTTTATATTTTCTTCTCCCTAAGCTAATGTGTTTTATCATAAAACAGTATTACATCAATTAGTTTCATGTAATAATAATAGTTAGATTTGTAATATATCGCTATTATTTAAATAAAGTACAATAGATAATTCAGCAGTGAGACTAAGTTGCCCTATATGGAATATATTTAAACAGTGAATTCCAAAATATTTACGTATTCAATTGCAACAAAAATTAGATAGGATATTAAATTTATTCCATAAAATGTACAGCGGCTTGAAATATGCCCGACCTCTCTATTATTATAATTATGATCTCGCTACTCGTAATTAGAACGTATAATAATTATTAATATCTTATTAATGTCCCATGTTTCACAAAAATATAGTGACATAATTCTGTCATATTTTTATATTTATTAACTTGCCATAGTGATAAATATATTCATACATATACAGTAAAGTTGCTTGATAATTGCACTAGTGAGTGCATCGAATAGGCCCGTATTCAACAAATAAGCTTCTAAAGAAACAGCCCTCTAAATGTTTTTCTTAAATGTGTTCTTAACTGGCTTCAAGTAATCGACTTAACCCCGAAAATCCTAGGATTTAGTGTTAGGTAGAAAGAGTTTATTTACAACAACAAAATAAAATAGTTATAATTCCATTTTATTTATATGTATTTTGAAATAGTTATTTACGCAACAAGTGTGAAAAGTGATACTTTATTAAACGAGGAGGAAGGAAGCCTAGGAGTTCAATAACATCTCATATGTCTTGTACATTATTTTTCCTACGATGACAAAAATTTATACAAAAAATTTATCTATTTGAATGAAAATACACACACACACACACACCCATACGCACATGCACACTTGAACTACATTTGAAAATACAGGGTGCCCGTTTTTCGACCTGCAGCATGGGGATCTCGCTTATCAAATTAGAGCAAGTTGCACATTTTTATGCTAATCAATAATCTAAAAAAAATTTTATCTATCGTTTGTAGTTTTGAAGAGAAACAACAGTCAACTTTATTTTTTCGTATGAGCGCCATATTGGATTTTCACATTTTTGAATACTTCTTTTTCCCCTCCATGCTGCGGGTCGAAAAACGGGCACCCTGTATATATAATGATTATCTGTAGGGCATATATTTATACATTTTGAAAAGAATTTTAACTTAAATTATCTACTTATTTGAATTGCCTATGGCCTATAACAATCACTTTACTTTGGGAAAGAATATTAGAGACCAACATACTATGAAGAATTTACACCCACTTTACAGTCGTAGTATGCCCTCTCAAAGCAGGTTCCTAAGTCACACACTATAGGTGGTGGTTCAGTAGTCGTTCCAGATTAGGCGCCAACAGTATGAAAACGAATTAGGAAAGCTAGATAACTGTGGAAAATCTAGAGAAGTGTCTGGAGTAGAAGGTATACCTGCAGGCATATAAAGACCTGCTCCACTGCAAGCAGTGGAATATTGAACAGTGAACTAAACACAGCAGAAAAAGAACAGTGACTAGTAGTTAAAAGTAATTAGTATAATACTTTAAGTGATTAATGATTGTAAGTAATTAGTGAGTTAATAAATCAGTGGTTTAGAGTTAGGCTTATTGCAATTATTGAATCCACACTTGGGGTATTTAGTAAGGGGTGTAAATATCCAGCAACACATTTAAACCAATGTTCAAATAATTCTGCTGTTGACGAGGTGGTAACATTCACATCAAATCATGCTTAGTTCAAGTAGATAATTAATTGGTTCATTATAGCTTAATAATGTAATAAATACAATGAGAAAATATTATTTCGTTGTATTCTTGATTATTACCTGACGTCTCCTTATCTTGAGATTTCCAACCAGGCGGAGATATGTACAGGGTCATCACGCGAAAATGTCCTTTTTGAAATAACCCAGCCACTTTTCATGTTCTGACATAGATGTAAAGACATTCTTAACTAGTTTTTTCCACAGAATCTAAATTTTCAATGAAAAAGACAATAACGCATCGCATTTCTGAAATATAACATAATACTTTCTCTTTTAAATAGAACACTCTGTAGAATATTTTGAAATATTTCGATTCTGCTTCTCTTTCTGATTTAAAAAATGTCAACATATCTTATGTTATCACAAATGGTTTTTGAGATAATATAAGATCATTGAAATATTTCAATATCAAAATAACGTGACATTATCATAAACATAGTTGGCTTTATTTATCTATATTTCTATCCTAATGACTTATCAAAGCCTTTACTTGTCAAAGTCAATAAACCGAACACCTGCTGTTTGCCTGTGTCATCAAATCTAAATATCTCAAAAACCATTTGAGATAACATAAGATATGTTGGCATTTTTTAATTCAGAAAGAGAAGCAGAATCGAAATATTTCATAATATACAGAATATTCTATTTAAAAGAGAAAGTATGTCGTATTTCTGAAATGCGATGCGTTATTGTTTTTTTGATTGAAAATTTAGACTCTATGGAAAAAGCTAGTTAAGAATGTCTTTACATCTATGTCATAACATGAAACACGACTGAGTTATTTCAAAAAAGAACATTTTCGCGTGATGACCCTGTACGTAATAAATTTGCTAAAGCATTTTTAAACGAATCTAATTATTCTTTTTAAATATAAGTCATTTATGTTTGATTAACTATGAGTTAGTTATCACTATCATTGGATAATGCTCACATATTAAGGTCAAATGTTTTGTAGACATAGAATAGAATATTCTATTTAAAAGAGAAAGTATGTCGTATTTCTGAAATGCGATGCGTTATTGTTTTTTTGATTGAAAATTTAGACTCTATGGAAAAAACTAGTTAAGAATGTCTTTACATCTATGTCATAACATGAAACACGACTGAGTTATTTCAAAAAAGAACATTTTCGCGTGATGACCCTGTACGTAATAAATTTGCTAAAGCATTTTTAAACGAATCTAATTATTCTTTTTAAATATAAGTCATTTATGTTTGATTAACTATGAGTTAGTTATCACTATCACTGGATAATGCTCACATATTAAGGTCAAATGTTTTGTAGACATCACTTGATGGCTTTTTCATGACAATTATTGTTATTCCATCGATACTAGGGAGATGACGGTAGATGCATTTCCTCAATACTGAGTAAATCACCAGGGTTGAGCTAATTAGATGAAGTTTTCTTTCTTATTCTTCTTTGTATTTCAGATGCATACCTATTCCTCTGACCATCTTATCTAAAAACATAATAAATATATTGTTTGTAGTTTATTTGTGGCGGATAGTTAATATTCATTGAACTTAATTCTGGGAATCACGCCAAATTCTAAAAAATAAATAGAAATAAGAAAATTGCCAAAATACGTCAAGATAAAAGTGTAGTATCAAAGGCAAACCTCAACATTTTGCCCCAGAAAACCACTGCATATAGTTCTAAATGAATATAAATACAATATTGTTATCTAAAATTCGTATCAGTGGTTTTCTAGTATTTTACACTAGAAAATATAACAAAATGTACATTATATAAATTATATAATATATAGATATATATATTTATTTGATATGTAAAAAACAATTATAAAACAATAACTTATCTTAACAGAACGTTTCGAACGAAAGTCTAGGTCCTTTATCAACTGTGATTACAACAAATGGACTTGTCAAAAAAGATCACTTTGACACCTGACACTGATTATTAATTAATGCATAGATCACTAGAAAAAGAATTCTAATTTATTTTGATATTTCCGTCACGTACTTGTTTTTGGAGAATCGGTAGCCAGACTTCGTCTAGCAACACTGAACTAGTAGAGACACAGTCGGTACTATTTAGTTGAATACAGGCACTCTCTTTAAGTTTTCGTTTATTACAATGTGTTTCCGTTTGAATTATTTTTGCCTGTGTCCAACTAAATCTGTGGCCATTACTCCAAGCATGTTGTGCTAGTGTAGATTTATCAACTTGGTAATTTTTAACGTTATTTTTGTGTTCAGATATTCTAACTTCTAATGGTCTAGACGTCTCACCTATATATAACTTTTCACACTCGCATGGAATGCTATAAAATACAATTTTTAGATTTTTGAACACTGTTAAAAGATTTGGTTTTTGTTAAGAATGATATGATGGTATTGCAAGTTTTAAAGGTGGTTCTTATATTGAACTTATTACCAAGTCGTCTAAGTCTATCAGAAAAACCAAAAATATATGGAATGGTCATTGTGGTTACCGGTTGTTCTCTCAAAATTCTCTGTTGTTGCTGATTTTGTCTATTCTTAATTTCAAGAAATGATTTCTCAACAAAATCCTGTGGATAATTATTTTCTTTTAAGACAGTTTTTATAAAAAGTTTTTCGTTATTAAAAATTTAATTTGTTGAAGAGATTATTTTAGCTCTTTCATACAAACATTTAATTACACCTTTTTTAACATTTATTTTCAGCTAGGAGATGAATTTTTTCAACAAGATTTTGGAATGGCAATGGGATCTCCTCTATCTCCCATCATGAGCAATATTTTTATGGAATATTTTGAAGATAATTATGTAAAAAAATTTATTAACAAACCAAAAATATGGTGGAGATATGTGGATGATATATTTTCAATATGGCCCCATGGCCAAGAGGAATTAAACGGTTTTCTAAATTTTATCAATAATAAAGAAACAACTATTAAATTCACCTTAGAGATTGAGAATGATAATAAATTGCCTTGTTTAGATGTATTAATTTAATAAGACAGATATTTTGGAAACTAATGTATATAGAAAAAAGACTCATACAAATAGATATTTGAATTTTAACTCCAACCACCACCTAAATGTTAAAAAAGGTGTAATTAAATGTTTGTATGAAAGAGCTAAAATAATCTCTTCAACAAATGAAATTTTTAATAACGAAAAACTTTTTATAAAAACTGTCTTAAAAGAAAATAATTATCCACAGGATTTTGTTGAGAAATCATTTCTTGAAATTGAGAATAGACAAAATCAGCAACAACAGAGAATTTTGAGAGAACAACCGGTAACCACAATGACCATTCCATATATTTTTGGTTTTTCTGATAGACTTAGACGACTTGGTAATAAGTTCAATATAAGAACCAACTTTAAAACTTGCAATACCATCAGATCATTCTTAACAAAAACCAAACCTTTTAACAGTGTTCAAAAATCTAAAAATTGTATTTATAGCATTCCATGCGAGTGTGAAAAGTTATATATAGGCGAGACGTCTAGACCATTAGAAGTTAGAATATCTGAACACAAAAATAACGTTAAAAATTACCAAGTTGATAAATCTACACTGGCACAACATGGCCACAGATTTAGTTGGACACAGGCAAAAATAATTCAAACGGAGACACATTGTAATAAACGAAAACTTAAAGAGAGTGCAAAAGAAGTACGTGACGGAAATATCAAAATAAATTAGAATTCTTTTTCTAGTGATCTATGCATTAATTAATAATCAGTGTCAGGTGTCCAAGTGATCTTTTTTGGCAAGTCCATTTTTTGTAATCACAGTTAAAAAAGGACCTAGACTTTGGTTCGAAACGTTCTGTTAAGATAAGTTATTGTTTATAATTGTTTTTTACATATCATATAAATATATATACCTATATATTATATAATTTATATAATATACATTTTGTTATATTTTCTAGTGTAAAATACTAGAAAACCACTGATACGAATTTTAGATAACAATATTGTATTTATATTCATTTAGAATTATATACAGTGGTTTTCTGGGGCAAACTGTTGAGGTTTGCCTTTGATACTACACTTTTATCTTGACATATTTTGACAATTTTCTTATTTCTATTTATGTTTTAGAATTTGGCGTTATTTCCAGAATTAAGTTCAATGAATAATAAATATAATGAAGCATTCTTAACATTTTATAAATATAGTGCTCGATATAGTGTTAATATTGATGTAAATGGTTGTTCAATCATAAAGTATGCTGGTGTGCGTGGGTTTATATCATTCGATTCACGGAGAAATTATGTAAGGGACAGAATTAATTAATTTGTCGATGGAAGTTTATTTTTAATATTATTTCTACTTTCCAAATCGTGCCGCGTTCTCTGGATCTTCTATATTATGCTTTGTTAATCCATCCCATAGATGACGTAAAGCTACGAAAGACTTCTTATTTACAAAGAAAATTAAAGAGATTATTTAGGTACCTACTAAAAGAATTTTATTTTCATATCGTTCAATGGTAACTTCCCATGCTGTGATGTAATTTGCCGCAGAAATTTCCATTGAATGAATGATATTGACAGCACCAACCTTGAATGAAATTTTTGAACTTCCAATAATTCACTGTTTTCGTGAACTAAGACTTAAGGGTATCCTTAACATATAAACTTTGACTGTAACAGTCATCGAACTTTGACAAATTGTTTGTTCCAATTTAATAGTATTCTATCGTGTGGTAAGTTGTTTAATAATCACACAGATTTACTGTTTATGTCTACGTGCGTTTCATTATCATTAATCAGACGTTTAGCTAAAGAGCCTTATTGGAAAAAGAAAATAATTTTCTTTCGTTGTTAGGTATGAACTTCAAATTCGTCCACATCTAACGCTTCTATTGCAGTCTGAATCGGACAGTAAGAGATCATTTCCAACTTGATTCTAATTTATTTGGCCGAGGCTCTAACAGAATGAAGTCAGAGCTGGGCAGTAAATATTTACATTTTTAAAAAGTGTTATATTTCCTTTAATACCCGTGCGTTTGGCAATAAGTTCCCTGAGCATTCCATCATCTGTTGTTGTATCAATACGACGACTGATGCAGAACTGAACTATACTGGAAAATTAAAATATTACCCTTTCTATGTATATTTATCTTCAGGATGTATGTTCGAAATTTGATTTTATTGTGGAGAATGAAGGTTTCTGTTCAGCTACAATCTTATAGAAGCTATATAATATTAGTTTTCTACAATATTGAGCTATTTGATCTATTGCAAATGTAGGGTAATATGCTCCTGTTAATCCACAAGTTAATAATTGAGAGTTAGAGATCAGGGTCATATTACACTATCTGCGTAATTAAGATGTGACAGAACTAATGAGTCATATAACAGTATAAGATTTATTTCTTACTCAAATATATAAAAATCAGAATGGCAAAAATTTAAATGAAAATGTGGATGTTATTTCCGGACAAACCGAGGGTGAAATATGTACCCGAATGTAATAGATTTTTATGACTAAAATGATAAACTACATCAATTCGAGCGCACAAACTAACGTTTCTCTCTAAATGTAACCCAAAACTTATTTATCTTGTTACCGTCCACAATTGGAACCAACTGATATAGACTAGAAAACTTTAAACTACAACATTTAGAAATTTAGAAAGTTCAGTAATTTTTTATTATAATACAGAGTATTCTATTTTGCCTGGATAAAAATCAATATTCTGAGTGTAAATAGAACACCTACTATACTATTTGAATGGAGAATATCAAGAACTGTCAACAACGGGCCATAACATGTACTTTTGAGTAGTTCAAAGAGTTGTTTGAAAGTTTGTTGAAATTACATAACGCATATTAGGTAACCATGTCCTTGAAAATAAAACATGTTCAAAATTTCTTGGTTTGAATATCGATTGCAAGTTAAAGTTCAAAGAACATGTGATTAGCTTAAGTAACAAACTATCATCTGGAAGCTATGCAATTAGGATTATATCCAATGAATTAGGCTACGCAGCTGCAAGGACTGCATATTTCTCATTAATAGAGTCACATTTAAGATATGGTATTTCTTTCTGGGGAGTATGTAGTGCATATCTAATGCGAATAATATTTGTAATTCAAAAGCGTGCTGTTAGATACCTATGTAAAGCCAAAATTCGCGATTCATGTAAACCTCTATTTCTGGCTCATGGTATCCTCACTGTGATATCCATTTATATTATGGAATCAGTATGTCTGATTCATAAACATAAAAGTAATGTCAATATTGTTTCTTCTCATTATCTAACTCGTCAGGTTAACAATATTGCTCTACCTATTCCAAGATCCACTCTAGTCAAAGACTCTATTATTTACAATGGGTATAAGATATATAATCATTTACCCAAAAATATTAAGGAGATTAATTCAGTCAACGAATTCAGAAGAGTTGTTAAATCCTTACTAATTACGAAACCCTATTACAATTTACAAGAATATTTTGACGATGCGCTTTAATGTAATATAATTGTTTTTTTTACTCTTTAATTATCTGTTGTGACTATATATTGTACCTATATGTTAATTTTACACCCTGTTTTATGTATGTATACGTGTGTATATGATGTGTAATATGTGTATATGTATTTATATTTATACTTGTTTATACTTATTTCTTGGCTTTTTTTACTTTGTCAATGATAACTTGTTGTCTCGACAATAAAGTATATTATTATTATTATTATTATTATTATTATTATTATTATTATTATTTTTTATTTTTTCGGTTTCCCGAACGAAGTGCTGGACAGTCTCTCCGTGGCCTCCGACACCACACAGAGAGAGCGCCAGCGAATAATCTACAGCAACTCCCCACATCCCGCAGGGTTAGTCACTGTAGATTCCAGACTCGTGTGCCCTAAGTAGACGAAGGGATCCCAGGATGACCGCTTTCTGCATTTGACCAGCCAACCATTCTGCCGATGTTTGGCAGGCAGGCATGGTCTTCAATGCGGAGAGCAGCGTGGGCTTCATACCTCCGAGTACACCGATTATCAGGACGACCATCTTGACAGAGTAGCCTGGGTATAGCACTTGGAGCTCGTACCGGAGATCTCTGTATTTAGTCCGTTTCTCCTCCTCCTTCAAGGCGATGTTTGTCTCAGCAGGTGCTGAGAACTCGATGACATACATCACCTTGGTCTGATGGTCGAGGAGGACTATGTCAGGCTTATTGGCTTGAATTCGCCTGACGGTCGGGAACGAGTAGTTCCAGTAAATCCGGCATTTCTCGTTCTCGACAACGGACTCGATATCTCCGGGGATATAAGGCAGCACTGGTGTTTGGTCTATCTTGTACGAGTGCCGAAGATGGTAGTATAGCACTCGTAAAGCCGCGTTATGTCGTTGGATGTAGACCGAAGTCGCATAAATCGGACATGCAGATAATAGATGCATGAGCGACTCCGGCGCCTGACGGCAGGTCCTGCAGTTGATATCAGGAACCACTACACCCATCACGCGACTCCGATAGACCAATGTGTTTATAACACCATCTTGGCAGGCCATTATGAATCCCTCGGTCTCCGACTTCAGCCCCGCTGACCTTAAGAATGCGAAGGTCAGCTCTGTCGATAAACCCAGTGCTTCTATGTTGTTATAGAAAACACCGTGCAAGGGTTTATCGACGTGCTGCCTGAACAGATTCCTCTGTTCGGCAGCTTTAATTTGGGCTATCAGACGATTCGGCGGAAGCTCAGTAACTGATTCTGCATCAGTACCTCGCCTGCCTCCTCGCCTGTAGTCGAACACGAGACCGAGTTCATCTGCGGCCCTCTGTGCTGCCTTAAACATTAAAGCGCCAACTCCCACGGTTTCATGATCTCTCACTAACCGTAGGAGCGGATCCGAGCTCCTTAGAATGTTACATGCCATACCCAGTGCTACTCTGCCATGCATACACTCCAGACTCAAGAGTCCTCGGCCCCCCCGTTGATGTGGGAGGTACACACGAGGAACGGACGACCTAGGATGAATACTCCTATGAATATTCATCATCTTGCGGGTATCCCTGTCCAATTGGCGCAGCTCATCTACTCGCCATTTAACTACTCCGAAGGAGTAGAGCAGAATCGGAACGGCAAGCATATTAGTGGCAGACACCTTGTTCTTCCCCGACAGTTCTGATGACCAGATCTTTCGGAGTCGGTGTCTGTACTTGCCACGGAGAGAATCCTTTATTTGGTTCACATCCTGGATGTGGCGTTGTTCCACACCCAGGTATGTGTAGGTCTCTCCGGCATCCAAATGTCGTAGGATGCTTCCGTCTGCGAGCTGCGCATCTTCGTGGAATTCCCCGCATCGTCCTCTCTTGAGGTGGACGACTGCGCATTTGTCCAACCCAAACTCCATTCCAATTGCCCGCGTGTATTCCTCGACCACCCTGAGAGCATTTTGAAGTTCTCGCTCTCCGGAGGTATAGAGTTTAAGGTCATCCATATAAAATAGATGGGTGACCTTATGCCTCCGGTTGCTGGGTGGCCCACACTGATACCCGCGGGTTTGGCGGAGTCCAACAGATAGCGGCAGCAGTGAGATGCAGAAGAGGAGCGGACTCAAAGAGTCACCCTGAAACACTCCTCTCTTAAATGTCACCAACTCTGTCGAAACTCGCTCGGCACCGGATGTTATGGTGAAGCGAGTTCTCCAAAGCGGCAACAGTTGTTCGATGCATCTCACTAGTGGTGCTGGTACCGCAAGACATCCGAGCAAGCTATTATTATTATTATTATTATTATTATTATTATTATTATTATTATTATTATTATTATTATTATTATTCACTTTTACTTTTTCTGTATTTATTAAAGTTAGAAATTTTTTATGAAATCCACTTATCTATCTAAATCTGAGGAAAGTTATTTTGAAACTTACGTTAGGTGCTTTCTATACAAAACGAACAATTTTTAGAAATGAAGAATTGGATTATACACATTTATTACGACAAATGCGCAGTATCTTTGTTATAAAACAAACGCTTCCAACTGATAAGATTGGTTTTACAAAAGATTCCAACAAAAGAAAAATATTAGCTAGCTTGGGCAAATTAGCATTTGAAGGGAAACAAATGACCGTATAAAATGAGCGTATTTAAACAAAATAAAAAAGTATAAATATATTATCAGTACATTTTAAAACTTCTTGCACATGATTAATAGATATTTGTTAAATTTAACACAAATAATTAAATTAAATGTAATAAGAATATTTATGTACTTTTTATTTATTTATTTTTATAAAAACATTTATGATGTTGCAAAATATTGCTTAATACAATTAAATTTATAAGACAATTTACAGAATTAGTATAATATGTCGGTATCTTAAATTTGACCATCCTCACGCAGGAGATAAAACAGAGAATAGAGAATAATGGACGCATTGCGTCTACTAAAATAATCAAGTTTGTGTAAATAAAGATCCATTTTAGTAATTGTCTGCAGGAGACAAGACATTTTCGCTAATAACGCTCATTTATATGACTCTATTGTCTGGGTGAATATTTATTGATACAATTTATTTTGAATATGTCAACAAAACAACACATTGTAATTGAACAACCTTCTCCGTATTTACATTAATTTAATAATTCGCCTTTGGGACAATACTGTTAAAATAATTGTTGTCATGAAAATATTTTGATATTTTTATATAAGGGGGCTCGAGCCCTTAAAAGGAGAGCCTGTGATGCTGTTGTTTTGTGAATATTTTGGAAACTTTTAATTTCAAATTTTTTTTACCTGTCTAATAATAGTCTAATTACCTGTCAATAATAGTCTACTATGTAAAAATGTAAAAAAAGTATGAATTTCAAAAAACCAACTAATGGCGTGGAACAGAATTATCAAATCAATTTAACTCGAAAACCATGCATTCTATCGAAGATAGACAATAGTTCACTTCTCACGTAGAAAACTTCAAATTTTCATTTTCTGTTATTAAATTGTGAAAAATTCCACAGACAAAAAAGTTGGGGCTGTAAACACCCCTAGCCCTTTCCGATTACTACGTCCCTGAATAAAATATTAGAATCATTATTGCATTTTTGAATCGGGAACACAAAAATTAGCAAACGAAGAAAATTTCATTGCTTTCTCACAAAAAGTTTCCAATATATTTACAAAATATCAGCATCAGAGGCTCTTCTTTAAAAGGCTCTAGCACCCTTAGGAGCCATCTCTGGACCCCCATGTTTATATGAACTTTTTTCTTACCATTTTTGGACGTAGAAACTAATGGCAAAAATCTTTCTAGTTAATTTCGGAACAACCTGCATACAGTGTGTTCCAGGAGGAAAGGGAACTATTTTAAGGACGTATTCAAGAGGTCAAAATAAGAAAAAAGTTTCTATAAATAAGTCTCTGAAAATGCTTCGTTTTCGAGATACAGGGTGTCAAAAAAATAATCAAAAACTAGATTAGATATTAGATAACGATGAAATTTTAACATAAATGTAAATAATTGAATAATTATCCTGTAGATAAAAGAAACACCGACAATTTAAAAATCAATTATTTTACTAACGGTTTGAAATCGGAAACAAATATCAGTGACACAGAAAAACAGCTGTATCAGGTGCAAGTCTCGATTCTACCACACCCCGCACAGGTCAGTTTGACATGATGTAATCAAACCGAAACTACCGCGACTGCAGGTTGCAGCAGGTGCATATGTGTTTTTGCAAATTCGTGCGAGATGACAGCACTTTTAAGGCATAGATATGCACTTTTTATTTTTCGAATAAATTAATTTACAGCTCATACCAAGTGTCGGGGAAAATGAATTTAAAAGTTACTAGCAATGAATAATGTCGGAAAGTTAGTAAATTTGGCCAGAAAAAATATAAAATGCGTGCAAAAAAAATGTTTTTTTTTTAAGAAAAAAATAACTTTCCGACATTTTATACATATTATAGATTAATCTGATAAAAATTGCATTCAAATCGGATAAGTTTTAAACGAGATATTCGAAAACTACGATTTAATTTAATTATTATTACTCTAATGAATGATTCTTAATTATTACTCTATGAAATTCGATATAGAAAAGTACAACATAATATTTATTAAACAAATAAGAAATAAACAAAATAATGCATTAGTTACAAAAGATTTTTGTTGTTTTTTATTTTCATAGTCTGCTTTGTGAATTATTATTTTTTTCGTAGCATTTCGATAAAACGCAGTATTCACTTTAAAAGCTTATATAAAAGCATCACTACTCACTTTAAAAGCTTAGAAAACCACCAGTTCTGTATAATTTCCATGACAAATATGAAATATTAGGAAAGAGGAGACAATTGGCCTTCTAACTGTGAAAAAATTTGCAAGGTGTTCCATTGGAAATAACAAAGTTCCTCTTAAACGGAATTGAGCAAAAAAGACGGATACTCAGGAAAAAACTCGAATCAAAATTAATAGAAAACCGCATTTCATTATCTCAACTAGTTCAAAAGTTATACAGGTTTAAAAAGGGTCAAAATATAATGGGGCACCCAGTATAATACTGTTTGCGAATAGGTAATTTTTATCATTATAGCCAAAGAACTCATATTTTGGAGTAATAATTATAAACGTCTTTATGATGCAAACCTTTTACTATGGTAAGTTATAACTGGAATCATAAAATACCCTAAACGAAAAATAAAATTTGGATATAAAAAAATTATATCTTAGCAGTAAGTTAGCTGAGTGTTACTGGTTCAATATACGTTTTAAGGCGCTCTTAAAATGTTTATGATATAACAATTTCTCTTTAAGGCCAATCATAACTTTACGATCTAGTAATAATTTTGTATCCATTTTATATGCCGGGCATGTTGTTTTTAATAATGTGGAGATGCTCTCCTGTGATACAAACTTTTTAGAAATTGTAAATAGTTCAATGTTGTGAGTACTGTTATGGAACTTGTCACACAAGGCTTTGAAGTTTTGAAATATATGAAATGCAGTTAGGACCAAAAAACGGCAAGCATAAAAATAATCTTCCTATATTAAATGTTACATTTAGAAAAGTATACAGGAAGTTATGATATAGAAAATCAAACTAAACATATCAATCATATATTTAATAATAATAAAACAATTACTTAGATAAGAAGAAGTAGATTACCTATCTCATAAGTTATCCTATAAATCATGGCATTCAATGATATCATTCAAAACAAAATAAACTACATAATTATTAGGAAGATTAAATGTGTTCAATGTCAAATTGAAAAGTAAAAAATGTGTTCAAAAATTTGGAAAACTCAATTATTTAATTTTTTTATACAGTGTGACACACTTAAGATGAAGACAACCTTGTATTTAATTTATTTTTAGAAGTAGAGATTTGAATTTCGGTACAGAAGTAGAACTTCAGGAGCTGCATTTCTTACATTACTCAACTCAAATGTCAGGTGTAACCCCAGCCTAGTGCTACCTCGTGAATAGGACACATTCTCATTATTTTGCGTCGCGTTGGAGATATCGAAAAAAGTTACTAAAAAAAGTTGTTCAGAATCTTATTTTAACCGTAGCTACCGAGTTTCGAGACAAAATTCGGATTTTGAAATCGTTGGAAATTTTCAAAAAAGGTCGAAATTTTTGTCAGTTTTCACTAGTAAGCCATGATTTTATTTTTATTTCATGATTTTATTTTTAATTTTAACAATTTTAATTGTTTCCATGGCTTACTAGTGAAAACTGACAAAAATCTCGACCGTTTGTGAAAATTTCAAACGATTTCAAAATTCGAATTTTGTCTCGAAACTCGGTAGCTACGGTTAAAATAAGATTCTGAACAACTTTATTTAGTAACTTTTTTCGATATCTCCAACGCGACGCAAAATAATGAGAATGTGTCCTATTTACGAGGTCGCAGTAGGCTGGGGTTACACCTGACATTTGAGTTGAGTAATGTAAGAAATGCAGCTCCTGAAGTTCTACTTCTGTACCGAAATTCAAATCTCTACTTCTAAAAATAAATTAAATACAAGGTTGTCTTCATCTTAAGTGTGTCACACTGTATATTGGATACACAAAAATAATTAGGAACATTGATCTCAGTAAGATAATGTTTGTTATACAGGGTGTATCAGTTAAGTCCCCGAGCCATTATCTCGAAAAATAATAATGATATTTTGTTTCTGTAAATGGAGGCTTTAAAAAACTGTAGTTAGAATTTTTCCTCTACGGTTCACAGAGATGACGCTGCGATGCAAAATTATTTTTCGATGGCTGGAACCTTGAAACATGATTCATGTGATTAAGGGATAATTTATGAATAATTTTGACGGTATAGAAAATTTCGAAAAAACCAGCCCTTGTGGAGTTATTGAATTTTTTTTAGATAAGATAATAAAGGAAATCTAATTTTATGAATTAAACTTTTAAGATATTACTTGGCCTTGAAATTAAATTTTAATTTTGACAGTTATTTAACAAAAGCTTGTAGTGCATTTCAATCAAGTACTAGTACCTCATCAGATGTTAATTTTTGTTTAATATAATTAAAAACCTTGTTACACTCCTCTGACCAAACCCACTTTTCGGATTTCCGTAATAATTTATTCAAAGGGTGCAATGTGGTTGATAAATTTCTAAAAAATTTGCCATAATAATTTACTAACCCCAAAAATGATTTTAATTGGGAAATATTTTCAGGAACTGGGGCCTGTTGTATTGCTAAAATTGTATCCTCACTGGGATGCAACCCTTCTTTATCAATTATATAACCTAAACATTTTACTGAATTTTGAAAAAATTAACATTTTTCTAAAGAAATTTTAAATCCCGAATTTTGTAATATTTGTAAAACATTTTCAAGATTTTTTAAATGATCATTTCTAGTATTACCTGTTATTAAAATGTCATCTAAAAAACAAATAACTCCTTCAAAACTTTGCAATAACGAATCTATTGGTTTTTGAAAAATTGCAGGTCCTGAGGTTACTCCAAAAGGTAAACGGTGATAAGAAAACACACTCTTATGAGTTGAAATAGTGACATATTTTTTAGAAGTTTCATCTAGTAAAATTTGTTGATAAGCATTTGTTAAATCTAATTTAGTAAATTCAATACCTCCACTCAACTTTGCAAATAACTCCTCCGCACGAGGTAAAGGGTAGGTACTGATTTATCTCCAAATAGGGGTTTATTGTAACCTTGAAATCGCCACAGAATCGTATAGTACCAATTTGTTTTATGACAGGTACCACCGGTGTTGCCCATTCTGAATATTCCACTGGTGAAATTACTTCCAACTCCAACAATCGATTTAGTTCGTCTTCTACCTTCTTTTTTAATGCATACGGAATCGGCCTTGCTCTGAAAAATTTTGGTGCTATAGTATCATCTTTTAATATAATCTTAGCTACCCCCTTATTAAAAGTTCCTAATCCAGGTTCAAATAATGGTTTATATCTTTCTGTGATAAAATTAGTTTCAGTATTACTATTAAAAAAATTAATCTCAGATAATCCCAGTTTATATAAATTTAAAAAATCCCTTCCAAGTATTGGAGGTCCACCATTTTTTATTACAAAAATGTCTAAATTTTTTATAACATTGTTAAAAGTAATAGGTAAATTTAAATTACCTATTGGTTTAATTTTTTTGCCCTGTATAAACATATAACTCCTTGTTAGTACTGTCTAAAGAAAATTTTGCAAAATTATTTTTATAGAAAATTTCAGATATACAGGTGACACTTGCTCCAGTATCCACTTGAAACTTATACGAAATTTTTTCTATTAAAATCTCAACAACAAAAGGTTTATTATCAAAATTTGAGTCAGTTGAATTTGCAACCATAAACAAACTACTTTCATCCATGGAATTATGAAAGTTTTTTCCTTGATATTTATTTTTAAATCCTTTATTTGGATTATTTTGAAATTTATTAAATTTTTGAGGACATACCGGAGCAAGATGACCTTTAATATGGCAGAAACATTCTCGATACTGACATTTTGCAGAGGCGTGGTTCCTTCTTCCGCAAACGTCGCATGAAATCTGCACCTCCCGATGTGACGTACTTCCCCTGGGATATGACGTAGTCCCTCTAGGATGTGACGTAGATCCTTTTGACTTCTTCCATCCTGAACTGCGCACATGATGAAGTTGCTCCTCCTTTATGGAAACACGTGGAACATCGGCATTTTTAATGGCGACTTCTTTATTGGCAGCTACTCGAATGGCCTCGTCAAATTGAACGTTGGATTTTTCTTCGAATAGCCTGTCCTTTACTGATCCCTTGTCCATACCATAGATAAACTTGTTGCAGAGAAAATTTGGAAATTCAACTCCGAACTCACAATTTACAGCTAAGCTTCGCACTCGCGCTGTCCAATCCTTGACTGTTTTTCCTGATAAATTTTTTGCATCATGAAAATTTGCTCTTTCTACATGCACTGATGTTGAAGCCCCAAAATGTTTGTTAAAAATATCCACCAACTGATCAAAGTTTTTCTGTTCGGGTTTTTCAGGCACACACAAGTTATATATTAATCTGTAGGCATCTTCCTTCAACAGGTTTAAAAAAATAGAACGTTTTTTATCTTGAGTTTCAATCTCGTTAGCTTCAAAATAGTTCTTTAAACGTGGTAAAAATATTGTCCAATCACTATAATTTGCATCAAATTCTCTTAAATGTCCAATTAAACTTGAAATTTCAGGTGTCGGCGGCGGCATCGTGCACGTGGTATCGGTTTTAATTTCACTAACTCACTTTTCTATACAGGTAGGTATTTTGCAAAAGGATTTCCAATATCCTCGTCGCCACTGTTACGTATGTCACTATACGCAATAATAATAATTTAGTATTTTATAGATAATTTGTAATAAATAAAATGCACATCTAATTTGAGACGTCTTTACTTGGCTGGTTCACAGTACAATGCTACATACATACGCGCTTCGCTAATGGTATAAAAACCGAGATAAAACTTATATACAAAAAATAAATATAAAGAGGTTTCTTAATTAAAATATATATCTGACTAAAATAATATATTTATTTAGACATCTCTATCTAACACAATAAAACGACAAAATTCTAAAATAAAATAGAAGAATACTTATTACTATCTATTAAAATCTGACAGCCCTTCCTCACTCTAATTTGTCGCCGATTTTTCACATATTCTGCGGCGCTAAAGGCTTTTTTTTTAACACGTTTGGCCGCGCAGCTCCGTGCTTGATGGACGTTTTCGTGTCGGGACCATCGAATCGCGGACTTTCGTGGCGATCCGCGAAGTATTTTAAAAGTTATTAACGTTTCGATAACACCGTGTCGAAGAGGTTTGTAAAATTTGAGAAATTAGAAAGAGATACGACACGCGAGAAATTTGAAAAAAAATGGCCGACGTTTTCTGAACGATAGACGTCAAAATAGCGCTTTTTCGTTCGCTCCTACTGAGTCTAAAACCGGCGGGGGGCCGCGCGATTTGCGATGTAGTTTTAAGTTGCATCCTCTAACTCGGTTTTCGCGCAAGAACGGCGGTCCGGCGGCGATCTTTCGTTTGGAAATAACGTTTGAAGTGTTCGCGTTTCCGCAATTTTTTCGAATTTCCAAAACATGTCCCCCTTCCGAGCTTATTAACTCGCGACTCCTTTGAGACGGACCGGCGGCGTATTTTTTTTTGAAAACTAGATAAAATTTAGAAAATCGCTGTCGAAAATCGTTTTTCTCGATTTTGCCTCCCAAGAAAGTTATGATTTTTTGAAAAGCGGCGATTTTGTCGGATTTCGACGATTCTTCCGACACCTACCCATTAGAAACGCGTCACAGCCTTTCCCTTTGGATATAGAAGATCGCGACATGCACGACGGCCAAGAAGAAGGACAAATGAACAACTCCTTTTTTTATTTTTCGTCCATCTGAGATATTACCCGAGATACGAATATTTAAAAAAGGTCGATTTTGCAGAAAAACGCTACTTTTCCCCAGGCTCTAACTTCTTTAACCGGAGGATTCTTTCGCCCGGACTTTCGGGGAAGCTAGATCCATCCTACCTCTTGGGTCCCTGAAAATTTCATTCCTTAATCTCCACCGGCGTCCAAGCGGTGAATATTTTAAATTACCAAGACACGCCGAAAATTCGTCGGTGACGTCATCAAACATGTGGACACCCTTATTAAATACCCATGCCGAGCGTCGCATACATTTTTTGTATTCTGCCCTCATTAGCAAGAGTGGTGCATCTAATTAGTAGTATTGAGTATTGAGAAAACAGCGATTCACTTTATAGTATTTGATGCTTATGATACGTATTGGAAATTAACCATTTGGGTTTACACAAAATGCTTTTGGTTAACAATAATGAAATCACAAGAATATTTTTAACAAAAATCTAATGCAAACAAAAATACAAGAAAAGAAAACAGGTACATGCTGCACTTTTACTATGAAACAGGAGCAATGTTTGTTGGTATAATACAAATGCAAACTGCGGCATCTGCAAAAGATAAAAACAACTTTAAACCGGATACAACTAAATAACACGAATTGTTTAACGAAACGGCGAAGGCAATTAAAATTACTATCTATTAAAATCTGACAGCCCTTCCTCACTCTAATTTGTCGCCGATTTTTCACATATTCTGCGGCGCTAAAGGCTTTTTTTTTAACACGTTTGGCCGCGCAGCTCCGTGCTTGATGGACGTTTTCGTGTCGGGACCATCGAATCGCGGACTTTCGTGGCGATCCGCGAAGTATTTTAAAAGTTATTAACGTTTCGATAACACCGTGTCGAAGAGGTTTGTAAAATTTGAGAAATTAGAAAGAGATACGACACGCGAGAAATTTGAAAAAAAATGGCCGACGTTTTCTGAACGATAGACGTCAAAATAGCGCTTTTTCGTTCGCTCCTACTGAGTCTAAAACCGGCGGGGGGCCGCGCGATTTGCGATGTAGTTTTAAGTTGCATCCTCTAACTCGGTTTTCGCGCAAGAACGGCGGTCCGGCGGCGATCTTTCGTTTGGAAATAACGTTTGAAGTGTTCGCGTTTCCGCAATTTTTTCGAATTTCCAAAACATGTCCCCCTTCCGAGCTTATTAACTCGCGACTCCTTTGAGACGGACCGGCGGCGTATTTTTTTTTGAAAACTAGATAAAATTTAGAAAATCGCTGTCGAAAATCGTTTTTCTCGATTTTGCCTCCCAAGAAAGTTATGATTTTTTGAAAAGCGGCGATTTTGTCGGATTTCGACGATTCTTCCGACACCTACCCATTAGAAACGCGTCACAGCCTTTCCCTTTGGATATAGAAGATCGCGACATGCACGACGGCCAAGAAGAAGGACAAATGAACAACTCCTTTTTTTATTTTTCGTCCATCTGAGATATTACCCGAGATACGAATATTTAAAAAAGGTCGATTTTGCAGAAAAACGCTACTTTTCCCCAGGCTCTAACTTCTTTAACCGGAGGATTCTTTCGCCCGGACTTTCGGGGAAGCTAGATCCATCCTACCTCTTGGGTCCCTGAAAATTTCATTCCTTAATCTCCACCGGCGTCCAAGCGGTGAATATTTTAAATTACCAAGACACGCCGAAAATTCGTCGGTGACGTCATCAAACATGTGGACACCCTTATTAAATACCCATGCCGAGCGTCGCATACATTTTTTGTATTCTGCCCTCATTAGCAAGAGTGGTGCATCTAATTAGTAGTATTGAGTATTGAGAAAACAGCGATTCACTTTATAGTATTTGATGCTTATGATACGTATTGGAAATTAACCATTTGGGTTTACACAAAATGCTTTTGGTTAACAATAATGAAATCACAAGAATATTTTTAACAAAAATCTAATGCAAACAAAAATACAAGAAAAGAAAACAGGTACATGCTGCACTTTTACTATGAAACAGGAGCAATGTTTGTTGGTATAATACAAATGCAAACTGCGGCATCTGCAAAAGATAAAAACAACTTTAAACCGGATACAACTAAATAACACGAATTGTTTAACGAAACGGCGAAGGCAATTAAAATTACTATCTATTAAAATCTGACAGCCCTTCCTCACTCTAATTTGTCGCCGATTTTTCACATATTCTGCGGCGCTAAAGGCTTTTTTTTTAACACGTTTGGCCGCGCAGCTCCGTGCTTGATGGACGTTTTCGTGTCGGGACCATCGAATCGCGGACTTTCGTGGCGATCCGCGAAGTATTTTAAAAGTTATTAACGTTTCGATAACACCGTGTCGAAGAGGTTTGTAAAATTTGAGAAATTAGAAAGAGATACGACACGCGAGAAATTTGAAAAAAAATGGCCGACGTTTTCTGAACGATAGACGTCAAAATAGCGCTTTTTCGTTCGCTCCTACTGAGTCTAAAACCGGCGGGGGGCCGCGCGATTTGCGATGTAGTTTTAAGTTGCATCCTCTAACTCGGTTTTCGCGCAAGAACGGCGGTCCGGCGGCGATCTTTCGTTTGGAAATAACGTTTGAAGTGTTCGCGTTTCCGCAATTTTTTCGAATTTCCAAAACATGTCCCCCTTCCGAGCTTATTAACTCGCGACTCCTTTGAGACGGACCGGCGGCGTATTTTTTTTTGAAAACTAGATAAAATTTAGAAAATCGCTGTCGAAAATCGTTTTTCTCGATTTTGCCTCCCAAGAAAGTTATGATTTTTTGAAAAGCGGCGATTTTGTCGGATTTCGACGATTCTTCCGACACCTACCCATTAGAAACGCGTCACAGCCTTTCCCTTTGGATATAGAAGATCGCGACATGCACGACGGCCAAGAAGAAGGACAAATGAACAACTCCTTTTTTTATTTTTCGTCCATCTGAGATATTACCCGAGATACGAATATTTAAAAAAGGTCGATTTTGCAGAAAAACGCTACTTTTCCCCAGGCTCTAACTTCTTTAACCGGAGGATTCTTTCGCCCGGACTTTCGGGGAAGCTAGATCCATCCTACCTCTTGGGTCCCTGAAAATTTCATTCCTTAATCTCCACCGGCGTCCAAGCGGTGAATATTTTAAATTACCAAGACACGCCGAAAATTCGTCGGTGACGTCATCAAACATGTGGACACCCTTATTAAATACCCATGCCGAGCGTCGCATACATTTTTTGTATTCTGCCCTCATTAGCAAGAGTGGTGCATCTAATTAGTAGTATTGAGTATTGAGAAAACAGCGATTCACTTTATAGTATTTGATGCTTATGATACGTATTGGAAATTAACCATTTGGGTTTACACAAAATGCTTTTGGTTAACAATAATGAAATCACAAGAATATTTTTAACAAAAATCTAATGCAAACAAAAATACAAGAAAAGAAAACAGGTACATGCTGCACTTTTACTATGAAACAGGAGCAATGTTTGTTGGTATAATACAAATGCAAACTGCGGCATCTGCAAAAGATAAAAACAACTTTAAACCGGATACAACTAAATAACACGAATTGTTTAACGAAACGGCGAAGGCAATTAAAATACGAGAGACCCCTTTTCCCTGAACCTTATTTCCTTTCATGTAACAATTCTGTCGGACTGTACGCATGTTTCCCGAAATCTTTAAACTGGATCCAACTAAATAACCCGAATCATCGCTTAACTTAACAGACACGCCAGTGAAAATACACGAAACGTCTCTTTTTTCATGACCTTATCACTTTTCAAGTGGCATCTCTGTTGGACCCTTCATCTTCCCGAAACTCCTCCACCGAATCCAACTAAATTACCCGAATCCCTTAACTAATCGATGACTCCTACGAAAATACGCGAAACGCCTCTTTCCCGATGCCCTTCCCACTTTTCAAGTAGCATCTGTGTTGAACTCCACACCTTTCCCGAGACTCTTAGACCGGATCCAACTAATTTACCCAAATCACTTAACTAATCGAAGACGCCTACGAAAATACACGAAACGCCTCTTTCTTGATGATCTTCCCACTTTTCAAGTAGCATCTCTGTCGGACTCTACATCTTTCCCGAGATTCTTCCTCCGAATCCAACTAAATTGCCCGAATCCCTTAACTAATCGAATATGCCTATGAAAATACGCGAAACGCCTTATTTCTCATTACCTTATCAAGTGGCTTCTCTATAGACCCCTACTTCTTTCCCGATAAAATTAGACCGGATCCAACTAATTTACACAAATCACTTAACTAATCGAAAACGCCTACAAAAATACATAAAACGCCTCATTTCTGATAATCTCACTTTTCAGGTAGCATCTCTGTCGGGCTCTACATCTTTCCCGAGACTTCCACCGAATCCAACTAAATTACCCGAATGTCTTAACTAATCGAAGACTAATACGAAAATACACGAAACGCCTCTTTCCTGATGACCTTCCCACTATTCAAGTAGCATCTCTGTTGAACTCTACATCTTTCCCCAGACTCTTCCACCGAATTCAACTAAATTACCCTAATCCCTTAACCAATCGAAGACTAATACGAAAATACGCGAAATACCTCATTTCTCATTACCTTCCCATTTTTGAAGTAACATCTCTATCATACTCTACATCTTTCCCGAGACTCTTCCACCGAACCCAACTAAATTGCCCGAATCCCATAACTAATCGAAGATTCCTACGAAAATACGCGAAACGCCTCATTTCCGATGATCCTTTCACTTTTTAGGTAGCATCTCTGTCGGACTCTACATGTTTCCCGAGACTCTTCTACCGAATCCAACTAAATTACCCGAATCCCTTAACTAATCCAAGATGCCTATGAAAATACACGAAACGTCTCTTTTTTCATGACCTTATCACTTTTCAAGTGGCATCTCTGTTGGACCCTACATCTTTCCCGAAACACTTCCACCGAATCCAACTAAATTACCCGCATCCCTTAACTAATCGATGACTCCTACGAAAATACGCGAAACGCCTCTTTCCTAATGCCCTTCCCACTTTTCAAGTAGCATCTCTGTAAGACTCTACTTCTTTCCCGAGACTCTTAGACTGAATCCTACTAATTTATCCGAATCACTTAACTAATCGAAGACGCCTACGAAAATACGCAAAACGCCTCTTTCCCGATGCCCTTCCCACTTTTCAAATAGCATCTCTGTTGAACTCCTCCTCTTTCCCGAGACTCTTAGACCGGATCCAACTAATTTACACAAATCACTTAACTAATCGAAGACGCCTACGAGAATACACGAAACGCCTCTTTCTTGATGATCTTCCCACTTTTCAAGTAGCATCTCTGTCGGACTCTACATCTTTCCCGAGATTCTTCGACCGAATCCCACTAAATTACCCTAATCCCTTAACTAATCGAATATGCCTACGAAAATACGCGAAACGCCTCATTTCTCATTACCTTATCACTTTTCAAGTGGCTTCTCTATAGACCTCTACTTCTTTCCCGAGACTCTTAGACCGGATCCAACTAATTTATCCAAATCACTTAACTAATCGAAAACGCCTACAAAAATACGCAAAACGCCTCATTTCTGATGATCTCACTTTTCAGATAGCATCTCTGTCGGGCTCTAGATCTTTCCCGAGACTTCCGCCGAATCCAACTAAATTACCCGAATGTCTTAACTAATCGAAGACTAATACGAAAATACGAGAAACGCCTCATTTCTAATTACCTTCCCACTTTTCAGGTAGCATCTCTGTCAGACTCTACGTATTTCCCTTCCCGAGACTCTTCCACCGAATCCAGTTAAATTACCCGAATCTCTTAACTAATCGAAGACTAATACGAAAATGCACGACACGCCTCTTTCCTGATGACCTTCCCATTGTTCAAGTAGCATCTCTGCTGAACTCTACATCTTTCCCTAGACTCTTCCACCGAATTCAAATAAATTACCCTTAACTAATCGAAGACTAATACGAAAATACGCGAAATGCCTCATTTCTCATTACCTTACCACTTTTCAAGTAACAACTCTATCATACTCTACATGTTTCCCGAGACTCTACCATCGAATCCAACTAAATTACCCGAATCCCTTAACTAATCGAAGATGACTACGAAAATACGCGAAACGCTTCATTCACTCTTTAGGTAGCATCTCTGTCGGACTCTACATGTTTCCCGAGACTCTTCCACCGTATCCAACTAACTAAATTACCCGAATCCCTCAACTAATCCAAGATGCCTACGAAAATACACGAAACGTCTCTCTTCTCATGACCTTATCACTTTTCAAGTGGCATCTCTGTTGGACTCTACATCTTTCCCGAGACTCTTAGACCGGATCCAACTAATTTACCCGAATCCCTTAACTAATCGATGACTCCTACGAAAATACGCGAAACGCCTCTTTCCTAATGCCCTTCCCACTTTTCAAGTAGCATCTCAGTAAGACTCTACTTCTTTCCCGAGACTCTTAGACCGGATCCAACTAATTTACCCGAATCACTTAACTAATCGAAGACGCCTACGAAAATACGCGAAACGCCTCATTTCTATTACCTTCCCACTTTTCAAGTAACATCTCTGTTAAACTCTACATCTTTCCCGAAACTCTTCCGCCGAATCCAACTAAATTACCCGAATCCCTTAACTAATCCAAGATGCCGACGAACATACGCGAAACGCCTCATTCCTAATGCCCTTCCCACTTTTCAAGTAGCATCTCTGTAGGACTCTACTTCTTTCCCGAGACTCTTAGACTGAATCCAACTAATTTATACGAATCGCTTAACTAATCGAAGACGCCTACGAAAATACGCAAAACGCCTCTTTCCCGATACCCTTCAAACTTTTCAAGTAGCATCTCTGTTGAACTCCACATCTTTCCCGGAACTTTTAGACCGGATCCAACTAATTTACGCAAATCACTTAACTAATCGAAGACGCCTACGAAAATACAATAAACGCCTCTTTCCTAATGCCCTTCCCTCTTTTCAAGTAGCATCTCTGTAAGACTCTACTTCATTCCCGAGACTCTTAGACCGGATCCAACTAATTTACTCGAATCACTTAACTAATCGAAGACGCCTACGAAAATACGCGAAACGCCTCATTTCCATTACCTTCCCACTTTTCAAGTAACATCTCTGTTAAACTCTACATCTTTTCCGAGATTCTTCCACCGAATCCAACTAAATTACCCGAATCCCTTTACTAATCCAAGATGCCTACGAACATACGCGAAACGCCTCTTGCCTAATGCCCTTCCCACTTTTCAAGTAGCATCTCTGTCGGACTCTACATCTTTCCCGAGATTCTTCGACCGAATCCCACTAAATTACCCTAATCCCTTAACTAATCGAAGATGCCTTCGAAAATACGCGTAACGTCTCATTTCTCATTATCTTATCACTTTTCAAGTGGCTTCTCTATAGACCTCTACTTCTTTCCCGAGACTCTTGGACCGGATCCAACTAATTTACCCAAATCACTTAACTAATCGAAAACGCCTACAAAAATACGCAAAACGCCTCATTTCCGATGATCTCACTTTTCAAGTAACATCTCTGTCGGGCCCTACATCTTTCCCGAGACTTCCACCGAATCCAACCAAATTACCCGAATCCCTTCACTAATGGAAGACTAATACGAAAATACGCGAAACGCCTCTTGCCTGATGACCTTCCCACTATTCAAGTAGCATCTCTGTTGAACTCTACATCTTTCCCGAAACTCTTCGACCGAATCCAACTAAATTGCCCGAATCCCTTAACTAATCAAATACGCCTACGAAAATACGCGACACACCTCATTTCTGAAGACCGTCTCACTTTTTAAGTGGCATCTGCAGCTTTCCCGAGACTCTTAGACTCAATCCTACTAAATTATCCGGATCCCTTAACTAATCGAAGACGCCTACGAAAATACGCGAGACACCTCATTTCCGATGACCCTCTCACTTTTCAAATAGCATCTCCGTCGGACTCTACATCTTTTCCTAGACTCTCCGACCAAAATAAATGAAACGCCTCTTTCCTGATGCCCTCTCACTTTTTAAGTAGCATCTCTGTCGGACTCTACATCTTTCCCGAGATTCTTCCACCGAATCCAACTAAATTGCCCGAATCCCATAACTAATCGAAGATGCCTACTAAAATACGCGAGACGTCTCTTTCCTGATGCCCTCTCACTTTTTAAGTCGCACCTCTATCGGACTCTACATCTTTCCCGGGACTCTTCGACCGAATCCAAATAAATTGCCTGAATCCCTTAACTAATCGGAAACACCTACGCGACACCCCTCATTTCTGAAGACCCTCTCACTTTTCAAGTAGCATCTCTGTCGGACTCTGCAGCTTTCCCGAGACTCTTAGACTCAATCCTACTAAATTATCCGGATCCCTTAACTAATCGAAGACGCCTACGAAAATACGCGAGACACCTCATTTCCGATGACCCTCTCACTTTTCAAATAGCATCTCCGTCGGACTCTACATCTTTTCCTAGACTCTCCGACCGAATCCAACTAAATTGCCCGAATCACTTAACTAATCGAAAACGCCTACGAAAACACACGAGACGCCTCTTTTCTGATAACCCTCTCACTCTTCAAGTAGCATCTCTGTCGGACTCTACATCTTTCCCGAGACCCTTCGACCGAATCCAAATAAATTGCCCGAATCCCTTAACTAATCGGAAACACCTACGAAAATACGCGACACCCCTCATTTCTGAAGACCCTCTCACTTTTCAAGTATCATCTCTGTCGGACTCTGCAGCTTTCCCGAGACTCTTAGACTAAATCCAACTAAATTATCCGGATCCCTTAACTAATCGAAGACGCCTACGAAAATACGCGAGACACCTCATTTCCGATGACCCTCTCACTTTTCAAATAGCATCTCCGTCGGACTCTACATCTTTTCCTAGACTCTTCGGCCGAATCCAACTAAATTGCCCGAATCCCTTAACTAATCGAAGACTCCTACGAAAATACACGAGACGCCTCTTTTCTGATGCCCTCTCACTTTTTAGGTAACATCTCTGTCGGACTATACATCTTTCCCGAGACTCTTCCACCGAATCCAACTAAATTGCCCAAATCCCATAACTAATCGAGGATGCCTACGAAAATACGCGAAACGCCTCATTTCCTGATTCCCTCTTACTTTTTAAGAAGCATCTCTGTAGGACTCTGCAGCTTTCCCGAGACTCTTAGACCGAATCCAACTAAATTACACGGATCCCTTAACTAATCTGAGACTCCTACGAAAATAAACGAAACGCCGCTTTCCTGATACCCTCTCACTTTTCAAGTAGCATCTCTGTCGGACTCTACATCTTCCCCGAGACTCTTCGACCGAATCCAACTAAATTTCCCGAATCCCATAACTAATCGAAAATGCCTACGAAAATACGCGAGACGTCTCTTTCCTGATGCCCTCTCACTTTTTAAGTAGCACCTCTGTCGGACTCTACATCTTTCCCGAGACTCTCCGACCGAATCCAACTAAATTGCCCGAATCACTTAACTAATCGAAAACGTCTACGAAATATGCGAGCCGCCTCTTTTCTGATAACCCTCTCACTCTTCAAGTAGCATCTCTGTCGGACTCTACATCTTTCCCGAGACTCTTCGACCGAATCCAAATATGTTGGCCGAATCCCTTAACTAATCGGAAACACCTACGAAAATACACGACACCCCTCATTTCTGAAGACCCTCTCACTTTTCAAGTAGCATCTCTGTCGGACTCTACACCTTTCCCGGGACTCTTAGACCGAATCCAACTAAATTACCCGGATCCCTTTACTAATCGGAGACTCCCACGAAAATACACGAAACGCCCCTTTCCTGATGCCCTCTCACTTTTTAAGTATCATCTCTGTCCTACTCTACATCTTTCCCGAGACTCTTCCACCGAATCCAACTAAATTGCCCAAATCCCATAACTAATCGAAGATGCCTACGAAAATCCGCGAAACGCCTCATTTCCTGATTCCCTCTTACTTTTGAAGAAGCATCTCTGTCGGACTCTACATCTTTCACGAAACTCTTCGACCGAATCCAACTAAATTGCCCGAATCCCTTAACTAATCAAATACGCCTACGAAAATACGCGACACACCTCATTTCTGAAGACCGTCTCACTTTTCAAGTAGCATCTCTGTCGGACTCTGCAGCTTTCCCGAGACTCTTAAACCGAATCCAACTAAATTACACGGATCCCTTAACTAATCAGAGACTCCTACGAAAATAAACGAAACGCCTCATTCCTGATGCCCTGTCACTTTTTAAGTAGCATCTCTGTCGGACTCTACATCTTTCCCGTGATTCTTCCACCGAATCCAACTAAATTGCCCGAATCCCATAACTAATCGAAGATGCCTACTAAAATACGCGAGACGTCTCTTTCCTGATGCACTCTCACTTTTTAAGTAGCACCTCTATCGGACTCTACATCTTTCCCGAGACTCTCCGACCGAATCCAACTAAATTGCCCGAATCACTTAACTAATCGAAAACGCCTACGAAAATACGCGACACCCCTCATTTCTGAAGACCCTCTCACTTTTCAAGTAGCATCTCTGTCGGACTCTGCAGCTTTCCCGAGACTCTTAGACTCAATCCAACTAAATTTTCCGGATCCCTTATCTAACCGAAGACGCCTACGAAAATACGCGAGACACCTCATTTCCGATGACCCTCTCACATTTCAAGTAGCATCTCCGTCGGACTCTACATCTTTCACGAGGCTCTTCCACCGAATCCAACTAAATTACCCGGATCCCATAACTAATCGAAGACGCCTACGAAAATACGCGAAACGCCCCTTTCCTGATGCCCTTCCCACCTTTCACGTAGCATCTCTGTCGGACTCTACATCTTTCCCGAGGCTCTTCCACCGACTCCAACTAAACTACCCGGATCCCTTAACTAATCGGAAACTCCTACGAAAATACACGAGACGCCTCTTTTCTGATAACCCTCTCACTCTTCAAGTAGCATCTCTGTCGGACTCTACATCTTTCCCGAGACTCTTCGACCGAATCCAAATAAATTGCCCGAATCCCTTAACTAATCGAAGACTCCTACGAAAATACGCGACACACCTCATTTCTGAAGACCCTCTCACTTTTCAAGTAGCATCTCTGTCGGACTCTACATCTTTTCCTAGACTCTTCGGCCGAATCCAAATAAATAGCCCGAATCCCTTAACTAATCGAAGACGCCTACGAAAATACGCAAAACGCCTCATTTCCGATAACCGCCTTACTTTTCAAGTAGCATCTCTGTCGGATGCCTACTAAAATACGCGAGACGTCTCTTTCCTGATGCACTCTCACTTTTTAAGTAGCACCTCTATCGGACTCTACATCTTTCCCGAGACTCTCCGACCGAATCCAACTAAATTGCCTGAATCACTTAACTAATCGAAAACGCCTACGAAATATGCGAGACGTCTCTTTCCTGATGCCCTCTCACTTTTTAAGTCGCACCTCTATCGGACTCTACATCTTTCCCGGGACTCTTCGACCGAATCCAAAAAAATTGCCCGAATCCCTTAACTAATCGGAAACACCTACGAAAATACGCGACACCCCTCATTTCTGAAGACCCTCTCACTTTTCAAGTAGCATCTCTGTCGGACTCTGCAGCTTTCCCGAGACTCTTAGACTCAATTCAACTAAACTATCGGGATCCCTTAACTAATCGAAGACGCCTACGAAAATACGCGAAACGCCCCTTTTCTGATGCCCTTCCCACTTTTCACGTAGCATCTCTGTCGGACTCTACATCTTTCCCGAGGCTCTTCCACCGAATCCAACTAAACTACCCGGATCCCTTAACTAATCGGAGACTCCTACGAAAATACACGAGACGCCTCTTTTCTGATAACCCTCTCACTCTTCAAGTAGCATCTCTGTCGGACTCTACATCTTTCCCAAGACTTTTCGACCGAATCCAAATAAATTGCCCGAATCCCTTAACTAATCGGAAACACCGATCGAAGACGCCTACGAAAATACGCAAAACGCCTCATTTCCGATGACCGTCTTACTTTTCAAGTAGCATCTCTGTCGGACTCTACATCTTTTCCTAGACTCTTCGGCCGAATCCAACTAAATTGCCCGAATCCCTTAACTAATCGAAGACTCCTATGAAAATACGCGACACACCTCATTTCTGAAGACCCTCTCACTTTTCAAGTAGCATCTCTGTCGGACTCTACATCTTTTCCTAGACTCTTCGGCCGAATCCAAATAAATTGACCGAATCCCTTAACTAATCGAAGACGCCTACGAAAATACGCAAAACGCCTCATTTCCGATGACCGCCTTACTTTTCAAGTAGCATCTCTGTCGGACTCTACATCTTTTCCTAGACTCTTCGGCCGAATCCAAATAAATTGCCCGAATCCCTTAACTAATCGAAGACGCCTACGAAAATACGCAAAACGCCTCATTTCCGATGACCGCCTTACTTTTCAAGTAGCATCTCTGTCGGACTCTACATCTTTTCCTAGACTCTTCGGCCGAATCCAAATAAATTGCTCGAATCCCTTAACTAATCTAAGACGCCTACGAAAATACGCAAAACGCCTCATTTCCGATGACCGCCTTACTTTTCAAGTAGCATCTCTGTCGGACTCTACATCTTTTCCTAGACTCTTCGGCCGAATCCAAATAAATTGCCCGAATCCCTTAAATAATCGAAGACGCCTACGAAAATACGCAAAACGCCTCATTTCCGATGACCGCCTTACTTTTCAAGTAGCATCTCTGTCGGATGCCTACTAAAATACTAATTTATACGAATCGCTTAACTAATCGAAGACGCCTACGAAAATACGCAAAACGCCTCTTTCCCGATACCCTTCAAACTTTTCAAGTAGCATCTCTGTTGAACTCCACATCTTTCCCGGAACTTTTAGACCGGATCCAACTAATTTACGCAAATCACTTAACTAATCGAAGACGCCTACGAAAATACAATAAACGCCTCTTTCCTAATGCCCTTCCCTCTTTTCAAGTAGCATCTCTGTAAGACTCTACTTCATTCCCGAGACTCTTAGACCGGATCCAACTAATTTACTCGAATCACTTAACTAATCGAAGACGCCTACGAAAATACGCGAAACGCCTCATTTCCATTACCTTCCCACTTTTCAAGTAACATCTCTGTTAAACTCTACATCTTTTCCGAGATTCTTCCACCGAATCCAACTAAATTACCCGAATCCCTTTACTAATCCAAGATGCCTACGAACATACGCGAAACGCCTCTTGCCTAATGCCCTTCCCACTTTTCAAGTAGCATCTTTGTCGGACTCTACATCTTTCCCGAGATTCTTCGACCGAATCCCACTAAATTACCCTAATCCCTTAACTAATCGAAGATGCCTTCGAAAATACGCGTAACGTCTCATTTCTCATTATCTTATCACTTTTCAAGTGGCTTCTCTATAGACCTCTACTTCTTTCCCGAGACTCTTGGACCGGATCCAACTAATTTACCCAAATCACTTAACTAATCGAAAACGCCTACAAAAATACGCAAAACGCCTCATTTCCGATGATCTCACTTTTCAAGTAACATCTCTGTCGGGCCCTACATCTTTCCCGAGACTTCCACCGAATCCAACCAAATTACCCGAATCCCTTCACTAATGGAAGACTAATACGAAAATACGCGAAACGCCTCTTGCCTGATGACCTTCCCACTATTCAAGTAGCATCTCTGTTGAACTCTACATCTTTCCCGAAACTCTTCGACCGAATCCAACTAAATTGCCCGAATCCCTTAACTAATCAAATACGCCTACGAAAATACGCGACACACCTCATTTCTGAAGACCGTCTCACTTTTTAAGTGGCATCTGCAGCTTTCCCGAGACTCTTAGACTCAATCCTACTAAATTATCCGGATCCCTTAACTAATCGAAGACGCCTACGAAAATACGCGAGACACCTCATTTCCGATGACCCTCTCACTTTTCAAATAGCATCTCCGTCGGACTCTACATCTTTTCCTAGACTCTCCGACCAAAATAAATGAAACGCCTCTTTCCTGATGCCCTCTCACTTTTTAAGTAGCATCTCTGTCGGACTCTACATCTTTCCCGAGATTCTTCCACCGAATCCAACTAAATTGCCCGAATCCCATAACTAATCGAAGATGCCTACTAAAATACGCGAGACGTCTCTTTCCTGATGCCCTCTCACTTTTTAAGTCGCACCTCTATCGGACTCTACATCTTTCCCGGGACTCTTCGACCGAATCCAAATAAATTGCCTGAATCCCTTAACTAATCGGAAACACCTACGCGACACCCCTCATTTCTGAAGACCCTCTCACTTTTCAAGTAGCATCTCTGTCGGACTCTGCAGCTTTCCCGAGACTCTTAGACTCAATCCTACTAAATTATCCGGATCCCTTAACTAATCGAAGACGCCTACGAAAATACGCGAGACACCTCATTTCCGATGACCCTCTCACTTTTCAAATAGCATCTCCGTCGGACTCTACATCTTTTCCTAGACTCTCCGACCGAATCCAACTAAATTGCCCGAATCACTTAACTAATCGAAAACGCCTACGAAAACACACGAGACGCCTCTTTTCTGATAACCCTCTCACTCTTCAAGTAGCATCTCTGTCGGACTCTACATCTTTCCCGAGACCCTTCGACCGAATCCAAATAAATTGCCCGAATCCCTTAACTAATCGGAAACACCTACGAAAATACGCGACACCCCTCATTTCTGAAGACCCTCTCACTTTTCAAGTATCATCTCTGTCGGACTCTGCAGCTTTCCCGAGACTCTTAGACTAAATCCAACTAAATTATCCGGATCCCTTAACTAATCGAAGACGCCTACGAAAATACGCGAGACACCTCATTTCCGATGACCCTCTCACTTTTCAAATAGCATCTCCGTCGGACTCTACATCTTTTCCTAGACTCTTCGGCCGAATCCAACTAAATTGCCCGAATCCCTTAACTAATCGAAGACTCCTACGAAAATACACGAGACGCCTCTTTTCTGATGCCCTCTCACTTTTTAGGTAACATCTCTGTCGGACTATACATCTTTCCCGAGACTCTTCCACCGAATCCAACTAAATTGCCCAAATCCCATAACTAATCGAGGATGCCTACGAAAATACGCGAAACGCCTCATTTCCTGATTCCCTCTTACTTTTTAAGAAGCATCTCTGTAGGACTCTGCAGCTTTCCCGAGACTCTTAGACCGAATCCAACTAAATTACACGGATCCCTTAACTAATCTGAGACTCCTACGAAAATAAACGAAACGCCGCTTTCCTGATACCCTCTCACTTTTCAAGTAGCATCTCTGTCGGACTCTACATCTTCCCCGAGACTCTTCGACCGAATCCAACTAAATTTCCCGAATCCCATAACTAATCGAAAATGCCTACGAAAATACGCGAGACGTCTCTTTCCTGATGCCCTCTCACTTTTTAAGTAGCACCTCTGTCGGACTCTACATCTTTCCCGAGACTCTCCGACCGAATCCAACTAAATTGCCCGAATCACTTAACTAATCGAAAACGTCTACGAAATATGCGAGCCGCCTCTTTTCTGATAACCCTCTCACTCTTCAAGTAGCATCTCTGTCGGACTCTACATCTTTCCCGAGACTCTTCGACCGAATCCAAATATGTTGGCCGAATCCCTTAACTAATCGGAAACACCTACGAAAATACACGACACCCCTCATTTCTGAAGACCCTCTCACTTTTCAAGTAGCATCTCTGTCGGACTCTACACCTTTCCCGGGACTCTTAGACCGAATCCAACTAAATTACCCGGATCCCTTTACTAATCGGAGACTCCCACGAAAATACACGAAACGCCCCTTTCCTGATGCCCTCTCACTTTTTAAGTATCATCTCTGTCCTACTCTACATCTTTCCCGAGACTCTTCCACCGAATCCAACTAAATTGCCCAAATCCCATAACTAATCGAAGATGCCTACGAAAATCCGCGAAACGCCTCATTTCCTGATTCCCTCTTACTTTTGAAGAAGCATCTCTGTCGGACTCTACATCTTTCACGAAACTCTTCGACCGAATCCAACTAAATTGCCCGAATCCCTTAACTAATCAAATACGCCTACGAAAATACGCGACACACCTCATTTCTGAAGACCGTCTCACTTTTCAAGTAGCATCTCTGTCGGACTCTGCAGCTTTCCCGAGACTCTTAAACCGAATCCAACTAAATTACACGGATCCCTTAACTAATCAGAGACTCCTACGAAAATAAACGAAACGCCTCATTCCTGATGCCCTGTCACTTTTTAAGTAGCATCTCTGTCGGACTCTACATCTTTCCCGTGATTCTTCCACCGAATCCAACTAAATTGCCCGAATCCCATAACTAATCGAAGATGCCTACTAAAATACGCGAGACGTCTCTTTCCTGATGCACTCTCACTTTTTAAGTAGCACCTCTATCGGACTCTACATCTTTCCCGAGACTCTCCGACCGAATCCAACTAAATTGCCCGAATCACTTAACTAATCGAAAACGCCTACGAAAATACGCGACACCCCTCATTTCTGAAGACCCTCTCACTTTTCAAGTAGCATCTCTGTCGGACTCTGCAGCTTTCCCGAGACTCTTAGACTCAATCCAACTAAATTTTCCGGATCCCTTATCTAACCGAAGACGCCTACGAAAATACGCGAGACACCTCATTTCCGATGACCCTCTCACATTTCAAGTAGCATCTCCGTCGGACTCTACATCTTTCACGAGGCTCTTCCACCGAATCCAACTAAATTACCCGGATCCCATAACTAATCGAAGACGCCTACGAAAATACGCGAAACGCCCCTTTCCTGATGCCCTTCCCACCTTTCACGTAGCATCTCTGTCGGACTCTACATCTTTCCCGAGGCTCTTCCACCGACTCCAACTAAACTACCCGGATCCCTTAACTAATCGGAAACTCCTACGAAAATACACGAGACGCCTCTTTTCTGATAACCCTCTCACTCTTCAAGTAGCATCTCTGTCGGACTCTACATCTTTCCCGAGACTCTTCGACCGAATCCAAATAAATTGCCCGAATCCCTTAACTAATCGAAGACTCCTACGAAAATACGCGACACACCTCATTTCTGAAGACCCTCTCACTTTTCAAGTAGCATCTCTGTCGGACTCTACATCTTTTCCTAGACTCTTCGGCCGAATCCAAATAAATTGCCCGAATCCCTTAACTAATCGAAGACGCCTACGAAAATACGCAAAACGCCTCATTTCCGATAACCGCCTTACTTTTCAAGTAGCATCTCTGTCGGATGCCTACTAAAATACGCGAGACGTCTCTTTCCTGATGCACTCTCACTTTTTAAGTAGCACCTCTATCGGACTCTACATCTTTCCCGAGACTCTCCGACCGAATCCAACTAAATTGCCTGAATCACTTAACTAATCGAAAACGCCTACGAAATATGCGAGACGTCTCTTTCCTGATGCCCTCTCACTTTTTAAGTCGCACCTCTATCGGACTCTACATCTTTCCCGGGACTCTTCGACCGAATCCAAAAAAATTGCCCGAATCCCTTAACTAATCGGAAACACCTACGAAAATACGCGACACCCCTCATTTCTGAAGACCCTCTCACTTTTCAAGTAGCATCTCTGTCGGACTCTGCAGCTTTCCCGAGACTCTTAGACTCAATTCAACTAAACTATCGGGATCCCTTAACTAATCGAAGACGCCTACGAAAATACGCGAAACGCCCCTTTTCTGATGCCCTTCCCACTTTTCACGTAGCATCTCTGTCGGACTCTACATCTTTCCCGAGGCTCTTCCACCGAATCCAACTAAACTACCCGGATCCCTTAACTAATCGGAGACTCCTACGAAAATACACGAGACGCCTCTTTTCTGATAACCCTCTCACTCTTCAAGTAGCATCTCTGTCGGACTCTACATCTTTCCCAAGACTTTTCGACCGAATCCAAATAAATTGCCCGAATCCCTTAACTAATCGGAAACACCGATCGAAGACGCCTACGAAAATACGCAAAACGCCTCATTTCCGATGACCGTCTTACTTTTCAAGTAGCATCTCTGTCGGACTCTACATCTTTTCCTAGACTCTTCGGCCGAATCCAACTAAATTGCCCGAATCCCTTAACTAATCGAAGACTCCTATGAAAATACGCGACACACCTCATTTCTGAAGACCCTCTCACTTTTCAAGTAGCATCTCTGTCGGACTCTACATCTTTTCCTAGACTCTTCGGCCGAATCCAAATAAATTGACCGAATCCCTTAACTAATCGAAGACGCCTACGAAAATACGCAAAACGCCTCATTTCCGATGACCGCCTTACTTTTCAAGTAGCATCTCTGTCGGACTCTACATCTTTTCCTAGACTCTTCGGCCGAATCCAAATAAATTGCTCGAATCCCTTAACTAATCTAAGACGCCTACGAAAATACGCAAAACGCCTCATTTCCGATGACCGCCTTACTTTTCAAGTAGCATCTCTGTCGGACTCTACATCTTTTCCTAGACTCTTCGGCCGAATCCAAATAAATTGCCCGAATCCCTTAAATAATCGAAGACGCCTACGAAAATACGCAAAACGCCTCATTTCCGATGACCGCCTTACTTTTCAAGTAGCATCTCTGTCGGATGCCTACTAAAATACGCGAGACGTCTCTTTCCTGATGCCCTCTCACTTTTTAAGTCGCACCTCTATCGGACTCTACATCTTTCCCGGGACTCTTCGACCGAATCCAAAAAAATTGCCCGAATCCCTTAACTAATCGGAAACACCTACGAAAATACGCGACACCCCTCATTTCTGAAGACCCTCTCACTTTTCAAGTAGCATCTCTGTCGGACTCTGCAGCTTTCCCGAGACTCTTAGACTCAATTCAACTAAATTATCGGGATCCCTTAACTAATCGAAGACGCCTACGAAAATACGCGAAACGCCCCTTTTCTGATGCCCTTCCCACTTTTCACGTAGCATCTCTGTCGGACTCTACATCTTTCCCGAGGCTCTTCCACCGAATCCAACTAAACTACCCAGATCCCTTAACTAATCGGAGACTCCTACGAAAATACACGAGACGCCTCTTTTCTGATAACCCTCTCACTCTTCAAGTTGCATCTCTGTCGGACTCTATATCTTTCCCAAGACTCTTCGACCGAATCCAAATAAATTGCCCGAATCCCTTAACTAATCGGAAACACCGATCGAAGACGCCTACGAAAATACGCAAAACGCCTCATTTCCGATGACCGTCTTACTTTTCAAGTAGCATCTCTGTCGGACTCTACATCTTTTCCTAGACTCTTCGGCCGAATCCAACTAAATTGCCTGAATCCCTTAACTAATCGAAGACTCCTACGAAAATACGCGACACACCTCATTTCTGAAGACCCTCTCACTTTTCAAGTAGCATCTCTGTCGGACTCTACATCTTTTCCTAGACTCTTCGGCCGAATCCAAACAAATTGCCCGAATCCCTTAACTAATCGAAGACGCCTACGAAAATACGCAAAACGCCTCAATTCCGATGACCGCCTTACTTTTCAAGTAGCATCTCTGTCGGACTCTACATCTTTTCCTAGACTCTTCGGCCGAATCCAACTAAATTGCCCGAATCCCTTAACTAATCTAAGACTCCTACGAAAATACACGAGACGCCTCTTTCCTGATGCCCTCTCACTTTTTAGGTAACATCTCTGTCGGACTCTACATCTTTCCCGAGACTCTTCCACCGAATCCAACTAAATTGCCCAAATCCCATAACTAATCGAGGATGCCTACGAAAATACGCGAAACGCCTCATTTCCTGATTCCCTCTTACTTTTTAAGAAGCATCTCTGTCGGACTCTACATCTTTCCCGAAACTCTTCGACCGAATCCAACTAAATTGCCCGAATCCCTTAACTAATCAAATACGCCTACGAAAATACGCGACACACCTCATTTCTGAAGACCGTCTCACTTTTCAAGTAGCATCTCTGTCGGACTCTGCAGCTTTCCCGAGACTCTTAAACCGAATCCAACTAAATTACACGGATCCCTTAACTAATCGGAGACTCCTACGAAAATAAACGAAACGCCTCTTTCCTGATTCCCTGTCACTTTTTAAGTAGCATCTCTGTCGTACTCTACATCTTTCCCGTGATTCTTCCACCGAATCCAACTAAATTGCCCGAATCCCTTAACTAATCGAAGATGCCTACTAAAATACGCGAGACGTCTCTTTCCTGATGCACTCTCACTTTTTAAGTAGCACCTCTGTCGGACTCTACATCTTTCCCGAGACTCTCCGACCGAATTCAACTAAATTGCCCGAATCACTTAACTAATCGAAAACGCCTACGAAAATACGCGAGACGTCTCTTTCCTGATGCCCTCTCACTTTTTAAGTCGCACCTCTATCGGACTCTACATCTTTCCCGGGACTCTTCGACCGAATCCAAATAAATTGCCCGAATCCCTTAACTAATCGGAAACACCTACGAAAATACGCGACACCCCTCAATTCTGAAGACCCTCTCACTTTTCAAGTAGCATCTCTGTCGGACTCTGCAGCTTTCCCGGGACTCTTCGACCGAATCCAAATAAATTGCCCGAATCCCTTAACTAATCGGAAACACCTACGAAAATACGCGACACCCCTCATTTCTGAAGACCCTCTCACTTTTCAAGTAGTATCTCTGTCGGACTCTGCAGCTTTCCCGAGACTCTTAGACTCAATCCAACTAAATTTTCCGGATCCCTTAACTAACCGAAGACGCCTACGAAAATACGCGAGACACCTCATTTCCGATGACCCTCTCACTTTTCAAGTAGCATCTCCGTCGGACTCTACATCTTTCACGAGGCTCTTCCACCGAATCCAACTAAATTACCCGGATCCCATAACTAATCGAAGACGCCTACGAAAATACGCGAAACGCCCCTTTCCTGATGCCCTTCCCACCTTTTACGTAGCATCTCTGTCGGACTCTACATCTTTCCCGAGGCTCTTCCACCGACTCCAACTAAACTACCCGGATTCCTTAACTAATCGGAAACTCCTACGAAAATACACGAGACGCCTCTTTTCTGATAACCCTCTCACTCTTCAAGTAGCATCTCTGTCGGACTCTACATCTTTCCCGAGACTCTTCGACCGAATCCAAATAAATTGCCCGAATCCCTTAACTAATCGAAGACTCCTACGAAAATACGCGACACACCTCATTTCTGAAGACCCTCTCATTTTTCAAGTAGCACCTCTGTCGGACTCTACATCTCTCCCGAGACTCTCCGACCGAATCCAAATAAGTTGCCCGAATCCCTTAACTAATCGGAAACACCTGCGAAAATACGCGACACCCCTCATTTCTGAAGACCCTCTCACTTTTCAAGTAGCATCTCTGTCGGACTCTGCAGCTTTCCCGAGACTCTTAGACTGAATCCAAGTAAATTATCCGGATCCCTTAACTAATCGAAGACGCCTACGAAAATACGCGAAACGCCTCTTTCCTGATGCCCTCTCACTTTTTAAGTAACATCTCTGTCGGACTCCACATCTATCCCGAGACTCTTAGACCGAATCCAACTAAATTTCCCGAATCCCATAACTAATCGAAAATGCCTACGAAAATACGCGAGACGTCTCTTTCCTGATGCCCTCTCACTTTTTAAGTAGCACCTCTGTCGGACTCTACATCTTTCCCGAGACTCTCCGACCGAATCCAACTAAATTGCCCGAATCACTTAACTAATCGAAAACGCCTACGAAAATATGCGAGACGCCTCTTTTCTGATAACCGTCTCACTCTTCAAGTAGCATCTCTGTCGGACTCTACATCTTTCCCGAGACTCTTCGACCGAATCCAAATAAGTTGCCGAATCCCTTAACTAATCGGAAACACCTACAAAAATACGCGACGCCCCTCATTTCTGAAGACCCTCTCACTTTTCAAGTAGCATCTCTGTCGGACTCTGCAGCTTTCCCAAGACTCTTAGACGGATCCCTTAACTAATCGAAGACGCCTACGAAAATACGAGAGACACCTCATATCCGATGCCCCTCTCACTTTTCAAGTAGCATCTCTGTCGGACCCTACATCTTTCCCGAGGCTCTTCCACCGAATCCACCTAATTTTCCGAATCCCATAACTAATCGAAGACGCCTACGAAAATACGCATAACGCCTCATTTCCGATGACCGTCTTACTTTTCAAGTAGCATCTCTGTCGGACTCTACATCTTTTCCTAGACTCTTCGGCCGAATCCAACTAAATTGCCCGAATCCCTTAACTAATCGAACACGCCTACGAAAATACGCGAAACGCCTCATTTCCGATGACCCTCTACTTTTCAAGTAGCATCTCTGTCGGACTTTACATCTTTCCCGAGACTCTTCCACCGAATCCAAATAAATTACTCTAATCCCTTAACTAATCGAAGACGCCCACGAAAATACACGAAACGCCTCATTTCCACCTTATCTATAAATTCTCTGTCGGGCTCTGCATCTTTCCCGAAGCTTTTCGGCCGAATCCAACTAAAACGCCCGAATCCTTTAACTAATCGAGAACGCCTACGAAAATACACCATACGCTTCATTTCCGATAACCTTCTCACCTTTTTTTTAATTCAAGACTTCTATGTCGGACTCATTTTTTTTTTTGCAAATTTTTTACCAAAACTACTTGATGCGTACGGTCATTATTATTTTTGCTATATTGGACCGTCTAGAACCTACTATTTCTACGATCCCACAGGAGCCATTTTTTTAATATTTTTTAAAGAACGGCATCATATTTTTTCCCCATTGGGGTCGAAAAAAAAAAAATTTTCCCCCATTTTAGACACCCCCACCAAAAAAAAAATCCAAAAAATTTTTTTTACCAAGAAAACGTCACTGACCTTTATTTGGCAGCTGTCATCGAAATGTTTAAAAATTTTAGTCTAGAACTCACTATTTCTACGGCCCCGCAGGGGCCATTCCATTACTATATCTTAAATAGAGCCCCGCAGGGGCTCTGAACTTTTTATTTTTTTTCTCAAATTTTAATCCTAAAATCCTGAATTTTTTCCAACTCCCGACCCCGCGACCCCATGTCGGACTCTACTTTTTCCCGAAATTTAAAAACCGTCTTTTAACTAAAAACCCCGAGATAAAACTACTGATATAGAGGGTCAGCCTCGCAGAGATAGGTTAGGCAAGCCAGACCCGTAGGGTCTGGCGCCGCCTAACCTAGTTACAAAATAAAATTCGATCACGACAAATCAAGGGTCAGCAATTCAGAGTGAGAATATCCGGTAAGACATTATCAGTGTAAATAAGGAACGCTCTGAGCACATCTATCCAAACTAATCCCAGATCATTTAAAATGTATGCAGTTTGTAAGTCGGTAGGATTTGAACCTACACTCCCAAGAGAAAGGCTGATTGCCAATCAGAAGCCGCAGTCTTCCCGCACTATTGCATTTATCAAACATTTATTTATTATGCATGTTGGCCCCAGCACTGCGAAAAATCGTAAAGTACCAGTTCTGGATGTATTATAATGGTTATTAAGGGAGTGTATGAAATACGCATCCAAAGTGCAAGCATAAATACTAAGGGAGAATCACACAAAATGCCGACTCCAAATATTAACAACGGGCATTATATCCTAATACTATTGAGTGGTAGAATTATCCCTCACTCAACGCCAATACCAATACAATAACAAGTTAATCTTCAAACAGGTGTCACCATCATACTGTACGTACATGAAATTGCGCGAGGTGGACAATCCAAACGAACTTCTAAAAAATGAAAAATACTTTATACCTTTCAGTGCATTTATAGAAATTGTCATTAAAATAATGTCACGCAGAAAGAGGCTTGTCAATCAAGCAAATAAATTAAGAGCTGAATATTTAATCAGATCGAATTAATAGACAAAATTAGAAAACAGAACAAAAGATACTTCTTACTAAATAAAACTCGATTTTAACTGATCGAAATTAAGTAGTTCAGAGTGCAAGGAGATGTCTCTGGCAAGACGTTACCCCTATAAATAAGAAAAACATTCTCAGTCCACGTTAATCTCTAATTTTTAATATGGAAGCAGTTGGTAGGAGCAAGCGGAACCTACACTCCCAGATGAAGGAAGGTCTGATATGTATTCAGATGCTGCGGACTTTCAGCCGACTGCATTTATTACTCATTTATTAACTATGATTTTAATTTTCAATTATCAATTCTCCAATATCAAAAAATACTCTCAACCATCAAATATCTATTCAATAATCAATAATTATTAAATATCAATTCTGTCGTCGGCACTGTGAAAATCAAATAGTACCAGCTCTGGATATAGAAGGAACGCGCGAAGTACCCGTCCAAAGTGCAACTACAAAATATTAATACTGACATGTGTAATGGCAATGACAAAGGGAGGATTCAGCAAAATGCCCATTTCAGACAAAACGCGAGACAGAAACTGTGCTTATCACTTTAACTGAATTTCTAAAAATACTTATTAACTAATAATGTGGAAAGATAAAAAAGATTTATAAAATTATCAGCAACAAACGCAAAACACAACACACCCTAATCACACAGAGTTCACAAAAATAATGAAAAACATCTCAATTCTTAAAATGAACAGAACTATTTAACGCAAACGATGCCTAAGCGAACTCTCGAGAGTCAAAATATCTCATACTAATAACTTTGGCTTTGTCATTAAGATAGCGTTTGAGTGTATTAGCTGTATCGGTGTTTCAAGTTATATTTATTAGAAATTACTTTATTAAAATTATCCCAAATCATCGTTAACTGAAATGTGTCTTACACGTTCAATGGAAACACACCTTTCAATCAAACTATAACGTAATGCAACACAGCTAATCACAAAAAATAAAAAGCGACGCAACTGCTAAACTGAATAAAATTGGATCACGTAAGCTACTCCTAATGAGCTTTAGTCAAAACTAACAACTTTACCTTTGACCGTTCTTTAACATAACATTTTCATTCGAATTGATTATCCATGTCGGCATTTTCGTTTATACTTATTAGAAATGTTCTCGCTATATCTATCTATCTAGCCCAATTATTAATTGTCGCATCATAAATTAGTCTTACACTCTTAATACTATTGATTTATAACGTCAGGTTATTTAGTGGTGTTCTATAATTTAATTTCATTCCATACCTCATGTTGGCATTCGTTGTTAAACCAATGTTCAGTAACTGGAAAAATCTTACATACTTTCACGCTGTGCTAATACGACATGTGCAGAACTCTGTAATGTCTCTTGAACATGTTGGTATTTGATGTGTCAATCCTCATAAAGAGCCACTCCGTTGCAGCTGCAGTCTGAAAAGCAGAAAACCCCATGAGTGACTTGTTTATAACTCTGTTTAATGGTACTTGGGGATAGGCAAACTTCAATTTATAAATGGAAACACTGATAACTTCAGCAAATGAAGTTTCAGATTAATAAATTAAAAAGAGCAATTTGCAGGTAATATGAAAAAAAATCAAACTGCAACACATCGACAAAAAAGTTGAGAAAACTGAACTTTTTGTTTTATGCCACAATTTATGATTCATATGATTTATATTGTATACTTTTGTTTCATCGATGTAATTGTGTGCAAAAATAACGTTTATTATCATTAATTAGTAAACATTTTAAAAACTAATTTTTATTTATAAAGAATACCCAATTTGGTGATTAAAATGAACTAACCCAAATATCGCAAATATTTTCGCGGAAAGAAGCTGCAACACGATTTATTTGAGACATCCACCAGTAAAGGGGCTTTACGTCTTTAAGAATGTCTTTATCCAAAATAATGTCGCTAAAAGGTTCAAGTTCTGTCTATAGAATAATAATTATCAGAGGTAAAACCACTATTATACAAAATACAGTTCTGTGGACTTTCCAAAGCCAGGAAAAAATTGTTTCAATTATACCTTGATAGCTAATAATTTTATAATTTCACATTGTTTTTAGCGCTGAGTGAAAGAATCTATGCGATTCCCTCAATCAATGCTTTCAGGTTTTGCCAAGCAACGTCTTTTGGTAAACTATGATTTCACAATAATTGTCAGTGCCCTTAAAATATTAAAGCCGACAAATGTTTTGAATACATTTAATAAAGGACCCCCTACAAACCTTATGAAAAAGTGCCTTATGGCGAAATTAACTCAAACATAATAATATGTTGTATTTTTCGATATCTTGATGAAAAGTATTCATGGGCTATAAGCTTGATAAGCCTTCTTATTGGCTGTCGAGATGTCAGAAGTATTAGAAATCGTGTTTTCATAATACCAAATGTAATAAACTTCTTATGCTTGTTGATTGATGATGCATTAATGATTATACATATATGTATATATATTGACATGAAATTTGCTTTTCAATAAAATTAAAATACTTATATCAAATAAAGATCTAAAAATACAAATTAAGTGGGGGAAAGTCAAATTTTATTAATTAACTGTACATGAGAGCCTGTTAAAAATAGTAAAAGCCTTTAAACAAACAGAAATTCAATAGTTTCGAATTACTTGAATAAAAATTTTATTACGCTAATTAAAAATCAGCTACCACAGAATCGTAGAAACTAACTCAAGTAGCCAGATCTACAAAATTACTGCGACGATTACATTCAGTCAACTTTTATAGTATAAATAGGGTCCAAAAATGTCATCTTTTATCAAATTTCAAAATATCAAAACGAAAAACAAACATCAAAAATAATATTAATAAAAATAAATTGAATGGTCATAAAAATTTGTTAAAAAATAGATATTAAAAATTGTGTACATATCTAAAAATAATGTAAAAGTATCGTGTAAGAACTAGTGCTTCGTTTGAAAGTGATTATAGACACTACAATAAAGGTACAAGTCCACAATATAACAAAATTGGTTCTTAGTAACAATTATAAGTAGCTTCGCGATTAATGAACAGAATATTAAACGGAAGACATCAAAAGTCTTAGAATTTGATAAGGAATATGAATATAAAATAAAATATGCAACGTAGGAACTTTCCTAAAAACATTAATTTGAAATGAAAAATTAATGACAGAAAAAAAAAATGAGTTGGCCAAGCACGGCGTTTCTATAAATAAGTTGGAAAAAGAGTTGAAAAGAGAAGATATATTTTGTTGAACTTTGGGAGAGGCAGAGCCTAAAAATTGTTGTCCTGTACAAGAAATAAAATAAGTTGTATCCTAAAATAAGAAAAGGAAAGTTGTATAAAGAAGAATAATAAGAAAAGGAAAGTTGTATAAAGAAGAATAGTTAAATTGTGTAGAGATAATATTATGCTGAAGGCATTATAATAAAAAAATATATTTGTGTCTCAAGAAGAGGAGTAAAAGTAAACGTACCTAGAATTTTGAAAGTTATCCTGATTGGGAGGTTATTGGAATTTGTTTGAGCTGGTAATTTGTTGGAAACTGGATAAAGCCATCAAAAATAGTTTGCTGTAAACACCAAAATAAACTAAGGTACCATTTGAGCGACTGTATAATAAATTGTGAATGTTTTGTTTCTTCTTTAGTATATAATATAACTTTAACCATTTTAGTGACATTAATATTAGACAGATCACAAAGTAATAAGTAAGGTACCTATATTTACCATAGAATATAGAAAATGAAATAAATCTGTGCAGTATTAATGACATTTATTCTTAGTTTTAAGTTATCTTGAGCAGATTAGGTAAAATAAGGCATTGATTATTTTTGATTGTTTTCTGTTTTGATATTTATTTACAAGATAAATAAATTATGTTTTATGACTTTAAATCATTTATCACTCAAGTACATAGGCAACCCAAAATACTTCGAAGTAAATTAAAAACAGTTATATTTAGATAATAATTTTTAATTTATTATTTGAACCATTATTTATCTGAACGTGGTGATCCCATTTTACGACCCTGAGAGATAAAGCGTTTCTTTAAATAAAATAAAACTTTAAAAAGCAGTAATTAATAAAAGAATAAAATATTGTGGTAAGTACCAAATTATATAAATAAAATATATTACTATTTTAAATTATTTTCAAAACCATATATCAATAACATAATCCCGCAAAGTAGAAGTATGTTATAATATATATATATCGACATTGCGAAATTAAAATCTATACCTTATAACTCATATTTTATTATTGGAAAATACATTGTGATCATTTTTTATTTCATAGGTATTCATATTATTTTATTTACACTAAATGTTTACAAAAAATCTCGAACAGTTATATATTTTGAAAGCTTTGTACCAAAAGATAACAGAAAAATTTAAATTACACATGCCTACGTCAGGTACAAAAATCACAGGAGGTGAATCTGATTTTTTGACGCTGAGAACGAATCTGGTCTGCAGAATGTTTTGAACACACCTAGTTTCCGAGTGAGTTATAAAATGAAATTAGCCAAAATATATATAAAAAGGTATAAATATAAAAATAAGTTTATTATATTTAGTGGAGTCCAGGAGTCGAGATTTTGGCTAAAAAAACCAACAAAATTCTGCAACAACGAAATCTACTCCCCCACCCGTTTTCAAGGGTGCTGAAAACGAAAAAACAATGAAAAAGTTTTTAGCGACCGCAACCCTCTCAAAATGACCAAAAACTACCCCTATATCGCGTTTTCCCGATGTAAGACTAGTAAAACCCGTGATTGGAGGAAATTAGCTGAGAAAATCATTAGGGTTTGATAAAAAGGGAAGGATAACGGCAGGAGAGATCCTTCAGCTACACCTTGGGATTGCTATAACTCTTTCGGTGGGTTAAAAAATTTTTCTCTAATCTCCATACCCCCCGTTTTTGGGCATGCTGCACGAGAAAAAATTAATTTCATCAATGTCTGACCCTTCACACTCCCTTATACGGGTTAAAACCACCTTCTTAAGCTTTCGCTAGTAAGCATGCTCGGCAACGCGGGGTTGGAGGGGATTAGCTGGGAACATAATTGGGATTGGATGACAAGTGAAGGGTAATGACAGGGGAAGGCCAGTCACCCTGGAGGTTATTACAACCCTTCAGGAGGGTTGAAAATTGTTTTTTTATTTTTTTAGTTTTTGATCTCTACCTATACTTCCGTTTTTTTTGGGGGAGGATGCCGAACAAGAAAAAAATAGTTTCATCAACGTCTGACCCTTCCTATCCCCTCAACCGTGCAAAAACCACCATATTAAGCTTTCGCTAGTATATAAGCATGATCGGCAACGCGGGGTTGGAGAGGATTAGCTGGGAACATAATTGGAGCTGTATGGCAAATGAAGGGTAATGTTACAACCCGTCAGGTGATGCTGTTGTTAGATGTGTTAGATATCATAAAATAAAGTTTTATTAATTTTACATTTTCATACAAATTAAGAAAAAATACATAACATTTATTGTTTGATCTTTTTTTGACAAGTCATTTTGTGTAATCACAGTTGAAAAAGAACCTAGACTTTGGTTCGAAACGTTCTGTTAAGATAAGTTATTGTTTTATAATTGTTTTTTACATATCATATAAATATATATATATATATATATATATATATATATATATATATATATATATACGTGCACGGCTATCTTAATCGCCTCCATACATCACACAGGCACCCAAGCCTCCACGTTAAGGAAGTACGTTTTTTGTGTGTATTTTGTGCAAATGGTAAATAATAACACACCTCTACACAAGCACCAAGAGAGGGGTAAGGAATAAGCATTCTGAATATATACAAATTTTTGCCATATTTTTAAATGTAACACACCTCCAAATACTGAGTAGCGGAAACGCCTCTCTTGTATAAATTTTTGTACACTGGAGTTCGGTTACGCCTCCAGCAGTGTTGCCACATATATTGAGCGGGAGTGGGGGGTGTGTTCGTATTGAGATGATGCGCTAGAATATTATTCGTTTGTGTAGCAGACCAGGTGGTATGGGTGCAGGCGTTTCGAAGTAAATTCGGACTTAATTTTTTTGCTGGAATCGGTTTTGAAAGTTACCAAATGGTAACCTGGTCTGATATTGTTTAAAACAATTTTTGTTATAACAAATAGAAAAATTACGATTTTTTACTTAAACTAATTTTTTTTATATATTTTGACTGATTTCCCACAAGAACTGTTCATATTGTTTAAGTGCTAATTGTGGCATTTCATAAATTTTTTCTCTTCCTTTTCTTTTGGGGATTTATTACCATATCTCTTGAAATTCCTATCGAAAAATCTTGATGTATCTAAATAATACTCAAATTAACCAGTTTAAAACTGGGAAGTAACCTCTACTCCTTTGACGTGATGTCAAAGGGACAGTTAGAGCGTGTTTTTTGACAACTAATATGAATTAAAAGAATACGAAAACACTGCGCTGGCGTTTCTTAAACTACATCTGTTTCCTTTTTCAAAGTTTAGGCTTTAGATTTTAATGTAATGTGTAGAATAATAATAATAACAATTTTCTTTTACACCGTGTTATTTGGTAGTGGTGAGAGATAGAAACATCTCTCTGGTGGTCAGTTGCTACTACCTGTCAAGACATCGATGATGTCTCTGTGACAGATAGCGATTTGCAAAGCAAATACCAAAAGCAGGCGACCTCTAGCCCTGGTGGACTAAACTACATGCTAAATAATAAGTAGATATCCAAGTAACAACTACTCAACGGGCATAAGCCCCGATTTGCATTGAATTACACTTGGAAATCCAAAATTGATAGCCAATATTATTCGAATAATATTGGCTATCAATTTTGGATTTCCAAGTGTAATTCAATACAAGTCGGGGTTTTTGCCCGTTGAGTAGTTGTTACTTGGATTTCTACTTATAATTTCTATGCACTTTTTCTAAACTCTGAATATGGACATTGTAGAAGGGACTCCAAATACTGGAGGCATACTCTAAACGCGATCTTACAAAAGAATAAAAAAAGCAATTTTAATATTCTAATATTGTTGAAGTCGTTGGAGTTTCTTATAATGTACCCTAGAGCTCTAAAACAGTCTGAAGTAAGATTACTGATGTGATTAACAAATGAAAGTTTCTGATCAAATGTCACTCCCAAATCTCGGTAGGTAACAGGTCGATTTAAATTTGTGTCGTTTATAGAATAATTAAAGGTAATTATATTTGCTTTGTTGCTATATGTCATGACATTACACTTTGCTACATTTAAGGGCAACTTATTTGCAAATCACCAATTACTGATGCTTACTAAGTCATTTTGCAGCTCCATACAATCCTCAATGATTTTGATGTTACAGTACAGTTTCATATCATCGGCATACAGTAAGCAATTTACCTTTAGACTACAAGTGATATCATCAATGAATATGTTAAAGAGGAGTGGCCCTAGGTTGGATCCTTGGGGAACACCAGATGTTACTGAAATCTCGACAGACTGATGACCAGAACATTCAACATATTGCTTACGATTCGTAAGATAGGATTTAAAAAATTCTTGGAGACTCGAAGAGAAACCATGAGCTTTAAGTTTAGTAATAAGTATGTTATGATCAAGTCTGTCGAATGCCTTAGAAAAGTTAGTATAAACAACATCAGTTTGTAGTCCTGGATCAATAGATTCTGCTATGAATTGAGTCACACAAAAAAGATTTGTAATAGTGGATCTACATCTACACGTAACATAAAAATCTAAAGCCTACACTTTGAAAAAGGAAACAGATAGATTCCAAAACGTCGGCGCAGTGTTTTTGTATTATTTTAATTCCTATTAGTCGTCAAAAAACACCCTCTAATTGTTCCTCTGACATCACGTCAAAGGTGTAGAGGTTATTTCCCAGTTTTAAACTGGTTAATTTGAATATTTGTTAGATAAAACAAGTTTTCTCGATAGTAACTTCAAGAGATATAATAAATCCTAAAAAAAGGAAGAGATATTTTCAGTTATTAATTTTTAAAAATTAATAACATTGAAAATATCAAGTTTACGAAAAAAAATTATTGTTGGAAATCGGTCGAAAAATATAAAAATGCTTAATTAGTTTGAGTAAAAAAATGTTATTTTTCCCTTTTTTTAAACTGTTTTAAACAATATCAGACCAGGTTACCTTTTGGTAACATAGATTTTCATAATCGGCACTGTCTCCTGAACCGATTCCAGCAAAAAAAATCAATCCGAATTTACTTCAAAACGACTGCGCCCATACCACCTGGTCTAAAATATAGTAGGGTCAAAAAGAGTAGTCAGTAAATCCAGGGGGAACCAGTGGTGGTTTTCATCTCTGGTAGGCGGATAAAACTTGATATATTTCTCTCAATTATATGGGATTATATGGTAAAAAGAGCTGCCGCTTCTGTATTCCATAAAAGCTAAACACTTTGAAGAATTTCCGGTGAATTTTTTGATCTACTGACTACTCTTTTTGGCCCTACTATAAGTTAACAGTTTAAATTATGCTCAGCATATGAACACCTTTAAATTTAATAAAGCAAATTATCTGGGCTCTACAAAATCCTCGTGCAGTTTGTCAGATTAAAAGCTCTGGGCCGTTCATCGGTAAATGTATGGTGTGGAATTTTAGATAATAGAGTAATAGGGCCAATATTTTTTTAGACACTTTAAAAGGAGACATAATATTTTGCAATATGTCATTCCCAGTTCTTGTGCGCTTTATAATAAAATTTATCGCATTTTTGTCACTCTGTAACATTTTTGTATTGGGTAATAATATTTTACTTGCTTCCGTGTAGTTTAGTAAAATAATAGCTTTTATTAATTTAAATAGAATAGAAAACTAGGTACTCTAGATTATTGGATTTTTTTTGTTAAAAATGACAAGAGTAGAAGAGGAGTCCAAATCCAGCCAATAACCAAATTTTCGATTTCCAGTTGATATAAGCTGAACAGGAAGTTGCCATATTCGGGTAGGGAATAAAAAACTAAGAAAGGAATGTAGAAGTTATTTTACTTTGAGTCTCACCGGTTAGAATATACAGCATCTGAAAGTACCCTGTATACTCGGAAACAGTTAATTTTGATGTATGGTGATATGACAAAGAATGCTTATAATTTTTAGTAGAATTCGAACATGCAAATATATAGCGGGTGTTCCATTTAAAAAATACAACTTTGTTCGCGCACGTTCTTTAAAACACCTTGTATGCAGTGGCGGCTGGTCAGGGTGGGCAGGTTGGGCAGGGCCCACCCAGAAAAAAATTAAGAACTGTTTCGCACTCTATGGAAATATTTTTTTTGTTTTCTTTTTGTGATTTAAATTGGTGTACATTTGCTTTCTATTTATATATAGAACAATGAAATGTTGAAAAATATTAAAAATGGAGTTTAGAAACTATTCGAGATAATGCCTAATATCCCCCGGTTTCCAAATTTAAAATCCCGCTTAATATTATACGTTCTATCCGCTATATGCATTGGGCTGGCCCATGCTTCTTCATAAACGTCCGTAATAGCTAGGCAGTACGCTCACTTCATTTATGTTAGATTTGCCATCTAAGTACACAAGCGTATGTCGCGTGCCTATTCTGCCTCAGCTTGAAACGCCGGGCCGGCCCGTTGACGCGATCAAACGGAAGCAAGTTTTTGTTCAAGAAACTAAAAATCTAGCCAACACGCGTAATCACTAATGCAAAATGCGAAATTATGGATAATATACTTACTAACTTTAAATATGGAAATGTTAAATCTGTGTGAAACGATAAATAACATAGCATTTATTATTAATTCTTAGCCCATAGGTATTGTTATAATTTAAAACAGCGCGAGGGACGCGCCAGCTTTTAGAATGTACGGGCCGGCCCTCGGGACTCTCCGGAAATTCTCGGCTTCTCTTATCGGTACAAGGCAGAGAAAGGGGTTCTAGTTTAGTTCCCTTACAATCGCATGGTGCAATTTTCATGGTTTTCGACATTAAAATAAATTAGTGTAGTATGCAGATCGTTTTTTTTTTTGTAAGTATGTTTTAAGAAACTAGGTATTACGACCACTACCCACTTATATAAAACTTTTTTTTGTTATAAAAAATCGTACCTATAGATAGTTCTAGTTCTATTTGAATGAAATTACCAAAGGACTGAAAGTGAATTTCTGTTCAAATTTAAAAAATAACTAGGTAGGTAGGTATACAAATATGTAAATAAAATGAATAACGTAACAGAATTTTTTCAAAGGATTTAAAAAATTTTAATAAAACATCAGTTGCGTCAAACGAAAGTGGAAAAAACAAAGCAATCTTGAAAATATTTAAATATCAAGTTTGGTACATAAATTTTGAGGTACTTTTGTAAAACACAATGACCTTGAAAATCCTGAAAAATTTTCGCCTGCGGCGCTACGCGCACCCCCTTGCAGCTCTTGCCCCGTGTACACAGCGTTTTGCCCTACCAGTCTTAAACACCACGAGCCGCCGCTGCTTGTATGACAACTGTATAGTTGGCAATAAACTGCAGGTAAAGCCTTAAAATTTCGTAAAGAAATATATAGTTATTTAATAAAAATAATAAAATTAGAGGAGTAGTCACAATTAAGCCAATGACCCTTTACAAACTAATGACTTCTTCAAAGAATTTACCGAGTTATTTTTTAGGTTTTACCTGTTAGTTTACCTTTAATAGTTTTGAAAACATTGAAAAATCTTGGAATGCTATTCTATGAAACAATAATATTTTTCTAAATTAGCATACCTATCTGAAGATTTATTGTTTTTTTATCATTTTTATTTAATTTGTTTTTGTCAATCAAGTAATAAGGTTTTTCTTTAATCACTCTTATAATTTGTTTTCTCCTCATACAGACCATTTTTGACATTTCTCGAAAACTACTTTAAACAAGTTGGTAAAAGGGTAAAATCTATAGAGTTAATTATTTTTTAAACAGAGTTTATATCATATGGTGTCCTATGTAAAAAAATATTACTGTTATAGCTTTGTGAAATATGACGAAGACAAATTGTCAATATTATAGAAAAGTAACACTTTTTATAATATACTAGTTGACCTATATTTTGCTTTTTTAAAACGCAAACAAAAAAAATATAAATTAAATTCGTTACTTTTGGGACACAAAACATACCGTGCCTTCATTTCAAAACACTACACAAGAAAATATTCGGTAAAGCTCGTGAGTCCGACCGTAATAGTTGGGATAGCTGCCATGTATCATCGTCCATACGCAAACGCATTCATACGCGTTTGCATTCGTGAACGTGAATTTACCATGCACACGATACTCCCCTCTACTTCGAATGAACACGATCACTTTATCTCCATGTGCTACGAAAACTGAAGGCACGGTATACCTGGTGACCACGAAATGACGCTTGCTATATCTTCTTGGTTTGACAAGATATGAATTTTGAAAATTTGGGCACGTCAAATAACGGTTAAATGTGCATTATCTCGACCAATTTTACATTTCCCGTCACTTACGGTTTCACCGGAAGTTAAACTAACTTTGATTTTTTAATTGGAACACCCTATATATTTTTACATTTTTTGATTCAGGTCAGTTTGGATACAGTTATGGCATATTGAGATAAAAATATTAATGGCTGATATTTTTATGAGCAAACTTAATATTTCTTCTAGGCGGCCGTGACCCCAAAAATATGTTTTATTTTGCTTCAATAATTAATCAAAAAATACAATTATGGTATTATGTCATATGAAATTTGTGTTATAAGATCTCGAACATTTCGGAAATCATTTTTTCAAAATAACTATTTTTTTTAAATGAGTCCATGGTGGCTCTATACGTTATTTCAATAAAGCATTTAATGTTGTTCATATTTATAATACATAGAAATACATAAGAATATTATAACATTCAACAAGATATAAATGAAAAAAAAACTCATAATATTTAACAGTGGATCTCTATGAAGCAGATGCCTTTGACCCCCTGAATAAAAAAATGTGAAAATATACGGGGCGTTCCATTTAATAATTTAGTGTTAGCATCATTTCCTGTGAAACCGGAAGCAACCGAAAATGTAAAATTGGTCGAATTAATGCATATTCAGTCGTTATTTGACGTGTCCAAATTTGAAATTCATATCTTGTAAAACCCAGAGAATATACCAGGTGAACACGAGATGTCACTTGCCTCTATCTATATCTTCTTGGTTTTACAAGAGTAAATAATATAAAGAGGCGCAACCGTCAAGGGGCCGAGATTTTAGTGTTGTATTTTTTTGTCAATAACTATAGAATTATCTACAATATTTAGGGCTATCCAACCGAATAACAAATACCTTCTCATAGCACTAAAAATTGAAAACAATCCTGAAGCTATTGGCAAAAAATACAATACTAAAATCTCGGCCCCTTGACGGTTGTGCCTCTTTATATTATTTATTTACTCAATGCTTCAGGTTTCGCCGAAAATGATGCTAACTTTGGAATTTTAAATCGAACACCCTGTATATATTTTTACGTTTTTTGATTCAGGAGATCAAAGGCACCTACTTGATAGAGATCCATTGTTAAATATTATAACTTGATTTCATTTCTAGTTGATTGTTATTCTTATGTATTTTAATGTATAATAATATGAAGATATTGTGAATTATTTGGTACCACGTAATCGGTAATTAAATGCTTTATTGAAATAACGTAGTGAGCCACAATGGTGCCATTTAAAAAAAATTAGTTAATTTGGAAAAATGATTTCCGAAATGTTTAAAATCTTATAACACAAACGCCATGTGGCATAATGTCAAAAATATATTTTTTGATTAATTACCCAAGCAAAGCAAAACATTTTTTGGGATTACGGCCGCCTAGATAAAAAATTAATTTTGCTCATAAAAATGTCAGCCATTAATATTTTTATCCCAATATGCTATAACTGTATCCAAAATGACATCCTGAATCTATAAATGTAAAAATATGTTCCAAATAAGGTATCACAAGTCCTTACTTTAAGTCCATTAAAAAATTTAGGGTTTGCAACTGCCACTCGAACGGGGTTGAATTAAAAGATGAAATTTGTACGTTGCAGGATGTCATTTCAGAATCCAAAATCGACGTAGGTACCTCGGGATTTTAAAAAAATATTCACAATAATTGAGATAATGAATTTATTTCATTTGGCTGTTCCACACTGTATGTATTAACACAAGAACATTACTTAACTATTTGATATGACATGTTGCTAATAAAATCTTAAGCTTATTTTTTATGCAATATTGTATATCCACTTACTTTTGAATAATGTCAAACCTGCAAATAAAGTCATAATTGGTTATAAAAATTTAAAAAGAATAATACTACTTACCCATATCTGTATTAATAGATTGTCGAGTTCATCATCTTCAGGTTAAAGCTGATCTTTGAACACCTTTGTATAAAATGTGTATGTGTATCTATTTAATCTACTCAGTACAGTTTACAAATATTTTTGATACTGTTCATTTACAGAGGATTTTATTATTGCTAATTTACATATTTTATACTGGTTTAATAACTGCAATTTTAGTTACTTTTTTATGAAAAACATATTGAAATACTACGTACACTACCAACATTAATTTTTCAACCAAAGGAATAAATAAATAATTTTACACACACCAAAATCATTCACACAAATTTTTGTTCTGAATAAATAAAAACGTTAAATTATGTTTATTCTTATTTTGTTTTAAATAAGCTACTTCCAAATTATTTTTGAACTAATTGTATTTTCTGAGCCTGAGTAATAATTGTAATACTCGTCTATTTTAATTAATCATTAATCAATATGTCAATCTAGTACTAACACTAGTTACTAGTTGAACAACTATATTACTTCATAAACAAAGCTAGTACGTATACATGTTAATAAAATATTATTGAAGTCAAATCGCACGCGAGCGCTTTTCCACAGAAGGTAAAATAACACCAATGAATAATATTTACACACATATAAAACTAACGTACTAACTTACCTCCGTACACTGTTGCCATATTTCTGAGGTGTATTGGTGTAGAGAACATGTGGAGGCCAATTCTGCTTAACCACCATTTGTAGCGTATATGCGCATTAACTGGTGGCGCCTACTAGTGGAATTACAGTGAACTACATTGTATAACTGTATATGTACACCATACCAATTGGCCTCCGACAGAAAATTTGGGAAACGCCTACTAATGACGTAATAATGACAATGAACATGTTTTACACATAGGTTCGTATTGGTCACCGATTTTTCGAAGTCGCCTCCGATTTTGGAGGCGTATTCGTTAAATACGTATATCATTTTGGAGGTGTATAAGACACTTTGCATATATATATATATATATATATATATATATATATATATATATATATATATATATATATATATATATATATATATATATATATATATATATATATATATATATATATATATATATATATATATATATATATTATATAATATACATTTTGTTATATTTTCTAGTGTAAAATACTAGAAAACCACTGATACGAATTTTAGATAACAATATTGTATTTATTTTCATTTAGAACTATATACAGTGGTCTGGGGCAAACTGTTGAGGTTTGCCTTTGATACTACACTTTTATCTTGACATATTTTGGCAATTTTCTTATTTCTATTTATTTTTTAGAATTTGGCGTGATTTCCAGAATTAAGTTCAATGAACATAACATTTGTTTGCAAGTAACTGTATGCTGACATCACTGTTTACCGATTGTGGAAGGAAACAATTCTAAAGTTTTAGAAAACATTTTTTTATTGACCAAGAAAATACATTTTGGGTAAAAAACGGTTTATTAAATTATAGGTAGTTAAGAAACATTCAACTTTCAAATTTGATTTACGGGATAGAAGATCGCTGTATGGTTTTATATTAATCTGAATCAAAATCGCTGCAGCCACTGATATAAATCTTATAAATCTTTTACATTTACATAAGTTATTTATTAGAGAAAAATAAATTATAATCAGAAGCGATTATTTTTTTCTTGTTCATCATCCTCAAAAAGGGGGTACTGAAGGGTTGTAACTATCCCCAGGGGTAGTGACCGGCCTTCCCCTGTTATTACCCTTCATTTTTCATCCAATCTCATTTATGTTTATGTTCCCAGCTAATCCCCTCCAACCCCGCGTTGCCGAGCATGCTTACTAGCGAAAGCTTAGGAGAGTGGTTTTTGCCCGTTTGAGGGGGTAGGAATGGTCAGACGTTGATGAAACTAATTTTTTCTTGTTTAGCATCCCCAAAAACGGAGGAGTGGAGATTAGAAAAAAAAAGGAAAGAAAATTAATTTTTCAACCCTCCGGAAGAGTTGTTGTAATCCCAAGGGGTAGCTAAAGGCATTCTCCTGCCGTTATCCTTCTCTTTTTATAAAACCCTAATGATTTTCTCAGCTAATTTCCTCCAATCACGGGTTTTATTAGTCTTACAACTGGAAAACGAGATATAGGAATATTTTTGAACATTTTGAGGGGGTTGCGGTCGCTAAAAACTTTTTTCACTATTTTGTTCATTTTCAACACCCTTAAAAACGGGGGGTTAGTGGGTCTCGTTGCTGCAGAATTTTGTTGGGTACTCTTCCGACTTCTTGACTCCACTAATTTGGTATTAGGTTGCTGAAAACACGATTTTTAGCACTTCTGATGCCTCTACAGCCATTAGGAAAGCTTTAAGCTTCGTGCCCGTGGAGATTTTTGATCAGGGCATCAGGAGGTACAACAAATCCAAATTTGGGTCGATTTTACCGTAACACATTTTTCCAAGTTTGAGGGGTCCTTTTATTGAAAACCCTACATTCATAAAAGCATACCTAAGAAGATTTTACTTACAAACATGGTTTTAAATTCAACTAGATTTAAAGTGTACACACCTTGACAACGGGTTTTTTACTATAGTAATTATATTATTATAGGTGGAATAAAATAATAGTGGACATTAATCATATGCTAATACTAAATACAGAATATGTAAATATTGGAAGGGTACATCGTGTTGTGAAATGGTTAACTCTTGTGGGAATTTAACCCTCTATCAGAAGTTGACGCGATATACTTGATTTATGGCCAAAGTTGTACATTTGTTTTAAATTGTTTTCATTTTGCAAAACTGTTGTCAAATATGTGATAAAATGAAAGGATCAACGAAAAATGATGGATGTTTGCATACAAAAAGATACGTAAAAGTAAACATTTACTCCTCTTTATAGAAACCAAAATATTATTTTTCGCTATAAACCAAAACATACTCTACTCTGAAATAATTAAAAATATACGTACACTAATTATGTTTTTGGAAAATATTTGTTTCGTTATTTTAACTCTGAAATAGTTAAATAATGGTACCATATTATTATCGTAATTTGTAAAAGAAAAATTTATAATATGAAATGATATTAAGAATTAATTTTTCAATGAAAGAGATGCACATTTTGGAAATTGAAGAAAATGTGATGCCATTACAAATTTTACTTATCTACTTAATCCAAAATTCATGGAATAAAAAATATCAGTCCATTAGTTTGTCTGTCTTGGTAATTTGCAAAGATTTCGAGATTTTTCCAATAAAATTTGGTAAACCTTCCAAATTCAGTGTTAAGTAGAAATGGTTAATAAAACATGACGGCGGTTGGAGCGTTGGGGAGGTGAAATTTTCTTAAATTTCTAAATTTTTAAAATAAAAAATCGCTCTTATTAGATAATATATGAACTGAAACACATCGGCAAAAAATATGTTTATTTTTCTTAACGAAATTATATCGTAGAAAATCGATATCGAGATTTTAATAAAATTATGTTTTCGACCATATGGAATTCAATTGAATTTTTGTGAAACATATTTTACTCCGAGTCCAAATTGATGGTTAGTAGTATTACAAAAATTAATTGGTGGACTGAGAAATACACTTATTTTTTGGTGTTTGTATGTTCTTTTTTGACGGTGGTTACAATTTTTTTTAATACTTACATAAATAGTTATTTTTTGGTTTTAAATATTATTTTTCTCTGATTCCAGAAAAAACATTATTACTTGTTTGTACTATAATTATTGAATATTTGTGGTACTCTCTAAATATTTTAATGTAGTTTATTATTAGGTTTGTTAATGCTAATGCTTTTAAATTCATAATTACGTTTGCCATTACCATTATCATTAACATATATTTACGTTCATTCGAATGTATACTTTTAAATTATTTAAAGGTATTCAATTTCACAAATCTGCAATATTTGCATTTAAGAAGCTTTGTATTATATTTACATTTTTATAGCTCTGTGGAAGAGATTTATAAAAATGTGTTATACCAGGTGGCCACGAAAGTATTTCCTGCTGAATAACTCGGTTATTATGAAAGATAAACTTGAATTTGAAAAGTGGGCAATTGGCCACTAAAATCAGAATCTGATATAATTGTGCACTAAATTATTAACCGGTTGAAGATAATCTCCATGATGTGTTATCTATCAGATGAATTCGATTTTACAAATACTCAGGTTTAATAAATCCAGACATAATTCAAATGCTCATTCTTGTGGTGCAAAAAAATGTTCACAAAATTTGCTTTTCATTAATTTTTAAAAAAGCATAATTTGCGGTGGAAACTTCTTTAATTAAGAATTAAGAAGAACATACAAGAAGTTACTAAATACGCCGATATGTCAAATCCAACGCCTACCTTCTCTAAGATTCAAAAATAACATCCATTACATGAATTTTTAATTTTTTTACAGTTTGACGCCTTTTTTTAATATAATTTTTACTTTCTGAATTCAGACTTTCATGATGAATAAAAAAATGCAAAAAATATATAGCGTGTTCTATTTGAAATCAGAAGGTCGGTATTACTTGAAACGGAAAGTAATATTTTGTACACAATTGTGTCAGATTCTAGCTTTAGAGATCTTAGTCCATTCAACTTTTTAAGTCCATCTTTCATAATAAATGAGTGATTCCGCAGATAATACTTTCGTGCCCATAAACAAATTAATGGAAAGTTGATAATATCTCCGGAAACTTTCAAAATAAAAATACCAGTAGAATAATGATAGTTAGTGCAAAACCACTAAGAAAAGTATATACTTAACGAAATAACACAGACGTATTCGGTTAGATATGAATATTATTCATAAGATATCGATCACTGTAGGCAAATTTCGTTCTGAGAGATAAAAATGTAATCTTAACAAAACTCAAACGACACCCACAGCCCCTAATTGAGTTTGAGTGTTGAGTGAAAAGTTAAAAATTAATACTGACATACATTAAAGATTATTTATATCTATAGGTTAGTCGCTTTATAAAAACTTACCGTTTATAAATGAGAGATATACCAGAGTTTCATATGAAACATTTGCAAATAATTATTGTACATTATTGTACAATTATTGATGTCTCCCAGTTATTTTATTTTACTCCCTTGTCCATTTGAATTTTCACTTTGTAATAGTTAGATTTTATATTAATGAGAGATGTGCTCAGTGTTATTATATTTGCACACTACATAGGGGAGCAACGATCGTTCGAAGTCATACATTCGATGTGGAAGACAAGCATGCATGCATGAATGCCGCCATAGAGCCTGTTTGATCGGTTTGATGCATGTCGGCCGCGGTCACCACTCACAAGCTTGACTGAGCTCTTTTCTATTTAGTGTTTTTAAATGAAAACATGGTTTGACCATCCAGATATAAATAATCTTTGCATGCTTATATGTATTACATTTGGTTGAAAGTCAATATTTTTCACAGGTGTATTACCAAATATATTGTTTGTTTATACTAATTGGTTAGCCTAGCCGCAATAAAATTGATCGCGTATAAATGTGGAATCTAACTACTACCACAGTGTAGGAAATCAAATGGATAGGTGGGACCAGAATGAAGTAAAATATTTGGAGACCTCACCAGATTAGATTATAATTATTATAATTAACATCATCTCACTATTATTTCTTTGGCCCAGATGATCCTGATATATTTGTTGTTAATAATAATAATAATAATAATAAAATATTTAAAGAAACATTCTCAAGTTCGTGCATTATCACATGAAACATTATATAAATATATTCTGATAGATTAAATAAATATAAATAAAATCCTTATATTGTTTTTGGAAATTTTACACATTTCGTGAAAAAAATTTTTCTAAAAAAATTTCTTGAAAAATAATTGCGACTTCTCTAAGAGATAGAATGTAAATAACTGCATCTCCAATAGATGCAAATGTTTTTAACTAACGAACTATGTAATTTAATTTTTTTGTTGTTACTTATAACTGTTAATATACTTAATTAGTAATATATTTTTCTTAATTGTAATAAAGAATTTGTAAGGAAATTTAAGTACCTAATGGTCAAATAATTTCTTTTTAATCTGTCACGCGGATGTTAAAAGGTTCGCCATCCCTGGCCTAGGACATATTTATGTTGAAAATTGTTTCTTTTTTACAAAACAGATTATACCTACGTTTTTGTTAAATCTATTTAATTAATTATTGCCCTTGTTTATTTAACGACTATAAATACCTACTTATATCATATGAGGTGCTGTAGCCGTATGGGTAAATGCATTGTTACGTACTAACTTTGTCGCAAAGATCGATGGTTCGAATCCATCCTGGGACAAATTAAAAATTTATTATAAACTGTAGGGCCTAGTCTCTCTTTACCTTACTTCGGTGACTTGAGAGGTGGTTAAGAAAACATTTGAAAATTAAAATATTTTCCATACAACTAGTTTTGGATTTTGACCTATCCACCAATTGTTATTTCCTAATATGATTCGAGCAGTCAGTTATGTAGGTCAAAGTTTTAACTCTTTTGAGGATTTTCTTATTAGTATAATAATAAATAAAAATGATTTTTAAGAATACATTTTACAAAAAAATTAACTAAGTTTACTCATTATTGATTTCTCTCATATTTAACACAGAATAAAAACTGTTAATATAGACTATTGTATACAAAAATTAAGTGTTAAATGTATTGATGATTCTCCCAATACAAATGTACTGAAGGCGTCGTCAAGGTCATTGTTTCTATTAAGAAAAAATAGAATAATTAACATTACATTTTTTTGCAAATCAAATGAAACAATTGTTAGAGACCGCCCCTGCACCCAACAATCTATTACAGTTTTTCAGTGTGTTATGCAAGAATGAGTAATCTCCAATTATTGTACTTATAGTTTAATTTATTGGAAGCGGGGGCATTATATTATTAGCTCTCGTACTGTAAGGTTGTCATTAGTGAATATAGTGTTGTGTTAATTCGGTGTGTATTATTTCCGGAGTACCTACCCCATCCCTAACATCAGAAGTGGTTGATAAAGTTCGCACGTCAACATGGGTCGTGGAAAAAAACGACGAGTGTCTACAAGTTCCGATTCTGATTCGACCAGTAGGAGCAGTAGCTCTGGCCCTAGCTCTAGCCCTAGTGACCCTCATTACAAAAAAGGAAGTGCTCGTAAGTGTGCAAAAAGGAAAGGTGCTCGAAAAAGAAAGGCAGGGGTAAGTGAGAAATTTGCTTCTAATTTGCAAGTAGAAGAGAGAACATCAGTCAGCGTTTCGGCAATAATACTAGAGTTCAATCCATTGACCGATAGTGTTTCAAACTGGGTGGAAGTCATTGATTATAACGCTTCTATATTTAAGTGGTCACAGCAGAATACAATTTATAAGGCGTTAAATAAATTAACGGGTACTGCGAAAATATGGTATGAAAATCTAATTGCTAATGAAAAAGGTTGGGCAGCGTATACATGGAAGAAATGGAAAACAAAATGATTGGCTACATTTCAAACGAAACGCGATACGTATTCCTTGTTTATCGATATTGCAAATCATAAACCTACTGACGGGTGTTCCCTCTACGAATTTTTCTTCCAACATATCGCCAAAATCGATAAACTCCAGGTGAATTTTTCCAACGAAGATAAAATTTCGCTAGCACTAGGTGCGATTAATGACAATAATATAACTTCTGCGGCGGACGCAGCCAATATCAAAGATCTCAATACCCTGGCCGCATACTTACGTAACAAAATTTTCCATGTACAACCATCAATTACTCCTCAAGAACCCCAATATTTAGATGCAAAACCGAGTACCAGCAGGGATGTCACTTTACATAGTAGAAGTTTTGACAAACCAGGTTCTACAAAAGAACTATAGCGGTTAAGGGATTTCCCACCCCAAAAACAATACATCAACTAAGACAGTTTCTAGGCCTTATTTTCGCAAGTTTATTAAAAACTATGCCTCTAAAACAAGTATACTGACTGATTTATTAAAGAAGAATTCCACGTGGAAATTGGAACAAAGCCATACAGACTTAGTTAATGAACTATAAAGGATCTTATTTGTTCTGGACCTATTCTAACTATTTTTAATCCAAATCTACAAACATTAGTTTACACTGATGCCAGTAGGGAAGGACTTGGAGGAATACTCATACAAATTACCGAAGTTGGGGAAAAACCTATTGCATTCTTCAGCAAGAAAACATCCAAAGATGAGAGGAAGTACCATTCTTTTGAACTGGAATTGCTGGCCATGGTAAAAACACTAGAACGATTTCGTCATTATCTACTGGGAGCTGAATTTACCATAGTAACTTATTGTAACGCAGTCAGAAATGCAATGTCCAAACAAACAATCATTCCAAGAATTGCGAGATGGATGTTAACTTTACAAGTGTACAATTTCAATATTCACCACAGCCGTAGGTATGCCCAGAGGAAATGGACAGGTGGAGAGAGCCAACCGGTCAATCTTAGAAGCACTGGGAGCAAATACATCCAGTGACAATTGGGATTCAAATTTAGAAGCCATTCAACAAGGAATAAATAGCACTAGACATAAAACTACCGATGCTACCCCTGCCGAGCTAATATTTGGAACTACTTTGAGGACAAAAGGAGATCGATATATAGACGACGAGGAATCTGTTAAAGACCTTACTGAGCTAAGATAGAAAGCACACAGAAGAATTGAAGAAAATAGACGAAAACAAGAAGAAACATTCAATAAGAAGAGAAAAAGAGCTAGAGTATTTGAAGTTGGTGACAAAGTTCTCACTAGAATATCTAGTATCCCCGCAAACGATAATCAGAGTAAGAAGCTTCTCCCAAAGTACAAAGGTCCATTCACAGTGGTCGAAGATTTACCTAACGACCGTTACAGAGTCAAAGAAGATATTCATTCGTCCCGCACCAGAACATCCTATGAAGGAGTGGTGGCCGTAGAAGACATGAAAGAATTTCAAATACAGAAGTAAATTAAGGTAAATTGAACAAGATATCCACCAAAATCTAAAATATTTTGAGTGGCTAAGATATCCACTAAGGTCCAGGCGATCTTAAGTGGCTAGGTATCCACCAGGGTATGAAAAAAACCTTTGGGTGGCTAAGATATCCACTAAGGTCCAAGTGATCTTGAGTGGCTAGGTATCCACCAGGGTATGAAAACCCTTGAGTGGCTAAGATATCCACTAAGGTCCAAGTGATCTTGAGTGGCTAGGTATCCACCAGGGTATGAAAACCCTTGGGTGGCTAAGACATCCACTAGGGTCTAGACGACCCTGAGTGGCTAGGTATCCACCGGAGTATACAAACTCCTGGGTGGCTGAGATATCCACTAAAGGTCTAAACGATCTTAAGTGGCTATAAGCAAAAAAAAAACTGAAACTATCAAATTGTTCTAGGTTCCGCCCTGCAAGTTGTCTGGCTGTTCGAGGACGAACGTAAAACAGGATGGCCGATTGTTAGAGACCGCCCCTGCACCCAACAATCTATTACAGTTTTTCAGTGTGTTATGCAAGAATGAGTAATCTCCAATTATTGTACTTATAGTTTAATTTATTGGAAGCGGGGGCATTATATTATTAGCTCTCGTACTGTAAGGTTGTCATCAGTGAATATAGTGTTGTGTTAATTCGGTGTGTATTATTTCCGGAGTACCTACCCTAACACAAATTACAAATTATTTTTCTTTGGAAACAGATAGAACAGTTCAATTTCATTGTTTCGTAACTCTATCATTAACTTCATGTTTCGGAAATATTTTTCTAAACCTTTGCGAAAAACTGTAAACAATAACGAAATTGTTAAAAAATTGTATTGAATTAACTAATATTAGAATATTTCTTTATTATAATTATTTTAAACGATTTAATTTCATAATTGCTTGCACTATCTAAATATGTAGGTCGTACGGTACACAGAAAATGTTTACTTGTTATTTCATTCTAATAGAATTCAAATGTATTCCTTAAAAACGACAACGGACCTTTTCAGGGTTTGCAAATTGTATTTCAATATCTACAATACAATTTAGGTAATAAGTTGCAAGACATTCGACAACTGTAATACATATAAAATATCTGACCCAAGATTTAGGATATATTCTTTTCGTTAGAGATATTCGGTGACCTGAATAAAGAGAAATTGAACATTTTCAGATGTATCTTTCTCAATCAGAATACCGTATGGGAATATATTATACAAGACAAATTAATTATTTATTCTTCACTATAAAAAAATATAAAAACAATTTATAAAGAGTTTTCATAAAGGATTGTAATCCATGTGATCACATAATTAGGCAACCATACACACAGTCAAAGGTATAACATGTAGAAATGTGTACCTACTTGATTACCTTTTTGGCCACGTGGTTCACAATTATCTATACGGCTCTGTACTTTCTACTAAATAGTTATAATTTTTTCATTTATGTATCATTCATTATGAATGACCCAATTAAGTACGAAAATTGTAACAAACAATTAATTTATAATGTTTTTTTTTGTTTTGTCACATTACATAGAAAATTAGGACATTCCCGAGATGACAATAATTATTAAAAATAGGATATTTTTTATTTTTAAATATCTTCACCAAATTCCCACCGATTTGCTTCATTTTGATGAATGAAAGGAAAAATTTCGTCTGAATTTTATTGTAGTTTGACAATTGGCAATTTGACAGTGGAGTGGGCGGAATTAAAGTAGAGTCGACGAAAGTGACAGCAGAGGGAGGGGAAGTACTTTCACTCACTACTTTGGCCCACCCGTTGCCATATAAACAACTTGAGTGAACAAAACAAAGTGTTTCGAGTTTTGTATCCAAGAAGCTGCATGTTTCAAGAACAGGATTAAACAAACATATTAAGTATATTAATATTTTTACTTTGCATTGACATAACATGTAGTTATTATTCAGCATAACATGTAGTTATTATTCAGCAAGGTTGAATTTTTCTTTCGCAAGATTCCTCATAACTAGTTAGTGAAATGGAGGACATATTTCTCACTTTTTATCAAAACTGCATATACCAGATTTTGCACTTTCACCTGCACCGTGTATGTTTTAATATAATTTCATTTTAGTAACTTTGCCTCGACTGTCTCATTAAGAGGAAAGTTTGTTATAATTAAACCGCTCACAACTAATTCGAAGTAGCCAGTTGCGGTCATTAATTTTCTTTATTAATAAAATTCTGTAATTCAAAAATGATTATAAAAATTTTTTCACAAAGAAAAAATCGAGGAAAAAATTATAAGCTGAAACTAGTAAAAATATATTAACCACAACTACATCACTATTATGAGTAATTTCTTTTAAATTAAAAACTTTTAATATCGTGACTAGTTTAACATTGTTACTTAAAACATTAAAGTATTTCAGAGAAAAGAAATACCAAATCGGGTTGATAAATAAAAGTAAAGTTTCTATTTAAATCGACTATTCTATTACTGCATAATAAAGATATATAGCTAAACGAAGGGAGGCATATTGAAAAACTTGTTTTCAGATCGAGTGAAAGAAATATTGCAATCGGTCTATCTCACAACTTAACTCTTCCATTTCTTATTCTGTATTGTCTACCAAGTGAACCCTGCTTTCGATCATTTGTTCCGTTTCTGAAAATAAATAAGTGCTAGAAATATCTACCAGAACAAAGCGTGTTTGAAAATGTTTGTCATTCTTCTGTTAATTTTCTATAAATAATAATAATAACAATATAAATAGTAATAATTTAAAAATTAAAATTGATATTTTATATTTTCGTTCCTCTAATTCTAATAATTGATTTTTGCTAAACTGTCTTACGTCGTCGGTCTGACTTTATACTGGGTCAGGCAAAATGAACAACTCATTTTAAATAGCTTATAAGAATTTATTGATTCAAACAACAAAACAGAAGAACATGTATTCTGAAAACAAGAAAGATGGAAGTTTATTATGCTCTGAATATGGTGTGTCGCAAATGACCACCATGTTTGAAAAAGTGAGCTTCGTCACTCGTGAAAATATTGTTTTCAATACCTTGATGATTGTTATGAATAAGGCGACAAAACGTAAGTTTATTTAATCTTATCCTGATCATTTATTTTCTGAACTATTGCGATCTTGTACGGGTGAAAATTCATCTTTTTAACATTCATCATGTACTTGGCACAGTTGAATTCAGAACAATAGCATATTTAGCAACAGATTTTTTCGGGTTAGCAATAATTGCATTTCTTGCCCTTTCTTTGTTAAGTGCATTGCAGGCAGACTTTTTATCTAAAACAGACCCCCGTATTCTCATTTATAAATCCAAATAGTCTTACGTTGAGGACACTGTAGGACATTAAATTGACATCAAAAACATCTTTGAACGGCTATTATTGAATTAATTTCAATTAATTTCTTGATACAAAAAAACGTGATGTTCTGTTGACCAACGCTGCATTTTGACAACTATCAAGAATTGTAACAAAATCTTCAAAGACTACTCTTCCAGATAAAAATGTCCCACAGTGAATAGTTGATAAGTTTTTCAGTTATTAATGAAAAACATAGGTCATTTTGCCTGACCCGGTATATAACTTTAGATCTTTTTAAATAATTTGAGGATATATCGTTCATGAAGTAAATTCAAAAGTTCATAATGAATCAATATCAATAAATAAAAGTGCGAGTCGTAGGTGTTATTGGAATATGTCAATAATGAAATCTCATCTCAAATGCACACACAATTCATGCTATCAAAACAAAACTTAGTTTTAAATATATCTCTCCCTATCTGTCTGTCGTGAAAAGATATTTCTATGAAAATTGGTAGATCTATTAACTTACAGTAAGACGATGAAATTTACCCTAAAAATTTATTCCAAAAATGTCTTCAAACTAACTGCAAAATTTTACGTATTATAAACAAAAACAAATTCATAAATAAAGATATTAATATTATTAATTATCATTAATAAATTTTAAAATTATTATACCCAATCTTTACCTACACCAAGTTCTAAAGGATTTTTTTGTAGTTATAACTGAAAAGAAAATAATATAAAATTAATATTATGAGGATTACCAATATTATTTAAGAAGAATGGAAATAAAACAAAGAAATCAAAATATTCTGTATTCTAGAAGAGCCTTGTGTGGGAGAGGACTACACATTTAAAGGCAAGGGACGACATACACCCAATATCCGTGTATAGTGGAAAAATCCCTCTCACAGTATGTTCCACTGCGACGACCGGGAATCGAACCCGAAACTTTAGGTGAGAGACAGTACGCTACCTCTCGACCATCAGTCATATTATACATTAATATTTTTAATATTTTTCTGTCACTATTTAATAAATAATTTTTAAGTACCTACTTATAAGTCATAAATAAGAATTTAACCCTTATGCAAATATAGAAAACTATGTATTTAGAGAACAATTTTTTGGAATCTCTTAACTTATAGGTCCCCCTTTTTAAGGGTTCAAATGTATGATTCGTTCATGAAAATATATATTTCAACACCAAATCTTTATTTTTACATTTTTTTTGAAAAAGCAACAATATTGAAATTTAATGTATTGATTATAACAAATTTTGACCCATAAGCAAAGATTTGAAGGAATGTGACAATTTTACGGAATACATTAGATGAAAAATTAATTTTTTTTTTAAATTTAAAGTAAATAAGGTATGAAGAGATTTTTCTTCGTAGTTCGTTTACGACTTCAAAAAAAAGGGGTGTAAGAGGGTAAAACGGAAGTCAAAATTTTTTATCTTGAGAAATTTTTCAAAACTCTAAAATAACATAATGTACTTTATCAAAATTCTTTGGGTTGGGCATTTTTGTGAATCTAAAACCATTTACAGATTAGTTTTTAAGTTAGAAATAGACGTATCTAAGCATTTTTGTAAAAATATGCTATTTTATGACATATTTTATTAATTTGTTCAATAACAATACTATATACAGGGTATCAATTATTTGTAGCAGGATTTCGACATGTGAAATAGACTTTTTTCAAGAGTTTCTAAAGACATGGGTCGCAGAATGCTCCACTTTTGACGGGATGTTGAAATATATTGTTTTAATGTAAAAATACTTTAAAATAAAATAAATGACTGAGTACTTAGGTGCAAATAGTTCAATATTAAAATATAGCTGATATTAATTGATATTTCCAGTTCCAGAAATCACAATATTTGTTCACATTTTGTTTCGAATAATATTTTTAAAACACTTTCTCTATAAATAAAATATATTTCGACGATCCAACGAAGTGGTTTTAACGTTTAAAGTTTAGCTTTACAATTTACTGTACATGACACGTTTAAAGCAAAAGTAATACGCAGAATTTTAGTACCTTTCAATAAATAACAAGTTTGCTGGGAGAACACATTTATGTAAATATTTTATGTAACGGCTCTACCGATGGTTCTAACGGCATGTAAAATCCAATACCCTGTCATATGTAAGTTGTTCCCTAGGCTAGCTGTAGCCACAACTTTATCAGAATATCATCCCAAGACTTTTACTCTTACAAAAATATTTTTCTTGGCTCGTAAATTCTTATAATATAGATTTTTAGCTTAAGCTCATTTCATGCAGTTATTAGATATTGTTATTTTTTGGTGATACGTGTTGATTCTATTACTACAATTTTAATTTTTTTATGCCATTAACATCGTTAATAATTCTTTATTAAAAACTTGTTAATACAAATAACAGCTTTAAAGGGGAGGGGAGCTTTGCTGTTAATGCTTTTTATACTTCAACTTTTGTTCTTTCACTGTCTCGATCTAATTTACTGTACTACCGTCTTTGTTATAAGTATCTATAATCTATAATGACTTTCGTAATACGAGTGTAACAAAACCGTTGCAAAGACTTCTAAAAATATCAAAAACATTATTGCTTAATCGAGAAATACATGTGGTATTTAAATAAATAGACACTTTTTTGTTGTGTTTACTTTTTTGGGGATTCTTACAATATACAATATGTCCCCGGATTGACTTTACGAGAGGGAAATCTTTATTTTTGATATTACGAAATATTTGATTCAGAAACAAAATTTCATGTACAAGGCGTCCAAATCAATAATGTGAAAATAAAACAAGAATAATTACCCTGATTTGTACTTTTATACAAAAAAGAATAAAAGTTTTTGATTGTTTTAAAACTACCAAATCCATGATGAAAATGTCGACGGAAATTTTTTTTAATTTTCATTTAAAAATGGTGATGCAAATCTTTCCCTAAATTATGGATCACCATTTTTAAGTGATAATTAAAAAAACTGTCATCGATGTTTCATCACGGATTTGGTAGTTTTAAAACAATCAGAATACTTTATTCCTTTGACATTTTTGTATAAAACCAGAAATCAGGGTACTTTATTCTTGTATTAATTAAATGTTTAAAGTACATATCAAGTGATAGAACCAAATCAAATTAAAAATTAAATTATTACATGTATTAGGAGCTAGACAATGGACAATAAATTAATAAAGTAAGATTATTTACTTCCTAATATATGGTAAAGATGATGATTGCTATCACAACTTATCTATGACAATAATCGTTATCAAATTTCCATGTAAAATAATAACATCAAAATTTTGTACTTAGAATATACATATCGGATAGTGCCTTGAAGTACTTCACATTCCTTGAAGTAATAGGTATACATTACGCTTAATGTTATGACTTTATCCGAAACATTACAATTTGTTTTACAATTATGTCAGTACTTATGCTACTTAATCATGAAGCGTAAAATTCAGAAGCACTGAAATATAATTAATCATGCTATTAAATTTATCCGCTAGTTTCTCATATTTCTTAAGACAAAGTTTTAATACGTTGGCGTATTTTACGGTCTGGGTTACAGTTAATAGTAGCAGTGAAATAGTATCAGAGTAATATGTAAAAACTGAAACAAATTCTTGAATGGATATCTAGAAAACCAGAAAGGAGCTTCCTTTAGATATTTTAAAACAGTGACATTTGAATAAACAACAATTGAAATCTATCATTTCACATTGAGAATAATGTACAGAAAAAATATTTTTAATGTATTACTCGTACATCTGCGATAATTCCGAAATGGCAAAATTGTAAAAATTCGTTTCTGTATGGATTCAACATAGATATCCACAAAAACTATTGACGAAAGCTATAGTCCGGGCGGCGGCTGCAAGAACACGCACATCATCGAGTTTTACTGCTTTTTTTAAAAGGTGACCATCAGTAGATACAAAAAACGTTGGTCAGCCGAGGCATATCCTGGAGAAATCAAAGAAATATCGGTCGACCTCCACAAATAAATGTCTTTAACTACATCTTTTTCATATTGCTGTAAACAATTATTACAACAAAAATTATATTTTTTAAGCAAATTATAATAATCTTATGAATTAATTACTGAATTAAGTAATTATTGTAATAAGAGCAATTACGATAATCTGAAAGAGTGTAACGATAATTTGGTAAATTACGGTTACAACTGGTTTCTACCGGAGACAATTAAATGTAGCTATGTTATGCGCGCGTCGACGGCACTGAAACGTGCTCGATCCTACAGCGTTCCTCCTCCACCAGCTTTTTCCTATCTTCCGTACTGGTAAGTCGTAATTTTATGAATATCTAATTATTTTTCTCGGATGTAGAATATTTCTGTATCTTATCGTTATAAAGTATTATTTGCAATACGTAGCCTAGTAAATATTTAGCATGTTGGTTATTTATTACAGTCAAATGTGATAAATATCGATTTAAATCGAATTTATCAATTGGGTGTGTTTGACGCCGGCATTTTAGCCAAATTTAGTGCTCTCCACGCGTGATTGATTTCATGCAAATATCTACACGTGGTGTCGTCTTGCAAGTTAACTTATGTTATTACCGTTCCTTATTATCTTTTGCAGTTAAAATTTGCAATTATCGTTAATATCTTTATCGAGTTATTCATAAAATATATGCACTTACACAGATCTCTTTCGTTTGCGGAAGGTGGTAAAAAACTCTTCGAAATTAATAGTTTTCGCTTAACGGAAAATATTGGTTTTTATCTTATCTCACAATTTGATTATTGTAATTTTTCGTAATTTAATTTAATATTTAAATTATTCCCTGCTATATCTTAATATGATTTGAATTAATTAAAATTCATAGTTATTATCTAATTATCGTAATTTAATTGAATAATTAAAGCATTCCTTACTATTTCTCACTCCAATTGGGAGAATTAAATAAAACTTATTGTTTCTTATCGTTCTACAGTAAATAGTAGAAATTAACTTTAATTAGTAATCTAATTAAATCAGTTATAAAAATCAGAATACCTAACTTTTTACTTTCTTACTTATTGTATTATTTTGTGATTCACACATTTTCTATTTGTGAAAAGATTGCGTTTTAGCAATATTAAAACTTAATTTTCTGAGTGTCTTATTGTGATTTGTCTATTTAATTACTGTTATTAAATTTAAATAATATAACAAATTTCTTTCTAACATAATTTCTTATTCAGAGGAATTATTTTTATTGCTTTAATCTTGTCTAGTTATATCTAGAGTAATTTCTAAAATTTCATAGTTTCGAAATTATAATAATTAGTTTATTATAATTTATATCTTGAGTTATTTTTAAAATAAAATAATAAATTCATATCTTTGTAATTATAATAATTGATTTATTATAATTCATATCTTTGCTAAATTGTTTAGTCAACTTTTCTAGAGAAACTTGCCTTCAGTAAGTTTTTTTCTAATTTTATCAGCCGTAAGCTAACTTGCATATTTCCAACTTTACTTTGTACATTTTTGACACTGGTATATTTATGTTTTATTGAACGAGACCAAGAAGAGGATTCGACAGATTCAACTTTACCAGACCACATCAGACTGAAATCCAGATTATCCTATTATCTTATCCAGGATTGGTTACATCTTTCCCAGGTGCAGGTGAAGTCTAGCTAGACCCAGAAGATCAGTATACACCAGCATAGGCCATCTTGGCAAGGGAATAGATCATCGTGGAAATCCTTGGAAATTAAGGTCTGTAAGTCTGTGGTAGAACATATTTCCATCATCAGGTCTTCGGTTCCAGCGTAACAAATAATTGCCAGTAATTGTTCTTGTAAATGTAAGCCTTGCAGTTGATAAAATATTTTCTTTCATTCATTTTTTTTTGTGATAGCCCTTCAGGCACTTATATATTTTTTGTCATTGTTAAGAGTAATTTGTTATTGTTAATATTTATTCTATTTGTTAATATACTATTTATTTGAGCTGAATCGTTTTATTTCTCTTATTGTGAAAATCTGATATCATACAAATTGTTACTAATTTTTTTTGTAGCTGGCGCCCAAAAATTATCTTAATTTATCTTAATTTTACTTGATAAATAATTCCTTAACTTTTAATCTCTTATAACTTGCAGTTTTAAATCTTACTAAGCTAGAAACTTAAAGTACACTCTTCAAGTTCTTTTGTTAACAAATCAGGGTTTTAACCAAATTTAATAATAAGTTTGTTAATTTATTAAACACCATATTCTGACTCACGACCCACCGGAAAAATCTGAGCAGCCGACAGGTAAAATAAACTTTGAAACCCAGAAGCCCATAAGGCAAATTAGATTTATTCAGTCTGGGGTTACAAAAATTGTCGTCCAACGTGTGAGGCCTGATATTTTATGAATTTAAACTGCACTATAGTTATATTGAAATCAGATTTTCTCAGGGAGAAATAAGCCAAAGTCAAACAAACAATAAGACCTGGAACCATTACCTAAATTTTCTAAGTATAAAATATTCTAACTATAAGAAAGTATATGTTTCGTACTTTAAACATAAGTACATATTACTAAAACTGATTTTTACAACTATTTGATATTGACATTATTAAAGTGGTATATCTTATTTTATTCGTTATTATCTTATTTTTGCAAGTATTTTGAATTAAAATTGTGAAGATATTTGCGGCCGTTGTAAACATAAAAACTTGTTTACCGATTTCTTTATTTCCCTATTATTTTTTACAAGTAAGGTTTAAAGTATTTATGAAAACTTAATAGTGTTGGAATAAGAGATTTATTTACCTACCGAATTTAACTTTACATTATTGGAACTTTTTGATTTAATTTTTTTGTCGCGAGAATAAATACGAGTTCTTATCTATTTATAATTTAACGTGTGGATTTTTATCTGAATTTCTTATTATCTGATTAATTTATTTGAATTACAAGTGATTGAAAATTATTCGTAATATACTGGGTGGTTATTTGTTAGCGTTACCTATGAGTTATTGAAATTTATTGGATTATTTTCGCATTTCTATTTTAACTTTTCTCTATACGTGATATACCGATTACGATTTATTGTAATCTTGATCTTGAGTTTTGTAACTTGTTAACGTAACTTATCTTTCATTTCTCGTATTCTATCTTATTATGAAACTAACACGTAATGCCGATCCGGACACCGAAACCGATCAACTCGATTAAAATCTTACTCATTATCTTATTATACCTTTCCTTATGAACACTACTTGATAGTATTTCATTTTAGTGCCCTGTGGTAAGGGGTAACGAATACTACCACCGTGGATTAACCTGCGTGAGGTAAAAGCCCTCTAAACGGCCACTTATCGTGCAGAGAGGCTTGATTGTGATGGGAGTGGTTTCGTCACTGTTTGGCTACTTTTAATAGTAAATGGACAGGATGTGTCTGCTTTTCAAGAGTTTCTGACATCTAGTCTGGTGAGCCTTGCTAGCATAATGATTCTCAATGATCTGCTGTTTATACAAGTCTGTTTCATTGCCGGACAGGGAAATTAGCCACTGTGTTACAATCAGGAGCAACCTCGTCGCCTTTTCTTTTCTTGGAGCTACGCTTCCAATTTCAGTAATGGTAACTACTATACAGTACTGAGGCGGCAAACCACGTCTCTGGAGACTGACTTAGTGTCCTCTCCTTAACTTCTTTCTGGTTTTTTCTCTATCTCTCTCTCTTCTTTTCGTGATTCTTTTGGGCGAGTGTTATTTGCTTCTTGCATCTTCCTTGTTTTTCTTCATGGACTTCCGAGTAAGGGTACATTAACGAGGCTTTTCTTGCATCTAGAACTGCGCATAATGTCCTTTGGTTTGATCCCATTTCATCTGTGATCATGCCACATGTCGATTGACTTGGATGTGTTCGAGGGGATTAATCACTTCTCCAATAGAACCCAGTATCTTTCCTTCCTGTCTATGTTGTCTTATGTCTTATTTCTTATTTTTTAATCCTTTATTTGGGGTAATTACGATAACGAAAATTTGTAACTCCTAGAGTTAACAAATTTTCTACCCGAAGCGAATGGGGTGTGTAACGATAATTTGGTAAATTACGGTTACAACTGGTTTCTACTGGAGACAATTAAATGTAGCTATGTTATGCGCGCGTCGACGGCACTGAAACGTGCTCGATCCTACAGCGTTCCTCCTCCACCAGCTTTTTCCTATCTTCCGTACTGGTAAGTCGTAATTTTATGAATATCTAATTATTTTTCTCGGATGTAGAATATTTCTGTATCTTATCGTTATAAAGTATTATTTGCAATACGTAGCCTAGTAAATATTTAGCATGTTGGTTATTTATTACAGTCAAATGTGATAAATATCGATTTAAATCGAATTTATCAATTGGGTGTGTTTGACGCCGGCATTTTAGCCAAATTTAGTGCTCTCCACGCGTGATTGATTTCATGCAAATATCTACACGTGGTGTCGTCTTGCAAGTTAACTTATGTTATTACCGTTCCTTATTATCTTTTGCAGTTAAAATTTGCAATTATCGTTATTATCTTTATCGAGTTATTCATAAAATATATACACTTACACAGATCTCTTTCGTTTGCGGAAGGTGGTAAAAAACTCTTCGAAATTAATAGTTTTCGCTTAACGGAAAATATTGGTTTTTATCTTATCTCACAATTTGATTATTGTAATTTTTCGTAATTTAATTTAATATTTAAATTATTCCCTGCTATATCTTAATATGATTTGAATTAATTAAAATTCATAGTTATTATCTAATTATCGTAATTTAATTGAATAATTAAAGCATTCCTTACTATTTCTCACTCCAATTGGGAGAATTAAATAAAACTTATTGTTTCTTATCGTTCTACAGTAAATAGTAGAAATTAACTTTAATTAGTAATCTAATTAAATCAGTTATAAAAATCAGAATACCTAACTTTTTACTTTCTTACTTATTGTATTATTTTGTGATTCACACATTTTCTATTTGTGAAAAGATTGCGTTTTAGCAATATTAAAACTTAATTTTCTGAGTGTCTTATTGTGATTTGTCTATTTAATTACTGTTATTAAATTTAAATAATATAACAAATTTCTTTCTAACATAATTTCTTATTCAGAGGAATTATTTTTATTGCTTTAATCTTGTCTAGTTATATCTAGAGTAATTTCTAAAATTTCATAGTTTCGAAATTATAATAATTAGTTTATTATAATTTATATCTTGAGTTATTTTTAAAATAAAATAATAAATTCATATCTTTGTAATTATAATAATTGATTTATTATAATTCATATCTTTGCTAAATTGTTTAGTCAACTTTTCTAGAGAAACTTGCCTTCAGTAAGTTTTTTTCTAATTTTATCAGCCGTAAGCTAACTTGCATATTTCCAACTTTACTTTGTACATTTTTGACACTGGTATATTTATGTTTTATTGAACGAGACCAAGAAGAGGATTCGACAGATTCAACTTTACCAGACCACATCAGACTGAAATCCAGATTATCCTATTATCTTATCCAGGATTGGTTACATCTTTCCCAGGTGCAGGTGAAGTCTAGCTAGACCCAGAAGATCAGTATACACCAGCATAGGCCATCTTGGCAAGGGAATAGATCATCGTGGAAATCCTTGGAAATTAAGGTCTGTAAGTCTGTGGTAGAACATATTTCCATCATCAGGTCTTCGGTTCCAGCGTAACAAATAATTGCCAGTAATTGTTCTTGTAAATGTAAGCCTTGCAGTTGATAAAATATTTTCTTTCATTCATTTTTTTTTGTGATAGCCCTTCAGGCACTTATATATTTTTTGTCATTGTTAAGAGTAATTTGTTATTGTTAATATTTATTCTATTTGTTAATATACTATTTATTTGAGCTGAATCGTTTTATTTCTCTTATTGTGAAAATCTGATATCATACAAATTGTTACTAATTTTTTTTGTAGCTGGCGCCCAAAAATTATCTTAATTTATCTTAATTTTACTTGATAAATAATTCCTTAACTTTTAATCTCTTATAACTTGCAGTTTTAAATCTTACTAAGCTAGAAACTTAAAGTACACTCTTCAAGTTCTTTTGTTAACAAATCAGGGTTTTAACCAAATTTAATAATAAGTTTGTTAATTTATTAAACACCATATTCTGACTCACGACCCACCGGAAAAATCTGAGCAGCCGACAGGTAAAATAAACTTTGAAACCCAGAAGCCCATAAGGCAAATTAGATTTATTCAGTCTGGGGTTACAAGAGATATAATTTTATAGAGTATAGCCGATAAAGCGATGGACAAAGACATATATAATATGGGGCTGAATAAATTACGGCGGAGACGAAGTAGTATATGAAATATCATTTTTATATCAATTCGTTATGAATAGCGAAAAATGTGCTCGTGTTTTTGCAAAATGAAGACGTGTTTTATTTGTAAGAAATTGACTCTTGCTTCAAATAAATGAAATAAAAAGTGACGAGATATTAAATAAACGGTCTGGTCTTTCTTTTAATTTGAAGTATAAGCTAAGAAATATTTTAATACAAAAATTTGTTAGGCACCTTTGAACTACTACCAATTGAGAGGAAAATAATGCTGGTTATACTAATATGCACTTACAAAAATCGATATCATTTGGAGATAATCTAGTCTATTTCTATTTAAAAAATTATATTGTGAACAAATTATTGTTCTTAAATCCTATTATCTCATAAAGTATACCCACACTAAAATATTACAATACTTAATTAATCGACAGCTGCGAAGAGTCTTAGGTTAAGCATTAATAATTACTATTTTAAATGTCTTCATTTATATGACTTCTTAAATGTTTCCTCAAATTTTTAATAAGAGAATTTATGAGCAACATGAGAATTTGAAACTTATACTTCATAAATTTAAATTAATAAATGTATATTAGCAAAAAGCGAAAATATCTTTTCATTAAGCGATCAGCAAGACAAAGCACCCTGAAGACACATAGTGTGAGTTGCACAGCATTATGAGGGCTTTAATTAAATTGAACAGGTAAATTATTAAGTTAAGCGATAAAGCAGAATAACGAACAGCATAAGGGGCACAGATTAATTTGAAATTTCGTGTTTAGATCGTTTAAGGAAATATTGCTTAATCGTATTGACATTGGCGATATAAATGATAACAGGGTGTATTTCAGTGTGTTACCGCCATCTAACATTATTTACTGTATTATATCTTTATTATTAAATCTAAAAAGATATATTCGATATTTAGCTATCACTGTGAATTTCTTACACTTTTACCAACAACAGTCAATTGTTTCGACCTGTTAGGTCTCATCAGTGTTGTACAGGTTTGGTACGGGTATATCAGAGATATCCCAAGTGAAGACAATTCCAGCATAGTAAATATCGAATGTATCTCAGTTTGGATCCGATGAGAGTCGGACACTTATAACCGAATATATCTTTTTAGATATATACTTTTGCCAAATTTGTTTGGCTGGGGCAATGTAATCCTCAAGAAATACCTATATATTTATATATATTAAAGGTGGTATGTGTAAGAATCATATAATATTTCATTTAATAGAATTAACTAAATTATTATACAATTTATACATAAATAAAAATAGCATAAAACATATATTTTTATTATAGATATTTTTAAATATATTGTTGCTACAAATCGTTATGGCAAGGTGTCATAAGAAAACATGTTTTACTAGTACTATAATAACTTGTACTATAATAAACTATTTAGGTATGAAAACTACAGTAAAAAGAAATAAAGTAAAATTTGAAATAATAACTTGTACTTGTACCAGAAACGCTAGTATAAATAATTTTAATAACAATTTCACATGCATATAAATTGAGCCTTACCCTTTCAGGAAATCTTTGTTTGCCTGAAGTATTCCGGCCGCAAGGCACTTCTGCCTACCCATTTTTATCGCTGCGCGCATCCAATTTTAAAAAAGTCTCGGGTAATATCCGAGAGGATGAAAAAAAATGAGAAGTTCTTCATTTATTCTTCTCCTTGGCCTCCGTCAATGTATGGATCCTCCAGATCAAAATAGAAGGGCTCCAGAACGTTTCAAAGAGGGTGCATGTCATGAGGATCGCCGAAATCTGAGAAAATAGCCACTTTTCAAAAAATCAAAACTTCGAATCAAAGGAAAACGATTTTACCCAGCATTTTCTAAATTTCACCTACTTTCCAAAAAAATGTATATATATATTTCGTCGGTCTATTTCGCAGGAAGCGCGAGTTATTAAGCTCTGATCAGACGAGTCTTTGGAGAAATTCGAAATATCGAGAACATTGCGAAAACACGAAAACTTCAAACGCCGCGGCCGGCGTCGACGTTTTCAGAACGATAGACGGCAATATTGCAATTTTCGTTTGGTTCCCCTGAGCCGAAAATTGGAGCGATGTAGTTCTCTACCTTAGATTTCGTGCCAGAAGATTTTTCGTTATTCCATAGTTGCTAGTTGCTCCTAAATTTTCACTAAAAAATATTTTCAAAGATTTAACATTTCACAATATGTTAGGTATCATTAAACATTTTCAGTGGTCTCGCTATTATATGATAGCCTGATAATAGTTTCCAGATTGTATTTATTTCCTTTGGCATGTTCTATAACTTAAGATCTACTGGATGAATAAATTATTATTATTATTAAATAATTACCTCGATAATTACCCTGAATTATATTAAACTTATAAAGAAAATTGTTTATTTTCTCACGATTTCACAAAAAATATTCTACGCAACACATGCTGAGAGTTTCTTTACAGGACTCTAAAGGTTTCTAGAATTTAAGTAGAACTTGTCCTTAAACTTGTCTACCTACTCATTTTGTAAAGTATTACCTTACGTAAATGACTCGCCTACTTGTTCTAGATATAAATTTTAAGAAAAATCTACTTTAAATATTACCTATTAGAAATAATATGTGGTAATATTAATACAGCTTTATAGTATCATCTTGTCATTTATATTGATTATTCATTCACTTTAAAAATTACCTATTAGAAATAATATGTGGTGATATTAATACAGCTTTATAGTATCATCTGGTCATTTATATTATTTTAACACTGAAGGACAATTCAAATCCGAAATAATTATAACTATGCACTGTTTGATCATATTTTTTTCGTACTTAGGAGACATCAACATGGATTTAAATTCTTTAAATATCGATTTTTATCGAGGATTACTTAAATTTACTATCGGGAAAAGGGTTAATTTCACTTATTAACAAAGCAACTAGACCGGAAACAGGCATGCATCTATCATATTTTTGTAAAGAGTATGAAGGAAAACTATCACAATATAATATATTTATTATAATATACCGTTTATTTACTCAAAGAAACATAATAATTAATTACAATTGCAATATACAGGGTGTCCCGATTTTAAACCGACAAACTTCGGGTACAGAAAGTTCACATGAAATTATGAGATACCCCTTCTAACATTTCTTCTCCATCGAGCCTCCTAACGGAGATACAGGGTGTTGATAATTCAATTTATTTTTTGTTTTTCTTTAATAACTTCCACAATATTAAAGATAGGGAAACCAAGCTTGGTACATATAGTTAGGTTGTGAGGATCCATCTTTGCTATGGTTCAGAGTTGAACTGAGGCGCGCCAGTGGCGTGCGGTGTGGTCACGTCGACATAATTTTAAGGAAAAAAGTATGTGCACTAATTTTTTTCGCAATTCTGATTAGATTTTCATAATTTACGATTAATTTTCTAAAAAATTCACAGTCCGCAAAAGATGCAACCGGAGGAGACATTGGAAATGACGAAGTAGAACGCAAATCTTGTGATATTTCGGATGTGATAAAAATGAAAATTTGTTGCAAAGTAGTAAATAGTTATTTCATTAACACAAAACATTTTCAAAAATTAAAATCTTATTATCAGTAGTTTTATTTAGAAATTAAAATAAAAAGTTATTTTATTAACAAAAACATTCTCATAATGAAAACTAAAATGGAATTATACAAATTTTTTTCACTAACAAACATTTTTAATGTTAAAACTGAAATAATTTAATATAATTTCGGGAAGATGAAAAGTGATTCCTAACAATTACAAATACCGATATCGATTAATCGCAAACTATTAAACGCAGCTAATAGTATAGGAAAAGTGGCCAAACTGAACAAGAACATAGTGAATTCGTTGAAACTTGACATATACGTTTAAAAATACATACCTATGTTTCAAGAAACTTAAGAGTCCCGAACCGTAAGGGGTGTGTCGGAGCTGCCTACTTGAAAAATCGTGGGATGAACTAGGTTTTCACATGCATAATAAAAATTGGCAATTCAACCATGAGAAATTTTCAAAAAATAAGAATATTTTCATTTATAGAGAAATATCAATTTTTGACTTTTTTATTAATTTTTTTTACCAATTTTACGTTTGTTTCCTTCATTTTTTGCTTGTTTATCTGTGAGTATATTCTGCAAAATGAAAAAGTACATAATAATTGTACAAGTGAGGATTATCGACTTGTTTAAAATTTTATATATATTGAATGAAACACACTTTGTATCTAAAGAAGATCGGAATCGATAGCATATAAATAATTTTATCCATGTATGAATTTAGACATCGTACTCCCTGACGATTTCCGTAAATTTGTAAGCATCTTCAACCCGCTTTTCTGTTGCGGTTGCAGGAGATAAGCTGCAATATTGATTCTGCTGTTGGCACTAAAAGTGTTGTCACAGGTTGTAAGGAGCCGTTAATTTTCTTCATCCCCACTGTTGTGGATTTTTTTCATTGCCAAGCCATTTCTGAATTTTGTAGAATACTCGTAATGAATATTAAGCGACTGCCTCTGAAGTTGGTGGTAATATTTCCAACTTTGATTTTTGTTCGTGCAGCGATTTTTTGAATTGATTAAATCTGTATGAGTTGAGTGAGACATTTGTGATTTTCCTTGCACCGTATACAAGTAGGAAAAGAGTTTCACCAGCCTGTTTTACTTGTGAGGGGGTTGAATTCTTGCCATTGAAAGTTCTTACTACATTAACCAACTGCATTTCTTTCTGAAGAAGTTTGATCACTTTTAATTTTTCTTTCTGAAATATTCTAGACGTAGTATCATAACCACTGAAGGCATGAGTCAGTAAAACTGTATTTTTCTACTACCGTCTATATAAATGAACTTTGTAACCCTAGCAATACGCGCGATAACGAAAGTAAACATTCGAGTTACCTGGTTGCTAAGGCGTTGCTATCTACGAAGGTAAAACTTATGCGGCCAGGACAGAAAAGTAGGAAAACAAATTTTAAACGAAATTAATTCGTTCTATTTAAACAAATTAACACAACTAAACAATTTTGTATTAATAAAGAAAGGTCTTTCTCGGAAGTACGACAACATTTTTGTCGGCACGTAGTACCCAACGTAGTAGGTACCTACCTACTACATTTTAAAAACAAACGCTTCATAAGTTTGCATATACCTTGCTTTGGATTTCTTGGGGTAAAACAAGGCACAAGCAATATTCCCATTTATATCGTCACAAAACATATGTATTTGTTTATTTTAGTTTGAAACCACCAGAAATTAAAATGTGTAATATTTGGTTGCCATGGAAACAATAATTTTCACAGGCAGCCTCCTAAACTATAATATTTATTAAAAACGTCTATTAATTTCATTTCATAATTTTAAATTAGTACATCCCATAATTTTTTTCGATATAGTAGAAAAAATATAATACATTTCACGATGCGAAAGCCCTTTTAAGTATTCGGTGTTTTTTGAAAGGTCTCGGCTTCGCCTCGACCATTCAAAAATCACCTCACGCCTTAAAGTAACCTTTCGCATCTCGTAATGTAAGTAACTATTTTTATACGTTCTTGTCATTTCTGGATTTCTGACGAAGAAAGAATTATCCATATAATTTTTCCTGTTCCTGGCCTTATGAAAAATATATCTTTTTCTTCTGGAGTTAAAGCGATTAATAGAACAAAGAGATCAACGTCCTCATCAACTAAGTACAAATGTTCCTCTATTATTTAATATTTCAATTGCTATTTTAACAATAGGTGAATCTACATCATCTGTAAGCTTGTTTTACAAACAATACTTTGTTTTAAAGAATTTTTGGCAACATTGAAATTAATCGGATTTCGTTTATATCATTTGACAAAAACTTTTCTTGAGGGAGGGCTACGATTACTGAATTTTGCCAAAATTTGGTTTTCACGTAGTTAACATACGTCGTAGAAATGTGGATGCAATAAAAATCCACCTTCAAATTACATAAATAATAAGTATAGAGTTACAAGGATTTCGCAATTTTCTTGCTTATTTGATTAATTTCGGTACATTTTGCATGTACTGTAACCGTGTGACATATCATTGGATCAGGCATTGAGAGAGGAGTTGAACATATATTTTATTTTGCTTCAAATCACCGCTATTTTTGTAAATTGCGAAAAACGACAAAATTTTAAGTTACATATGGTTTTCGGCTATACATATTTCGACGGGACAAAAGGAAATAAGCTGTTCGACGTGCTTCTCCATGTTAAGTTGTCTTGGAGATTGTTGGGCGTGACTTCTCTAACGCAGCGATAAATTTTTTTGTTTACTTTTGCTTAATCTACCTCATGTTAAAGTAATGGCACTCAAACCTAGTCTAACACTCGGTAATACGTACAAATCAAATATCGGCAACCTGCCAGAGCAACCCCGATCCTAAATCCACCCCTATGATTTGTCAAATTGCAAGTCATTGACAAAATTAAAAAATTGCAAAGACAGGAAAACTTCAAATACTATTTCCAAACGAATTTCCGAGAGACTGTTCTGATAAGAAATCCAAGGTAGAGGGTCCAACTTAGAACTACATCGTGAATTTCACGGTCACGCTCTGATTTTAGGCTCAATAGGAGTGAACGAAAAAGTGTAATTTTGACGTCTATCGTTCTGAAACCGCTGAAATCTCACGCGTTACGTCATTTTGCCATGAAACTGATTTTCGACCCCCTACTAGGAAACTAAAAACATTTGTTTAATCCTGCTCTTGAAACATGCAGTTTCTTACTTGGATACAATACTCGATACAATTAAATGTTAAAGTGAAGGAAAAGCACTACCGAGAAACAGAAAATTGTTTCGGGGTCCTGAAGTCGTCCCGAGTCCGAAACTGTAATCGGTTCCGTCCTAGGACAGATATTAAGAAATCATTAAATTTCGCTGGATCGACTATAAGCTGTAATCTATCGGACGCACTATGGATTTTTTGGCGAATTTTGCGAAAACACGAAAATTTCAAACCTTATTTCCAAACGAAAACAGGCCGCCGGGCCGCCGTTCTGGCAATAAATCCAAGCTCGAAAGTCCAACTTGAAAGTACATCGAGAATTGTGCGGTTCGGCTGCGATTTTGAGGTCAGCAGATCCTAACTAAAAAGTGACATTTGTGACGTTAACGAAAAATTTTAAAGTTTTGACAAGTCCTGCACGCGCATAAAATTTGGAGGGCTCTGCGCGTGCAATCGGCCTTTTTAATTTCGCAAAATTTACAAAACTCTTCGACATGGGGTATTGAAACGCTAATAACTTTTTAAATATTCAAAGAATCGCAACGAGATATAGCCGTTGAGATTTTCTCGACAAGAAGACTCCTAATAATAACATAACTGCCGGTACCACGCGATTTAGAGAACCAATCAAAAATTGGTCACTCTGTTGTCGCCACTGCTTCTATAAGTCATGCTTCATAATATGCATCATGAAACTGATTTTCAACCCCCTATACGAAAACAAAAACATTTCCAATGTTAAAAACTTGCTCATGTAAAGTTTTGACTGAAGCATTAGTTTTCGAGATATTTGCGTCTGAACAAAACGATGCACCAAAAACACAATTAATTAATTAAGATAGCCCTTTCAAAATAATTTTCAATCTGATTTTCGAAGGGATATACAACTCAACCAAGATATTTTATGAATTCGGCTTCGGGTATGTTAAGGTCTTTGTCGATATTTAGTGGGCCCATATTAGGTAAATTGTTGGAGTATGATGTAAAAGGTAGATAATACGTTTTTCCGCTATTTAAAGTGAGAGTGTTTAGTTGAAACCATTTTTGAACTATTGAATGAATATTTGCTATATTGAAAAGTAATATTACTGATCACTACTCATTAATTGCACAATATAATGACGTACAGACACATAATAATAGAAAAATTGTAAATAAAAATTATGTAGAAATAAAATATTTATCTGAAAAGATATTTTTACAAAAGTACAAAATAAGGACTGGCATGAGGTAGAATATGAATGTTCAGATGTGGAAATTGGTAACGATAGGTTTGTAACAAAAATTATACAATATACAGATTGGGAAAGTTCCCATCTTGACATAGCCAACCTCAAAATACATACGACGTGAAGTGCCGCTGCCTGGAAACAAGTGCTTTACTGCTCGTACATGTCCGTCCTTGGTCGCCGTATGCTAGCGTCTCGAACTGTACACATTAAGAGCTGCGATACTACACAAAACTAAGCGCGGCAAATTTAGATCCTATGTCAAGATGAGGACTTTCGCATTCTGTATGAACAAAGCGAAGCATAATAAAAAGATACCTATTTTGGTAAGAAAAAACCATGGATAACAAACGGGCTAGTAACTTCAATAAAAACAAGGGATAAACCTTTTTAAAATTATATAAAAGATCCTTCCAACCATGAACAAAAACGAATCAATATAAACTACAGAAATAAATTGCAACCAATGATCAAGAAAACTAAACATGATTATTTCAAAAATAAGATTTTGATTCAAAGAATCTTTGGAATGTTGTAAAAGAATACAACAATAATAATAAAAAAGACGGTCTAGATGTAAATAAGGTACCTAATCTTAGATTATGGAAAGGAGGTAACTGATAAAGTTGCCATTGCAAATCGTTATATTTTTTTTCCAACGTCGGTAAAAACTTTACCACGAAAATAGATCATGCAAATTTAGATTATGGAAATGTTCAAACCTGTACAATTACAGATTCAATATTTTTAGAAGTAACAGATTCAACAGAAATTAAAAAAATTATATTAAATTTAAAAAATAAAAAATCCCCAGGGTCAGACGGTATAACAAATGAGATTTTGAAATTTTCTGTAGAATACATCATAGAGCCCATTAGTTATCTCATAAATTTATCGATTAGTAATGGTAAATTTCCAGCTTATCTAAAAGCGATCACAATAAAACCTTTGTTTAAAGGTGGTGACAAATCAATAGCAACAAATTATCGTCCTATTTCTCTCACATCAGCCCTTGCAAACATTTTTGAAAGAGTCCTGAAAATTCGATTGGTAAATTACTTGAAAAAATACACGATCATAAATAGCAACCAATTTGGCTTCCAACAACATAAGTCCACTTAGGACGCTATTGCTAAATTAACATCCATTGTTTATGGTACAATTGACAACAAAAAAGCATGCTCAGGTGTTTTTGCGAACCTGGCAAAGACCTTTAACACAGTAGATCATGGCCTTCTGCTGGGTAAACTGGAACGCCTAGGGGTGCGAGGAGTTGCTTTTTAAAAGTTATTTACAAAACCGCAAACAAAGAGTAGCAATAAATGGCGTCCTGAGCAATGAAGAAACAGTAACTTGTGGAGTGCCACAAGGCACTGTATTAGGACCACTTATGTTTATTATATATATATATATATATATCAACGAGCTGCTTACCCTAAATTCATCCGGAACTTTACTGCTACTGCTATCGTGTATGTTGTAAACTCTCGGGCTGAAGTAATAACGGGTGATTCATTTAGAGGTACTTTTTTCAGTAGGGATTTTATGACAGATCACGCATGAGTCGTGTCAAACTGTCCCTGTATTTTTGTTCAGTATTGTTTGACATTTCATCATGGAAAGACGTACTTAGCCTGGTACAACGTCTACAAATTATTCAGCTGTATTACGAAAATCAGCGTTCTACGAGGAATGTGTTTCGTGCTCTTAAAGCAAATTATGGTCCACATAATCGTCCTACCGATCGCACAATTCGCAACACCATCGAAAAATTTTCATTATTGGATAATACGCCACCAAATAGACCACATCCAGCACGTAGTGAAGAAAATATAGCGGCGGTAGCTGAGAGTGTACGAGATGACCGTGATGAATCGATTCGGCGCCATTCTCAACAACTTGGCTTGTCGTATGCAACAACTTGGCTTATTTGCTGCCTGAAATTGAAGTCCGTGATCTCGAAAACATTTGGTTCCATCAAGACGGGGCGCTACTTGCCACACAACCAGTGAAACCATGGCTTTATTGCAAGAACAATTCGGTGAACGGTTAATTTCACGCTTCGGACCGGTGAATTGGCCACCTAAATCATGTGATATCACACCTCTAGACTTTTTTCTTTGGGGCTACGTAAAGTCCAAAGTCTACATGGACAACCCGGCTACGATTGAGGAATTGGAAGCCAACATTATTCGCGTTATTGATCAAATACCACTCGAAATGCTCCAACGTGTTATCGAAAATTGGAGCTTCAGAATGGACCATGTTAGCCGCAGTTACGGCCAACATTTGAAAGACATAATCTTTAAGAAATAAATGTAAAGAATGGTTCTTTTGTATGATAATAAAGATTAGCCGATAAAATTGATTTTTTTATTTTTTTATATTTGAAAAAAGTACCTCTAAATGAATCACCCATTAGAAACTGTTGAAACAGATTTAAAAACAATTTTTGACTTTCTTAAAATTAATGAACTCAAAGTAAATGTAACTAAAACAAAGATCTTACCTTTTACATCATATGAAAGACACTTACCTGTCCTGCTTGAGATAATATTCCATTAGATAATCTAAAAATTGACTTTGTATCATCCATAAAATATTTAGGAATTTATCTGAACTCATTCTTAAAATGGGACGTTCATGTTGACATAGACAGGTTCTTAAATGTGCCTAAATGGACTTATCTCAGAGACAATTATGTTCTCTGAGTCCTGCTACAGTTTATTTGCATACAACAAATTAATACTTATTGTTAATGTTTTTTGTAAATAAACTTATTATTATTATTAGATATAGAAATACATATATTATTATATTGAATATTCATTCATTTAGGAACATTAATAAAAATATGAATATACATTGATAAATATTGTTTAAATGTTATTTGTGGCATTCCAGTAATTGACTACAGTGGATATAACAACTGTGGCGATGGATTTAAAAACCATCAACTTTTTTCTTCGTGTGATTGAGGATAAGTTGGGAGCCTGATCGATTGCTCTTGGGAGTGAATTTAAGGCAATCCTTCTCAATATATAGTTTATTTTGATATAGGTATAAGATTCGTTACCTTAACAGTTGTTTCTGTAAAGAGTTCAACGTATATAGTATCGGTATAATTTTAAACTTAAAAGTTACTATATCAATATACCGAATAATGTATTGTTTTCTTTATTATGATAAAAGCAATATTTATCAACTGCTGACATTTTGCACGAAACTTTTATTTAGGAATTAGGAATAATATATTTCGTATTTTATATTAAATTTCCATTTTAGTAAAATTAAAAAACGAAGGTAGCGTCGTAAAAAATAAATTAATGAATTTATTCCCTCCACTTCTCTTTCTTTCAACTTAGCCTCTATGATGAAAATATAGATTATCAGCTGAAGTAAGTTTCACTTACTTGATTACTAATGTTTTAACATAAAAATCATAAAAAAATCTTTTATTTAATTATTCCATTTTTACAGAACACATGTAAAGTTTTAACGATGTACTCTATATCCTGCTACTGTGTTTCATAGCAAACAATATTTATATAAAAACTTTTATAGCAATTAAAATTATTAAAATTAGTATTTTCAGAAGTCATTGGAAACAAATTTCCTTCTTTTATGTATTTTATGTTGGTACAAGAGGAGATCTTATTTAATCCTCACATGCGTTTTTAGCTTACATTAAACGAAACTGACCAATCAAAACAAGAACGGTTTTTAAGTTAACAAAAAAATAAAAAAACATAACACAATGAAAGTATCATTTGAAGACTCTTACTCAAACTATTTTTTTAACTGAAACATTATTTTTATTCATGTTGACAGAAATCAAAGTCTATTTCTTACAAAAATTCGATAATTTATTGCAACCGGTTTCGGGATCAGGCCAGAGATTAGAATAAAAAAATTCTAAGTTAATAAACTTAATTGTAATATGTGCCAATATTTCTATGTAAAAATATAAAATGTTTTTAGTTTAAGTGTAAAAAAAGAATTGAAACAAAAAAACATTAATCCAGTAATTTGTTGGTTTCACTAGGAAAGTTTTCCGGGACTTTTGCGAAAGCAGTACTTTTATAGTTTTAGGGTAGGTTATATGTAGATTTCAACGTGCTTTGTCGAATTTTCACTTTGCCACCTCGTATCTTAGTCGCTCGCGCCACCATATTGAAAAAATGGCACCCAAAATCAATTTTCTGATAATATCTTCTTTCCGACTTATTTGACGATGAAGAATAGTTATGTGATAAATTAAATTACAGAAAATTTTCCTATAATTTATGTACTTAATTTTAGGATGCTGTTGTAAACATTTGTATTTTTTTCAAATTTTAAATAAACATTATTATTATTATTATCAGACACATTTCGTTTGCTGTTGAAGCTAAATTTACGAGAAACGGGATGACAAATATTCATACATGCACATGGACTGAAGAAAATCCTAAAGCCATAGTAGAGACGTATCACCAAGTAAACTTTAAAGTCAATGTGTGGGCAAGTGTCGTAGATAATTTTCTTTTGGATCCTATAAAATTGCCAGGAAATTTGATTGGTCATTCATTTTTGCGATTTCTTCAAAACGCACTGTCCGATTTACTGGTGATTTGTCTCAAAGATAAAGAATTTGGCTTCTACAAGAAGGTACTTCTTCGCATTTTGTCAGAAATGTTAGGAACTATTTACATCAAATCTTTCATAATTACTGAATTGGTCGAGGTCAAGATGCTCCTGTTCAATGGTCACCCCGTTCCCCAGACCTTAATCTCTTGAGTCCAGACTGAATAGTCATTCAGTCTGGGGATTTATGGAAGATTTTGTGTCTACGGTTCCGATTTTGAGCGAGAATCGTTTAAGAGAAAGAAACATTCAAGCTGGAGAGCAGCTCTGTTGAAGCGAAGTAGTTCTCAGAATCTAATATTTTCTTTTATAAAGAGAGTTCGTATGTGTTTATAAAAACATGGAGGTCATATCCAACAATTTTTTAGATTTTTTTTAATTTCTACTGATTTTTGTTCTTAATGAAAATAAGGTGTATTAAATATTGTTATCATTTGGCTAATCCTTTATTATTGCCATTTGTTTACAAAAGCGACTGATTCCATTTAGAAATATTTGAAAATTATTTTGAGATTACCGTAAACCGCGTAGGCACCAATCAAGGACCAATATTTTTCAGCTTATCTCTAAATCGAAGCATTTTATCAAAATTTGTTAACAGACAAGAAATAATCCATAATGAATGATAAAAGATAGTTTGAAAGTTATTGGCGGAGGTATTAAAATACTGGGGGGACATGAGTACTGGACCCCCTCAATTTTGAATAAGTATTTGACAAATTGTTTTTTCAAAGATGTGACTCTTTAAGATGAAGCCCTGTACCAAATCTATAATAAATATCTCCTGAAATACTCGAGTTATTAAATGAAATCATTTTTAAACTTTAAACTTTGACACCCTGTATATCAAACATGGGGGTCTAAAAAAAAAGGAAACCATGGTTACCGGATTGGCCTCCTTTTTTCGAACACCCTGCATACAGGGTGTCCACTTTTCAATGGGATTGTATGGGTAACTCCTAAACCGTAAGAGATAGAAGGTCGGTTAAATTAGAGTAAAGTTTACATTTTAAAGCTTGTTAAGGTGCCTTTTTCAGACTTGAAAAATGTTCAATAGTTTCAGAGATATCCTGAAAAGAGTGCAAATCGCCATTTTTAATGATTGCCTATAACACGCAAATGATAAGTTTTAGAAAAAAATTTTTTATATAAAAGTTGAATGATATTCAGTTGCCTACTGAAAATTCTTAAATTAGTATTTTTGTCGTTTCAACTGTAGGTGCCGCGACGCCCAACTTTGTTTTTTTTATGGACGCCTGACATTTTTATTCAAGGAAATTTGTTTGGCATTATCTTATTACAAAGTCTAATCATATTTTTTGGTGGATGGGTCTGCACAAGTGTTATTATAACTCATTCGTAGGTACAGCGATGTAGGCCATGATAGACAATAACTGGTCTAGAAGTGTCATCGCTAGTAGAACTGTCAACTTGGTTACATTATTCAATAATAAAATAAATGAAAAAATAAATGAAAAATAGTTTAAAAATGAAAAACAAACAATGGGTGTCGCGGCGCTTACAGTTGAAACGATAAAAATACAAATTTAAGAATTTTAAATAGGCAACTGAACATCATTCAACTTTCATTTAAATTTCGTTTTTTCTAAATCTTACCATTTGCGTGTTATTGGGAATAATACAAGTATTATATTTCTTGGGTGTATCGGTAATATAGGTACCTATACATATAAACAAATTTTTTTTTTTTTTTCTAACGTTTCGGTTTATTTATAACCATCCTCAGAGAATTATTATCTTTTGTTTGTTTCATCTTAAATTAAACAGTACTAAGTATACATATTTTTATGCCATATTGGCAAAACAAAAAATCTCCTCTGTTGGCTAATGTATTTGCTAATCTTCCAAACCTTAAATCCATAAGTGAAGAAGAAACCTTACCATTTTTTAAGGAATCATATGAAATTTCATACTGCACACCCCAAGTTATTTTTCCGAAATATGAAAATGCCTCAAATAACAACCAAATACCCAAAAAGTGACATCCAAATACACCAATTCATATAAAATCTTTACCGATGGATCCAAATTACATAAAGGCGTTGGTAGTGCTTTTTTCGTTAAAAACAAAGAAATATCATTCAGCTACCAACTAAATGAAAATTGCTCCATTTATACAGCAGAATCACTAGCTATCAATAAAGGATTAGACTGGGCCATCGAAAATTACATCTCCTACCAAACAATTCTCATTTTGTCCGATACTCAATCTGTACTAACAGCCATTTCAAACCCATACAAACATATAATGAAGAATAAAATAATAACAAACATCCTAGGAAATGTTATAAAATTACAAACATTAAACAGAGAAGTTATTTTTATTTGGGTGAAGGGTCATTCTGGAATAATTGGGAACGTAACTGCAGACTCAGTAGCTAAAAATATCACAGGTCCTTCAGTTGACTATTTACCATATCAGGATCTTATTTCAATTGCTAAGATTAATATGAGGAAAAGTTGGGAAGAAGAGTGGCGACAGATAAGACAATCGAATAACTATCAATACTGCCGCATATATAACTGCTTAACCACCAAGTCATCCATTCTTGAGTTCCTCTACAATAGACAACATTTTGTTACTTATATACGTTGCTTATTTGGTCATGGTGCATTTAAGTCAATGTTGTATAAAATGAAATTTGCCGATAGCCCGTTTTGTGACTGTGACGGAAATATTGGAGATATTAATCATTGGTTATTTCAGTGTCATCATAATTTAAGAGCCATTAACTTCCTTATCAATAAAGGGAGGTTAATGCTCTCCTGCCTCTGGATAGTACTACCTTACTATATTTAGTAACTAAAAATGAAAAATATAAACGGATATTTTGGGAATTTATTAGGTTATGTCGAGTTAAGATTTAGGTGTCGGAAGTTCCTATGTATTTGATCCTGTGTTGAAACCACCCCTTATCCGTTGCCTAGTGTGGTGTGTCAAAAAATAAGCCGTCACGAAACGCACCTTGACGTGAACAGGTGTCCCTGTTAAAAAAAAAAGAGTGTAAAATTCAGTCGTCATTTCTATGTTTTTCGTATTAGATTAGATTAGGTGTTGTATAGGTGATCTATATTATAATATTAAGTAAGCCCAGTTAGGTGTTTTTAGGTACATGGAGTACGTCCTATAAATATTTTCGTGGCTGAATGGAGAAATCTAAAGTCATTAAAAAAAAAAAAAAAACATATTTTTAATGTGATGCATTGAGTGTCTTAAAGGCAACTTAAGACACTCAATTCATCGCATTAAAAAATATGTATAGTACAGTTTAATTTAAGATCAAACAAACACAAAATAATAATTCTCTGATGATGGTTATAAATAAACCGAAATGTTAGAAAATAATTAATAAATTTGTTTATATACCTATATGACCGATATACCCAAGAAAAATAATACTTTTATTTGATATCAACGGTCAAGAAAAAACCAAAAATATATATCTATACCGGGTGTAAATGAAATTAGGCTCACCCCTATAACTTTTTTGTTTTTTCAGATATTATTTTCAAATTTTGGTAGTTGCAATAACAAATAAATTTGAATAAATGCATGTTAATAAAATAATTCTAGCACTTCCGGTTTCACCGGAAATGACCGTAACATCTGTTATTTAAATGGAACACCCTATATATTTTTACATTTTTGGATCCAGGGATTTATTCTGCATACGATGGTATCAACTTCGATGAGGAAACATAACCTCAAACATTTTTTTAGGATAATTCAAGTTGGCATCTACGGAGCCATGACTGCTGAAATACTTTTCTTTCTGAGCCGTTGAGAATTGGAAAAATAATATCAAGATATTAAGTGAGCTAACTTTGCTTTTATAGCCATTTAAACATCTCGGAAATGGTTTTTTCGATTTAAGAATTTTTTTTTTAAATGGACCCATTATACCTCACTATGCTATTTTACTAGAGGTTTTTGTTTACCAACATTTCGATAACAGACACTTCACCATTAGTTCATAAATAACTTACAAAAGATACTTTGCCTTGGTTTATTTTAGTTTAATAAATTTGTTTTTTTTTCAAGGCATTCCCGATTAATTTCATGTGAAATGTTTAACTTGGTCAGAGCTTACTAAAATAAATTTGAACTAAGGTAAGTTATTTATGATCCAATGTGTTTGTTATCGAAATGTAGGTAAAGAAAATCTCTTTTAAAATATCATAATGAGGTATAATGATGCCATTTAAAAAAAATACTTATAGGTATTGAAAAAACCATTTCCGAGATGTTTAAATGGCTATAAAAGTAAAGTTAGCTCACTTAATACCCTGATTTTATTTTTCCAATAGTCAATGACTATGACAAGTTTTTCAGCAGTCATGGCTCCCTAGATGCCAACTTAAATTATCCTAAAAAAATGTTTGAAGTTATGTTTATTCCTCGAAATTGATACCATTGTATGCAGAATGAATCCCTGAATCCAAAAATGTAAAAATATACAGGGTGTTCCATTTAAAAAATAGATGTTATAGTCATTTCTGGTGAAACCGGAAGTGCTAGAATCATTTTATTAACATATATTAATTCAAATTTACTTGTTATTGCAACTGCCAAAATTTCAAAATGATATCTAAAAAAAAGTTAGGGGTAAGCCTAATTTCATTTACACCCGGTATATTGGGAATAATTAAAAATAACAATTTGAACTATTTTCAGGATATCTTTGAAACTACTGAACATTTTTAAAATCTGTAAAAGTCACCTTAACAAGCTTTAAAATGTACAACTTTTCTCGAGTTTAACCGACTTTCTATCTCTTATGGTTTAGGCTAATTAGCCACACAATCAATACCATTGAAAAAGTGGACAACCTGTATACTCACGGGAAGAATATAATAAAATTTCTTGTGAAAAATGCTTTATAAACCACCACAATGCATCCGTAAATATTATGTGGAAAATTTGGTTAAATAACAACTTCTATGCGTCAATACATTCGATTTTATTATGCGGGTCCGAGTGCGGGTCTATTTTATATACCTAAAATGGTATATTTTTAAAAACCGCTATCAGTTGTTTTGTAGACCGATCGATATATTTGTTTTAACAATGTCATGTTTACGACTTGGCCAAAATAATTTGAAATCACGTTGTGACACATAATGTAAAATTCGACAAAGTCTGTATTTTACAGTATTTACTTAGAAGCCCCTGAAAAGAACCAAAACCACACCAGTGACCAGTAACTTCGAATGTATACGGCCACCGGAAATTACTTCCTCCTGGAGGCAAGTAGATAAGTGCAGATGAGCAATATTCTTTAGTAAAAGTCTCGGCGAACCGACACCAAAGGTATTCTGACTTCATATAATCAACTTCCTCATGGGATAAGGGCCAACAGTTTAGATAGACTTTTGCATGAATTTTTATTTTTCTCTTGGAGTGCGAAATCACGATAAACGTTTAGAATGGGAATAATTGAATAGACAAAGAACTGGATTAATGCATTGAAAATGTTTAATTCTATGAACACGTGGTAAACCAAAAAGAATAACATATATCAAAGTTGTTGTGGAAATCTCGATCGAATTATGACGTGGGATTTCTCTGATTTTCAGGTAGTAGGTATTGAAATGCAGTAATACTTATTTAAATATCACATAAAATTATTCGATTCAAATTCTGATAGATATAATTCTAAACGGTGCAAGGTGGTAAGCACCAATATTTTAAATTCATATATCTTGAAATAGTGGCATAATTATGAGGTAGTGTATTTAATATTCTACTAGCTAATTAATAATACTTAATTTTATACTTTATTTATACTTTTATATTTTATACATGGTTTTATAAAAAATATATCAGCGTACATAGTATGCCATAAATTGTATCTTGTAGAGCACTTCCAAGTGGATATAAATTACCTAGAATAATAGTAACGACCTTAAGAAAGTGATAGAACATATTCAATAAATAAAAGGTGTATATGGAATACATAGGGTTCCAGACAACAGACATGAGATTCCATGAAACTTTTATATTCCAAATTATATTATAATGTGATTTTAAAAAACAAAACATTAAATGAAATGGCTTTAAATGCGCTATAGAGAGGGAAGTATTCTTAAACTTATTATTTTTTTTATTTTTTTTTTTTTGAAAAGCAATAGGCAACTTTTTTTTTCAAATAGCAATTTTTTTTATTTATCTACTATTGTGCAGATTTCTTTTCTGAATCCAACGATGTAAGTATAACAAATTGACTTTTGTGAACATTTATCACAGAAAATGAATATTTAGCGATAGCGCTATTACGCTCTTTTTCTATGATAAATGTTTCACATGTCAATTTGTTATACATCGTTGGATTCAGAAAAGAAATTTGCATAGTAGTAAATAAAAAAATGCAATAAAAAAATTGACCATCGCTTTTCAAAAAAAAAAAATAAGTAGTAATAACCTGTAGTGTATTTAAAGCCATTTCATTTATCTTTTTGTTTTTTAAAATCAGATTATAAATAACCGAGTTATAGCTTGCTGCGTTTTTTAGGAGACAGCCTGTATATGTAAACCCTCTATATCTGTTATTGTACCTGGTAGATACTTCTCAACGCACTGAGGAATTGGAATTTAATCTCATTAGTTTATGTTTGAGAAGACAAAAGAATAATTCTCATAAAATTAGTGTGACCGGTTTATAAAAATTCCTGTGTCTGAGCAAATGAAGCAAATTTTTTCACGAAACCGGTCACACCAATAAAGGAATTATTCTTTTGTCTTCTAAACATAAATGGAATTTGTGTTTTTTACAGTTTAAATTATATACATACAGGGTGGTCCAGTTTATAATAGCAGGACTTTACCAGGAGCTAGTTCAGCGTAAAATAAAGACTTTTTGTCCTATAAACTGTGGTCGAATTCTGCTTCGTTTAAGATCTTCAGGGTGTTAAAGATGGAATTTTTTTAGAATAATTGGCCATACTCTATATCACTCTATACTAACAAAAGATAACTCTTTGAAATTTAGCATAGAGAGGTTGTTATACATTCTTTATCGGATAGTAGTTGCAATTTTTTTATTAAGAATACAGGGGCGTGCGTACGGGCTGGTCAAAAATTATTTTAAGTGAAAACAAAGGTACGCCACTTTAATTGAATTAAATCAGCATTTGGTGCTAGTTTCTTCCGTCTTTGAAGTTGAATTACTCGAAAACGATGCATATAATTGACATATTAAGAGATTCAAAAAAGTCGATAAATGGTACACGGAATAACACCAGCACATCGATTTTGTGCCGGTTGCATAATCTGCATAATTATTATAACACAAAATGAAAAAGATTTTAAAAGAATTCGATTATCCCTATCACTTTTGTCACTCAGCTGTTAGAGTCGCTGAACTCTACTGCTCATTTACTAAACTACTGACACGGACCTAGTTACAAGCAGGTTCATTAACAAAAAATAGCGAGAAAGAAAGTAAACAGACGATGGGTGGTCGAGAACCGGACGTTGCTATACACGAGCCAGTTTTTTTTTTTTAATTTAGGTTCTTCTATAATGCAAAAGCCGCACATGACTATCAGATATATATGCCGAGTTACGTAGGTTAAATTAGTAACAGTAGATCGTCCCGATACGAGACCATATTGACTTTTCGATATCTGTTGTGAAACTTGAGGTTCAATAAAATTATTCAATACAATTTCATAAAGCTTGCTAAAATTATTCAATATAGTTATGGCCTGATAATTTTCAATTTCCAATTTATATCCATTTTTGTGAATAGAGCAGCTCTTTGAAGTTCTCCAGTTTTCAGGAAAACATCGTATAAAAATATGAAAATTTTCTCCTCTGTAAAAATTCTATACAAGTTGAGAACTGGTTTCCAAGACCAACTAAGCATAATATTTTTAAATTCCCTTGTGTTTAAAAATTGAAAAATATTTTCATTCATCATATTAAATATTCACATTCATGACAACTTTAGCTGTGTTGTTTTCTACAAAAATGTACCTTTTTAAAATTATGACACAACTAGTTATCAATTAATATTTCACTATCAAGGGTTTAGTTTAATGGAAGAAAAAATAAACATTCTAAATTGAATAAACAGTATTTTTTTACAATTAATTATGTGTAAAGAGTCAGAAAGTTATTATTGATACAATATAATAATATATTTTTTCTACTACCGATCTTAAAGTACTAACTTTCCGCACGCTGTACAGTGCGTAAAGTTAAACTTTACGCACTAGTGCGTAAAGAGTTTTTACCTTACGCACTAGTGCGTGAAAAAGTAACATACTAAACAGTTGCATACCTATAATAATCATATCTTATTTTAAAAACGTTAAATGTGGTTATTTAATTTTATGTAGTCCATTTATTTAATATCACGGTATTATTATAAAACATACCACCTAATTTTCAGTATTCTTTAACAATAATGATTGAATTTTGAGGTTTCATTTATATTCTTAACATTGACATTAGACAAAGAAATAATAGACATTGATTAATTTCACTCATTTAAAATTAAGTGGGCTATAAGTATTGTAATTTTTAAATGACATATGAAGTTTTGACGTAATAGGTGTGTCTTGACGTTTCACATTATTATTAGAGAATTTAGATGCATTTCGGTAGTAGAAAAAATATTGTATGCAATTCGTGCGAATAGTGAGCTTTTTTCACTCATGAAAAAATCTCACCTTACGCACTTGTTGCATAAATAACTATTTTCTACGACTGCCCTCGAAAATGACAAAAAAACCACAGCAATCACGACCCGAAACTATCATTTTTCACAAGATGTGTGCAAAAATCCGAAAACACAGTACTGTCATGTTTTTCACACAGTCCTGTCAAAAACAGAACGGACATATGTTATTTGTATTTTTTAGGTAGGCTAGGCTTATTCAGTTTCATAGTAACCGACTTGTAATTTTAATTTTTAATGTAATTGATTTTGTTAAATGAAAATATCTATGAAATTGTTTGTTTCCAATCGTAGAAAAAATATTGTAAACAACACGTTTGAAAACATCTTTTCACACTCAATCGTCTTGTGGGCCTCGCCTTCAGCTCGCCCCACCAAACTGTCTCACTCGTGTGAAAAGATTCGTTTTCAAAACTTGTTATTTAAAATACTATTACTGCAAAGGTAATAAAAATAAAAATTTAGTTTTTAAATTGTCACACGCAAGAAGATATGCAATTTATTTCCGATTAAGCTTCTCTTATCCTCCATGACACATGACTTATTATCAAATTTTGACAAGAATATCATGAATAGCTTAACCACTGACAATTTGACACTACTTCTTGCTAGTAAAATAGATAGGTTTCCAGAGCATAACTCTCCAATTTTATTAAAGAAAAAAAAATTATAAAAAGTTATATACTAAATGGTATTTAGTAAGGAAAGAGTAACTAGAAAATCGGTATAATCGCGAGGCATGTCAGACCCTTGTCATCCTAACTATATAGAATATACCAGAGTAGACCCTTCCGATAGGTATCGATTTGTAATTGGAAATTATTTAGCTTAAATCGGTTTACAGAGGCATTAATAATACTGTTTAGACATATTGTATAGGATAAGAAAATAAATTAAGTAATAAGGTATAACTTGATAATATAAATTTTAATTCTCAAATAAATTCAGGCATTTGGCGAGAAACATTTTTCCAACGTTATGGGCTGTTAGTGATTATAAATGAATAATGCTGCTACAATCAACGTAAACACAGATAATTTATTTTAATTAAACTATTAAATTAGGTCATATTTATGAGATTTAGGGTACCTAGCCAATATATAAAAATATTTTAATAAAGGAAGTAATTCCTTGGCATTTTAAAAATGACTTACTTTTACTACACCCATTTTAGCCCATATTTTCTAAATTTCCGTCCGATTAGTATGATTAAATTACGCGAGATGCAGATTTTCTTGTTCAATCAATCAATCAATCAATCATTTATTGTATTCAAGAAAATACATTTCTCATTACAAGATGTTTGAACTTAAAATAAATCTTAAAATACTAAAATATGGAGAAAAAACAAAAATAAAATACAAAGAAGAAAAAACAACTAATGTGCTCGACAACAATATTTTGGGCAATTAAAATACATATATTTAGGCCATTATTCATTCATAATAAAAGATCTCAACTTTAGGGCGTTCACTAAATAAAAAGTTATTTTTGCCAGGAGCCTAGGGTCACCAGTGCTCAACGTTACAGCCAGACTATTTGCATCTGATATTTCATTTAAAAAAGTGATTCTATAAGGATGATACAGAGGGCATTCAAAGAATATATGTTCACTTGACTCTGGTTTATTTAAATTGCAGATTGTACATATATGTTCATTGTTTATTATATATGATACACCTTTAGAGGTAATTTTAAAGATTTTTCTATTACTTGTTCTTACTTGGGCAATTATTTTGGTTATGTACATTGGCATTCGGTGTCTCAGGTAGTTGTTATTATGTAGGGAATTATACAACCATAGACATTCGGATGATGTCAAACTGTTAAGGTCATCGGACCGTAATTTATTTTCATATAATATTAAAATTTCAGTTTGAATAGTTCTTAGATTTCTGGTGCCCCGTATGTAGGCATTCCAGAGATCAGTACGGTTCAACAAGTTAAAAGTGGATTTTACTTGGGCGACCCAGTTATATCTGATATCGCAGTTATCAGACAGTTCTAACAAGCGAAGATAACATAATTTAGGGATCCTGGAATTGTCCATTGAGATTAAATTAGCCAACCAGGATAAAGCTGTTTTAAAAACAATATAACTTAATTTAATAACGGAAGTTTCCAGCCTAACAATATAATCCGGTGTATTCCGTAGCAGAGAAAGTAGGTGTTTAAAAAAGCTAACTTGAACGCGTTCCAGTACCTCTTCGTATCTTAAACCCCATAAAGAAACGCAAAATGATAGCATCGATATTATTATTGAATTATAAAGTTTTAGTTTTGCATCCCATGAGGTCATTTTTGACTGATACATTATGGCATTAACTGCACCAAATGCCTGCTTGACTCTGGTTACTGTAGTTGTGGACATTTCCAAGAATAAAGAGGATGAACTGAATAAAACGCCTAAGTAAGAAAACTGTCTGACGACATCAAGTTTTTGATTGTTATAATAGAAATTAGAACGGTTATAGTTACTGTGGAAGCCACCCTTACTAAAGATCATAACTTTTGTTTTTGAAGTATTCACTGTAAGTTTATTAATATTTGCATAATCGGCTAAGGTTCTAAGTTTTCTATTAAGGTCAGACTGTGAATCGCTTAAAATAACTAGGTCGTCGGCATATAAAAGTAAGAGAAGATTATTTACATTATCAATATTTAAGCCTTGATGTCCCCGTTCGAAAAAAAATTGTTCTATGTCTGCGATAAACAAGGAAAACAATAACGGGCTCAAAGATTCCCCCTGCAAAACCCCTTCTGATATTTCATAAGGCTTTGAGTATACATTATTTGCTCTTATCGTCATAAATGCTTCATCGTACAAACATTTTATGATACGAATAATTTTGGAGCTAATACCTAAGGAGTAGAGTTTATTGTATAATATGTTGTGATCAATCGCGTCGAATGCTTTTCTAAAATCAACAAAGGCCACATAAACTTTGCGTCTTTTGAGTCTAAGATGTATTTGAATAATAGCGTTTAATGAGAACACATTGTCCATACAACCTCTGTTTGCTCGAAAGCCACTTTGAACCTCCGGTAGGATGTTACGCAATTCACAGTAATGAGATAGCCGGTCTAAAATAATTGAGGTAAATAGCTTAGTCATGCAGTTAACAAGAGCAATTCTTCGGTAGTTTTCAGGGTCCTCTTTGGGCCCTTTTTTATGTAGCATGGACGTTATGACATGGTACCATTCCGATGGAAGTGTTTCCTTCTCTAATATTTCATTAAATAGTTTACATATATATAATAGCCAATTTTGGGGGAGGTACTTTAAGAATTCATAAGAAAGTCCATCTGAACCTGGGGACTTGTTGTTTTTACATTTATCAAGACACATTTTTAGCTCGCCAAATGTTATTGGACAATCAAGATATGGGTTTCTAGCGTCAAGAAACGTGGTTTCGATTTTGATTCTTTGAGTCATATATTGGTCAAAATAATTTTCCCAATTTTGTATCGGCAAGGAGAAAGCTAGAGGGCGTAGTCTAAACATATTTATGGCTTTCCAAAAGCCAGACTGGTCGCGTGTGTTAGAAATCGTTAGAATTACTTTTTGTTCATGCTCCTTTTTCTTTCTATTTAAAGTTGACCTGTATATTTTTTTCGAATTGGAATATTGAGTAGCTAAAGGCTGGGAAAAATTATTTTTTCTACATAATTTTAACGCCGATTTAAGATTGCGTTTGGCAGCAAGGCAATCAGCATCAAACCATGGTTTGTTTTTAAAATTCATTAAGCCTACATTTTTGTGAACCATGCCTAAGGTATTTGCTGCATGTGTGATCGAGTTGACAATGTTTAAATAGTCCTCATTGATGTTATTGAATTTACCAACATTTGATAATGTTCTCATTATCTGTTTGTATTCTAAGATAGCTGATTCTTTCCATCTTAGCTGTTTAAAATTTGATGAAGTTGACACCTGGTCATTAGTTTTAGTTTCAAAGTTTATGTTGAGCAGTATAGGAAAATGATCAGACATACTTACTAAATTTAAGACCGTTAGGCTGTTGATTGTGGATAAATGAGGATTGTTGCAAAAAACTAAGTCTATAACACTGTTACCCTGAGGCCCTGAGAATGTGAAGTTCGCTGGTCTATCAGTAATAATGGACCCGTTTATTAACGAAAAATTATGGCTCATCATGAAATCAACTAGACAACGGCCCCTGTAGTTGACAACTTTATCTGAATTTAACATATTTTCATATAAATTTGTATCATGTACATGTATCTCTGAAATAGACGATATTTCGCCGACTCTGGAATTAAAATCGCCTAAAACAAATATAATTTGATTGCTGTATTTTTCTAACACATGTATAAGAGATAATTGCAATACTTCCAAAATTTCATCAATGTAAATATCGGGTTTAAAATAAGTAAAGCAAAGTATCATTGTCTGATTATTATAACTAAATTCACAGATTAGCCACCAAGGAGAAGTGTCAAGGACAGTCACTGAAAAATATTTTTTAAAGAATATTATTAAACCCCCACTGGCACGTCCCCGGGACTTCTCCTTAACAGCAGCGGTGTAAACAGATTTTCTTGTTACGCTTCTAGGTAGTGACAAAAGACAAATGCTAAAATCTTCCTGGCTAATATTGGTCATTGATTCTGAAAACTAACCTCTCCTCTCCTCCTTTCTAAGTATTAGATGCGATATCCTATTCCTATGGCTAGTACAGTATTGGACAGTGTCCCAAATTTGTGCAGATTATTTAATTTCATCCATTTTTCAATTTCTGCAAAGCTGTTTTTTCTAAAGTCGTAGATATTGCTCTAGATATATATCAAATTTAACTTTTTTAAATGAAAATCATAGTTCGCTTTGATAATAAAATAGTGGTTATCTTTTAAAATTTTTGTAAATATATAATTTGCTATAGATATATTTAATACCAACGAAGATATAAGGCTTCAACAATTTGGAACACCCTGTTCTATAAGTCTATAATAAATTTCAGTGTTGGTCCATTTCTTCTACCAAACATATGAATGGGTCATATTTTAGATAAACGTTCTGAAAAATGCACTTCATAAGTACTTCCCTGAATTTCTTCCCATTCTCTCTCATGCTAGTCGTCAATAATTTCTTAGCAGCTTATGTCTATAACTGAAAAGGTACCGATCACGAGAATACATCCAAGTTTTTGTTAATATTTCAAATGCTAGTGCTAGAATTATGTTTTCACACCAAAGCAAAGCAAACAAACCTACAGTCAATAATTGAAATTCACTGAACCTCCTAGAAAGTTCTTCAGTTCAAGAGCAAAGGCTTTAGTATATGAGGATCCATACCGTTTACCTTCGAAGATCATCAGTACTAAAAATATACCTATGTAAAGAATGGGATCATCGAAGGTCCATTTCATTATACCATCTTTTTGTGATTGTCTTAAAACAAAGGTTTATTGTTTATTCCACCCCAGTAAATACCTAAACTCACAGCAGCAAGTGGTAAATGTTTGTTAATTAATATGTGAATGCCGGAAATTTATGAAAAGGTGAGCTTTAATTTGAGTACAAGAAAATGGCGAAATGTTCAAAATAATAGAAGACAGAGAGGAAACATTTAATATTTCATCGAACGTGTCCAGGTTTAGAATTACTTCATTATTATCATTATTGTTAATTATTCGATTTAAATCCGGTATAATGTTTTGTTAAAAAATAGTGGCGTTTCTTTAATATCAATAACTTTGACGCCGAATCACAAGAGTGCTTTTTATGTTTAAATGACCTTTTTAAATCCATTTGGTTCTACAGAACCATCAATGGAGAATATTTAAATTTAAATCGCATCCTTCCGTTGAACAGAAAAAGTGCTCTTACATACAAAATTGTATTAGTGTATCCTTTAGTTTTAAATGACCGTTTTAATGCTTCGATTCCACAAAAGCGTCAGTGAAGAATTTTCTAAAATTAAATCGCAGACTTCTGTTAGACACAAAGCGCTCTTACATACAAACTTGTGTTAGTTCATCTTTTAGTTTTTAGTAGTCATTTTATAATAAAGTGTTTAGCTACATAAAAAATAATCTACACATTGTCAAAGATGATAAAGATAAAGTTATGTAGCCAATTTGAAAGTAAAAATATAAAACTCTTACAATAATAAAAATATATTGAACATTTAATTTTTTATTTTAAATTATAGTACGAAAATTCCAAGTGCTATCACCCATTACATCTTTAACGTATTAAATAATAGATAAGTCTCTTAACTATTAAATTTAAGCTAAAATAATAAGACTCATATGCAGAGTATATTATATAAATTTCAACGCACCCAGATGGTTCAAGAACAAGTTAAGGTAACGATGATGCTGATAAAGCTAAAGTGTTGTTTTAAGTTTTGTTACAGGCAAGTGGAAGCCATCTGCTGTATTTTATTGTGTGCACTAAGCTTTTACTACTTTTTATATGGTTAAACTGAAAAATACAGCTACAAATTACGACCCAGAGGTGCTCTCTTGTTTTCTCCGGCTTAGATTTTACAATGATTAGTTCTCTACCACTTGTAATAATTTAATTAAGCGTTAAATACAGATTTATATTGTTTAAAAATAGACGCTTTAATTATTGATGTACGATATCAATGAGAAACATGTTTGTTGATGTTTGTTACCTTGGTACATCTGGCAATAGATAGAGGAGTAATGCCATATTCAACTATACATAGTACGTTTGGGGTTAGGACGTAAAAAAGCAAACTTGACAGTGCATGAAAACAAGAAATGCGGGTATTCGGCGGAGTTCGGTCAATGGGAGTAATAAAGCTTACAATATTTTGTTTACAGATGAAAATAACGTTGAAATCTCCTTTCAAACCTCGTTACGACCTTCATACCTTTCCCCCTGATTTTTTATAAGTAATAGTCACTAAAACACTTTTCACTATTAATGGGTAAGACTTTTATGCACAAACATAACAGACAAATTATATAAACACAACAAGGAAGCTCCTACAAAATACAGCACCACGTTGCCAGCCGTCAAATCTGACCCAACAACTAAGGAATATATTTTCTTATATACGATATATATTATGTTTTATAGGGTATGCGCATATGCGAGATTTTTAAGCAAAATTGGTTATAAAAGATAGGTAATGCTATAAAAAAATGAATAACAATAACATTTTATTAGGTTTCCGACCACTGGCCGATAACAAACGATGGAATTCGAATCTCACCTTGTTGGGCCTGACGTCAATCACTGGCGTTTTTTTGATAGATCTTTAATAGTATATTACGTAATGAGAGTTGTAAATAGCATATTACGCACGAATGGAAAAATTGCGCACGATGCCGCGTAGCGGCGAGTGTGGCAATTCCATGAGTGCGTAATTGCTTTACAACTCGAATTATGTACTATACTTTACCTACGATCGTATTTATTGAAATTAAAACACAATTTTGTATTATTTGTTGCTTATGTCAGTTTTGACAGAGCTAGAAAATTAAGTTTTGCACCTGCCATTTCTAATAATTTTAGCCTGGTGTCAGAAATATGAACTACAAGTGTTGTGTAAAGTAGGTCACGTGGTCACATTGCATTGCACCTCAGCGGCTGAGCGTGCGATTTGTTTACGGTGTGTAAGGTTCAATTTACGTAGGTGGCGGAGAGTGCGTTTTCAGCTATTTACGTTAGTGATCGTAGGTAAAATCTTTTATGTTCGCCATTGTGCATATATCATACTATTTACGTGTAGATTTCAATTTGTTGGGTGTTAAATATTAACATTTTTCACGGAAAAGTGAGTGGAACAGATTTTGTAAAAGCCCAGAGAGATAATTTGGCCATTGTTGTTCTCTTTGTTGCTGTACTACCACAGGTGGTACTACGTTTAGGTGGAAGGAGTCTTTTTCTACCAGTCTGACAATCAAAATACATGATCTGTTAAATATTATATGTAACTATCCATTAATTTAAACAACATATATCTTCCATATCTTCCTCTAATTGAAAAAAAAAGTAAAATACATAACCTAAAGTAGTATGGTTTTAAAAAGGTACAAAATCGCATTTACGTTGAAATGATTCTCACATACAACCTTTAGTGTTTTCTGATATATCAATTTCACTCATTCTCATGGTACGTAACCATAATTTTCGTTTTTTCTTTAATTTAGCGCTTGATCCCGTATTGGTAATGACACAAATATTTTTTCTGGTGTATTTCTTGTGGACGACTGGCACTGGGGTACTTGACAGTACCTTGGATGCTTAATATCAATAACATCCTTATTTTCCATTGTAAAATGCTGAATTAAGCTCTGTTTTAACAAGTTTTGCACAACATCAAACAAATGACAGTGTTTGCATCACAACACCACAGCAGCCATTTGCATGACGTCACCGTCATTTTTGCGACTCTTAAAATAATCATTTTTTGTTAATTTTGTTTGGATAAGGGGTTCCATGTTAGCTGTTTTTTATTATTGCGATAACCATTGAGTAAGTTAATTTACAAAATGACATTCAATTAAAAAATCATGCGCATACCTTATTCAAGTGTGAACTTACCACAATAATTGATTCTCATTCCGTTGGAGGAGGCACTAACATTTTATGACACACTGTATATAATTAATTATTGAGGATCATGTTTTGCGAATTATTCACAATTTTTACAGATATTATCGGGAACAATGAAATAAAAGTTGAACAAAAATCACAAGCTGCTTAAAATGTGATAATATAGTACTAGAAAATTTAACTTGACAATTATAATAAATCCTCAGATGCTAGAAAATATTGCAAAACCTAGATTAAAATCGATTAAAAAATTTATATTAACAATATTCAAAAAAGCATTCGTAAAAACCCAAAAATATTCTGAGCGTTTTTATGAAATAAAGAAAGGGTAGTAAAATCCCTTCTAAGAGATGATTAAAATTGAGTTTAGTTTTATCTTATTTATTTATTTTATTTATTTATTTACATACACTGTTCAACAGGTAGATACCCAATTAAAGAACAGGAATAAAGGTAAATTAAAATATTACTTAGCGATAAATACAAGATACAACACAAAAAAGAAAAAAAAAAATAAAATAAAACACAGCAATAACACTAAAAATATGAACTAACTACGCAGATAATTAAATTGTGGAAATAATTTACTTGACACATTTACTATAGCAAATTAAAAAAATTAAACAGAGAGTTTTATGGACAAAAAATTATCATCGGCTATTTAAATATCATATTTTTTACTTAATCGCTTCACTAACAGGTGTTACACCCATCTACAGGACAAGAACATACAGTTAATAAACATTAATGAGGTACGTTATAATTTTATGTATGTATGAAAAAGAAAAACAGAGATAAACAGAATTCAGTTTCTTTGATAATACGCTTTTAAGGCAGTAATGCTGCTATTAAAGATATCAATAAAATCACAGATTTCATTGTGCTTTTCGCAAATAACGTAAATTGGTGAAAATTTTAATGTGTTTGTACGAGGTGTTGCTAGGTAAAATACATTACCATGACGAGAAGTTGTTCTCGGAATATTAAAGGGCAGTTTGGATAACAATTGTGGGGAATCAATAATATTGTTGATTACTTTATAAAGAAATATTTGAGAATGATATTCTCGCCTGTGGCTAAGACTAACTAAGGAGTACCTATCGAGCAAGTCTTCTTGTGGAAAACCAACTGCTGGATAAACACCTTCAGATCTAAAATACATTAATTTTAGAAACTTGCGTTGTACTGATTCCAAATTATTGATATGTACATTATAGTGTGGGGTCCAAGCAAGTGAGGCATATTCAAGCTTTGATCTAACATAGCAACTGTACAGCATTTTAAGTGTATCCATGTTTAAAAAATCACTAGAGTTTCTAACTATGAAACCATATGTTTTGCTAGCTTCAGAGACAATGGTGTTGATGTTTGTATTGAACGTAAGAGCTTTATCAAATATAACGCCTAAGTCACGCAGCGTTTCTGGTCTATTAAGTATGTTTTCATCTATTGTATAGTTGTAAGTTAGTAAAGTAGATTTGCGTGAATAAGACATAACACTGCATTTTTGGGAATTTAATGGAAGATTGTATTTCGTGCACCACTGACTGATTTTATTTAAGTTATCTTGCAAGTGAATACAGTCATCAACTGTATTTACTCTAGAAAAAAGCTTTAGATCATCGGCATACAGTAAATAATTAACCTCACTTAAGTCATCAGCAATGTCGTTGATAAACAATATGAAAAATAGAGGTCCAAGAACCGATCCTTGTGGCACTCCTGACGTGGCGATATATTCGACAGATTTGAAACCATTAAAAGCAACATGTTGAGTTCTGTTGGTAAAATAAGATCTGAAAAGAGCTATAAAAGTTTCAGAAAGTCCAACGTCACTAAGTTTCTTGAGCAACATGGCATGGTCAAGCCTGTCGAATGCCTTAGAAAAATCGGTATAAATTATGTCGGTTTGGGATTGGTCATCAATAGATTCCGAAATATATTGCGTAACACAAAGTAAATTAGTAGTTGTAGAGCGCCCCTTCATAAACCCATGTTGATGAATTGAGATATTGTTACTGACTCTACCATAGATAACATCATGTAACAAAAACTCAAGGACTTTAGCAAAATTGCATATGATTGAGATGGCACGAAAATTTGAGATATCTGACTTGTCGCCCTTTTTAAAAATTGGGCAAACTTTTGAGCGTCTCCACATAATCGGAAAATCGCCATTTTTTATAATTAAATTAAAAATTATTGTTAAAGGTGGAGCAAAAATACGGGCACAATCTTTTAACAAAAATGCAGGTACGTCATCTGGGCCCATAGTCATTTTATTTTTTAATTTTTGCAAGGCTTTAATAACTTCATCTTCATTAAATTCAGTTAAATTTATTGCGGAGTTATTATTAAGATTTGGTTCACTATTTCTCAGGTCACTGTTACTAGATGTGAAAGACTTGCTAAAGAAATCAGCAAAAGCATTTATGATATCAATAGGCTCACTTATTTCATTACCGTTATATTGCATCACATTAGATATGTTGGTTGATCTCTTTTTATTTTTTAAAAACGCCCAAAATTTCATGGGATCTTCCTTAATACTATTTTCGATTTTATGAATATAAATTTTGTAGGCAACGTCTATATCGCCCTTGATTTTCCTTCTCAGATGCTTAAACTCGTTGTGAGACGCTATATCGCCATTATTTTTATACTCTTTCAGTTTTCGAGCCTTCTGTTGAATGTCTTTAATTATCTGAGAAGTAAACCATGGGGGATATTTTATATTTTTATTAGCTTTGAATTTCGGTATACAAGAATCAAATATTGTGTTTAGCACGTCATAAAAAGTTTGGCAGGCATCTTCTACATTACAGTGATTTTTTAGTGTAGACCAATCGACGTTAAGAAGCGTATCATAGAGCAAGGGAAAATTTGCTATGCGAAAATTGAAACAATTATTAAAATCGGTTGGATATCGATTTTTAGGATTCGTACTTAAATTTGTCGAAAATATTATATTTAAAGCCGGATGGTGTTCATCCTCAGGTACCCAGGGATCTTCGGCTTTTTCGACTAAGCATGTTTTGTTATAAATCACTAGGTCGAGAATTCTGCCATATGTGTTAGGAATGTGGTTATGCTGCGAGAGATTCAAAATATTCATAAAATTGTTTAGAGCCAAGATCTTATTATTAGCTTGTCCACTTTCTAAGAAATAAGCATAGTTTGTTATATTAAAATCACCTATTATTAAAACGTTATTATTAAGCATGAAGGGAAGAGAAATTAGTAAATCAAATAAACTTTCATATAGCAAAGCAGCCGTATTAGGAGGAATATAAATGACTAATATATATGTGGAATAATGGTGTGAAACGACTTTTACTCCGATAATATCAATAAAAGGTAATATTTCATTTATATTATATTTTATCATCTCTAGATGATGACAATTTGGTTGGCGAAACGCGCGTCTAGTGCAAATATATTGTTTTGGTGTTTGTGAAAACTACGCTGGGGTTTGATTAACCCAATTATAAACAATTTAATTTAAAAAAAAGCATTCTGCAGAAAGGAAAAAATTTGGACATTAGAAAAGGCACAGGTCAAGACGATATTCCACCTATCTTTGCTAAAACTTGCGGTATAATTGTTTTGGAGCCGTTATTTGTTGTTTGAAGAAAGTTGTTTTTTTTAAACTGGAGAATTGCCGAGGCTATTCTTTTCAAATCGGACAAGAGTGTGAGTAGCTGCCGAACTATTTTTTGTCAAGAAAATGTTATCTGAAAATCAACATGTATTGTCTAAAAGTTATTTGTGGCATTGTTTTCTTCCTTTCCTTTTTTAAAATTTATTAGCGCATTCTTGAATAGTCCCAAATAATCTAAAAATATCTGAATTTTTCTAAAAATAACCTTTAGGCCTATGGCTTTACATCAAAGGAACAGGTAAAGGTTGTTTTTTTGACATATTATAATGTAAATATAATAAAAATAAAAATAATGATATATCACAGACAGTTCGGAAACTCAATCTGCTTCCTTCTTTAATGATTAGCTTTTTAATTTGTATAATTCGTGAAATTACTCAAGTATTCTATAAAAATCGATCTACACTATCGCACCTGGTCCTCTTTATGCAATTTATTTCTGACATTATGGATGTTCGACTTCACATTGATTTCTTAAGAGCCTTTGATAAGGTACATTATGAAATATTATTTATAAAGTAAATGTACTAATAAAATGTATTAAATATTTTGCTTTTAGATGTAACAGAATTATGGGTCACTTAAATTAAGCAACATGTATTTTTCACCATAAAATACTTAGTCGATAGAAGAGCCTAAGGGACTTGTAATAAACTATTTGTTTGTTTTCAAAATGTTACCTGATCTAATCGACAGTAATCTAATGGGTTACTTGTGTTTCTTAGTCTTTAATTATGCAACACAAAACCGTCTTTGGTTCGCTGTTCAATCGTCACATAGCAATGCTAATATATCGGGTGGTCCAAAAAAAACCGGAATTTTCATTTTACCTTATAACTTTTTTATTTTTTCAGCGATTTTCAACTTTTTGGATTCGTTCGACAGCTAAAGCTTTCAGCTAAACGATTCTCTATCAGAAGCTGATATTATGATCATAAATGTCAAGGCAGACGTATTTAAACTTGAGCAATTTTTAATAACTGCTGGAATTTTGTTGAAATGCCGAATTCACAAACGGCTTGTTTCATCATCATGAGTGGTCTAGTGGCAATATTTTGATGGGTAGTTTTAAAAAATCGGTCAAAGAACTACGGAGCTGTACCAAAAAATGTAGAGGCGTGTTATCAACGTCTCGGCAGCAATGGTAACAACAGACATTTTTATTTTCCTTTATAACTTTTTTGATTCCTTACCGATTTTAATTTTTTTTGGATGATTTAAAACCCAAAGCCTTCCACTACGATATTCAATGTCAGAAATTGACATGAATCATAAATCCAATATGGCGGAAGTGGTCAAATTTACCTAATATTCAAATGCCGCTGGGATTTTTTTTAAATGGAAAATTAAATGGCTTCTCTTTTAATCTAGAAGCCTTATTATCTTCTAAAAACATTTTCATGCATAGATAACGAAAATCGGTTAAGAACTTACAAAGATGTAGTTGATAACGTAATCATGTGCCCCATAAGAACAGTATTAAATTAATTCTTAACAGAGTTACCGATGATCGTCATGGTTACAAAACAAATGAACATTGATATACTTACTACTTAACTGTCACTTCGGCTGTTTTTAAAAAGTGTTTTTTGGTACCTAGTTTTGTTAAAATGGTGTTGTCAAATGAAGACAAGATTTTCATTAAGAATTTATTGATCCGTTCCAGTTCCTTGTTGCTTGAAACTTTCGTGCAAAGTCGTAAATAGTACTTTTTTAAAGTTATTGCCTGGGAATTGTTGTATTATTTCCGAAACTTTATAGCCGCGAATTAATAAATTCTTAATGAAAATCTTGTCTTCATTTGACAACACCATTTTAACAAAACTAGGTACCACAAAACACTTTTTAAAAACAGCCGAAGTGACAGTTAAGTATCAATGTTCATTTGTTTTGTGATGACGATCAGTATAGGTAACTCTGTTAAGAATTAATTTAATACTGTTCTTATGGGGCACATGATTACGATATCAACTACATCTTTGTAAGTTCTTAACCGATTTTCGTGATCTATGCGTGAAAATGTTTCTAGAAGATAATAAGGCTTCCAGATTAAAATAAAAGCCATTTAATTTTCCATTTAAAAAAAATTCCAGCGGCTTCTGAATATTAGGTAAATTTGACCACTTCCGCCATATTGGATTTATGATTCACGTCAATTTATGACATTCAATATTGTAGTGGAAGGCTTTGGGTTTTAAATGATCCAAAAAAAATTAAAATCGGTAAGGAATCAAAAAAGTTATAAGGGAAAATAAAAATGTCTGTTTTTACCATTACTGCCGAGACGTTGATAACACGCCTCTACATTTTTTGGTACAGCTCCGTAGTTCTTTCACCGATTTTTTAAAATTACCCATCAAAATATTGCCACAAGACCACTCATGATGATGAAACAAGCCGTTTGTAAATTCGGCATTTCAACAAAATTCCAGCAGTTATTAAAAATTGCTCAAGTTTAAATACGTCTGCCTTGACATTTATGATCATAATATCAGCTTCTGACAGAGAATCGTTTAGCTAAAAGCTTTAGCTGTCGAACGAATCCAAAAAGTTGAAAATCGCTGAAAAAATAAAAAAGTTATAAGGTAAAATGGAAATTCCGGTTTTTTTTGGACCACCCGATATATTCACGTCTACTTCGAATTCAAAGATTATATAATTATATTCCCTTAGAGAATTTTGATTAGGTATAAGAATTATATCATTAACTACTTTCGCTCACAATATTCCGACACCCATGTATAACAAAGTAAATTACATTAAATATAGGTAGTACATTAATATTTAGTTCAGGTCTTGGCTACTCGTTATGAAGTTACATTCTCCTTATTCTTTATTTTGTTATTTAGACCTTACTAATTTTCATTTATATCAGCGCATTCCTGTTATTGGGACTATTGCATATATCTGTTGGAATGCCTTATTTGTAGAGAAATAGATAAATAAGTCAATCAATCCTCCAAATTTATTTATGCGTATATTTAATTATTTATAAATACCTATACTATTAAATATTTATAATATATTGCATTTAATTCATATACTTATTTATATTATAGTTAACATAAAATATTTGTGTTTTTGTATTCCATCATTCACTTTTAACGAAATTTTTTTTTTGGAATAAGATATGACTTTTAATTTGTATTAATAATTTGATACAATAGAAGACTTATATAATGTTATGATTTTTTGTAATCTCTTTATAGTGTTGAGAACGTAAATAATTATTTTTCCTAAACAGTTTATAGAATGGCGCATGCAAAACCGCAATTTAGTGAAATCAGGAGTGGAAATTACAGTGGAATTCATAGCAATTATGAAAATTACCCACAGTTTACTCACAAGTGCTGTCAGCGTAATATACAGATAAGAATTACAACTAGTACAGCCAGTTTCAGTTATTAACCGATAATTTTCATACTGCGTAATGTAATGTATCGTACCGGATTAGTATTTAAAATTGCTAAATCCGATGGGAGTGCTTGCCATTTGCAAGATACATACATTTGCATTAGAACTCACATGTGACTATTTCATGTTTCAGATGTAGAAAAAGTATTTTATGTTATAAAATTTTTAATAAAATACTCTAGAATTTATGACGCTTTTCAAGGCAATTTCAATTCACAAATTAATATAAATGGTATCATCAATATTATACGTTGGTTTCCCCTTTAAACTGAAGATATGCATTTTAAGAACATGTACAATGTTTAAAATAGAATACCTACCTAGCAGATTTAATTAAAATATTTAATGGAGATTTCAATTAACATAAGTAAATAATAAAATCGAATACTGGAAATTTAGTCCAGACGGTAAGTATTTTTTTTTTTTGACAAATTGAGGCGGTATTTTTTTTTTCTGAATGGTTTTGTTTCGAGGTCAGGAAAAACATCAAAAATGTGAAAACAGCAGGGATACGGATTTTTAATTATGCAAATTATGCAAAGATAATTAAATTCTCTATAAAGAGGTTATATACATTTTTTTTCCTCAGAGCAATGGTTTCCGAGCAAATGTTATATTTTTAAATAAAATGTCAAATCTGACAGAATTACATCTTCTGTAATTCTTAATAGTAAGGTCCTAAGAAGGAGGATAAATAATGACATGGTTGATAATCATTGTTTATAAACTTTTTCCACGACTATACAATAATGCGTATTATTATGCGTTTGACAATTTGTCAATAGTAGTTGTGGTTATCCATTACAGGGATTTTTGAACAACCACCAACTACTGACCAGTCAGGAACTCCCAACTTTCATAACCACCGGCCGCTAGCCATTCAGAAACCAACAATTATTATATTCACCGGGTTTAAATTTTCATGTCACACAAGGTAGGCTAAAGACGAGTGACTGTAATTTTTCGCGTGTTTGTCAGTAATTTGACGTGTTATAGTTATTTATTGAAAAGATTTTCTCGAAACATAATAATCATGGAAAATGTATAGTATTCTACTCTCTAGTTAATGCCTATTACTCATTCGGTTATCCAAATGAGTTATGGCTTCATAACTCGCTCGTTGAATAATATACTAATTATCTACGACCCTGAGGAATAAATACTTACCACATTCAATTTGAACATCCTGTAAATTGATTATACGGTTTGGATATTTATCAATTTTATATGACAATAATATTAAAATTGCACCACTCACAATATTAAACGTACAAGAAGAATATTTTTCAGTTCTGGTTATAGTAATATAGAAATATTGTCGCAGCTTTCCGTATAATATGTACTCGACAGATGACAGTAATGATCTAGAATTGAAATGACTGATTCACTTTTTACTGTCGCAGAAGTTTCGTCCAACACATTATTTTTTTGCCTTCATGGGGAATTCTAATATTCAACTTTCTTAGAGACTGGACAAAAAGAGAAATTTCCTTGTAGTCTTTTAGCCTTTGACATCTTAATAATAGCATTGTTCGTTCTATGAAAGCTATGATCAATATATATGTACCGGGTGAGTCAAGAAATGTACTGATCGATATTTCTTTAAATAGTTTAAATATAAAATTATACATCGAACAGAACTTCGACAATATTTAAAATATTTTCTAAACTACTCAAGAGAAACTGTTATGATAGTGACTATCGTAAAGTTCTTGATGTTTTCTAACCAAATAGTAATAGAATATTTACATAATATCATATTTATCTTAACAGATTTAATTTCCACCCTGCCAAATCAGATAAAAAAATATTTTTAAAGTAACAGTGTTGGGTGCTGAATAACCTATATATTTAATTTTTCTTTCTAACTATTAAGACTCATAAAGTTATGGAACAAATACGCATTAGTTGGACACCCTGTACATGTATTCCCTGTTACATTTCACTTATGAATTTGTGTTGTGTTGAAGAAACAAGAATACAATTTTGTTTTTATCTACTATGAATTGAATTAATACACTATCCATCGATACATATATTTGTTTGTGAAAATCAATTTTCGCTGATATACGCTTGAGAAAGCTTATATAAATAATATTTCAATATTGTCATACTATATACTACATATACTTGTTTACCAAACTGAACTTATCTTCATCGCGTCTCAGTTTAAACTTTGCTTGCATATTGATTTAATCAATAGTCCCTCCATTGCAAACTAATATTGCTCAGGGAGTATTTTTATTACCTACATTATATTTTATATTATGTGAGGGTTTACTTAATTGTACTAGATTGCAAGGTTAAAAAATTTGTTTGTTAACGGAAGAAAAATAAAATTGAGGGAGGTAATTCACCTTATAGATATGTTTACTAGGTTGGTTGATAGTTGATTCTGTCATGAATGACTAATTTAAACCATATATTATTATATAGGTATTTTGTATTATTTATTAACCCAAAAAGTTGCAACAATCCACAGTATTATTTTGTTTAATTGTTCTTCAAAACGTGGCAAATTGAAGGTGGTCCTTCTTCAATATAGTAAAACACATTTAAGAAAAGGTATATCAGTTTAGTTTGTTCAGTTTTATATTGTCTTGATTTGTTTGTCGAACTGCCTAATTATGCACGTGACATCACAACTAACCTCATAAATATGCGTTTCTTAAAATTTTCGAATATTATGTCATTTTTACCAAAATTTCTGCTTGGTTCCTGTACTATCAACAAAAATCTTGTTCAGTGCATTATTAATGCAGTTTTAATTGCGTTAATCTAATAAAGTAAGATTCTTTTTGTTGGTTGGAAATCTAACCTATAATTAGTCAGTCAGTCTATTTTTAATAATCTACAATGTTGAAACCTTATACACGGTGGTGAATTTTTCGATGCCCACCATTGGTATCTCGGAAATTATAAGATATAGAGGATCTGTTAAATTAGACAAAAGTTGCGCTATTTTATACTTTACAATTTCCTGCCAAGAAATGCTGGATATCTTGATTCGTTCGCGGTTTATCCTGAAAAAATTGAAAATCGTGATTTCAAAAAAAAAGTAATATCTTCTATACCATTCATATTTATGCGAATTTAATAAAGGTTATATTTTTGACCACTACCAATTGATTGGCGTTGACAGAAATTTTCTAAGCCTTCTAGATTTTGAGAAACGATAGTCAACTTTTTTTTCTTATGGCCGCCATATTGAATTTTTACACTATTCGTTAGAGAAAATAATTCTCTTTTCACCTATGTCACCAAAATAGACTGATTTTTTAAAAACATGTTGATATTCCAATTAATGTAAAAATAATTTATAAAATCCGGTATGCTTTGGAAAAATAATTGCCAGCAACATTGTAATCCAGACGCTATTATTAAATTGTACGCTCGTAAAAAAATTACAGAAAAATGCCAGGTTATTTAAACTCCTGATAAATATTACAAACAATTTATAAAATAAAAATGGTTTATTTGTTTTCTTGACTCTTTAATAAATTAATTGCTTGTAATATTTAATAGGAGTTTAAATAACCTGACATTTTTTTGTAATTTTTTACGAGTGTACAATTTAATAATAGCATTTGGATTACAATGTTGCTTGCAATTATTTTTCCAAAGCATAAGAGAATTATTTTCTCTAACTAATGGTGTAGAAATTCAATATGGCGGCCATAAGAAAAAAAAAGTTGACTATCGTCAAAATCTAGAAGGCTTAGAAAATTTCTATCAACGCCATTCAATTGGTAGTGGTCAAAAATATAACCTTGCCAAATTTCATTAAATTCGCATAAATTTTTTTTCAATTTTTTCAGGATTAACCGCGAATGAATCATATCCAGCATTTCTTGGCAGGAAATTGTAGAGCATAAAATAGCGCAACTTTTGTCTAATTTAACCGATCCTCTATATCTTATAGTTTCCGAGAGAGAGCATCGAAAAATTCACCACCGTGTATGTCACCTACTACCTGAGAGACTCTTTAAAATGTTATAATGGATCCAAGCTATAAACTTAAAATGTTAAAATTAAAGTTGAAATAAAAATTTACAAAAACTAAAAATTTAAGGTTATGCTAGTCATATAATGAAATAAGGTTAGGTTAGGTATCAAACATTCCAATGCGCATGCGTAAGCCCGGGAGCAAAATGTGTGTTGGCTCTAGGCTCTTGTGCTCTTACAGGGCTAGTTGGATCTGATAAAATTTATTTTTACCAAAAAACGTCACTGACCTTTATTTGACAGCTGTCATCGAAATGTTTAAAAATTATCGAAATGTTTAAAAAATTTAGTGTAGAACTCACTATTTCTACGGCCCCGCAGGGGCCGTTCTATTACTATTTATTAAATAGAGCCCCGCAGGGGCTCTGAACTTTTTATTTTTTTTCTCAAATTTTAATCCTAAAATCCTGAATTTTTTCCAACTCCCGACCCCGCGACCCCATGTCGGACTCTACTTTTTCCCGAAATTTAAAAACCGTCTTTCAACTAAAAACCCCGAGATAAAACTACTGATATAGAGGGTCAGCCTCGCAGAGATAGGTTAGGCAAGCCAGACCCGTAGGGTCTGGCGCCGCCTAACCTAGTGGAGATATATTATTTTATGTATTACCTGTCAAATTAGTTTATTGTTCTTCTCTGGTGTTGTTATTTTCGGTAGAAATATAATAAAAAAAATTCACAGTCCTTCGCAAAGATGCAACCGGAGGAGACATTGGAAATGACGAAGTAGAACGCAAATCTTGTGAAATTTCGGATGTGATAAAAATGAAAATTTGTTGCAAAGTAGTAAATAGATATTTCATTAACACAAAACATTTTCAAAAAGTAAAATCTTATTATCAATAGTTTTATTTAGAAATTAAAATAAAAAGTTATTTTATTAACAAAAACATTCTCATAATGAAAACTAAAACGGTATTATACAATTTTTTTTCACTAACAAACATTTTTAATGTTAAAACTAAAATAATTTAAAATAATTTCGTGAAGATGAAAAGTGATTCCTAACAATTACAAATACCGATATCGATTAATCGCAAACTATTAAACGCAGCTAATAGTACAGGAAAAGTGTCCAAACTCAACAAGGACATAGTGAATTCGTTGAAACTTGACATAATATACGTTTAAAAATACATACCTCTACGTTTCAAGAAACTTTAGAGTCCCGAACCGTAAGGGGTGTGTCGGAGATGCGTACTTGAAAAATCGTGGGATGAACTAGGTTTTCACATGCATAATAAAAATTGGCAATTGAACCATGAGCAATTTTCAAAAAATAGGAATATTTTCATTTATAGAGAAATTTTATTTTTTTACTTTTTTATTAAATTTTTTTACCAATTGTATGTTTGTTTCCTTAATTTTCTGCTTGTTTATCTGTGAGTATAGTCTGCAAAATGAAAAAGTACATAATCATTGTACAAGTGAGGATTATCGAGTTGTTTAAAATTTTATATATATTGAATGAAACACACTTTGTATCTAAAGAAGATCGGAATCGATAGCATATAAATCTTCTGCGTCGTTTATATCCTCGATAATTTTATCCATGTATGAATTTAGACATCGTACTCCCTGACAATTTCCATAAATTTGTGAGCATCTTCAACCTGCTTTTCTGTTGCGGTTGCAGGAGATAAGCTGCAATATTGATTCTGCTGTTGGCACAAAAAGTGTTGTCGCAGGTTGTAAGGAGCCGTTAATTTTCTTCTATCCCCACTGTTGTGGATTTTCTTCATTGCCAAGCCATTTCTGAATTTTGTAGAATACTCGTAATGAATATTAAGCGACTGTCTCTGAAGTTGGTGGTAATAATTCCAACTATGATTTTTCTTTGTGCAGCGATTTTTTGAATTGATTAAATCTGTATGAGTTGAGTGAGACATTTGTGATTTTACTTGCACCGTATACAAGTAGGAAAAGAGTTTCACCAGCCTGTTTTACTTGTATGGGGGTTGAATTCTTGCCATTGAAAGTTCTTACTACATTAACCAACTGCATTTCTTTCTGAAGAAGTTTGATGACTTTTAATTTTTCTTTTTTAAATATTCTAGACGTGGTATCATAACCACTGAAGGCATGAGTCAGTAAAATTGTATTTTTCTACTACCGTCTATATAAATGAACTTTGTAACCCTAGCAACACGCGCAATAACGAAAGTAAACATTCGAGTTAACTGGTTGCTAAGGCGTTGCTATCTACGAAAGTAAAACTTATGCGGCCAGGACAGAAAAGTAGAAAAACAAATTTTAAACGAAATTAATTCGTTCTATTTGAACAAATTAATACAACTAACCAATTTTGTATTAATAAAGAAAGGTCTTTCTGGGAAGTACGCCAACATTTTTGTCGGCACGTAGGTACTACGTGCCTACACCATTTTAAAAACGCTTCATAAGTTTGCATATACCTTCCTTTGGATTTCTTGGGGTAAAACAAGGCACAAGCAATATTCCCATTTATATCGCCACAAAACACATGTATGTATTTGTTTATTTTAGTTTGAAACCACCAGAAATTAAAATGTGTATATTTGGTTGCCATGGAAACAATTTTCACAGGCAGCCTCCTAAACTATAAAATTTATTAAAAACGTCAATTAATTTCATGAAATAATTAGTTTTAAATTAGTAAATCCCATAATTTTTTTCGGTATAGTAGAAAAAATATAATACATTTCACGATGCGAAAGCCCTTTTAAGTATTCGGTGTTTTTTGAAAGGTCTCGGCTTCGCCTCGACCATTCAAAAATCACCTCACACCTTAAAGTAACCTTTCGCATCTAGTAATGTAAACAGCTATTTTTATACGTTCTTGTCATTTCTGGATTTCTGACGAAGAAAGAATATTCCATATAATTTTTCCTGTTCTTGGCCTTATGAAAAATATATCTTTTTCTTCTGGAGTTAAAGCGATTAATAGAACAAGGAGATCAACGTCCTCATCAACTAAGTACAAATGTTCGTCTATTATTTAATATTTCAATTGCTATTTTAACAATAGGTGAATCCACATCATCTACAGCTTGTTTTACAAACAATCCTTTGTTTTAAAGAATTTTTGGCAAGATTGAAATTAATCGAATTTCGTTTATATCATTTGACAAAAACTTTTCTTGAGGGAGGGCTACGATTACTGAATTTTGCCTAAATTTGGTTTTCACGTAGTTAACATACGTCGTACAAATGTGGATGCAATAAAAATCCACCTTCAAATTACATAAATAATAAGTATAAAGTTACAAAGATTTCGCAATTTTCTTGCTTATTTGATAAATTTCGGTACATTTTGCCTATACTGTAACCGTGTGACATATCATTGGATCAGGCATTGAGAGAGGAGTTGAACATTATTTTATTTTGCTTCAAATCACCGCTATCTTTGTATATTGCGAAAAACGACAACATTTTAAGTCACATATGGTTTTCGGCTATACATATTTCGACGAGACAAAAGGAAATAAGCTGTTCGACGTGCTTCTCGATGTTAAGTTGTTTTGGAAATTGTTGGGCGTGACTTTTCTAACGCAGCGATAAACTCTCATGTAATACTTTTTTGTTTACATTTGCTTAATCTACCTCATGTTAAAGTAATGGCACTCAAACCTCTAACACTCGGTAATACGTATAAATCAGATATTGGCAACCTGCTAGAGTAACCCCGATGTTAAATCCACCCCTATGGGCCGGTTTTTCAATGTTGAGTTAACTCTAACTAAAGGATAATATCCAAGGAGACCATTGTTACAATAATTGTTTACTTGGATATTATCCTTTAGTTAGAGTTAACTCAACATTGAAAAACCGGCCCTAAGTTTTGTCAAATTGCATGTCATTGACAAAATTGAAAAAATTGAAAAACACGGAAATTTCAAATACTATTTCCAAACGAATTTCCGAGAGACTGTTTTGGTAAGAAATCCAAGGTAGAGGGTCGAACTTAGAACTACATCGTGAATTGCACGGTCACGCTCTGATTTTAGGCTCAATAGGAGTGAACGAAAAAGTGTAATTTTGACATCTATCGTTCTGAAACCGCTGAAATCTCACGCGTTATGTCTGCCATGAAACTGATTATCGACCCTACTGGGAAACTAAAAACATTTGTTTAATCCTGCTCTTGAAATATACAGTTTCTTACTTGGATACAATACTCGATACAATTAAATGTCAAAGTGAAGGAAAGGCACTATCGAGAAACAGAAAATGGTTTCGGGGTCCTGAAGTCGTCCCGAGTCCGAAACTGTAATCGGTTCCGTCCAAGGACCGATATTAAGAAATCATTAAATTTCACTGAATCGAGTATAAGGTGTAATCTATCGGACGCACTATGGATTTTTTGGCGAATTTTGCGAAAACACGAAAATTTTAAACCTTATTTCCAAACAAAAACAGGTCGCCGGGCCGCCGTTCTGGCAATAAATCCAAGCTCGAAAGTCCAACTTGAGAGTACATCGTTAATTGTGCGGTCCAGCTGCGATTTTGAGGTCAGCGGATCCTAACTAAAAAGTGACATTTGTGACATTAACGAAAAATTTTAAAGTTTTGACAAGTCCGCCTTTTTAATTTCGCAAATTTTACAAAACTTTTCGATATGGGAGTATTGAAACGCTAATAAGTTTTTAAATATTCAAAGAATCGCAACGAGATATAGCCGTTGGGATTTTCTCGACAAGAATATGCCTATAAAAAAATAATAACGTGACTGCTGGTTCCACGTGATTTAGACAACCAATAAAAAATTGGTCACTCTGTTGTCGCCACTGTTTCTATAAGTCATGCTTCATATTATGCATCATGAAACTGATTTTCAACCCCCTATACGAAAACAAAAACATTTCCAATGTTTTTGTTTTCGTATAGGGACCCCGAAACAATTTTCTGTTTCTCGATAGTGCCTTTCCTTCACTTTGACATTTAATTGTATCGAGTATGGTATCCAAGTAAGAAACTGCATGTCTCAAGAGCAGGATTAAACAAATGTTTTTAGTTTCCTAGTAGGGAGTCGAAAATCAGTTTCATTGCAAAACAATACAATAGTCGTCAAAATTACACTTTTTCGTTCACTCCTATTGAGCCTAAAATCAGAGCGTGACCGTGTAATTCACGATGTAGTTCTAAGTTCGACCCTCTACCTTGGATTTATTACCAAAACAGCCTCTCGGAAATTCGTTTGGAAATAGTGTTTGAAGTTTTCCTGTTTTTGTAATTTTTTCAATTTTGTCAATGACTTGTAATTTGACAAATCATAGGGGTGGATTTAGGATCGGGGTTGCTCTGGCAGGTTACCGATATCTGATTTGTACGTGTTACCGAGTGTTAGACTAGGTTTGAGTGCCATTACTTTAACATGAGGTAGATTAAGCAAAAGTAAACAAAAAAATGTATCGCTTCATTAGAAAAGTCACGCCCAACAATCTCTAAGACAACTTAACATCGAGAAGCACATCAAACAGCTTATTTCCTTTTGTCCCGTCGAAATATGTATAGCCGAAAACCATATGTAACTTAAAATTTTGTCGTTTTTCGCAATTTACAAAGATAGCGTGATTTGAAGCAAAATGAAATATATGTACAACTCCTCTCTCAATGCCTGATCCAATGATATGTCACACGGTTACAGTACATGCAAAATGTACCGAAATTAAACAAATAAGCAAGAAAATTGCGAAATCTTTGTAACTCTATACTTATTATTCATGTAATTTGAAGGTGGATTTTTATTGCATCCACATTTGTACGACGTATGTTAACTACGTGAAAACCAAATTTAGGCAAAATTCAGTAATCGTAGCCCTCCCTCAAGAAAAGTTTTTGTCAAATGATATAAACGAAATCCGATTAATTTCAATGTTGCCACAAATACTTTAAAACAAAGGATTGTTTGTAAAACAAGCTGTAGATGATGTAGATTCGCCTATTGTTAAAATAGCAATTGAAATATTAAATAATAGACGAACATTTGTACTTAGTTGATGAGGACGTTGATTTCCTTGTTCTATTAATCACTTTAACTCCAGAAGAAAATGATTTTTCATAAGGCCAGGAACAGGAAAAATTATATGGAAAATTTTTTCTTCGCCAGAAATCCAGAAATGACAAGAACGTATAAAAATAGTTATTTACATTACTAGATGCGAAAGGTTACTTTAAGGTGTGAGGTGATTTTTGAATGGTCGAGGCGAAGCCGAGATCTCTAAAAAAACACCGAATACTTAAAAGGGCTTTTGCGTCGTGAAATGTATTATATTTTTTCTACTATACCGAAAAAAATTATGGGATTTACGAATTTAAAACTAATTATTTCATGAAATTAATTGACGTTTTTAATAAATTTTATAGTTTAGGAGGCTGTCTGTGAAAATTGTTTCCATGGCAACGAAATATTACACATTTTAATTTCTGGTGGTTTTTAAACTAAAATAAACAAATACATATGTTTTGTGGCGATATAAATGGGAATATTGCTTGTGCCTTGTTCTACCCCAAGAAATCCAAAGCAAGGTATATGCAAACTTATGAAGCGTTTTTAAAATGGAGGTAGGTAGGTAGGTACTACGTTGGGTACTACGTGCCGACAAAAATGTTGGCGTACTTCCTAGAAAGACCTTTCTTTATTAATACAAAATTGTTTAATTAATTTGTATTAATTTGTTCAAATAGAACGAATTAATTTCGTTTAAAATTTGTTTTTCTACTTTTCTGTCCTGGCCGCATAAGTTTTACTTTTGTAGATAGCAACGCTTTAGCAACCAGGTAACTCGAATATTTACTTTCTTTATCGCGCATGTTGCTAGGGTTTCATTAATATAGACGGTAGTAGAAAAATACAATTTTACTGACTCATGCCTTCAGTGGTTATGATACTACGTCTAAAATATTTCAGAAAGAAAAATTAAAAGTCATCAAACTTCTTCAGAAAGAAATGCAGTTGGTTAATATAGTAAGAACTTTCTATGGCAAGAATTTAACCCCCTCACAAGTAAAACAGGCTGGTGAAACTCTTTTCCTACTTGTATACGGTGCAAGGAAAATCACAAATGTCTCACTCAACTCATACAGATTTAATCAATTCAAAAAATCGCTGCACGAACAAAAATCAAAGTTGGAAATATTGCCACCAACTTCAGAGGCAGTCGCTTAATATTCATTACGAGTATTCTACATAATTTAGAAATGGCTTGGCAATGAAAAAAATCCACAACAGTGGGGATAGAAGAAAATTAACGGCTCCTTACAACCTGTGACAACACTTTTTGTGCCAACAGCAGAATTAATATTGCAGCTTATCTCCTGCAACCGCAACAGAAAAGCAGGTTGAAGATGCTTACAAATTTACGGAAATTGTCAGGGAGTACGATGTCTAAATTCATACATGGATAAAATTATTTATTTATATGCTATCGATTCCGATCTTCTTTAGATACAAAGTGTGTTTCATTCAATATATAAATATAATTTTAAACAACTCGATAATCCTCACTTGTACAATGATTATGTACTTTTTCATTTTGCAGAATATACTCACAGATAAACAAGCAAAAAATGAAGGAAACAAACGAAAAATTGGTAAAAAAATTTAATAAAAAAGTCAAAAATTAATATTTCTCTATAAAAAATAATAATAATAATAATAATAATAATAATAATAATACGTCTTTATTCATTCCATATAATTCTTACAATTAACAAACTAAACACAGAGAAAAATACATTGGAAAGAAATGAAAATATTCTTATTTTTTAAAAATTTCTCATACCTAGTTCAATTGCCAATTTTTATTATGCATGTGAAAAACCACGATTTTTCAAGTAGGCAGCTCCGACACACCCATTACGGTTCGGGACTCTTTAAGTTTCTTGAAACATAGGTATGTATTTTTAAACGTATATGTCAAGTTTCAACGAATTCACTATGTTCTTGTTCAGTTTGGACACTTTTCCTGTAGTATTAGCTGCGTTTAATAGTTTGCGATTAATCGATATCGGTATTTGTAATTGTTAGGAATCACTTTTCATCTTCACGAAATTATTTTAAATTATTTTAGTTTTAACATTAAAAATGTTTGTTAGTGAAAAAAATTTATATAATACCATTTTAGTTTTCATTATGAGAATGTTTTTGTTAATAAAATAACTTTTTATTTTAATTTCTAAAGAAAACTACTGATAATAAGATTTTAATTTTTGAAAATGTTTTGTGTTAATGAAATAACTATTTACTACTTTGCAACAAATTTTCATTTTTATCACATCCGAAATATCACAAAATTTGCGTTCTACTTCGTCATTTCCAATGTCTCCTCCGGTTGCATCTTTGCGAAGGACTGTGAATTTTTTTTATACAAATGGCATACAATAGAATGCCACTAGGGTATTATAAGATGGTATAAGTTTCTTAATTGACGACGACAATTGTCATGTTGGTTGGTGTGACATTGACACAAAAATAATAATAGCTATTAACATATCTAGGAATGTTATGACTATCATAACTGCCGCAGATGTCGGTTTAAAATCCGAGCTCGTAGAGCGAGGCTTTTAAAACATCCGTGATTTGTTCAATAGTTTATCGGTTTCAGAAAATAAAGACATTATTAATAGATATTACCTTTTGATATTCTCTTATTAATAACGTTTTCATTTCATTAGTTGGTCAAGTCTGTATGGGTTGATTTGTCGCCATGGTTATAGTTATATTTTGTTTGTTTTTATTTGTTATCTTTTTTCATATTACATAAATGTTTACATTTTTAATGTCACAACGGCTACATAAAAATGGACCTTGGATTGCCTGAAAATACATTTCAGTTGGATATCAGCATTTATTTATTATTGTTTGGAGTTTTCTGTCTGTTTGTATTAATAAATAGCCCTATAGTTTCATTATTTATTATTTCATCTGTTGACAGTTATTGACAGATCCGTATTGTAATATTACCGTACAAGCAATAAATATAACTGTACAACTTTAGTTATGACTTATTTACCAGCCTACTTTTGCATATGTAAACAAAGGATTAATATCCTGAAACCGATAAAATTATTAATAACTTTGTTTAAAAAATTTGTCGATTCTTTACATAATATCTAGAAGACACTAAGGGGATATAAAATGATGTTATAAGGTTCACAATTAGCACCGATGAAGTTGGTATGATTAGTTATAATTTCCTTATAAATGAAATTGTTAAGTTGGCACCAGAGAATACAATTATTAATAGCTTTGTTAGAATAATTAGCATCTCGGTTTTTTCACATGTCTGGAGAGTGCTAAGTGTTATGACGGTTTCTAAATTAGCACTAGTGATTTTGGTGCCAAGTTTACAGAACCCATTTCAACATATTCCCAGAAGGAAGTTAGTGGCGTATTGAAAAAAATTTAGGAGGCTAAAAGAGAAAATGACAAGGAAAAAATACCAACCTATACCATATTGTGCATTAATCCTAACATAAATCTTAATATAATAACTAGGATGCACAAAGTTTTCATAATATACATATATTCATTATTTTGCAGAGTACTATAGATACATAAAGTTAGTAATAAACAAACTGAATTTCCCTGTATATCAATAACCAATTTATAAAATATGAAATAAAAAATATATATTATCGAATGAAAATATTAAGCATAACTCATAATTTATTATTAATTATATTATAACTAATAAAGAATAAGCGTGAGGATCATTCATAAATTTATTGTACCATCGCTCATAACAGGTTGTGAAAATGAAATTTTGATTTAGCACCAAAGTCCCTTTCGTGAAAATGGAAAGACATTTTTATTCGCATTACGAACAGAAGTATTGGATAAATAGAATGAGGGAAGAACTCAAATATAAATCCGTCTTTTTCCATTAAAAATTTGTTTCCATGTCATTGAATACTAGCTATTAAAAGTGTCCATTAATGTATTCTACAAATGCATTTCATTGTTTTTATTATACATATTTTTTTCCACGAAAGTACTGTACAGCCCATAATTTAACATAATTATGATAATAAATTACTTAGGAAAATAAAAAGTAAATGCAAATTATAAAACAACGAATAATGCCATAAATATAATAATAAATGAATAAAAATTTTAATAGGCATTAGACATCACAGATAAGTCTGTTTAGATATGTTTATCGTATTTGAGTTGATAAAAAATCTACAAAAATTCATATGGCTTTACATACAATATTGTTGATATCTATGCCATGATTATTTTCATGATTTATCGTTCTACAGCCTGTAACTTTTAAACGAATTGTTTTAGCGGAAAAGTGTAAACGGAAAAAAAATTCTATATCATATAAGCTACATTTTTGTATATTCCAAGAAACAAATGAGCGTCTAATAATTCTGGAAAATAAAAAAATAATTACAGGAAAAAATTAATTTTGAAATTCTATTTGAAATCAGCGCCCAAATTAAATCTTAATTTTTTAATAAAATTTTTTTGTCAAATCACAGGTTGCTTCAATTTTGGCAATTATTTGATTTCCTATATGATTTCCCTGTTTGATTTATCGTTCTACAGCGTGTAACTTTTAAACGAATTAATTTTTTTCTCAAATAATTTTTTTTTAACTCGGTAAATGTAGCTCACACGATATAGAATTTTTTTCCCTCCACACTTTTCCGCTAAAACTATTCCATTAAAAGTTACAGGCTGTAGAACGATAAATCAAATACCCGGTATATACTGGAGACCAGACTTAGTTTAAATCTCCTATATTTTTTGTTTCATGCACATTATTTAACCTTGTTAAAATTGAACATTTTGTTCGCTCAACGTACAACTTTCGTAAATTCCTCTCATTTACCCTGAATTTTATACATTGAATTGCCTAAATGTTACTGTAATTTATTTTTAGGTCTTCTCTTTGTTCACTCTTTCCGATAGGCACTTTTTTTATTTTGTGTTAGGCATATAGGTATCATAAATCGCCCTGAAATAAATGTTATAAAAAAAATATATTTCGACCAACCAGCATATAATAATTTTAAGCAAGAACCTAGAAAAATCACAATAATATGCTTCTAATTTATAATTTAGTTGCAAAATGTTGATCAATATTTTCATCTGAAGCTACAATTTGTTATATATCTTTGCTAAATGATTGGAAATAATATCCTAATATTCAAAAAATGTGTTGGAAAATTACCTTATATTATTAACAGTTTAGTTAATGATATAGAACACAATACATATTTTTGAAAGAAAAAGAGAAAATGATGATTGTTTCAGAGTATTAAAGTCATTTTATTAACTTATTTTATAAAACAACGATACAATAATTGTAATAACTATTTCTATTGAGAATCACTTACATCCATAATTGAGCAAAAATCTATACTAAATGGTTTAGTTAATGCCTGAAATAATCATTACTGAAACTATTCGATAATTTCCACTGGAAACGTTAGATAGCTTCCTATAAATTACAAAACATAAAACTTTTCGTAAACTGTCCAAGAAATAATTGCAACTGTAAGCGTGTAATTGGAGCCAGAACTCTCAAGCTATACCTACAGCTTATCCAGTATTTCACTAAATTCCTGGGGGCTTCAATAGCATTGGTGTACTCTGAATAATTCTCTAAACTTAATAATTTACAACTTTCGTACAATTAACCGATAGTAATATATTATATACCATGTACTAACTTCAAACTAAAAATTTCCTAACTAGAATTAATAGGTATAATAATAAAGTGAAGTTGTATAATAGAAGAGAATTAATTATTATAGAATATTATTTATTTATAACTTTGTTAAATACGCAAGGCTAAGAAAGAGTTTTTAACGGTAAAATTTTTAAATCTTTAGATTTTATTTATTATATTTTTTATAATATTTGTACATATCCTTATAAAATACTAAAGTAAGTGATTAAACTAAATTTTATTTTGGAACTTCAAGAATTTATTCTGGCGATTTTCCTAATGATCCCTAATATCGATCTATCTAATAAAAAAAAAAGAACGATCAAGAAAAAAACACAATTAAGAGCACATCTTAATTTTTGAATATCTGATTTCATTAACCGCCTTCAAAAAAGAGAAGAAAATTCTCAAGTTCGAACTGTATCTCTATTTTTCCTTGTTCACTTATTATTTCATATTGATTCAAGCGAATTCTCTGAATTTCTTTACATATTGCAGAGTATTGTCTTGGAGTAATCCCATTGTATCTTGTAGCAGTTTAAATTAGAGCCATGTGTGAGGGTGTGTGGAGAGAGGTAACACTGGGCTCGGCACACCTTCCATATTGACGACCCTGAGTCACCATCAGCCAGGGCAGTAGAAAGACTGGTGAGGAGCTGCAGATGTAGAGAATCTCAGCTCATCATCGAGTGCGATGCAAATGCGCATCACACGGTCTAAGGAAGTCATAAGGTCAACCAAGAGGCGAGTCACTTTTTGAACCTATTATAAAATATAATCTCGACATAGTAAATGTAGGTAACACTACAATCTCTGTAGCCGCACAAATACAAGAAATGCTAGACATAACAAAAGGGGCAATATATGCGTGTGACATTGTTCATAACTGGCGTGTTTCTTATGAAGAGAGTTGCTCAGTTCACAGACATATACAGTTTGGTACAACGGATGTTGACCGTTCAACAGAAAACTACCGCAACCCACGAAGGACGAAGTGGGAAGCATATAAAGCAAATCTTGCTCGGGAACTGGACGGGATTAAAACCACTATAAACAATGGGGAAGAAGTGGACATAATTGCGGAGCTTATCCAGAACGCAATCATTCCTGCATACGAGGAATTCTGTCCTCTGGTAGTTAGATATTCACTAGGAAAGTGCCCTAGTGGAACAAAAAAAACTGCATTAACATGAGGAGAGAAGTCAGAAAAAAAATTAATAATGCTAAAAGATCAACCAATTGGGACGAATACGCCCAGGGCGTCTCTAACTGAGTACAACCTACTGACCTAGCATTGACAAAATCCTAGAGAGAATCCTGTAGAAGGCACTATTAATTGAAGGTACCCCGGAATGTGCCAGACTGCAATAAATTCTCTCGAAAGACAATCAACGCGTAATAAATTCTTTCGTAAATGAGACAGGGGAGCATACCAAATCAGGTAAAGATAGGATAGAGTAACTCCTTCGTGTGCACTTTCCTAGTTCCTCTATAATTGATCAATCACTGGAGGAATGGCAAGGAGCAGAACTGGTAGCATCTGGAAATAGAGCGACCAGGACAGTCGGGACAGTTACTAAGAGTAAAATGATAAATCAATCTAACATCAAATGGGCGTAAACTCATTTGAGTCATACAATTTCCTGGGACCGGACAGAATCATGTCAATAATTTTTCAGACCTACTAGCGTCTAAGCTATGCACGTTCTATAGAGTCAGTCTAGCGCTGGGACATATGCCAAGAATTTGAAAAATAGTTAGGGCAGTGCCCATACCAAATCCAGGATGCTACTCGCTCACCCAGGCAAAGTCCCTATAAGACCTGTAAGTCTTATGTCGCTCCAACTTAAGATGATTGAAAAACTACTTCACATACATATTATTGATAATGTTATGGTGAGAAATTCTCTACATCAAAAACTAATTTACATACAGAGCAGGAATATCTACAGAAACGGCGCTTTACCAGCGACACCAGCTACTGAAAAGGTGGAAAAGGCAAACAAAGAGGTAGTCTTCGGTGCTTTCCTTGTCCCAAAGGGGGCATTTGATAATGCCTCATTTAAATTCATCATTTGAATTTCGACAGTTTAGTATCGCGAGTACCTGCTGTAGGTGGATTGATAGTATGCTCAAAAGCAGGGTGGTATTTACTACTAAGGATTTGCAGGCGGAAGCCCACATGGAAGAGTCCTGTTTCCCCTGCTATGGAACCTTGTAGTTGGCGGATTCTTAAAAAACCTCACAAATGAAGGCTTTGAAGCTCAGGGATATGCTTACATTGTCATCATTGTAAGGGGAAAATTCAACAACATAGTCAGGAATCTTTTACTGCCTCTGAATGTGGTAGAAAAATGGACTAGAAGAAGAAACTTGGAGGGACTGATGCCACTAAGACTACGAAATACTGAGCTACAGATGTAGGGAGAGGTTAAATATCTTGGGGTCGTAGATTCCAAGCTAACCGGAAACCAATATCTGGACAGAACTATACAGAGATTGATCGCAATAATAGCAACATGCAGATGATTGTATGGAAAAACAGGGGGGCTAAGACCTGATATGAGGCATTGGCTCTATACCAGGGTAGTAAGATCACTACCATCACATAAACTGCGTTAGTTTGGTGCACTAAAACAACATAAACAACGGCGAATAACAAGCTAAGCCGGATACAGAGACTGGCTTGCCTGGGGGTCACGAATGCCATGAAAAACACTCCCACAGCAGCTATGGAAACCCTATTAAACCTTCCCCCATTCATGATTCAGAGGGAATGTAGAATGGTGGCATATAGGTTGCGGAAATCAAATAACCCGAGTTCCCGTAGTACGCGGAACAGGATCATGACACATAAAGAAAGTGAATATTGTAAAAGATCATATGTATTAAACATGAGGTAAGACTATATGATACCAACAATTACATTCCACAAGTCTTTCGACATTATTATTGGACAAAGAGAGGAATGGCTAACAAAAATTCCTGATATGTTGCAGAATGGTACCTATACGACGTTTCTAGGACGGAAACAGAAGCCGGAGATACATGGAGAAAAACCAGGGGAAGGTATAAGGTACTATCTGGGATGCTCCATTATATTCCAAGCAGAAATTTTTGCTACTTTTGAATATGCGAATATATAAAAAGAGGATATGCATGACTACCGATCACCATCACATCGGATAGTCAGGCGGCATTAAAAGATTTAGTCTCTAATACGGTGTTGTTCGAACTGATATAGAAATGCCACGAAATACTCAGACTCCTGGGACAGCGGAACTACTTTGGGTGTCAAGACATTGTGGGATTTCAGGCAATGAGAAAGCTGACGAATTTACTAGACAAGGATCAGCTAACATCTTTTTCGGTGCAGAACCTGTGTGGGTCTAGGATAAACGTAGTAATCATTGGAGGAATATCCCAAGAAACCGACACGAAAACGCTAATTAATGGTCCATGACTCAAACAAACCGGAGAACTGCTCACAAAGAACAGGTTTCAGTTGAGAATAGTAACAGCGCACTTCTACTACTAGGAAGCACCTGCATACAATGGGGAAATATGATAACGACTTAAACTGCAGATTATAGAGAAAGAAACATAAAACAGTGAACTCAAACAGAACCGAAAACCACCAAAACTCGTTCAATTAGGGATTTGTATCACTTGATCAGTGGTACAGAGGTACTGAAATGGGAGGAGTATATTCGCAAAGGTAGAGTACAATAAACCCAAGAGGATGCAGTGCCCTCGATGTTTTGACAGGAGGAGAAAAAAATCCCATTTTAGTTTTATCAAGCTTATGTTTAGTATACGATATAACCAGCGCATTCGCCATATTTTCGATAAATATATAAGAATATTGTACTAATAATAATACTTATTACTTAATATATTTTGATGTAACGAAGTAATCTTTAGTAGGTATATAGAAAAAATTTATCAGCAGGATAAACATCGTATCATCTTCCAAGATTGAAACAGTTGATACTATCATAGATACCTACCTAAAATTTTTTAAATAATATTCATTGATTATGGATGGAAATGGCTTGCTGTTCCCTTTTTGTACAAAGACCAGCATACAGATTTTCTTATGACATTCACTAAATCAAAGCCATAAAAGGTTAGAATTTTTTTAATCGCAAAATATTTATTAAAAAGAGGCTCTAAAAAGTGTGTAATAAAATTTCACTCGGTGTTTTATACTATTCTCTACTAATTAATGGACGCTACCAAGGGACTAGACTTTATTATCTATTATAAATTAGAAGCTGTGTAAAATAAGCAAAATATGAAAGCCCAACGTATTTTTGAAATTCCGCATATTTACTTGTTTTAAATTCATTAGCTGCCTTACCTACCTTATTGGTCCAATTCTTGTTAGCGTCCACTAATAGTAAATAATATTGTATATTGAACTAAGTGAAATTTTACTTCATACTTTGTGTAGTTTTCCAATTTTTTTTGCTATATCAGATTAAAACTTATAGTAGATAGGGTTTGGAAAAAAAAAATACTGAAAGTAGTAAAGAACATGAAACGAGTATCGTTGTATTTATTGAATAATGTACCTACCTAAACATTAAATAAACCAAAATCAGAACTTCGTAAAATTGTTGTAAGAAACGGACTATATGGGTATGTGCACAACCCTATAGCTTTGTCCTATTGGAAACGCTTAAGACTCATTATCGTATTATTATATCATTTTAATTTTTTAGTCCATATCGAGAACAATATTTCAGCAAAAATGTTTTCTGTTCCAAGGAAAGCATATCGAGCTTGTTTTCAAAAAATTAGTAACCATCTCTTCTGAGATATTGACAGCAATTGATATTTCGTCTGGCAACAAGAAACTCGGTAGAAAGTAATAGTCGCCATTTGAAAATCCACAGAGGTTTTTGAGCATTTTTTTTGTTGACTAAAATAATCCTCATTTTTCACATAATAAGATTTTCTTTATTTCTGAAGTACTTTTATGGTATACCAATATACCAACCGAAAACTTAACATCCAATGACTAAGTTGACCTTATCAAAAGGTTTTAAAAGTTTGATAATGAATTGTTTCTGAAATTTTTTTACGTGTGTACGTGTGTATGTACATGGAGGCAGTATTTAAATTCGATATGTATTTATGTATTATCAAGTTGGCATGTTTTTTTCATTTTCTGTAATGCAATTTTAAGATAGAGAAAGTGATAAAAATCATCCACATAAACAAATATGTATGATTTCGTTTTTCTGAAGTTCATGCCCTGATAGCTGTCATCATCAGAATATACATTATACATACCTATAAAATAATATTTGTTTTCATATCAAATAGAAACAAAAGTATTCAAGAATTTGCTTAAAATCTGAAATCAAGAATATCTATAATAAAATTATCAATAGCAAATAATAGAAAATGCTTAATAACCTATAAAACATAATATGTATATGAACGAGAACATTAATTTCAAATTATATAAACCTCGAAATTATTATTTACTTCATATTCACTAACTTTATTTAGAATTACATTTATTGTAGTGGCATTTTTACCTGTCAAACTTTGTTAGATAAATACTGTTATACTTTCAATGTTGTTACAAGTAACTAAAATGTTTTACGTTCTTGTTTAAAATTTCTCTGGACTTTGCCGATAACGTTATTAGATCCACTTTACAACTGTGCTCAGAATATTGATTCAGTTGACAATATTTTTATTTTTACAATGTGGGGCAAAAATCAGTCACAAATACGAGTATATCGACATATTATAAATATATCCATGGATCAGTTATTTCTTAAAACCATTTTATACTTCCTTAAACGGTAAGAAATTAAGAGAACAATTATTCTGATTTTACAGAAATTTTAATAGAATTACGCTTTTTTGATGTCATTGAATACAAAAAATTTGTTTCGTTTTATGTGTCTGTTGGACAGATGTGGTCTATTTCAGAAAAAATTCATACTTGGTTAATGTCAGATGCTGGGTTGCAAAATTCAGAAATAGATTTCAATGGAATTATAAATGTATAGGAGGGAAAAAAGAATTGTTAATATTTGTTAAATTTTTACCATTTTTCTTGACAGCTTAAACAAGATTTGAAATAAATCTAGTTTCTTAAACATATTCATAATATTCTAAATATGTACACAGAAATAAAAAAGCTTAATCACAGTTGGCTAAGAATTTAAAACGGTATCATTGAGTATAAAATAATAAAGAGGCGCAACTGTCAAGGTTTCGAGATTTTAGAATTGTATTTTTTTGCCAATAACTTCATGAGTGTCATCAATTTTTAGTGCTACGGGAAGGTATTTATAATGTGGCTGTATAGCCCTTAAAATTGAAGAAAATCATGAAGCTATTGGTAAAAAAATACAACACTAAAATCTCGAAACCTTGACAGTTGCGTCTCTTTATCATTTTTTACTCATTGACGGTATGTATTTTATTTATTATATATCTAACTGGTCAATATGACACAAAATGAAAAGTCAGTAAAATTATCAGTCATAATAGTTATTTGTGTTCCATTACACGGCGCAGCGTGTGGAGCGACGCGCCTGGCATGTGGAGTGTGGGTGACGCGCCGAGGCGCGCGATCGTCGATCGCGATCTCACCACCTGGTAACTGCCTAGTTTCACGCCGCCTGATGTGTGCTTTTTGAAGTGTGCAAATTTACTGCTAATCGACGGGAACCGTTCTCACGGTGTATGGCACGTCAAGTCGCACGCCAGGCGCGTTATGTCACACACCGTGTAATGGGACTTTAACGGCAAAAAGTGTACATTTGTTTGCACGAACATAGTGCAACAAATACAATTTTTGCACATGTTGCATACATTTTTTTCTACGATCGAATTAAATAAGATTTTTTTTTAATTTTTATTGAACAAAATATTACATTAACTAAAATATTCAAATGTCAAACTGTCAACTAGAAAAATTTTCTCTGTCAAACATCATCCTTAAATAACTATGAATCATATGAATATTGAATGAATTCATCAAAATTATTAAAAATTTTAATTTAATTGATTTTATCTTAACTTTAAAATTTTTATTTTTTTGATTATACTGGAGATGTGACTAATGAAAAAGTCACGAAACTATTGCGTTTAATAAAGTGGGAGATGAGACTTTTTCGTTATACTATGAAATTTAAAATAATCACAAATAGCAATAATTATTACAACAATGATTTTTATATTAATATAAGCCATAGAGAAACTATGGTATATTTTTGTGGCAGCGTTCTTCAGATATTTAAGATTACTTCACTATACTGAATCTATAATACGGTTTTCTAGTTGATAAAACAAAAAAGACTACAGTCAAGAAACATTTCATTTAGTCTCTTAGGAGACAAAGTTTCCCAGTTTGTTAACGGAAATATTTATCTTTGAGACTAAGTAGGCAAAACTTGTATCATTAACTGCAAACAAAAACTTTTGTATATTAGGTTTTAAAATGTAATTTTCATATTTGTTATTTGTTTACATAGACCATTGAAAAGTGTATTAATTTAATATTAATGAAACTGATAACTGATAGGGTTATGTAAAATTCATTATTAATTTAAAAACCACGTGTTGGAATAACTCTTGATTTCTTATCAGAAAAGAAGAAATGAAAATTGTATATAAACGAGGAATAGGCGAAAATATAGTATTCTTATGTTCAAAATTTCGTTGAGGGCTTTGTCTGAGTATATGACAAGTATATTGCCCTCTTAAATACTTTAAGAGGGCAATATTGAAAAATAAATTTGATGGCTTTATCTACAAACTCAAATCTAATTGAAGATGCAACGAAACTAAGGCTGAAGAGAGAGATGGTGAATATTTCAACGCAAATTAATTGGAGCCATCTGAATTTTGAATTCTCTGAATGAATGAGAAGCTAGCCCTAAAGAATTTGTTAATGATTTAATTTTTATTTTGATATTGTAGCTTTGTAAATTTGTTTTGATGTTTTGCTCTATTGATAATCTGATTCAGCAGTTTAAAAGCTAGAGAAATGTTTTTCAGAATCTGCAATCAAATTTGAAGTTGTTTCAGAAAAAGCCACATTTGAATTGGTGGATGCACCAAAGATTCATTTATTTAGACAAAAAAATGTAATTTCGAATTTCAACGCCAGAATTACAAAATTCCATCGATAAAAAATGCGTTGGCTTTCATTGGTGGTAGTGCAAAAACTGTAGAAAAAAATTCACGTTAAACAAAGGAGTTTCAATAATAATTTTTGTATGATTTCAGAATATATCACTCCGTATTTCTTTTTTGAAATACTGAAGCAAATTTATGACATATGGGGATGAACGTCAATTATATCGTATTTTTAAAATCTGAAAAAGTTCAAGTCGTTTCACACATCCAAAAATTTCTAAATCAAAAGAAATTTCAGTGTTTCTAGTACGATGTAAGACAATTAGGTGATGCCACGAGCCGGCCGACGCGTCGTCAATTTGTTAACGATGGGAATAGAGAGAGATGGTAGAACTAGGGCCGCAAATTTTACCGTGAATCGGGATCATTGTATGGATGTAGCTGTTTAAAATCTAAAGCAATTCTTTTTAAATGTTCTAGTATTATATATCTAAATAATTAACTTCACTCATTAAAAACGAAACAATATTTTTACACTATACCTATAGAATTTAATTAAAACAGCTGTAGTAAGTAATGATTTTTATATTATGTCATTGATCGAAAGAATCATTTATTGCTTGCAATAAGGTATTTGTTTAAAGATAATATTATAATATTGTAAATAAAGTAAAAATAGTAGTATATTTTGATGTGATAACGAATAAATAATAAGGGATACCTACGTGAGTGAAATAAATAATGTATACGAAAAAACGTTTATTTATTTATTAAAAAATTAAATAACTATTCAAGCTAAGTAAACATAAAGCATTATTACTTAGATATTTTTATTGTCCAAAATCAAAAAAAAGAGAAAAAACTATTAATCACAATTGATATTGATTCTTAAATTTTAATTTAAATCTCTTGCAATGTGCTCAGAAATTTAATGTGGTAAATTCAACTATAATAGAGTATCAGATCAGGTTAATTGCAATCTAGATTCAGTCTTTTTGTTGGAAAAAGACTTTGTTTTTGTCTGGGATTCTCTTTTATAAAACTGTTTTTTTTTAAATCGGCAATAAAGTATCCCAAAATCGGCATTAAAGTGATAGAAATAGTCATTAAAGTAATCCATATTATTGTACGATTTTTGTAGTTGGCCGAGGTGACAGATAAATGTAAACATAAATTTTTCATTGCTTGTGACAATAATTGTGTTGTAATAAAAGGTATAAATAAATATAGTTTTTTACATTCAGAATTGTATTATCACTATTAAAATTGCTAAAAATAATGATTTTCTTACAAAAAATTTTCCGATTTGACGTTTTAAAAATAGTTGTAACATTTCCTAATGTCACTTAAAATTTTAAATAACTATGACATTTCTTAATGTCACTTACAATTATTTAAAATATTGAGTTAATTAATCTTAATTTCACAGTTTCTGGATTTAAAAAAAAAAATTAATATGCACCTCGGTATTAAAGGTCCTTTTTATCATTTATGTGGTTTATTTGCTCCACCTTCATGATAAAAAGTTAAACTTTAATGCCTTGATACATAAATAACTATTACCCGCATTGTTATGTAAAATAAAATTAGTTTTGTAATTATGTCTTGAGAGTGGGATTCACAGGGAAATTCTAGTGTTTTGCTCTGATTAATACATAAGAATTCGTCAATGGTCTCTTCAAATACGTCAACTAAGTTGATATGCTTGAATAAAATGTTTTCCAGGGTAAGGATGTAATTGGATATAGTTCCATTTGAATAATTTAGACGTCCCCTAGATTTCACACTTACAAATTCGGCTATAGCTGGTAAAATTATATATTATGCACACACTGTTTACCTAATTTACAAATATTACTCCGTTTCCGGGTTTCCCGGTAAATGAGTGCATACCTACCACAGTTTCGGTACATGCAAGGCGCAGCCCGCGCGGCCCTATACTCCCTCTCTTTGTCTTACGATTTCGCGTCTCTTGCGTTAACAGTTTGGCGACACTCTAACCATACGATACATTGAGGCGTTTCATCACCTAATTGTCTTACACCATGGTTTCTAGTTTCTAGGTCAATTATAGTATTCAATTGTTTGATGGAAATAACTGCAGGAATGGATCTTAGTTGCTAGAATGTTATTAATATTCTAGAGCAAAGAATGGACTCATTTCGTGATATTTGCTTTTTAATTTATTTTCCGTAAGTATTTCATCCTCTAAGTACATAGTGAAAAAATTAGATCGCTAGCGTTAATATTAACCCTAATATTTGATTTCAAATTCGTAACATATTTGAAACGGCTGTGACGTCACACCACCCGACTCCACTGGTTCTGTGAGTTATGCGGATATATGGTATTTAGATTTCGCTGTACAAAGGACGAAGCACTTAAAAGATGAACGAAATTACCACTTCCGCCGTGTGTGTAGTAACTGCCGCCGGTATGAAACTATAGGAAACAAGCCAGCGGCCGACCGCTGCGAGTGGTGTGACGTCACAGCGCTCTATTTTCATTATTTATTTTGAGGGAGAAGCAGTTGAAAAAAAAATTAATATTTTGCACATTTACTAATTACAAGGTGTACTTTCGGAATATGAATTAAAAATTTTTTCCGAAATGAGCCCATTCAAGGAATTAATAAAAACTATAAAATTCGCTATTACAGATCTTATAGGTACACATTATTATATATTATTAAGTGCTGTGAAAAAAGTTTATAAAAATTAAAAAACGAAATGTAGATACTGGTACGTTAGAGTTAAATCGAATATTTTTACGAAGCACGATAAAATCAAACAGAACTATTGGAATAAAATATAAAAATTTCAAAAACTATAAAATAGTGGATTTTCAAGGAAAATTAAAAGTAAATAGTGATTTTTTTCAAATTAATTTTTTTTATTAAAATAGTCCTCCGACTTACTGGAAAGGAATCAAATTTAAGATAGTAAGGGCAAAAAATTCAGAAAGTAAAATATATTTGATGTTGTATGAAGAAAATAGGAATATGTTATATGGCTGAGAGATTGAACAATAACCATAACTTATGGGTTTCAAAAAGTCAGATGATATGAACGTGATTTGTATATATAGTATTTTTTCACATTAATGAAAGCAATTTCCCAAAATGAACATATTTTTTTAAATATCAATTTTATATCTTTCACACAAATACAAAAATACTACTATCTGGAGGCATATAAATTTATTTTATTTACAAAATCTATTTTAATTTTAAAATAGGAATCACGATATATAAAATTTTTCTCTAATAAAACCCATGTAACCAACAGTGAAATTCTTCAGCCAATATCTCCTCTTTGATGATTTATGTACAAAATCCTATGTCACCATAAAATTAATTTTTTATTTTCTGTATTTAAAAGTTAGCTTCATCATTGTTACAGTCTACTAGCTTTTAGTTTTTTTAAGCAAATGTGAATCTACTAGCAAATGTTGAAAACTTTCAGCAATCTTGAGTATGATATTATTTTGTCAAATAATATAGAAAAATAATAATATAACGGCTCAACATTATTGTTGTAATCCTAGTTGTATGAGAAATATGAAAATTTCGTTAACACAGTTACGGTACGGTAGCTGAGTGAGTAAATGCGTTGATTCTTACTTATTTGACTACAAAGATCGACGGTTAGAATCCATTCTGGGGCAAATTGAAAATTTATTTCTGATTTGCTTCAGGTTTTGATGGAAAGATAATTATCAAAGCCCTAGATGTGGCTCGAACTCCACAATAAACTGTAGGGCCTCGTCTCTTCGTATCCTAGGATTTTCCGGGAATTATTTAGGTGACTTGAGAGGAGATTAAGAAAACAAACATTAGCCAATGAAGAATCGTGTGGAATTGTGTATGATGGGTCATTTTAACTACAGGATGTGTCACAAAATTATCATTTCTTATTCATTTAAACGCAGTAATTTAAAACATATATAAATCAAAAGACAATCGAAAAATAACTTAGGATGGGAAAAAATAAGGGTTATTCAATATTTTATGTGATATTGTGTACTAAGTCCTCATTAATAAGTAGATTCCTGAAGAGGGGTTGAAACCTTTGATGTAGAACTTGCACTGGAGTACTCTTTCCACTGGAGTAGTCGTCCTAACGGAGCCGGTTTGCCACACACACCAAAACACTTTACACACACTCGACGCGTATTTCGACAACCAAGTTGACATCATCGGGAGATGATTAAAACTCAAACTGCTCCGGTAGGACGACTGCTCCGGTAGGACGACCGCTCCAGTGGAAAGCCTACTCCAGTGCAACTAAAGCTAGTAATAAATGGAAAATGAGGCAATTTTAACAAATCAATTGCACATGGGATGATTTTGAATAAAGATAATAATAAATACACCTATATGCTATACAACGTGTGTAAAAAGTATTGAAACATGACCATAACTTTTAAAATATTGATTGTATAAAAAAACCCTTGGACAAGTCGATTTTTATTTTCAATTACGCAACTTTTGGTGCGATTTATAATTTCTAGTTCTACACATCCCCTCCCCCAGCCACCCCAACTTTTTTTTTTCAAATGGCAGCCTACCCTTTGTGATACCCCAAAAGAAAGGTACTTTAATAGACTATTCAACGCTGTAAAGAAATCCGAAATCCGTCGATGCAATTGGCTTCCCAAACGCATGAAATACATTTTTTTAAGAAAAAGGAAAGATTAGTAAAACTTTATTACTGAAAAAATGTATTTCATGCGTTTAGGAAGCCAATTGCATCGACGGATTTCGGATTTCTTTACAGCGATGAATAGTCTATTAAAATACCTTTCTTTTGGGGCATCACGAAGGATAGGTTGCACAGCAATCAGAAATATTCAGATATAATTAAACTACTTGAAGTGTCTTCATCAAGGATCACTTGATTTAAATTAATAAACTATTGTTTTATTTGGATAATTGAGAACTTAATTGACGAAAATATCTAAATTTCAACATTTAAGATGGCCATAATTTCTTAAGGAGGTACTTTTCGATTTTTTTGCATAAGTGATTTTCGTCTTATTTTTGATCGGAGAGTTTCGCCCGGCGGATGGGGAATTCTTTTTGGAACACCCTGTATAGTATCATTAACAATACGACTTTCATTTCATCATGAACTAAAATTAAATATATATAAATATATAAAAGAATATTATTTGTTCGGAGAATATGTGCATTTGGTACGTAGCTCTAGTTGCCTTGACTGAAAGCCCAGAGCGGTTACGTGCAAACACGAAAGTTTGCTAATACTTTAAAGATTTAGTTGGATGCTTGAGAGCCAATTCACGTTTCTTACTTCATAATTTATTTACAGAATCCCGAACCTAAACGAAGATAATATGTATGGATTCGAATCTCAAAACATCTGTCTACATGAATTAGGAAATTCACTCGTGGGACTAACTGGTGCGGGAGAAAATGAATTTGTAAGGGTCGGGACTCCTTTTCACAGAAACTAGACAGCTTTTGGTTACAGTATATATTGGAAATGTATTCAGTGTATTTTGCATTTTAGCTGAGTCAGTCAAGGGATAGTGGAAAGAACAGATTTTGTCATAAGGCAATTTAAACGCTTTGTTGTAAATTAGTCTTTGACATGTTGACACTAAATTAGATAAGTGACATACTAAGTAGTTTTATTAGTTGAATAAAACATTTGTCATTTTGATACATTATTAATAAAAATGCAGTTTTCAAGTAAGAAATAAGATGTCTGGCAAAAATCCTCAGAAATATTAGACATTTTTAATAAAAGAAAATAAGATAATATATTTACAATGAAATTGTAAATAATGTCAATAAAACTATTCACGTGCAAAATATTTAAGTATTTTAAACAGTTTTATAGTAATATTTGAACCTTATACCTATCTGATATTTTCAATTTGTATGATCCTTTATAAAAAAATATTCACGATAAAATTAGGTTTAGCATAGATAGATAGTATGTATCTAGCTGCATGAAATATATCCTAATGCCAAAAAATATATATACATACAATGTGTCCCACTTTTCATGGAGCCACTCTCATATCTCGTTCATCTGATATCCGAATATTTTGAAATTTTGGTTGTGAATACCTAGGAAGTGAGTGTTTAAACGTAAAACCACATTCGACTACAGTCAGAGGCGTCCGTTTCTATGATGGAAAAAGGAGGTCTATTTAAAAAATATATATATTAGCGATTTTTTATACAAAAACTAGTAAGATATTCTTAATCAGTACCTTTAGAAACCCCTTTGTACAAGATTACATCGTTGTGGGTTCAAAGGTGTTTGAGATATGGGCCGTCAAAAAACAATTTTTTTCAACTTAAAATAATTTGTATCTGTAAAACGGATTATCATATGAAAACAATGTATTCTTATTTTTTTGTTCAGAATAATGTATTGCGCTAGTATGAAATGATTCTTCAGCTAAATTATGAATTATTTAATAAGGCAAAAATTCTAATGGTAGGTAACAGTAGGTATGTACAAAGGGTCAGCTACGCTAAAACAAACCAATCGTAAACAAATTAAAGGCGTAAATAAAGTAAATGCGTTGTACCTACTATGTTTCTCTAAAATAATCGATAACAGAACAGATGTTAGTTACATGCTTGAAACAAAGTTTGAACGACTTTCAACACAACAGTTAAACAAAGATGCATTTTATTTCTGTAAATTTCTTTTAAAATGTTAATAAATAGTGTGAGACTTACCTGTAAAAACCTCCAGTCTAGTCAAATGACGAGACACAATGTAAATTAGATCCTAAGAAGTGTTGTGCAGTGATATTCGAAAGGTTCAGTGATGTTTCGTCGAAGTGTACGGCAGGTCAAAATTTCATCTCACGTAATATCAACAAATGGGTATCGACAAATTCGTCAGGGGATAAGGATGCTGAATGCATCATTTCATAACAAAGTTAAAAAGGGCAAGAATACAAACCTTAATGACAGATGGGAATCAAGAAATCCTTGGGTTGGCAAATTTTTTGCATGTTTCTTAGAAACGAGAACAATATTGAGTTGTTATAGGGCTATGAAAGAAGCAAACCCTCGTGCAGTCGCTCCTGAAATATATTAATAAAATTATAATTTAAATTGAAAATTTATGTACCCAGAACTCCCAAAGAGTGAGTCAAGGCAAAATTTGAAAAAGTAACGGAAAAGCAACTCTAATTTATAAGGAATTAAGGTAAAAATTATCCTAATAAATAATAATCGGTCGAATTCCAAAATTGCATTAAAGGCCTATTTGGTTTAAACAAATCCAGTAAACGCAGCTAGAAATTCTAGAACAATCAGCCATCATATCTGCACCACAACACAAGTGTCAAAAGCAGGACTGCCAATTTCGCGCAGTTAAAAGATTCTGTAGCCATAGAGTGTATGTAGAACATACTCTGAACTAAATTTTTAAAACTTTAAGTTTATTTAATTTTGTTAACATTCAACAAGACACAGTCCTTACTTTGCCATAGCTTAAATTAGTTTTAATTATTGCAGCGACTAAGATATAAGAAACGTTAATTATTTTTGATCAATTGATATTTGCAATAAAACCTTGCCATCTATGTTTAATTGTAATAACCAAAGCATTTAAATTCATCTCAGCTGGATATCTAAAATACAGCAGACTCAGAGACATCTAGCTCTCAAATAATAGAGTAACCTTCATTCTGATAAAGATCTCTAACTTTTCCAAGTCCAAAGAAATCTAAATAAATAAACTAGCACGAATTTCAAATAATCTTTATTTAAAAATAGCATAACAGCAGGTTTATGTAAGATATTTCTTCGATGGTAGAAGGGAACCCCCAAAGACCCTGAAAAGTAAAAGAGTAATTGTAGCAAACCTACAGTAAGATTCACGTTAAATTATCATAAAATCGTACGCATTGTCGCTTATTAATAAAACATTGAAAAATTCTGCCCAGTGGCGGACTGATCGTATTCCATAAGCTCGATAATTCAAAAACTATATACAAGAACTAAAAAATACTTGCTTTGAACAAACTATTTACAACTACTATACAAAATAATATTAAACTAAATATCTAAAATACTACAGCATGCATTAAAATATAAGAATTAATAACTAAACGTGCAAATAATAAAAATATAAAAATTTAAACTTACCTCAAATTATAAAACTCAAAAATAAAAATTCAAAACTCAAAAATAACAAAAATCCCTAAAAATCCCCATTTGGTAATATTACACCTGTATATTACCAAAAAAATTACGTAAAGTTAAAACTTCTAATATTATACATGAAAAACTTCGACATGAAGTTAGCTATGAGAAATATTCAAAAAGACCAACTGCAAAGATTATTAAACTGTAGTTGGAGAAACTAAAGTTTAACCATTATATGGAATGTATTTACAGATGCTTGTTTAAGGTGTACGTTAAGATTATTGTGAGTAAGTATGGTATTATATAAAAATGAGCGACGAAGGAGTAATGTTGTGTATTTGAGTATTAAAAGTTTATGTACGTATCTTAAGTTCACATTTTGAATATCTCGTCTAAATGTAAATCGTTCGAAAAGATAAGGAGATGAACCAGTTAAGAGAAGATTATGAACAAAAACTTATACATTATATTTGTACAAGTATTCGAGCCTGAGCCCCTTTAAATCATTTATTTTAGCGGAGACATGGAGAACTTCAAAACAGTGTGCCCATTTCTTTCAATATGGCGAACGCATATTTTTCAAGTAAATATCGAGTCTTTTACATATTAGACTTGAAAGTCTAATAGTCCTCGAATTTGAACCTATAAAACAAGTTTTCTTATACCGAAGGCGATATAACCAATATTTTCGATTTTGAGGTCCATATTTCCTATTTAAAAAATAGAGACTTTAAAGTAGGTAAGTCATAAAATAGGTCAATTTGCTCTACACCGTTGACTATTAGGTCCAATATCGGGGTTTGGTAATTTTCGTGACCTAGTGGTGGGGTGAATTGTTTGCTGTCAACAATCAATTAACAGTGAAGTTAGGTGTACCAGTGAACTGCGTTATCATAAACAAATCTTCCATAATGGTATATTTTAAAATTGTCGCAGCAGTTTAATCAAAGGAATCTACTTTCGGGACATTATTTACCTCAAACTCATCGTGAAATACACAATAGTTATCATGAAAATCTGAATTCATAATTGTTTTTAACAAAAATAGTTGCAGATGCCGTGGTTGTAACATCAGATTGTGTATTTGTCACTTGAGTTCTTGTCTTGTCATTATTATTGCCACATATTTTCTTTACAACCCTATATAATAACTTGTGGAATATTGATAAGGCTTGATTTTTTTTTATTATTCTGCATATTCTGCATAATTGTTTTTATTTCTTCTGTTGTTTATTAACCGTTTTCGTAATATGGCGTCACTCTACAACAACTATGAGTTGTTAACTGATGAAGTTGGTGGTTTTGTGTTTTGTGTTTTTGTGGACTAAACAAGACCATAACGCATTTTTGTACATTTTTACTGGTAAGTTCGACTTTATCTATTGTCCGTATTTTCAAAAGGTCAATGCTCATGGTTATTTTGATTCAATGATTACTGAATGGTAATTATTTTGTCAAATGTTTTCTAAAATGTTACTTCGCCCTTTTTTGAATTTTAAGTGGTTAAAATTAAGTCATTTGCAACCTATTAATTGACTTATTATGTATGTGACTAAGAGGCCATTTTTGAGATCAATTTGAGGTAAATTCTTACCTTGCTGAAAATCTTTGATAGACCCTCGGATAGACCTATGGACTCTGAAGACATTTTTTTTGTATTATTCACTTATTTAACGTCGGCCTATTTCCGCTACCAGGGCCTATCACCGACGCCAGGAGACGAGCAACCCCCAACCTGGAAATTTTGCCGAACCTCTTATCTTACTAAGAGTAGGGATTTTTTACTTGCCTAACATTTAATAGACAAGGGACCAACTGCTTTACATCCTCTCCGAAGGATGGTATATCCTCAATACACCTCTCGCCTACAGTTGTATTGCTTCTGCCATATAGCTGATATATAAGCCGCTAGAAGTAGGGAAACGAGACCGCGTCTTTCCGTGGATAGTCACCATTCAAGTACTAAACGCGGTAGCTGTCGCTTAACTTTTCATATCGCTATGAAGTGAGTCAAGTCAGTCCTCCGCTCGCTGCCCCTCTGAAGACATGTTTTAGGTAAAATTTATGTTAATTTGGCTTTCAAAATAACTTATGTCTATGAACTTTGCGGGTATTCTTGAGGTAGGGTTTAGGTAATTTCTAACTCGGTAGAGTTACTTACAAGATCAGCGAACCATGAATACATCTTCTAAGTAAAAAACGAGTACCTAAGCATCGAATTGAAGCTATTATTACTTTATAGTAAATGATTAAAACGAAATTCAGTAATTCTTGAACTCACATAGTTATTCTGCTTATCATAGCTATCATAATCTAAATAATAAATTGTTACTAAAGGTTCAAGTATGACAAATTTTTCTTCAATGAAAAAAGGTCCTATCACCCGATTTTTGGAACATTTGATGCTCTAGTAGAGTAGTAATGGCGGAGCTGGGTCTCCCCCCACCCTTTTTTTTTTGTGGTGGGGGGTAACTAGGGTAATTCGAGTAATGTAGGTAATTAGACTGATGTAATTGCAATAGAGGTAATTAGAGTATTGCAGGTAATTAGCCTGATGTAGTTGCAATAGAGGTAAGTAGAGTAATGTGCAGTAATTAGACTGATGTAATTGCAATAGAGGTAATTGGAGTGGTGCAATGCAATTGTAGTTGTAATTAGTGTATGTACTGATATGTGTATGAGTATTTCAAGTAGAGGTGGTGGGGCAGCTTCACTCCGTGTATATAAATGAGGATGAGGAGCACACAGCCATTTGTGGTGCTAGTCTCCCAGAGTAAAGACATAAAATGTATATTTGTACTTCTTGTGGTGTAAGTTTTACACGTGGTGACAATTTGCGAAGACATCAGAGGCAATCTTGTAAGAAGATACATGATAGTGGTCCGCAAGCAAAATATCCTAAACTGGAATGTAATCCTTCAACATCTACAAATATGGAAACTTGTAATTGCTGTAATGTGACTCTAAGCACAACCCAAATGAATTCCCATAGAAGGACATTGCAGCATAGGACAAATTCATGTGTTCCGTTTATAGAAGGTGTAGAAATTGTGCAGAGCGCTTTCAAATACAGGATTGTAACCTATCGAGTATATAGCGAAAATAATCACCAAGACTATGTAATGTTCTTCAATGAAATTAGATCAAAAATATTAAATCTCTTCGAGGAAGTGTTACGTATTCATAATACAGTAAAAGTAAATATGGAAACGTTTGCTACGTACGTATTACAGACACAGGAACTATCTGAAATGAAATCATTTAACACTTCCAACAAAATCTTGGATCAAGCTATGGATTTGAACAATACTTTGGACACCTTTGTGGATGCTATGATTACACAAACTACGGAGTTCCTGGAACGTGATTCAGGTATTTAAACATACATTAAGGTGGAAAGAAAATGACTAATTATAATTTAATTTTAGGATGGGCCCTCGAACGAATTGCTTTTGTTGAAATCAATGTGAATAAATATAGTCCTCTGGGTGGTTCATCATATGTCAAGTTGCCAAAATCCATAGAAAACAAGAAGGCAGTGGTAAATGTAAAAAACCAGGATCAGTATTGTTTTGCTTGGGCTGTAACTTCAGCGTTGTATCCTGCAAATGGCTGCACATCTGAGACCTCATCATATCCACATTTTTCAAGAGTTTTAAATTTATCAGGTATGAATTTTCCAGTAAAATTGCGGGATATTTCAAAATTTGAGGAGATGAATAATATTTCAATTAACGTGTACGGGTTAGAAGAAAAATTTGAGAATAATAGAATAAAGTATGAAGTTGTTGGGCCTTTACGTTATTCTGAAAAAAAACTATTTATGCATGTAAATTTGTTACTACTTTCCGGTGAATGTGGTGTAAATCATCACTGTAAGAAAGATTGCGCTAATAATCACTATTGTTGGATAAAAAACTTGTCTAAGCTAGTTTCCGCTCAAATTTCAGCTCATGATCATAAAAAGTACTTTTGTGATGGTTGCTTACTATATTTTAATAATGAGCGTCAGTTATTCCAGCATCAGAGAAATGACTGTAATCATGTTTATACAACAACACCATCGACACAATTTCGGATTGATAAATATGGTAAACAAGTACCTGAAAATATATTAAAATTTGAAAACTTTGAAAGACAAATGCAAGTACCATTTGTAGTGTATGCAGACTTTGAATCAATTCTGAAACCTATTCATACTTGTGAACCGAACCCCGAACGTTCTTATACAAATAAAACTTTTATACACGAACCTTACTCCTTCGCATATTTCATAAAATGTTCTTTTGACAATTCTTTATCAAAATTTGAACTCTATCGAGGATCTGATGTAGCCAAAGTTTTTGTATCGCGTATTGAAGCCGATGTAAGGGAAATCTATAACAGATATATGAAAGATATAGTCCCAATGGCTAAACTCACAGCACAAGAAAGACAAGACTTCCTGAATGCGACCGTATGCGGTATATGTGAGAAACCATTTAAAGTAGAGGATGTAAAAGTTAGAGATCATTGTCATATAACTGGTAAAGTAAGATTTGGTGCCGCACACTCTGTATGTAACTTAAATTACAAATTACCAAATTTTGTACCTATCATATTTCACAATATGAGTGGCTACGACAGTCACCTATTTATAAAACAGCTCTGTGCACATAAGGACAGAGTTGATGTTATAGCACAAAATAAAGAAAAATATATATCTTTCACGAAACACCTTTATATGCATGATTACGTCAATAAGAAAGGGGAGAAAAAACGGAAATTTATACAACTACGATTCATCGATAGTTTTAAGTTCTTATCAACATCGTTGCAAAATTTAGGGGGCAACTTAACTGATAACCAATTGTTTGTTACGGGAAGTTTCTATACAGATAAGGAAAAATTTAATTTAATGAGGCAAAAGGGTGTATTTCCATATAGTTTTATGGATAGTTTAGAGAAACTAAATAATGTAGAGTTACCCTCGAAAGATGAATTTTACGATAACCTAAATGAAGAACATATAACAGATAAAGATTATCAGAGGGCTAACGATGTGTGGAACTTGTTTGATTGTCAGAATTTGGGCGATTACTCAGATCTTTATTTAAAATCAGACGTACTCCTTTTGTGTGACGTATTTGAAAATTTTCGTAAAATTTGTTTGGAAAAATATAAACTTGATCCTGCTCAGTATTACACTTGTCCGGGTCTCTCGTGGGACGCTATGTTAAAACTAACCAAAGTGGAGTTGGAATTATTAACGGACATTGATATGATCCATTTTTTTAAAAAGGGAATACGTGGTGGAGTAAGCCAGTGTACGGAAAGGAAACATATTGCGAATAACAAATTTCTCCCTAACTACGACCCCAAAGAACCTTCTTCATTCATCACATATCTAGATGCCACGAACCTATATGGGCATAGTATGTCGCAACAATTGCCGACAGGTGGATTCGTGTGGCTGTCCGAAGAAGAAATCATGAATTTAGATATTACGAGCATTTCAGATGAAAGCACCCATGGGTATGTTCTCGAAGTAGACATACATTATCCACAAGATTTACACGACTTACACTCAGACCTACCCTTTTTAGTAGAAAATATTATTCCACCAAAATCAAAATCGAAATTGACAAAACTGATACCAAATTTAAACGATAAGAGGAGATATATTGTGCATTATATAAATTTGAAACAAGCGCTAGATAACGGGTTAATGGTTATAAAAACACATAGAATACTTAAATTCAAACAATCACCTTGGCTTAAAAAATATATTGACCTAAACACCGATATGAGAAATAAGGCTAAGAATAAATTTGAAAAAGATCAGTATAAATTATTAAATAACGCAGTATTCGGTAAGACAATGGAAAATGTTGATAATAGAATGGATATAAAATTAGTTACCCACTGGGAGAGCGTTAGGCGGAGTATGGGTGCAAATGCATTAATAACACGCCCTAACTTTAAATCATGCTCAATATTTACTGATGATTTTGTAGCCATCCATATGGGTAAACTAAAGGTAGTCTACAACAAACCAATTTACGTTGGTTTTTGTATCTTGGAGTTGTCTAAGACAGTATTATACAACTTTTTCTACGACGTTATCAAAAAACATTTCGGCGATAATGCTTCTTTGCTGTATACAGATACGGATTCGTTGATTATAAAAACATTTACAGATAACTTTTATAATTTCATAATACAGAATCCAGACAAATTCGATACATCTAACTACGAAGAAATAAATAAATTTAATATTCATAAGGGCTTGTCGGTGTTAGGTAAAATGAAAGACGAGTTCCCCTCTGATCCCATTATTAGTTTTTATGGTACGGGTGCGAAAGCTTATTATATACAATCGGTGGATAATGAACTCAAAAAAGCTAAAGGTGTGAAGAAATCTGTTATTAGAAAGCAGCTGTCAATAGATGACTATAAGAAAATCGTTGAGCGGGGAGGTTTAATATTTAGAAAAATGAATACGTTTCGGAGTTGCTTGCATGACATTTACACAGAAATAAAGAACAAAGTGGCCTTGTCCCAACACGATGACAAACGTTTTGTTATTCCTAATACTACTAAAACATTACCGTGGGGGCACCGTGACATATCATTTTTTCAGAGCGAACAAGAACAAAATATAGAACGACTGATAGTTGCCATAAATAATATGGAGAAAAAAAATGAAAACTTGGACGCTTTACTTGCAGCAATAGCTGATTTAAGCCAATAATTAATTTAAAATTTTTATTTCATCTTCTAACGTAAAGGTCGAAAATTCGAATACATGAACTACTAAACTGGAAAATTCAAACTACAAAATTTCACCAATATTTAATTGTAACATTATAATACAAAATTATTGTGATAATTTTAAGTACTTTCAAATAATAGAATAAAAATATCTAAATAAAAATCACAGTGTTGTTATTAGTAAACCTTTCTCCCAAAATAAGTTAAATATCGATTAGGTTAAATCGTAAATTATAAATAATGTAGGTAGTGACTTGAAGAGGTGTGTGTAATGATACAGTTTTACAATGTAAGAGTAGGTGACGTTGCTAAAACTAAAATGTCGTTTTATGCTGCAGTCAGGAATGTGATGTCATTTCAAATAGAAAGTTGTTGCGTCAGTTATTCGATGTGCGCATGACATTTAGAAAAGTTTGACGTCACTTTGTAGCGGGATTCTGTTGAGACAAAGAAAATCAACAGTGGGGTGAAAGCTTGGCTTGCATAAATCACGTGATGTCGTCCAACCAATGAGAGACGAGAGTGGTCACCCACTCCCTACCGTTGGAGGGGGAAGTTAGCTTGGCTTGGGTTTGAGGACGCTTACAAGATTCTTTCCGTCTTCGCCTGTGCTAGTGTGTGCAAGTGTGCTCTCGTGAATTTCATTGCTCAGTTTTTGTGAACAAAATGGTAAGAACCGTTAAAAATGTATCATCTGCTGGTGGGCGTAAAAGGCGCTCGTCGACACCGCCACCAACTTTACCGCCCTTGACTTTAATGACGTATTTGGCTACGTTTAAACCATCACCTGACGCATCTACGGCGTCAGGTTCCGCCATTAATGGCGGTGCTGTGAAGTCAGCAATAAAAAATCCATCCTCTGGCAGGGTTAATGTTTTAAACAACATTATTGTTAAAGATGGTATTGCTGCTGACGTTGGGGGCGCTTCGTGTTCTAACGAAGGCGGTAGTCAGCTAGCGTATCATGGGCACCATCAGCAGATGCACGGCAATATACATCCTGGCGCAGATTTACCTGTTTTGCACCTTGAAGATGGTGACCTCGGCAATACCGTCAATGTCACCGTATCCAGGAGTAATGCAGGTAAAGCCGTTCATACCCCGAAATTACATGGTTTGGCTTTAAACAAAAAATTTAAAGTCACACCATCTACTTCAGGGTGTCAGGATGTACGCGCATCTCATCCGCGCAAATCATCTATGTCTCTGGTGGCACATGACTCCGATGACGACTTTTTGCCTAGTAATGTAAACAACAATAAAAACACAAAGTCGTCGTCGGCGCCATCAAAAGGTAAAGGTAGACGTACAGAAACACAATCCATAGACTGTGACGCGACTTTATGGGACGAGATAATGGATTTCGCGCAGACAGTTGTACCTGCCCCCCTAAGTCCGCTACCTGCTTCACCAAAAAAAAATAAGGTTTCGGCAGGTAAAGGGCAGGTAAAACCGTCTGCGTCGTTTGTGGCTGTACCTCTACCTGGCAATAGCGCATTACAACAGCCAAGCTGTTCTAATGCGGTGTTGCCACCACCACGCAATGACGCATTAGAACAACCGGGTTGCTCTAATGCGGTGTTGCCACCGCCGCCAGAGGTAGCTCCGATTGTTAATGAGAATCCGCTCCCAGCACAAGCGGACTCTGATTCTGAATCGGAGGTGTTCTCGCAAGTTGACACCAAAACATCTGTTAAACAATTTTTTAAAATATACGGTCAACTTAAGAGAACACATGATTTAAATTTGAGGCTTTGTCGGGATCATCCGAAAATCTTGCGTCGTGCTGCTGATATGCGGGAAAGAGCCGCAAAATTAGAGGCCGACGTAAAGAGACAAAGGGAGGCTCTCGACAAAACTGCAAAGCAGATGAGGTTTATTTCGGATCAAATGGGTGGCTGAGCACTTGCGCACACGCGGCGGAAAGTTATTTTAAGTTAGATTTTAAGTTAGTTAAGAATATTGTTAGTTAGATAAGATTATTGTTAATTAGGTTTAAAATATAGTATTAATAAAAAAACATTAAAAAAATAAATGCAAAAAAAAAAATTTAAAATGTTTGTCAAAAAAAATAAATGACAAAAATAATTAAAAAAATAAATGCCCCAAAAAAATAAAAATTTGTCAAAAAAAATAAATGACAAAAATAATTAAAAGAGCATACAAATAAAGGCAAATTAATTAAGTTAGATTTTTAAGTTATTTAAGAATATTGTTAGTCAGATAAGATTGTTAATTAGGTTTAAAATATATTATTAATAAAAAAATATTAAAAAAAATTAAAAAGTTTGTCAAAAAAATAAATGACAAATAATTACAAAAAAATGATACAAATAAAAGACAAAAAATGATAAAAAATAAATTACTGTGTATTATTATGTAAGAATATATTGTTAAAAATAAATATAAAAAAGTTTAAAACAAATTTTAAAAAGTGAATAAAAAATGATAAAAAAATTAATTAGTTAATAAAATAAATACACCACATGTAATTAATTAATTGTGCATATTATGAGTACATGTTTGACATGAATAAACACATAATGTAAAGGTTAATTAATTTAAATAAATAAAGAGTTTAATAGGTTAATAACAACATAAAAAAAAAAAAAAAAAAAAAAAAAAATTAAAAAAATCGAATTTTAAACACATGAAAATCAAAATTAATGGCTAATTAGGAAAGGTCAAAGGTCAAATTTAAAAAAAAAACCGGAGAACCACCACCTCCTTTCTCCGGGGGGCGTCCGAGGATTCGATCCTGTGGTCTTCTGAGTGACCTCAAGATCGACGCGTATTTGCCCGCTCGGCTACTCGAACGCCAAGAGTTAGGTCTATTTCCTAATTTCAACAAAAAACTACCTGCTCATCGATCCGTATTTACCAGGCAGGGTCGCATGGCCTTAGGCTATAAAATCAACCCAAGCTATCGGCTTTATACATTTACAACTGTATTATTTTGAATCAGTTTATATCTTGAGATATTTTAATTTAATTTAAATAATAATAAATAAAAGATAACCATTTTTTTTTTCAAAATACTTTTTAATAAAATCATTCATATGTTCATTTGTTTTAATATTTATATGATTTACTAATTTTCACAACTTGTAATATACAGGGTGGCACAAATATTTTTATTAATTAAAAAATATATACAATTAAACTTAAAAATAAAATGAAATATAAATTTACATTAATAAATACTACTTATAACGAATCAAATTTAGTAAAACACGTTGTATCGTTCACGCAATTGTTTTATTTACATTATTACATGTATGACATACTTCAATTCGATGCAATTGCACCAAGTTTGTGCTGCAACATTTACATTTCGTTATCATTGCACCATCCAACGTCGTCGTTTTGTGAATATTTACATGCTGGTGACGTCCGGACACTATCCGTGTATAGGATATATAACATAGCCCACACAGGAAGTGTTTGGTTGCATCCGGCCTGGTTCTGATTATGACAAAAGACGCTGACGTGCAATATAGTCTCCGCCGATCATCATAATTGTTTAATATTTTTCCGGAGAAGGCTAACTCTCCCGCTTCGTCTTCCACATCATCCCCAAGACCTTCATCTACACTGACGGGAACCAGGTTGCCATCTTGATTCAAGTCCTGAAGCTCTTGATTTACACCATCTCGGTGTAACACCATTGCACCCATATCATTTTCTGCCAGTTCAGTGAGGAATCGTCTATAAGCCATCTTTAAATGTTGGAACTCAACTGATTTGATGTTAAACCTCCTCCGTTTTATATTCTATAATTCGTGACGGTGACGCCCTTCCTATTGCGTCAAGTTTACTATTAGCTATTTAAACCAAGAGTGACCACAAGAGGAACGCATTCAAACTTCTTACGTAACACAATCGTGTCTTAAAACAGAAGTGCATACAATGGTCCTACCAAGAGAGTGGAAATTAAAACCAATAATAGCAGTACAACCGTATAGTTACAATAATTCAAGAATTTGCCATAATTGCTATACTGCATGGAGGAAGCAAATTATCAACCCATGCACTGGACTGTGCAAAAAGTGTGTAATTCAGAACCCAGTGCAGAAAAAAGAATTTCGAGACAATTGTCCAAATGAAACACAATGTCGCAATTGTCTTACCATACTCAAAAGAACGAATTTTGGTATATATCGAGACGTATGTGAAGCTTGCAAAGCAGACCAACCACAATTAAGACAACGATGCGTGTACTGTAGTAAGTACGAGGACAATTGTTGGAACAACATTTGCATAAAATGTATGTCAGGGGCACTCATCTTGTGTGATCGCATTGGTGTGTTTTATAGTAGTTGGACTCACCATAATAGGGACTGTTGGTGTCTTAATTATAAATAAATTATATTATTTGTATATATGTATGTGTGTATGTAATATATATTATAACCATAAACTGTAAATATATTTTTAGTATTGTAATAACATATTATTTTGTAGGAAACTTTTAAAATTATACAAAAAAAAAAATGATTATTTTTAATTTTTTTACAATTTAAAATGAAGGAAATAAATTAAATAAATATTTAAGAGTTTATTAAGTAAATAAATGTATTAAATGACTTACAATTAATTTATTTACTAAAACTATTTATTAAATTATTTACAATGTTTAATTTATATGGATGCCTAATCTGTTCCCTCGCAGACATTATCGCACTCTATCAAGAGCTGATAATCTGACCAGTGGCTCTGGTCAGGTGATGGCTGGCCGTCTGGATCGTAGAACACCGTTTCCATAGACCATGCTGATGGTGATGTTGCCCTATCAGTGCTGCTGTCCGGGGGGTTATCTTGGTCTCCCTGGTCCTCGCCTAGATTCTCACCTATCCAATAAGATGAAGGTGATATTGGTCTGTCGTCAATGCTATCTGGGGTAGCTTGGTCATCCTGGTCCTCTTCGTCTTCCTGGTCCTCTTCGTCTATCGAATACGATGGAGGTGACCGTTCCCACCAATCACTGCTGTCTGGGTCGTATTCACTAGGCATTGACCAGGTCGATGACGTTGATTTTGAGTCGGTGCTGGAGGAGACGCAATTTACTTGAGAAGTGTCCATGATGTTAATAATTTTAAATCTGACAAACAAGAGCGTTGCTGTGTGTTATATAAAGCAAACTAATCTCCACCCCCAGCAGTGGCGCCTCCTACAAACATTACTTTACAGGCACCTCTATTATTGATGATGGAGAGGGGGTAAACATTTAATGTATAGTGTTTTACTGAATCAATGAATAAGTCAGGTTGGCCGAGTGGTTAAGGTGTCAAACTTCACTAATTAAAATTCATAATAACACGTATCCTATGATTGGATATGAATACCCCCTCTATTATTTAGAGTGACTCCCTCCCCACACTACTATATATATGGGAGTAATATTAAACCAAACTTAGTTGCATTTACTATTTCTATCTATATACCACGTATCGAAATGGCAAATCCATCTATTATATCTATTCTAAGACGGTTGGCGCAAGAAGATTCCAATAATTGGATGCTGTTTAATCATGAGGCTGCGGAGATGGGGGTACCTGCTGAGGCTGTGGAGATTGGAGCACCTGCTGATGTTGATGCCAATGGTGCCAACATCGATATCCAGGAAGTCATCGAAGGCGGCGAAAATGGTATAGTGGACGATGGAGTCGACGAAATGGTGGACGATGGTATAGAAGTCGATGTTGCGGACCTCATCGAGGAAGACCAGCACGAGATGGCTTTCCAGATAAAAGATATGGTGGCTGGTACAATGGACAAGGTGTGTGCTACAGCGGCCTTCGTTGTGGTATGCAGCATTGACCAGGGAAAATACTTTATGTGCACTAGGTGCTACGTATCGTATTCTCGCATGGTCGTAGAGGGGGCTGTTCACCAACACGCAAGTCTGCACAACACGGTTGAGTGGTGGGACGTACCTACCATAAAGTGCAAAGCTTGTGGCGATGACACAGTGACAGTCGGTGCCATCGAAGGTTGTTTTGTGTGCAATAATACTGGAAAAAGAACAGTACCCATATAATAATATTAGATTTTCTAGTTTGTACTTTTTATATTATTTTTTATGTTTGTTTAATTTTTAATTATATTTAATTAATTTTATGTTTTATGTTATATGTATATTTGTATCATTCTTATAATATAGATTGTAGGAAAATAAAAAGGAATTAAAACATTTATGTGTATGTTTATTATCTTTCAAGTGTTAAAAAAAAAAAAAAAAAAAAAAATGATTATTTTTAATTTTTTTACAATTTAAAATGAAGGAAATAAATTAAATAAATATTAATAAAGTATATTCATTTTATTATTCATTTGTGACACATATTAAAATATTTCAATCGACATAACTATATAATGATACATTAATATATTTTTCTAGTTAATGACAATTTTAAACAATAGAAGCTATATCAACCCACGAATTGTGTTCTACAGATAGCCCCAACCACTTTACCAGCACTTTATTTCCTTTCTTCTTTAATACATTTTCAACTAGATACACATCGGGGTATTTTGCTTTTAGTAGCTCCATTTCATAAAAACATCCCTTGATTGGGTGTCCAAACAAGTCTTCTATCAGGTAAGTTGTGGGATTTGTTATGTTTATTTTGGTAATTTTAAAAAGTTCTGTTGAAAAGTTCGGTGTAAACCCTTTATCAAATACACCTTTATACTTGCTAATACGAACTATATCACCGAGATGAAATTTCGGTTTCAGAGCAATCTTAATATAATTATATACGTTTAAATGTGTAGTTGGTTTGACATCAATGGGCTTTCTGCCAGTTGTACGATGGACTTTGTCATTGTAACTTTTTGTAACGTTTGGTAGGATATCGAGCCATTTATATTTACCCATAGCTGAGAATTCTTTATACAACCAATTTTTTAATGTGCGGATTACTCGCTCAACAATTGCTGCTTTTTTTGTGCTATACGTAGAATAATGATTAATTTCGTGCCGCTTCATTAATGCGGAGAACTTTCTGTTATAGAATTCAGTACCATTATCGGTCTGTAAATTTCTCGGTGAATAATTTGCTTCTTGAATAATAGTCTGCATAGCCTTGGTAACTTCTACAGCTGCTTTATTTTTAATAGGTTTGGTCCATACGTACTTGGAATAGCAGTCAATCACTACAAGAATATAACGATACCCTCTATTTTTATCAGCGTATGGCTGCATTTCAGCTAGGTCTGCTTGCCACAAATCACCAAACCCCTTAATTATGGTTCGCCTTCTACGAAAATTTCGTCGAGCATTTCTATGTAACTCGTTAACAACTTGTAATTTTTCGCTGCTAACCTCCATTATAAAATTGTCTTCAGCTATATATCAACTTCAGGCATTAGTTCTGGTGGAAATGCTAGGCCTCCGGATTGCACCTTCTTTGGTTGGAGTTCGGTGGCAATATGCTCTAATTTAGAGATTCTAGTGATTAAAGTATTGCGATTGTTTATGGCCGAACGTTTAACTTCAGAAATTGCTTTATCAACATATTTCCTCATTTCTATTTTCATTTTCTGCATCATCTCATTATTTTGTTTATTGAAAATAGCGCGATTTTCTTCTCCACTTCTTATAAGTCCCACATCAACATATTTTTTCATTTCCCCAATAATTACATCGGTTGTATCAAAAATAGCTTTGGCAGCATTTTCATCATTTGTTTGTAGACGCTTGTTAACGTAATTACATGTTGCACCATCTTGATCATCGACAGGTTCCCCTAAATTTTTTAAACGCTTATTTTCAATATCATAGTGATTATCTCTGGTAAGTTTAAAACCCACGCCAGGTAATCCACGATGGGCTATTAACTTACTCGCACTAATTCTTTTGCTGCGTCCAAATTTGTCGATAGTGTTTACAGTAGACATTTCTGACTGCATCTGATCCAGTTTATAAAATTTCAGACTATATAATACTTATTAAGTATAATGATACTATGTTTTATTTCATCTTTAATACACTATTTTTTCTTCCCTAAGTTCTGATATTATTTCTATTATTTCATTGTCGTGGTTGTTATTTCCCGCTATTTTCGAACTCCATAGTAGACGTAGACGATCCACGAGTTCGCTGGGTTTATTCCAAAAAATATATTCTTTATCTTTATTTCTGTACAATTTGTGGGTAGGTACACGTTTTAAGCCGTGACCACTTGTTGACGATCGTGTCGCAATTGTAGAAGATGTTAATGGTTTGATAATTTTGTGAAATTTTCCACGCTTAGTAGTGTTATAGCCATTCGCTACATCGAATTTTTTGTAAGGTGCCTTTGTTTTTCTTAGTATTTCTCCATATATCTTACTCCATTCATCATCGAGAACACCCTCTCTATTATCATCTAAAATTGTTGGGCGTTTTAGAAATATTAGATCGTACAATTTAGGACTACCTAGATACACGCCAAGTTTCTTATTGCCATACCATAGCGTAATATTTCCATGGGAAAAACGTATTTCGGCATTGCCCATCAGCAGTTTGCCTGTCTTGGGATCTACACGCACTCCATATAAACTATCATACTTGGAATCACCAGATTTTAAATTTTGTATATGTCTTTTTACAACCTCATGTCTTTTTTCTAGTTTACTAGCTGGAGAAGTTTCGGATACAGGGGTTGTTCTTATTGACGATGGTGGTGTTTCCATAATGGGGATATAATGTGGAACATCATCACCACCTACATACTTATCAGATCCTTCTTCAGAAGCACTCTCCCATGATACAGCCCTCTGGGTGGACACCCTTGATGATGATGGTTTTGAATGTAATTGTTGGATATGAGATTTGTTCTCTGCTGCTGAAGATATAACATTTAAAGGTTCAGTTATCGGTTGGTAGATCTTTTCAAGTGTTACGTGCATCTCCATATCTTTGTTCTTGATATAGTTAAACTTCTTCCGCACAGCATCTGTTGCCTCAATCAGCTGTCGCTTGAGTGTTATTTCGCTACTGGGATGTGCAAGATTGTTATATTTTTTATTATCTTTGGTAACCTTCATCTTAGCGCATACGTAAACGAAGTAATCCTAACGACGTATGTAATTCAAGTGAAGTTTTTAATAAAATGCATTATGGATATATGAAGCTATCAAACCCTTTTCTATATCGCCCACCTTGTACTTCTCTATCCTTATCAATCACTAGAAATCCATATTTGTCATTCCAGCACTTTGCACACATATTTTGAAATACTGTAAACGTTACATCAGGTGACACATGATCGGAAAAGATGTGATGCAGATTCATGTCGTCCTGTTTAAAGACAACAATTAAATTACTATTGTCTCTTATTAGCTGCTTCGGGATTCGAGAGTATGTCTGGCCAAGATAAAAACAATCCACATTTCTATGTCGGCCCATACTGAAATATCCCCTTATAACATCTTGTTTCTCACATATTACATCGTCAAATATAAACACAGACTCTGGCTTTGCCTCGGATGGTTCCACTATTTGCGTACCATTACTAAATGTATAAAATCCTAACCCCTCAATCGGCGCTAATACATTACGTAGATACTCATACTTGGGTTGATTTATAGACTTTGAGTATAGGTAAATATTTAAAAAACGTAAACCTAAACGATGCGTGATCAAAGATATTAAGACATTTGTTTTCCCACAATTCGAGGGTCCTATTATGAGGGCACGTACAGTTGAAGGTAGTAGTGGTCCATGGCGATTATCAGCACTTAACCCACGCCCAACTTTTTCATCCAAATTATCTATAGAAAGCGTTTGTTTCTGTTTCACAATGTGCATTGTACCGCGGCTAAATGTTATATAAGTAGATGTGTGATTTACAACTCTTATTTAAATGGTTTCTACGATACGATACACACGTGAAAAACGTACGAAGCGCGGTGGAGGATTAGTTAATTCCCTGATTAATAAGCTCCCCTTTGAATTGCATTTGCCAGGTTATCAATTTTGTGGTCCAGGCACAGATTTAAATAAAAGGTTAGCACGAGGTGATTCTGGCATAAATCAGCTCGATAAAGCGTGTAAGCAACACGATATTGCGTACGACAAAAATAGCAGTAATCAAGCAGCCCGCCATAAAGCAGACTATCAGCTTGAACAGGCTGCGTGGAAACGAGTGAAATCTAAAGACGCAGGACGTGGAGAAAAGGCAGCTGCTTGGTTAGTCACAACTATAATGAAGGGAAAACAACGTCTTGGTATGGGATGTAATTCAACAATATCTCGCAATCCAATAAGGAAACGAATCATCAAGAAAACAAAGAAAGGTAAGAAGAATGTTAAAAAGACAGCGTTTGGATCTGGGATAGTACGAAAAGTGCGTGACACACTGCGAAATGCTGGAGGCAAAAGAGTAAAAGACCAAAAGAAGGTGACTGAAATTGCTCTAAAAGCTGCACGTCGATATATAAAACAGGCCGGTGGAAAACGCAATATTCAAACACCTCGAATTATACCAATTCCAAAAGTTGGTGGTATTTTACCTCTAATACCCATTTTTGCTGGATTATCTGCATTGGGTAGTTTGGTTGGTACGGCTGCTGGTATTGCTAAAGCTGTAAATGATGTGAAAAAGGGTAGAGAAGAATTAGCTGAAGCAAATCGACACAACAGAAGTATGGAAGCAATCGCTATGAAAAGTGGCAAGGGGATGTTTATGAAGCCATATCGAAAGGGAATGGGTCTTTATCTAAAACAGAATTCAAAAAACTAATAGACTCCCTACCTCGGAGACCTCTTACCGACATTGATCTTAAATATTATGCTAAGAAAATGAAGGTAGCATACTTTCGAGGTGTGTTTATGCGCGACTCACTACCAAGACATGGGCCACATTACAATGAATCTTCAATAATCAATTTGGATAGTATATATGGTCCTGGGACACATTGGGTGGCATATAAAAAACGAGGTGGTTTAGTAAATTACTTTGATAGTTTTGGTGATTTACCCCCACCTATAGAATTAGTTACATATTTCAATAACGATTCAAGGAGGGCCAACCAAATATTCTATAACTACAAACGTGTACAGAATTTTAACACAGTGTGGTGTGGACATTTGTGTTTAAAGTTTCTCTCTACAAAACAAATATAAAACGCCATGGAGCTGAAATCTATAACCCCAGCAATGGATCGAGAAAGTATCAAGCGAATGGGTCACTCACTAATTGCATTCTCCCGTTTGCGTAGTCTGTTGAAAATGAGCAAACAACAACTTGCAAATATGCCCAAAGAAGTGATGATTGGGCTTGCTTCACATGAAATTGCATTAGTATGGGATAAGCTACCTACACATCTTCAGAATGATATCGATATATTAAAATATCAATATTGCACAGAACATTACCTTAATGATTATGAAAGCAATGTTGACGTAAATGATGGTCCAACACCTAGAAAAATGTTTTGCTGCTATTGTAAGGTAAACGATGTAAATGTGGCATCCAATAACAATGTAAATATATTACCATCCACTTCTAAGAAGAGGAAATTATACCATTATTGCTGTAATCCACAATAAATTGGGTAACACAATTTAATTATATCAGTCATGTCGTACACGTTCACACTAACGAGCCGCTTAAGTGAGCTAAGTGTCAACACGAGCCGCTTAAGTGAGCTAAGTGTCAACTTTGATCCACCCATTGAACTGGATAGGAGCAGTCGTCATGGGTTAGGTTTAATTGGATTCTACTCTTACAACTCCATATACAATGTGGATGAAACAAATAACATCTTCCAATATAGGGTTAGTGCTAAAGATACATTCACTACTGTTCACATACCTCTGGGGGCTTATGAAATTGATGAAATCTATGCTGCAATGTTGAAAGCTATGAATATTGATGGAAAGGATTACACGCAAATATTCACTTTAAGGGCAAACAACAATACCTTAAAGTGCGAGATTTTGTCAAAGTATGAAATAGATTTTAGACAACCAAATTCAATAGGAAGTCTGTTGGGATTTGGACCAATATATTTACAACCAAATAAAAATTACGAATCAACACAGCCTGTTGATATTATGAAAGTAAGGATGATACGCGTAGATTGCAATATTATTTCTGGAGCTTATCTGAATGCAGAAGAGTCACACACTCTCTTTGAATTTGACATAGACGTTGAGCCTGGCTACAAACTTACTAGAGAACCCAAAAATATCATATATTTACCTGTTAGACCTAAAGGGCGTCAGTTAATAGACAACATCACACTACGCATACTGGACGACAACGGTGATTTGATCGATTTTCGAGGTGAGAAAATTATTGTAAGGCTAGAATTGAAGAAAGTCGGATATCACCAACCAAATGGGTTTTCGATATAAACAGCGACAGCAAGTACATCACCATCAGTATGATACTGTAGCGAACAACAGTATGGATAAAAAGAAAGGGAGATGTGGAAAGCAATTCATTCAAAGTCTATACCTTAAACAGTTAAGACATAGATTGTCAGCTGAGGATCAAGCCTTTTTAAAATCTATTGGATTAAAACTGCGAAAAAATTGGTCATAATAATGGTGGCTACTGCAACTAGTGACAAACTTGAGGTGTTTGATGAACCTGTGTTAGATCATTCCCTAGTTAGCCTACATGAGCATACATATAAACCATATGGATCCCCATATTACAGAAACTCTGATGAAATACGTATTCCCATCAATTTTCAAGATGTTATACTCGACATTTCAGAAAGTTATATATACATAGAGGGAAAATTTACTCCTAGCGACACCACAAAGCGTTGTTATTTATCCAATAATGCACTAGCATTTCTCTTTGAAGAGATACGACTGGAAATGGGTGGTGAACAAGTAGCAGTAGTTAGAAGACCTGGTATTACTACCACAATGAAAACTATGGTGTCGTATGGGCAAACGCATGCACGCTCATTAATAACAACAGGTTGGGGTCTCACTGAAAAGAGACAAGATATTTTAGATACCACCAGTCACGTGTTCAGTGGCAAACTACCCCTTAAGTTCCTTATGGGTTTTGCAGAAGATTATACCAAAGGCATTCTGAATGTGAAGCAAGAATTAATTATGATAATTGCACGCTCATTTAAAGACTCCTATATCGGTGAGGTTGATGCAGAGTTGGAAATCAGCAAAATTGAGTGGAAGATAAGGCACATTGTACCTGAAGATCGACAAAAGTTAAAATTATTGAATCGAATTAATAAAAGTGGTAATAATACCAAAGTTAAGATGGTCTACCGTGCGTGGGATTTTTATGAGCTTCCCTGTCTACGCGATACTACCTATGACATATGGGCTCTTAAACTCTCCACCCGTCTTGAAAGCCCACTTTTCATCCTTCTTGGCTTTCAAGGCACTGATCAGGCCAATGATAGAACAAAGGATGTTACACAGTTCAAACACGCAGACATAAATAATATTCGACTATTTCTAAACTCTGAAGTATATCCATATGAACGTTGGAATTTAGATTTCGATAAGAAGCTCGATTCTGCAGCATATTATGCTTATGAGAACTTCCAACGTAGTTACTATGATAAAGATATGAGCGAACCCATGATGGATCTTGGGGAATTCAGGAAGAATCCTTTGTTTGTCATTGATTGTTCACACCAACCTGTTGCAGTGAAATCATCTACTGTCGACATAAAAATAGAATTTGAAACACGAAAAGCGAAATTTCCGGAACAAACTCGAGTGTATGCACTTATACTTCATGATACATATTTAAGTTATAACGCATTAGATGGCTCGGTTCAGAATGGTTTTCTCGATGTCAAGTAAAAAAAGAAAATATTTATTATTGTGGAATTAAGTAGTGCAACCTATTTCTATCAAGATATCTGGATAATTTTATCAACAATAATCATGATGTACTTGCAACTGTTTATTTTCTCAGAATGTAATTGTAGAATTGAATATAAAATTAAAATAAAAACTGTTCTAATTATACTATGATTGTATTTTTTGTTGTGTAATAAGAAATATGAAATAAAATGAATGTAATCTTTTAATGTGTATTTTATTTATTCAGTTTTATAATATAATATAAAATACAGAATATTGTTTACTACAGATACATACAATATTTGGTGTAATAAATATGACAATAGAAGATGAATATTATTTATGTATCTACATTGTTATCTTCTACATCAGACTGGTCGAGTTGATATTTTTCAATAATATTCTTAGGTAGGTACTCCATTATCTCGTATAGAAAATGTTTTAGTTCCACTCTGTCCATATGCTCACAAAACTCATCCAAATTTAAGAAGCCACGGGAATATCTACCACATAGATTTACACCAATGCTATACGCTTTAGAAGCTTCTTTAACCCGTCGAACTTCTTCAGCGTCGAAGCAGATATTCATATCATAATTTAATGAAACCAATGCATCCCTTATTAAGTCATCTAGTTTACAAGACAATCTCTCAATGGCAGATTTAATGTCTTCTGCAGGGGTCCATGTTTGGGTTGAATATTGCATCCACATCTTTGCTGCGTACCTACAAATAAAAAATGAAATGTAAAAAAATACATAAAAAACAGCACTAAATGGACTTACGTTTGAGCTATTGGTGTACACGAAGTAAAAATATGTTGTACAAATGTCAATTTAGATATATCAGAATCTTTATAGGCTAACAAGTGATACTATTCTATAATACTCCTAGCATTCTTCCACAATATTCCATTTCTACTTAATACTTAAACTTAGCTAACTTAAATACTTTACGATTATTTTTGTTTGAGAATTAAACACCGAAACTTATTAATGGACTAGATTTTGCTCCAGGATAAGCTGGAGAACTTTGTCCTAAATATGTCAATGTAACTTTACCATTTGACGAATTTATTTTATCGATAGTGTTCTCACATATAATTTCCACAAACCGTTTCGGTAAAAATGATTTAAAAGTCGTAATTGAACTTTCCTCAAACAAAGTTACTATGATTGATTTTCCAAATCTTGTATTAACCAAAGATATTTTTTTTATGATATAAGGTTTATTTAAAATTAACGCTGAAATGGATCTTTGCTCTAAAACCTGCATATCTTGATTTATTAGCTCATTAAGTGCTAATAAGTCAACTTCGGAAATTGCCATATTTAAAATGAATATAATGAAAGAATTATAAAGAGTAATATAAGATATTGCTCACTTGAAATAACTGAAGTCACTGACTGCACTAGGCTGATTTGTTAGCTGTAGATGGTTCACGATAGAACACGATAGAAATGATTTTGTGTTGCGACTACATCTTCTTTATAGCAGTCTAGCTGAGCTACCCCACCACCACTACTTGGAGTACTCATACACATATTGGTACATACACTAATTACAACTACAATTGCATTGCACCACTCCAATTACCTCTATTGCAATTACATCAGTCTAATTACTGCACATTACTCTACTTACCTCTATTGCAACTACATCAGGCTAATTACCGACAATACTCTAATTACCTCTATTGCAATTACATCAGTCTAATTACCTACATTACTCTAATTACCCTAGTTACCCCCCACCACAAAAAAAAAAAAAGGGTGGGGGGAGACCCAGCTCCGCCATTACTACTCTACTTGCTCTATTTTCATCTGCTGTATAAGTATTATCAATAAACGAGGTGCTAAAAGAAAACAAAATTAGGAGTATTCTGATTATTTAAACGACATTGTAAAAAGTTTTTGGGAGAAATAAATAAAATAAACAAAATATCTAATAAATACTAAGTATAAGAAACTATGGTGTACATATTTTTTATTTGAGAATTTTAAAGAAATATTAAAGAATTGTAATAAAACATTTTAGTTTTATACATTTCTTTTCTTGTGTCTGAATATTATTATTAAAACTTAATTGGTTGTTAAGTGATTATTTTTTGCCCCGAGAAAAAAGGCCGCGGCCGCGCTTGTTTGCACTCCAATAAAGAAGAAAAACACAGTAAGCGTCTTGTTATATTTAAAATCCAGTCTATTTAATATCCAGGTAACCAGCGTGGTTTGTTATATTTATTCGCTGTGCGATTATTTAATACCACAATACTATTTAGTTATACATACATACATGTAAAGAAAAATTAACTATCGCTGCTCTGGAGAACTCTCATCGCTATAACAGTTCATTAAAAATGGGAAGTATCTTCCTTATTATGTCATCGCCGCAAGCGATGCATAGTGAGCCACAATTCTGAACACCTTAAGAGCGCTCCAGAGAGAATGCCGTCATCATGAATGATATTTCACTTTATGTTTCACACACGTCCTCGACATGTTATCAATTATATGACTGATGGTCGAGATGGTAGAGTACCTGCCTCTCACCCAAAAGTCCCGGGTTCGAATCCCGGTCGTGGCAATGGAAAATACTGTGAGAGGGATTTTTCCATTATACACGGATATTGGATGTGTGTCCCTTGTCTTTAAATGTGTAGCCCCCTCCCGCACAAGGCTCAGCCTTCTGGGATAAAGGGGGTCGTAATTACATGTGGTGTATTTATTTATTTTATTTATAAGGTTTGACCGGTAGATATTTTACACCCTCTTTACGTCAATATACCTGTCAATATATTAAGTCGCTGATTAGATTACAGTTGTGAGAGAACTGAATTCGATTCTCAGCTGGGGCTAATGACGTCCTATACTCTGGTCAGCGATCAGATAGAAATAGACTCCACCCCAAAAATACCCGCAACATTTGAATGGAATTTCTCTATTGGTCGTATTTATAGAACCCGAATTACAAAGCAACCACTAGATTTGACAAAGGCCGACTCACAATATTCGCGTCACACATTAAACTTTTATGTATTCTGGCAACAGACCAATCGGCTTATGTTATCATTGTTGCGAAACGTATAAACGCTAAACATTAAAAATCGCGAATAAATGGGGAGCCGGCCTCACTATGAACCTGTGCTGTCAGTGTCAACTGCCATATTAATTCGTCTTTGTGAAATTATTTCAAATTTCTATATTCGTTTTTGTGAAGGTACGTACGTAAATTATTATTAAAAGTTAAACCGTCGGATTTTTTTAAAGGTTAAATCGAAAACTCTTAGCTGACGGGGGCCCAATTTGTCCACCGAAAAAACGATCTTCCAGGCACTTTTCGAGGATAAGGAAAACGTGATGAACATCTTTAAGGAGTACGATGGGGAGAATCCGGAGAAGCAAAGATGGGAGGCATGGAATTCACTGCAACGGCAGTAGGTGTAAGTGTTGCAAGTGTTTATAATATTCTTGGTAAATACAAACACACCAACTTCAACCACCAAAAGTGTACCACCGACAAAGGGCAATGTTGGACAATATCGATGAAGGAACTAAAAGTGCTCTCAAGCGTATAATCCATTCTTTTTTTTTGAGAGAAATGAAGCACCTTCTATAAACAAAATTTTAGCAGCAGTGTATGAAGATGATTTTTATGTACCTCATCTTAAACGGAATAGTTTGTGGGTATTAATAAGAGAAATTGGCATTCTGTGTTGTAATGTAATAATTGTGTTTGACATTATAGGTTCTTAAAAAGATCAGCTAATAGTGCCTAAGGAAAAAAAATGAGATTATAGCTTGGAGGCGAAGATTCCTGCGAGACATCAGAAAATACCGGGAAGAACATAAGAAGTTGTACTTTTAGATGAGACTTGGGTGAACGCTGGCCATACTGTAAGTAAAGTATGGAAGGACACGACAATCCTGACTCCAAGGCAGGCTTTCATTCAAGGGGCAAGGGAAGTCGTCTTTAGTACTCCACATAGGATCCGAGGACGGTTATGTTGAGAATTGTATTACTTATCGTTGTTTTAATATTATTTACAAATTTGTTATATGCAACACGTAGGGCTTTGAAAGTCTATTTTTTCTGCTGACTTACCAAATGTATTGAAATGATGAATAAAGCATTCTATTTTATATTATATTATATCTACTCATAACTTTCTTATACGAGATGTAATAGAACCTTGGAAAATAAAGAAGAAATAGGTAGGTAAACAACACGTTTTATTTATTTGGACATGTTAAAACTTACAGTTAAGTTCTCGCCTTCTAGCAAATGATAGGGTTTTTAAAGATTTTTCTCAATAAAAATAAAACAAGATGTATGTACTTGACTTGGTATAGTTTTTATTGCTTTAACATTCCACGACTATTCGTAAAAAGAACCGAAAGTAATCTTACGATAGATATTAATAATTATAAACATGTACACTGGTGGAAACCGAAAAGTAAACGACTCATTGAGCCGATTTGGCTATTTTTGAGTAGGTTGCATTGTGATCATTGGAGTAATCTATGTGAAATTGTTACAGTAAATCACAAACTAAACTTTTAACATTGGAAATGTTTTTGTTTTCGTATAGGGGGTTGAAAATCAGTTTCATGTTGCATAATATGAAGCATGACTTTATAGAAACAGTGGCGACAACAGAGTGACCAATTCTTGATTGGTTGTCTAAATCACGTGGTACCGGCAGTTATGTTATTATTTTTTTATTGGCGTCTTCTTGTCGAGAAAATCCCAACGTCTATATCTCGTTGCGATTCTTTGAATATTAACAAAGTTATTAGCGTTTCAATACCCCCATATCGAAGAGTTTTGTAAAATTTGCGAAATTAAAAAGGCCGGATGCGCGCGCAGAACCTCCAAATTTAATGCGCGCGCAGGTCTTGCCAAAACTTTAATATTTTTCGTTAACGTCACAAATGTCACTTTTTAGTTAGGATCTGCTGACCTCAAAATCGCAGCTGGACCGCACAATTCACGATGTACTTTCAAGTTGGACTTTCGAGCTTGGATTTATTGCCAGAACGGCGGCCCGGCGGCCTGTTTTCGTTTGGAAATAAGGTTTAAAATTTTCGTGTTTTCGCAAAATTCGCCAAAAAATCCATAGTGCGTCCGATAGATTACACCTTATAGTCGATCCAGCGAAATTTAATGATTTCTTAATAGACTCCATTAGTTGTGACGTCACGACGCCCACTTCTACTGGTATAAAAGTATACGGCCGAAACTGTAATACGGGAATCTGACCCGTATTGCGTTGTCCATAAGGACTATAAATAATATATAGTACTAAAACATGGTCGGGAATTTTATAGTATTTCTGTATGTTGAAAGTCTATTTAAGGACTTCCAATACCTATTTCACATTTAAGAAATATGTTAAAATATATGTATCCACGTATGATTTATAAAAACTTTTAAATTTTAGTTTTATAAATTAATATGTAAAGCGGCGGAAGCTTCCTCCAATAAGAATGAAGAATGCAAAAATTCAAATTATGAGTTTGCAGCGCTAACTTCAAAATTAATTCATGTTCGTTCATTTTGACAATGAACTTGACGTTTAACTTAAGTTTTCTCTCAGTTTCAAATCTATTCTACTATTTTTTCTAATAAACTCGTTTTTGTGCTTAATTTCAAATGTGGGTTTGTGCTTTGCACCTGAGCGTGATCATATAAATAAAACTGGATGTAAAATGTTTAGTTTATCAAAGGATTAAAAATTAAAATAAAAGAGGTAAAGCTATATAATGTGTATGTTAGTTTGATTATCGTTTGTTAAATATGGGGATATGTAAATTGTAAATACAAAATAATGCTTAAATACCTACCTGTGCTTTCTTTAATATCCTATATTTTTTTAAATAGGTTTAATTGATTTTTATTGTATTATTGACACCAAGATAAGAGGTTATAAATTTTGCGTCAGCGACACTGACACTAACGACAGCAGCAGTGTAACTATTGATTTATTATATTTATCGTATCATTGAAAATTAAATTTCCTTTAAGTTAAATCTGTATTGATAATTATAAATATCATAACATTACAACATCTTCACAATAACTTAGTAGCACATAATATGTTAGTTACAATATACAGACAACGCAAAACTTGTTCGATCATAGGAAATACCAGGCGAATTTACAATTCCGTCAATCGTATGTAATTTGCGTAAAAGGGTACTTGCATTTGTTCTTCGACTTCATGGACTGTTTAATTTCAGTTATTAGGTATTTATAAGGACGCGATAATTACGTATTGTTATTATTGTATTGTTGTTATTGTGATTTGTGCTTTAAATGCCTCTTAAACAATGTCTAGTGTAGAATTTTACGCATGAAGGGCTCTTGTGAACTAAGCGCACGTGAATAACGCATGTATTTCTTTTGATGCGGTCTACAAGCGTTGATCGTTGTCATTTGCCAGCTTCAAATTCGTTAGTACGCTTGCGCATACGCATTTACTATACTATTTGTTGGGAATTGTAAATTCACCTGGTATTTCCTATGATCGAACAAGTTTTGCGTTGTCTGTATAATACTTTGATTACCATATCATAATACCCTAGATACGAATTTTATGTTAATTATAAACATTGACGTGAATATTTTGACAGTTTTCAAATTTCAATGACACGATAAAGCTTTGAATGTAACTCGATTATTAGCGATTTAAACCATCTCGGACAATGCCAGCCGACTCGGCTAGCGCTTCGTCACCTGGCAACGTCCTCGATTATTATAAATCGCATAATAATCTCGTTACATAGCTATAATAATAAAGTTTTTCTACACCTATTATGTAATATGAGCATTATGATGTCGATTTTAAATAAGGAATGTCCTATATTCCAGTGAGTGATGTGTAATATTCATTACATGCCTAAAATGTATAACAAAAGTATGTAACAAGCATGGGTTGCATCTAGAAGTAGTGCAATTTGTAATTACGTTTCTGCTGATAGTTGACGTTTCTATTGACAGTTAACCTTAAAAGGTCGTTGCACAAAACAAGTTAAATGTAAGTAGATTAATAATTAATTAAATTATAGGCGTAGAAAAAGTATAGTCTGTAATTCGTTTGGAATGGCATATTCTGCGCTCGCGGACCGTCCCCTTCGCTACCGCTCGGGTGACAAACTTCCGCTCACGCAGAATATGCTTCATTCCAAACTTATTACAGAATAAACTATTTCGTAATACTTTATGCTTCTGTATATTTTCCGATATCTTGTGCACGATAAATGATAACTGAAAGTTCTTATATATTTCTTCCACAGGAGAAATAAAATAAAACTCCAGGCCATGTTTCTATATCAAAAAATGTCGCCTTATGCACATATGCATTAAGGGTCACTTTACAGTGAAATTGAACGCAACCCGTCTGACATGATAGTAGTATGTACGGTTGCATAATCATGTGACGTCACACTAATGCGGTCCATATCGGTCCTAGGACGGAACCAAGTACAGTTTCGGACTCGGGACGACTTCAGGACCCCAAAACAATGATCTGTTTCTCGATAGTGCCTTTCCTTCACTTTGACATTTAATTGTATCGAGTATTGTATCCAAGTAAGAAACTGCATGTTTCAAGAGCAGGATTAAACAAATGTTTTTAGTTTCCCAGTAGGGGGTCGAAAATCAGTTTCATGGCAGAATGACGTAACGCGTGAGATTTCAGTGCTTTCAGAACGATAGACGTCGAAATTACACTTTTTCGTTCACTCCTATTGAGCCTAAAATCAGAGCGTGCCCGTGAAATTCACGATGTAGTTCTAAGTTCGACCCGTTACCTTGGATTTCTTACCAAAACAGTCTCTCGGAAATTCGTTTGGAAATAGTATTTGAAGTTTTCGTGTTTTTTCAATTTTTTCAATTTTGTCAATGACTTGAAATTTGACAAATCATAGGGGTGGATCGGGGTTGCTCTAGCAGGTTGCCGATACCTGATTTGTACGTATTACGGAGTGTTAGAGGTTTGAGTGCCATGCCATTACTTTAACATGAGGTAGATTAATCAAAATTAACAAAAAATGATTACATGGAAATTTATCGCTGAGTTAGAAAAGTCACGCCCAACAATCTTCCAAGACAACTTAACATCGTGAAGCACGTCGAACAGCTTATTTCCTTTTGTCTCGTCGAAATACGTATAGCCGAAAATCATATGTAACTAAAAATTTTGTCGTTTTTCGCAATTTACAAAGATATGATCAACTCCTCTCTCAATGCCTGATCCAATGATATGTCACACAGTACAGGCAAAATGTACCGAAATTAATCAAATAAGCAAGAAAATTGCGAAATTTTTGTAACTCTATACTTATTATTTATGTAATTTGAAGGTGGATTTTTATTGCATCCACATTTGTACGACGTATGTTAACATCGTGAAAAGCAAATTTAGGCAAAATTCGGTAATCGTAGCCCTCCCTCAAGAAAAGTTTTTGTTAAATGATATAAACGAAATCCGATTAATTTCAATGTTGCCAAAAATTCTTTAAAACAAAGGATTGTTTGTAAAACAAGCTGTAGATGATGTGGATTCACCTATTGTTAAAATAGCAATTGAAATTTGTACTTAGTTGATGAAGACGTTGATCTCCTTGTTTTATTAATCCCTTTAACTCCAGAAGAAAAAGATATACTTTTCATAAGGCCAGTAACAGGAAAAATTATATGGAAAATTCTTTCTTCGTCAGAAATCCAGAAATGACAAGAACGTATAAAAATAGTTATTTACATTACTAGATGCAAAAGGTTACTTTAAGGCGTGAGGTGATTTTTGAATGGTCGAGGCGAAGCCGAGACCTTTCAAAAAACACCGAATAATTAAAAGGGTTTTCGCATCGTGAAATGTATTATATTTTTTCAACTAAACCGAAAAAAATTATGGGATTTACTAACTTAAAACTAATTGTTTCATGAAATTAATTGACGTTTTTAATAAATTTTATAGTTTAGGAAGCTGCCTATGAAAATTGTTACCATGGCAACTAAATATTACACACATTTTAATTTTTGGTGGTTTCAAACTAAAATAAACAAATACATTATGTTTTGTGGCGATATAAATGGGAATATTGCTTGTGCCTTGTTTTACCCCAAGAAATCCAAAGCAAGGTATATGCAAACTTATGAAGCGTTTTAAAATAGAGTAGGTAGGTACTGCGTGCCGACAAAAATGTTGGCGTACTTCCTAGAAAGACCTTTCTTTATTAATACAAAATTGTTTAGTTGTGTTAATTTGTTCAAATAGAACGAATTAATTTCGTTTAAAATTTGTTTTTCTACTTTTGTGTCCTGGCCGCATAAGTTTTACTTTCGTTATCGCGCGTGTTGCTAGGGTTACAAAGTTCATTTATATAGACGGTAGTAGAAAAATACAATTTTACTGACTCATGCTTTCAGTGGTTATGATACCACACCTAGAATATTTCAGAAAGAAAAATTAAAAAAAAATTAAAAACTTCTTCAGAAAGAAATGCAGTTGGTTAATGTAGTAAGAACTTTCAATGGCAAGAATTGAACCCCCTCACAAGTAAAATAGGCTGGTGAAACTCTTTTCCTATTGTATACGGTGCAAGGAAAATCACAAATGTCTCACTCAACTCATTCAGATTTAATCCATTAAAAAAATCGCTGCACAAACAAAAATCAAAGTTTGAATTGTTACCACCAACTTCAGAGGCAGTCGATTAATATTCATTACGAGTATTCTACAAAATTCAGAAATGGCTTGGCAATGAAAAAAATCCACAACAGTGGGGATAGAAGAAAATTAACGGCTCCTTACAAACTGTGACAACACTTTTTGTGCCAACAGCAGAATCAATATTGCAGCTTATCTCTTGCAACCGCAACAGAAAAGCAGGTTGAAGATGCTCACAAATTTACGGAAATTGTCAGGGAGTGCGATGTCTAAATAAACATGGATAAAATTATCGAGGATCTAAAAGACGCAGAAGATTTAGATGCTATCGATTCCGATCTTCTTTAGATACAAAGTGTGTTTCATTCAATATATATAAAATTTTAAACAACTCGATAATCCTCACTTGTACATTGATTATGTACTTTTTCATTTTGCACAATATACTCACAGATAAACAAGCAGAAAGTGAAGGAAACAAACGTAAAATTGGTAAAAAAATTTAATAAAAAAGTCAAAAATTAATATTTCTCTATAAATATTCTTATTTTTTAAAAATTTCTTATTGTTCAATTGCCAATTTTTATTATGCATGTGAAAAACCTAGTTCATCCCACGATTTTTCAAGTAGGCAGCTCCGACACACCCCTTACGGTTCGGGACTCTTAAGTTTCTTGAAACTTAAACGTATATGTCAAGTTTCAACGAATTCACTATGTTCTTGTTCAGTTTGGACACTTTTCCTGTACTATTAGCTGCGTTTAATATAGTTTGCGATTAATCGATATCGGTATTTGTAATTGTTAGGAATCACTTTTCAACTTCCCGAAATTATATTAAATTATTTCAGTTTTAACATTAAAAATGTTTGTTAGTGAAAAAAATTTTTATAATACCTACCATTTTAGTTTTCATTATGAGAATGTTTTTGTTAATAAAATAACTTTTTATTTTAATTTCTAAATAAAACTACTGATAATAAGATTTTACTTTTTGAAAATGTTTTGCGTTAATGAAATAGCTATTTACTACTTTACTTAACAAATTTTCATTTTTATCACATCCGATATATCACAAGATTTGCGTTCTACTTCGTCATTTCCAATGTATCCTCCGGTTGCATCTTTGCGAAGGACTGTGAATTTTTTGCCTAAAATAACCACATACGTTACTCGTATGTGGAAATAACTCGCGAAAGCACCTAACCTAAAAACGAATGCAACGTAAACAAACCAGATAATCGACTGGCCCTAGATCGCCAGAAATACGGAAATTAAGTATTGTGAGTTTGCGCAGTGCGCAGGAATAAGTGTTATTTTTAAAAGTCCAAAATTGAAAATGTAATATAGACGCTTTAATGGGAATAAACATTATAAAAATATAGTATAGCTCTAGTATAAAATGTAACACGTAAGTATAATACACAAATTTTGTTGAAGCTATCGCAACTTTCAATAATTCCATCGTGTAAAACTGACTATTGCGTGCACAGTTCTGCGCTGCCATAAAATTAATGGGGCGGAATCTATTTCTATCTGATCGCCGACCAGAGTATAGAGAATTGATTTTGTTGTATTGTGTTTGTGTCGTGGTTGAATGGCAGAGTAGCGGTGTAAACTAAAAATGCTAATATATCTAAGGCGTAAAAAAAATCAATCTAAAAAATTGAAACTGTAACGTTCAATGTTTTGCAATTACTATAAATAAACATTCTGTTAAAGGTCGCTATTGCGATGATTTGGGAGAATATTCTTTATGGATTTATAGTCAACGTTATAATTCCGGGTGTATTATAATACTGGGACCATTGTTAATTCGAATTCGTCACCTTATATTTACAATAATTACAGCGTGTCCCACTTTTAATGGCCCTCCCTTCACAACTCAGTTATTAGTTATCCAATTTTAACCAAATTTGGATCAGTGTCAATGACCTTTGGTGTGATCTTTTTGAATCAAACAAAATTTATTTTTGTCAGTGGCGTGCATTTTTATTAAGAAAAAAGGGGTCGCTTTTTCGAGAAGTCATATTAGGCTTTTTTTTACAGAAAAACTAATGCAAAATTATTAATCATCATGCTTTAGAACCCCCAATAATGCCTAAAATTTCGCAACATTTTGATTAAGGGTTTCCGAATAACGGGCCCAGTAAAAATAAATTTTTTCAATCGTAAATAATTGACAGCTTGAAAACGGTTTGCGTTTTGAAAAAAAGTCTTTCCTCATTTTCATTTTAAATCGATTTACTCTATCTCCCCATGCCTTGAAAAGTTTCAAAAGCTGCAAACAAAAATTTTTCATTGGACGATAAAAAAATATTTCATTGGACGATAAAAAAATATTTTAACCGGTCCTGTATTATTTGGACATTAAGTGATAAAAAATTATCTTATGTGATAATAAATCAATTTTATACCAACAGAAAAAAGGTTGCGCTGATATTAAATTAAACTATTTTTCGAAAACTAAACCGTTGTAAAGTTAATTATTTACGATTGCGGCATTTCAAACTTTTGAGCACATGATGTGATAGAGTATAACAGGTTAAATTGAAAATGACGAATGACTTTTTTTCGAAACATAAACCGTTTTTCAAGTTATCAATTATTTACGACTGAAACCCCTAATCAAAATGTAGTAAAATGTTGATCATGGGAGTTCCAGAGCATGCTGATTAATAATATTGCATTAGTTTTTCTGTAAAAAAATGCCTAATATGATTTCTCAAAAAAGTGACCCCATTTTTCTTAATAAAAATGCACACCACTGACTAAAATAAGTTTTGTTTAATTCAAAAAGATCACACCAAATGCCGTTAATAGTAACCCAAATTTGGTTGAAATCGGATAACTAATAACTGAGTTGTGAATGGGGGGGGGCATTAAAAGTGGGACACGCTGTATATCAGTTACCAGCTGAAAGTCAAAAATAAATTTTAAAAATCATATGGTATTTTGGCTTTGTCTAATCGATAATTAATAAACTGAAAATTAGACACGCTAAATTATTTAAAAAAATTTTGATAATCAGCATCAAGGGTCTTACCATCGTTAAGATACGTTTCTGAGTCAGCCTCTTACTATTACTATTTCTACTGCTGGTACTAATATTGTTGTGAGACTTGATATAAAAAGCTAAAAGAATTAAATATATACCTACTGTTTCAATTTTAATTTAAAATGTTATAGGAGATATAAAACTATGTTATGAGGATTGACTAATAAAAACATGCTTTAATACAGTTTCGTGCTGTTTGATTCATACTAATGGATTAAATAATATGATGCAAAAGTGAAGTAGATAGGTATTACCGATCCGAGGTCTCCCCCCTCCACTTTGAGGCCCCCACCACTTTTTTCTGGGGTAGGGGGCAATTATAGTGGGGGGAGGTAATTTGTAATTGCAATAAATGTAATTAGAATAATTAGATTGGGAGGTAATTTGTAATTGCGTAATTAGTAATTTGTAATTGCGTAATTAGTAATTTGTAATTGTGTAATTGGATTATTTCGCTGTAATTAGACTAGTATAATTGCAATATATCTAATAAATGTAATTAGTCTGGAGGGGGGATAATTAAAACCCAATTGTCGCGAGAAATGAAAGTAATTGGATTATTGCGCTGAGAAATGAAAGTAATTGAATTATTGCGCTGTAATGTAATGTAATTGCGTAATTAGTAATTTGTAAATGTGTAATTAGACTATTTGCGCGTTAATTACACTATTTTATATAGTCTGGAGGGGGGTTAATTAAAAAACCCAATTGTTGCGAGAAATGAAAGTAATTGGATTATTGCAATTAAACTAGTATAATTGCAATATATCTAATTGAATTGATACAATTGTATATTAATTAGTGCATCAATTGCTAAATTATGCGCTCTTAATTGTCAAAAATATATGTCTGTCAATATCGCTAACAATTGATCTGGTATATTAGCAGAAATGCATTTATTTTCTATGGGGTAAAAGAACAAGCGACATCGCATTTATTTTCTAATGATCAAAGATTAAATCAGCTTTTTAGTTTTTACTGTCGCATATCTCGAAACAAAATAGTTGGTTAAATTTATAGCTCCCATTTGCGACAGACAATAGGTCTGCATAAAGGACACAGCTACGTAGGCCAGGTGGCTCACGCGAACGGTACCTGCCTGAAATCGAGGTAATGCCATTAAGGCGGTCGACTTAAAACCGTCAATAACACAATTTGGTATTTAATTTCTAGTCGAAATGCATTCATTTTTCTAAGGACAAATATATTGCACAAAAGATTAGCCATCTCCTATCTAAACAAAAGATACGTCGATTTTTACAAAACAAAGCCACACAATTACCTGAAATTTTAAAAAAACAGTTTTATTTTAAATACACAATTACATTTTTGAGAAAATAAACATAGACACTTAGTAGATCAAACTTTATGGTGTGATAAACTACCAAAATAATATGAAAAAAGTTCATATGTAAATGTGGGCCGGGAACGCATAGTTCCGAGATACAGGGTGTTAAAGAAACATGCAAAATTTTGTTGTTGTTTGAAACACTGAAATGATGGCACACTATATTGCGCTCTAATTAGACTAGGTGCAATTTCTCGAAATTCTATGGTTTATTACCTTATAGAAAAGCAGTATATCTTAAGATATATTTACAGATCAGTATACATCCAACTTGACGGCGTTTTAACAAAAGCAAGCGGAAACGATGACTACTTTGATAATGCATTAAAATGCAATATTTTAACGGAAATTACAGCGATGCTTTAATAAAGCTCTGGAAATGTTTAATACAGGAAATTCATATCAACGGAAAAAAATTAAAAGCCTCCTATTATGTTGCAGAAATTATTGATTTAATCATGAATATCGATTCAAATAAAATGCAACTAGTTACCGTATCCAAAGATTAGATATAAATAAAGTTTCTTTTAAAGTTTTTGCATGACGGGTGCATTTACGGTATACATTGTTCATTGATGGTACTAAGTCGAAAACAACATGCAATTCCCACTTTACCGCATGAAGTCTGATAGAAGACATTAAATCTGCCATTGAAAGATTGTCTTGTAAACTAGATGACATAAGGAGGGATTCAAATAAAATACACATTAAAAGATTACAATAATTTTATTTCCTATTTTTATTACACAACTAAAAATACCATAGTATAATTAAAACAGTTTTATTTTAAATACACAATTACATTTTGGGAAAATAAACATTTGCATATACATCGTGGTTATTGTTGATAAAATGTTTTTACTAGACATCAAGAAAACCATTCTGAACCGAGCCATCTAATGCATTATAACTTAAATATGTATCATGAAGTATAAGTGCATACACTCGAGTTTGTTCGGGAAATTTCGTTTTTCGTGTTTCAAATTCTATTTTTATGTCGACTGTAGATGATTTCACTGCAACAGGTTGGTGTGAACAATCAATGACAAACAAAGGATTCTTCCTGTATTCCCCAAGATCCATCATGGGTTCGCTCATATCTTTATCATAGTAACTACGTTGGAAGTTCTCATAAGCATAATATGCTGCAGAATCGAGCTTCTTATCGAAATCTAAATTCCAACGTTCGTATGGATAAACTTCAGAGTTTAGAAATAGTCGAATATTATTTTAGTGTAGGTATAGTGTAATTGTATATTAATTTAGCGTATGCATCAATTGCTAAATTATGCGCTCTTAATTGTCAAAAATAATGAAGGATATTTGAATATTAAAATGTGGTGGTGGGGGTCATATTCTGTAGATATATCGGGAGTGAGAGGAGTTGTCACAACCATTATTAGTAGCAACAGACTCCTAGTGAACACGCAAAATGTATAAGTGTATGTCTTGCAGTAAAAGTTTTACGCGATGTGATAATATGCGTCGTCATCAGAAACAGTCGTGTGTGAGTTTACGTGATAATGGACCTCCAGCTAAGCAATTTAAATTTGATTCAACCCCATCAACATCCGCAAGTATGAAAACATGTGATTGTTGTAATGTGACGCTGACAACAGCTCAGATGCATTCCCATAAGAGGTCGTTGCAACATAAGGCAAATGCATGTGTTCCTTCAATGGATGGTGTAAGCATTATCCAAAGCGCTTTCAAATACAGAATTATTTCATATCGAGTGCATAGTGAACATAATCATCTGGACTACGTAATGTTCTTTAATGAAATCAAACATAAAATTTTAAATCTGCTAGAAGAAGCGCTACAAATACATACTGCAATAAAAGTAAATCTGGAAGTGTTCGCCAAATACATGATACAAAGTAAAGAGTTAACTGATATGAAATCATTTAATACAACCAACAAAATTTTGGATCAAGCTATGAATTTAAGTGATGTTTTGGATACTTTTGTAGAAGAGATGATTACCCAAACTACAGAGTTTCAAGAGCGAGATTCAGGTGTGTAATTATTTTTTATTAAAGTATTAGAATTGCATTTAACATTTACTTATTTTTAGGATGGGCCCTGGAACGAATCGAATTTGTTGAAATTAATGTGAACAAGTATAGTCCACTGCGTGGTTCATCATATATAAAATTACCAAAATTCATTGAAAATAAGAATGCAGTGGTAAACGTGCACAATCAAGATCAATGTTGTTTTGCCTGGGCGGTGACTTCAGCATTGTATCCAGCAAATGGTCATACATCGGACTTATCATCATATCCACATTATTCACAAGTGTTAAATGTAACAGGTATGGATTTTCCAGTAAAATTGCGGGATATATCAAAATTTGAGGAAATGAATAATATTTCGATAAACGTATACGGGTTAGAGGAGAAATTTAAAAATAATAGAATGGAATATGAAGTTGTAGGTCCTTTACGTTACTCGGGGAAAAAACTGCGTATCCATTTAAATTTATTGCTAATTTCTGAGATGTGTAATATTAATCACCATTGTACGAACGATTGTGCTAAAACTCACTATTGTTGGATAAAAGATTTGTCTAAATTAGTTTCGCGCCAAATTTCTGCTAGTGAACATAAAAAACATTTTTGTGACGGTTGTTTGTTATATTTTAATACCGAACGTCAGTTATTGCAACACCAGACACACGATTGCAATCATATTTATACGACAATACCTACCACCCAATTTCGAATCGATAAATATGGTAAGCAAGTGCCCGAGAATATGTTAAAATTTGAACATTTTGAAAGGCAAATGCAAGTTCCATTTGTAGTGTATGCAGATTTCGAATCAATTTTAAGTCCTATCGACACCTGCCAACCCAATCCAGAACGTTCTTTCGGTAATAAAACTTTTAGACATCAACCACATTCTTTCGCGTATTTAATAAAATGTTCATTTGATAATTCCCTCAACAAGTTTGAGTTATACCGGGGGTCTGACGCCGCCAAAGTCTTCGTATCACGTATCGAGGCTGACTCGAGAGATATCTATAATAGATATATGAAAGATATAGTCCCAATGGTTAAGCTCACAGCGCAACAAAGACGAGACTTTGAAAACGCAACCGTATGCGGTATATGCGAGAAGGCATTCGAAGAAGGTGATGTGAAAGTTAAGGATCACTGCCACTTGACTGGAAAAATTAGATTTATCGCTGCACATTCTATTTGCAATTTAAATTATAAATTACCAAATTTCATACCGATTATATTCCATAATATGAGTTCATACGACGGACATTTATTCATTAAAGAGCTATGCGCACATAAAGATAGAGTGGGGGTACTAGCGCAAAATAAAGAGAAGTACATATCTTTTTCAAAACACCTTTATATGCATGACTATATTAATAAAGAGGGGGAGAAGAAACAAAAATTTTTACAACTGCGATTCATTGATAGTTTTAAGTTCTTGTCAACATCGCTACAAAATTTGGGTGAAAGTTTAAATGATTACCAGTTAACTATAACCAGAAGTTTTTATACGGATAACAAAGAATTCCGTTTAATGAGACAAAAGGGTGTATTTCCATATAGCTTTGTGGATAGTTTAAATAAGTTGAATAAACCAGATCTACCATCCAAAGTCGAATTTTATGACAACCTAAACGATCAGCATATATCCGAAAATGATTATCAAAGGGCTAAAGATGTGTGGAAGTTGTTCGCATGTCAGAATTTAGGTGATTATTCAGATCTCTATTTGAAAACAGACGTATTGCTTTTATGTGATGTATTCGAAAATTTTCGGAAAATCAGTTTAGAGAAATACAAGTTGGATCCTGCTCAATATTTTACAGCTCCCGGATTGTCGTGGGACGCTATGTTAAAACTGACAGGAGTAGAGTTAGAATTATTAATTGATATAGATATGATTAACTTTTTTAAGAAAGGAATTCGTGGTGGAATAAGTCAGTGCTCTGAAAGAAAACATATCGCAAATAACAAATTTCTTACCGATTATGATTCCAATGAACCCTCGTCGTTTATAACTTATTTGGACGCCACAAACCTATACGGTCACAGTATGTCCCAATCGTTGCCGACAGGTGGATTCACTTGGTTGTCCCAACAAGAAATTATAAACTTAGACATTACGAATATTCCAGATGAAAATCCGCGCGGGTACGTTTTCGAAGTAGACATTCATTATCCCAATGAATTACATGATCTACATTCGGACCTCCCTTTCCTAGTAGAAAACATGATTCCTCCTAATGCAAAATCGGCAAAGTTGATTCCAAATTTGTTTGACAAGAAAAGGTACATTGTACACTATAAAAATTTGAGGCAGGCCATGGATCACGGTTTGATGGTTTTAAAGACTCATAGAGTGCTCGCATTTAATCAATCTCCCTGGTTAAGAAAATACATCGATTTAAATACGGAGATGAGAAACACGGCAACAAGTAAATTCGAAAAAGATCAATTTAAATTAATGAATAATGCGGTTTTCGGTAAAACTATGGAAAACGTGGATAATAGAAAGGATATAAAGTTGGTAACGCATTGGGAAAGTATTAGAAGGTCCTTTGGTGCAAATGCTCTTATAGCCCGGCCGAATTTTAAAACTTGTTCGATCTTTACAGAAGATTTCGTCGCGATTCATATGAACAAACTAAAAGTAGTATACAACAAGCCAATTTATGTAGGGTTTTGTGTTTTGGAATTATCCAAGACGGTGTTATACAATTTTTTCTATGACGTGATAAAAAGAAAATTTGGCGAAAATGCTTCCCTGTTATACACCGATACGGATTCTCTGATTATTAAAGTTTTTACTGATAACATTTACGATTTTATAAAAGAGAACCCCGATAAATTCGATACATCCAACTATAAAGAAGGAAATAAATTTGATGTTCCTAAAGGTCTGTCGGTTTTAGGGAATTTTAAAGATGAGTTCCCCGCCGACCCGATTATTAGTTTTTATGGGACGGGGGCTAAAGCTTACTGCATAAAATCTATGAATAGTGAACTAAAAAAAGCCAAGGGGGTAAAGAAATCAGTTATTAATAAAAATTTGTCAATAGATGATTATAAGAAAATAGTGGAGCGGGGTGGGTTAATATTAAGAGAAATGAATACATTTAGAAGTTATTCACATGACATTTACACAGAAATGAAAAATAAGGTGGCACTATCTCATTATGATGATAAAAGATTCGTCATTCCTAATACCTTTAAAACTTTACCATGGGGGCATTGCGACATACCGATATTTCAAAATGAGTTGGCTGTAATAACTAATACAAATAATGTTGTTGAAAAGCAGAAATACGATCCTTTAGATGCTTTACTTGCAGCAATAGATGAGTTAAGCCAGTCACAATAACATTAGCATATCAAATAAAATTTGCATTATTTATCGGGTTAAAGTTATAAAACTGGAAAATTCATACTAAATGTGAGATATTGTATTATATTTAAGTAGATTTATTGTGTAATAAAATATATATTTATGAAAAATAATTGGTGTTTTTTAAGTTAAGTATTTGTAGTATATGTAATAAACTTAAAAATATTTTTATTTTGTTTACAATTTAACATTAGGGAAATAAATTAAACAAATATTAATTGATTACATTCGTTTTATTATTTATTTATTATACATAAAAATATTTCATTTGACATAACCTTATAATGATACAATAATATATTTTCTAGACAGTGACAATTTTAAACAAGAGAAGCTCTATCAATCCACGAGTTGTGTTCTTTAGAGAGTCCAAGCCATTTTACAAACACTTTATTTCCTTGCTTTTTTAAAACATTCTCTACTAGATACACATCGGGGTATTTTGCCTTTAGTAGCTCCATCTCATAAAAACACCCCTTGATTGGATGTCCAAGCATGTCTGCAAGCAGGTAAGTTGTGGGATTTGTTATGTTTATCTTGACAATTTTAAAAAGTTCTGTTGAGAAATTCGGTGTAAACCCTTTATCAAATACACCTTTATACTTGCTAATACGAACTACGTCACCGAGGTGGAATTTCGGTTTGAGAGCAATTTTTATGTTATTATATACATTTAAATGTGTAGTTGGTGTGACATCAACAGGTTTCATACCAATTGTACGATGGACTTTGTTATTATAACTTTTTGTAACATTGGGTAGGATGTCGAGCCATTTATATTTACCCATAGCTGAGAATTCTTTATACAACCAACTCTTTAATGTGCGGATTACTCGTTCAACAATTGCTGCTTTTTTTGTGCTATATGTAGAATAATGATTAATTTCATGCTGCTTCATTAGTGTGGAAAACTTTCTGTTGTAGAATTCTGTACCATTATCAGTCTGTAAATTTCTTGGTGAATAATTTGCTTCTTGAATAATAGTCTGCATAGTCTTAGTAACTTCTACAGCTGTTTTATTTTTAACAGATCTGGTCCATACGTACTTGGAATAGCAGTCAATCACTACAAGAATATAACGATACCCTCTATTTTTATCAGCGTATGGTTGCATTTCGGCTAGGTCTGCTTGCCACAAATCACCAAACCCCTTAATTATGGTTCGCCTTCTACGAAAATTTCGTCGAGCATTTCTATGTAACTCGTTAACAACTTGTAATTTTTCGCTGCTAACCTCCATTATAAAATTGTCTTCAGCTATATATCAACTTCAGGCATTAGTTCTGGTGGAAATGCTAGGCCTCCGGATTGCATCTTCTTTGGTTGGAGTTCGGTGGCAATATGCTCTAATTTAGAGATTCTAGTGATTAAAGTATTGTGATTGTTTATGGCCGAACGTTTAACTTCAGAAATTGCTTTATCAACATATTTCCTCATTTCTATTTTCATTTTCTGCATCATATCATTATTTTGTTTATTGAAAATAGTGCGATTTTCTTCTCCACTTTTTAAAAGTCCCACATCAACATATTTTTTCATTTCCTCAATAATTACATCGGTTGTATCAAAAATAGCTTTGGCAGCATTTTCATCATTTGTTTGTAGACGCTTGTTAACGTAATTACATGTTGCACCATCTTGATCATCGACAGGTTCCCCTAGATTTTTTAAACGCTTATTGTCAATATCATATTGATTATCTCTGGTAAGTTTAAAACCCACGCCAGGTAATCCACGTAGTGCTATTATAACTTATTCGCACTAATTCTTTTGCTGCGTCCAAATTTGTCAATTGTGTTGTTTACAGTAGACATTTCTGATTGTGTCTGATCCATTTTATATATTTCAGGCTATATAATACTTATTGAGGATAATGATACTAGGTATTATATCTTTAATACACTATTTCTTCCTCCCTAAGTTCTGATATTATTTCTATTATTTCATTGTCGTGGTTGTTATTTCCAGCCATTTTCGAACCCCATAGGAGGCGTAAACGAGCCACAAGTTCACTAGGTTTATTCCAGTAGATATATTCTTTATCTTTATTTCTGTACAATTTGTGGGTAGGTACACGTTTTAATCCATAACCACTTGTTGACGATCGTGTTGCAATTGTAGAAGATGTTAATGGTTTGATAATTTTGTGAAATTTTTCACGTTTAGTGGTGTTATAGCCACTCGCAACATTGAATTTTTCATATGGCGCTTTTGTTTTCCTTAGTATTTCTCCATATATCTTACTCCATTCATCATCGATAACACTCTCTGTATTATCATCTAGAATTGGCGGACGTTTTAGAAATATTAGATCGTACAATTTCGGATTACCTAGATACACGCCAAGTTTCTTATTGCCATACCACAGTGTAATATTTCCATGAGAAAAACGTATTTCAGCATTGCCCATCAGCAGTATGCCTGTCTTGGGATCTACACGCACTCCATATAAACTATCATACTTGGAATTACCCGATTTTACATTCTGTATATGTCTTTTTACAACCTCACGTCCTTTTTCTAGTTTTCTAGCTAGAGAAGTTTCAGATACGGGGGTTGTTCTTATAGACGATGGTGGTGTTTCCATAATGGGGGTATAGGGTGGAACATCATCACCGCCTACATACTTATCAGATCCTTCTTCAGAAGCACTCTCCCATGGCACTGCCCTCTGAGTAGACACCCTTGATGATGATGATGGTTGTTGGGCATGTGGTTTGTTCTCCGCTGCTGAAGATATAGCATTTAAAGGTTCAGTTATTGGTTGATAGATCTTTTCAAGTGTTACATGCATCTCAATATCTTTGTTCTTAATAGAGTTAAACTTCTTACGTACCGCATCTGTCGCCTCAATCAACTGTCGCTTGAGGGCTATTTCACTATTGGGATGCACAAGATTGTTATATTTTTTATTATCTTTGGTAACCTTCATCTTAGCGCATACGTAAACGAAGTAACCATACGAAGTCTGTGGCTCAAGTGAAGTTTTTATTAAAATTCATTATGGATATATGAAGCTATCAAACCCTTTTCTATATCGCCCACCTTGTACTTCTCTATCCTTATCAATCACTAGAAACCCATATTTGTCATTCCAGCACTCTGCACACATATTTTGAAATACTGTAAACGTTACATCAGGTGACACATGATCGGAAAATATGTGGTGAAGGTTCATGTCATCCTGTTTAAAGACAATAATTAAATTGCTATTGTCTCTTATTAGCTGCTTCGGTATTCGAGAATATGTTTGACCAAGATAAAAACAATCCACATTTCTATGGCGGCCCATACTAAAATATGCTCTTATAACATCTTGCTTCTCACATATCACATCGTCAAATATAAATAAAGACTCCGGTTTTGCCTCGGATGGTTCCACTATTTGCGCTCCATTACTAAATGTATAAAATCCTAACCCCTCAATCGGCGCTAGCACCTTACGCAGATACTCATACTTGGGTTGATTTATAGACTTTGAGTATAGGTAAATGTTTAAAAAGCGTAAACCTAAGCGATGGGTGATCAAAGATATTAAGACATTTGTTTTCCCACAATTCGAGGGTCCTATTATGAGGGCACGTACAGTTGAAGGTAGTAGTGGTCCATGACGATTATGAGCGCTTAACCCACGCCCAACTTTTTCATCCAAATTATCTATGGAAAGCGTTTGTTTCTGTTTCACAATGTGCATTGTATCGCAGCTAATTGGTATATAAATAGACATGTGACTTGCAACTCTTATTTAAATGGTTTCCACCATACGATACACACGTGAAAAACGTATGAAGCGCGGTAGAGGATTAATTAATTCCCTGATTAATAAGCTTCCCGTCGAGTTGCATTTGCCAGGTTATCAATTTTGTGGTCCAGGCACAGATTTAAATAAACGGCTGACACGGGGTGATCCTGGCATAAATCAGCTCGATAAAGCGTGCAAGGAACACGATATTGCATACGACAAAAATAGCAGTAATCTAGCAGCCCGCCATAAAGCAGACTATCAGCTTGAACAGGCTGCGTGGAAACGAGTGAAATCCAAAGACGCAGGACGTGGAGAAAAGGCCGCTGCTTGGTTAGTTACAACTATAATGAAAGGAAAACAACGTCTTGGTATGGGATGTAATTCAACAATATCTCGTAACCCAATAAGGAAACGAATCATCAAGAAAACAAAGAAGGGTAAGAAGAATGTTAAAAAGACAGCATTTGGATCTGGGATAGTACGAAAAGTGCGTGACACACTGCGAAGTGCTGGAGGCAAAAGAGTAAAAGACCAAACGAAGGCGACTGAAATTGCTCTAAAAGCTGCACGTCGATATATAAAACAGGCCGGTGGGAAACGCAATATTCGAACACCTAGAGTTATACCAATACCAAAAGTTGGCGGTATTTTACCTCTAATACCCATTTTTGCTGGATTATCTGCATTGGGTAGTTTGGTGGGTACGGCTGCTGGTATTGCTAAAGCTGTAAATGACGTAAAAAAGTGTAGAGAAGAATTAGCTGAAGCAAATCGACACAACAGAAGTATGGAAGCAATAGCTATGAAAAGTGGTAAGTTGATGTATATGAATCCATATCGAAAGGGAATGGGCCTTTATCTAAAACAGAATTCAAAAAACTAATAGACTCCCTACCTCGGAGACCTCTTACCGACATTGATCTTAAATATTATGCTAAGAAAATGAAGGTAGCATACTTTCGGGGTGTATTTATGCGCGACTCACTACCAAGACGTGGCCCACATTACAATGAATCTGCAATAATCAATTTGGATAGTATATATGGTCCTGGGACACATTGGGTGGCATATAAAAAACGAGGTAGTTTAGTAAATTACTTTGATAGTTTTGGTGATTTACCCCCACCTATAGAATTAGTTACATATTTCAATAACGATTCAAGGAGGGCCAACCAAATATTCTATAACTACAAACGTGTACAGAATTTTAACACAGTGTGATGTGGACATTTGTGTTTAAAGTTTCTCTCTACGAAAGAAATATAAAACGCCATGGAGCTGAAAACTATAACCCCAACAATGGATCGAGAAGGTATCAAGCGAATGGGCCACTCACTAATTGCATTCTCCCGTTTGCGTAGTCTATTGAAGATGAGCAAACAACAACTTGCTGATATGCCCAAAGAAGTGATGATTGGGTTGGCTTTACATGAAATTGCATTAGTATGGGATAAGCTACCTACACATCTTCAGAACGATGTGGATATAATAAAATATCAATACTGTACAGAACATTACCTTAACGATCATGAAGGCAGTTTTGATGCTAATGACGGTCCAATACCTCGAAAAATGTTTTGTTGCTATTGTAAGGTAAACGATGTAAATGTGGCATCCAATAACAATGTAAATATATTACCATCAAGTTCAAAGAAGAGGAAATTATACCATTATTGCTGTAATCCACAATAAATTGGGTAACGCAATTTAATTACATCAGTCATGTCGTACACGTTCACACTAACGAGCCGCTTAAGTGTGCTAAGTGTCAACTTTAATCCACCCATTGAACTGGATAGGAGCAGTCGTCATGGGTTAGGCTTAATTGGATTCTACTCTTACAACTCCATATTCAATGTGGATGAAACAAATAACATCTTCCAATATAGGGTTAGTGCTAAAGATACATTCACTACTGTTCACATACCTCTGGGGGCTTATGAAATTGATGAAATCTATGCAGCAATGTTGAAAGCTATGAATATTGATGGAATGGATTACACGCAAATATTCACTTTACGAGCAAACAACAACACCCTAAAGTGCGAGATTTTGTCAAAGTATGAAATAGATTTTAGACAACCAAATTCCATAGGAAGTCTGTTGGGATTTGGACCAATATATTTACAACCAAATAAAAATTATGAATCAACACAGCCTGTTGATATTATGAAAGTAAGGATGATACGTGTAGATTGCAATATTATTTCTGGAGCTTATCTGAATGCGGAAGAGTCACACACTCTCTTTGAATTTGATATAGATGTTGAGCCTGGCTACAAACTTACTAGAGAACCTACAAATATCATATATTTACCTGTTAGACCTAAATGGTGTCAGTTAATAGATAACATCACGCTACGTGTGCTGGACGACAACGGTGATTTGATCAATTTTCGAGGTGAGAAAATTATTGTAAGGCTAGAATTGAAGAAAGTTTGATATCACCAACCAAATGGGCTTTCGATATAAACAGCGACAGCAAGTACATCACCATCAATATGATACTGTAGCGAACAATAGTGTGGATAAAAAGAAAGGGAGATGTGGAAAGCAATTCATTCAAAGTCTATACCTTAAACAGTTAGGACATAGGTTGTCAGCTGAGGATCAAGCCTTTTTAAAACATATTGGATTAAAACTGCGAAAATATTTGCCATAATAATGGTGGCGGCTGCAACTAGTGAAAAACTTGAGGTGTTTGATGAACCTGTGTTGGATCATTCCCTAGTTAGCCTACATGAGCATACATATAAGCCATATGGTTCCCCATATTACAGAAACTCTGATGAAATACGTATCCCCATCAATTTTCAAGATGTTATACTCGACATTTCAGAAAGTTATATATACATAGAAGGAAAATGTACCCCTAGTGATGCCACAAAGCGTTGCTATTTATCCAATAATGCACTAGCATTTCTCTTTGAAGAGATACGTCTGGAAATGGGTGGTGAACAAGTAGCAGTAGTTAGAAGACTACAACAATGAAAACTATGGTGTCGTATGGGCAAACGCATGCACGCTCATTAATAACAACAGGTTGGGGTCTCAGTCAAAATAGACAAGATATTTTAGATACCACCAGTCACGTGTTCAGTGGCAAACTACCCCTTAAGCTCCTTATGGGTTTTGCAGAAGATTATACCAAAGGCATTCTGAATGTGAAGCAAGAATTAATTATGATAATTGCACGCTCATTTAAAGACTCCTATATCGGTGAAGTTGATGCGGAGCTGGAAATAAGCAAAATTGAGTGGAAAATAAGACATATTGTACCTGAAGATCGACAAAAGTTAAAATTATTGAATAGAATTAATAAAAGTGGTAATAATGCCAAGGTTAATATGGTCTACCGTGCATGGGATTTTTATGAGCTTCCCTGTCTACGTGATACTGCCTACGACATATGGGCTCTTAAACTCTCCACCCGTCTTGAAAGTCCACTTTTCATCCTTCTTGGTTTTCAAGACACTGATCAGGCCAATGATAGAACAAAGGATGTTACACAGTTCAAACACGCAGACATAAATAATATTCGACTATTTCTAAACTCTGAAGTTTATCCATACGAACGTTGGAATTTAGATTTCGATAAAAAGCTCGATTCTGCAGCATATTATGCTTATGAGAACTTCCAACGTAGTTACTATGATAAAGATATGAGCGAACCCATGATGGATCTTGGGGAATACAGGAAGAATCCTTTGTTTGTCATTGATTGTTCACACCAACCTGTTGCAGTGAAATCATCTACAGTCGACATAAAAATAGAATTTGAAACACGAAAAACGAAATTTCCCGAACAAACTCGAGTGTATGCACTTATACTTCATGATACATATTTAAGTTATAATGCATTAGATGGCTCGGTTCAGAATGGTTTTCTTGATGTCTAGTAAAAACATTTTATCAACAATAACCACGATGTATATGCAAATGTTTATTTTCCCAAAATGTAATTGTGTATTTAAAATAAAACTGTTTTAATTATACTATGGTATTTTTAGTTGTGTAATAAAAATAGGAAATAAAATTATTGTAATCTTTTAATGTGTATTTTATTTGAATCCCTCCTTATGTCATCTAGTTTACAAGACAATCTTTCAATGGCAGATTTAATGTCTTCTATCAGACTTCATGCGGTAAAGTGGGAATTGCATGTTGTTTTCGACTTAGTACCATCAATGAACAATGTATACCGTAAATGCACCCGTCATGCAAAAACTTTAAAAGAAACTTTATTTATATCTAAGCTTTGGATACGGTAACTAGTTGCATTTTATTTGAATCGATATTCATGATTAAATCAATAATTTCTGCAACATAATAGGAGGCTTTTAATTTTTTTCCGTTGATATGAATTTCCTGTATTAAACATTTCCAGAGCTTTATTAAAGCATCGCTGTAATTTCCGTTAAAATATTGCATTTTAATGCATTATCAAAGTAGTCATCGTTTCCGCTTGCTTTTGTTAAAACGCCGTCAAGTTGGATGTATACTGATCTGTAAATATATCTTAAGATATACTGCTTTTCTATAAGGTAATAAACCATAGAATTTCGAGAAATCGCACCTAGTCTAATTAGAGCGCAATATAGTGTGCCATCATTTCAGTGTTTCAAACAACAACAAAATTTTGCATGTTTCTTTAACACCCTGTATCTCGGAACTATGTGTTCCCGGCCCACATTTACATATGAACTTTTTTCATATTATTTTGGTAGTTTATCACACCATAAAGTTTGATCTACTAAGTGTCTATGTTTATTTTCTCAAAAATGTAATTGTGTATTTAAAATAAAACTGTTTTTTTAAAATTTCAGGTAATTGTGTGGCTTTGTTTTGTAAAAATCGACGTATCTTTTGTTTAGATAGGAGATGGCTAATCTTTTGTGCAATATATTTGTCCTTAGAAAAATGAATGCATTTCGACTAGAAATTAAATACCAAATTGTGTTATTGACGGTTTTAAGTCGACCGCCTTAATGGCATTACCTCGATTTCAGGCAGGTACCGTTCGCGTGAGCCACCTGGCCTACGTAGCTGTGTCCTTTATGCAGACCTATTGTCTGTCGCAAATGGGAGCTATAAATTTAACCAACTATTTTGTTTCGAGATATGCGACAGTAAAAACTAAAAAGCTGATTTAATCTTTGATCATTAGAAAATAAATGCGATGTCGCTTGTTCTTTTACCCCATAGAAAATAAATGCATTTCTGCTAATATACCAGATCCCTTGTTAGCGATATTGACAGATATATATTTTTGACAATTAAGAGCGCATAATTTAGCAATTGATGCACTAATTAATATACAATTGTATCAATTCAATTAGATATATTGCAATTATACTAGTTTAATTGCAATAATCCAATTACTTTCATTTCTCGCAACAATTGGGTTTTTTAATTAACCCCCCTCCAGACTATATAAAATAGTGTAATTAACGCGCAAATAGTCTAATTACACATTTACAAATTACTAATTACGCAATTACATTACATTACAGCGCAATAATTCAATTACTTTCATTTCTCAGCGCAATAATCCAATTACTTTCATTTCTCGCGACAATTGGGTTTTAATTATCCCCCCTCCAGACTAATTACATTTATTAGATATATTGCAATTATACTAGTCTAATTACAGCGAAATAATCCAATTACACAATTACAAATTACTAATTACGCAATTACAAATTACTAATTACGCAATTACAAATTACCTCCCAATCTAATTATTCTAATTACATTTATTGCAATTACAAATTACCTCCCCCCACTATAATTGCCCCCCACCCCAGAAAAAAGTGGTGGGGGCCTCAAAGTGGAGGGGGGAGACCTCGGATCGGTAATACCTATCTACTAAGTGACGTATTGATTTGAAAGTTTCGCAACTCATTTGTTCTCCATAACTGCCTATAGATTCAGACCAACATTTTATTTCACAAATTTTCTGCAGAAGAAGAAAATTAGTGAAGACACAAATTTAAATATACTGAGTGAAGATTATTTTTTTACACTTTGAGAAGAATCAGCAATGGAAATAAGAGAAATAAATAAGTGAAGATTTTGACTCTAATGCTTTTTCTGATTTAATCATTTGTAGAAGAGTTTCTGGATTCTCTTCCTCATTAATTATTTTGAATTCTTGACGTTTTGACCGTCTTGTTGCGATTTTCTTCTAAAGGAAAGTCACTTCGTTTCGCATAATATATTACTTTTATATCATTTCACGTTTCCTCGTTGGAGCAATTTTTTGCAATTAATATTATTTAGGTAGTTTATTTACCAACATCTTTTAAATGAAAAAATTACACATGCACAATGCATAACAAATTAGAACATACACATATAGGGTGTGGTATCACAAAAAAGACATGCATTTATGGCATATACAGCATACTCAGGGTATTCAAAAACTTTAGGGGGTTGGTGAGGAGTTCGTTTATTTAAACCTCAAAAAAAAAATAGCAGATCCTGACAACGAAACCTCAAGTCCCGGATTTTCAACTAGAAACCCCGAGATAAAACAACTGATATATAGGGTCAGCCTCGCAGAGATAGGTTAGGCAAGCCAGACCCGTAGGGTCTGGCGCCGCCTAACCTAGTAAATATTATTAAAAGATGTTAGGGCAAAAATGTTAGATTAAAATTAAAAATTAGTAGAAGAGTTTTCGAGTTCTTTATTTCATGGTAGTTCTTTTGAAGCGAAGTGAAACTTTTCTGTAAATCATTAGCCCCGTGAAAGCTTTAAATTTAAAATGGGTTAGTGTTTTTTTAATAAGTAAATGTTTTAGAGAAACCCAAATGAAAAAGTGAAGAGTGTTTTTAATTTGATGTTTCCTTTGGTAAAAAATATGAAAAACATAAACTCTTTCTATAACTAAATTATTTGCATAGTTTTTTTTTTGTCGGGTATGTCCGCAATTCTATATCTTTAGCATATTGGAGTGATGCATATTGATGTTTGAGAAGAATTATGTGTTATACTTTGGAAATTAATTTTCTGTCCAAGATAGTTAAATAATTTTTAGAATACATGACTATCAATAATATATTCACTGTATCTTTGTGACATCTTGTAAAAAAAGAATTACATACATATTTATATAGGTAATAGAAAAACTGTACAAAATTGATTTGTGTACCATACAAATAGGACAGTAAAATAGAGCTACCAAATAAAAATAAATATGCTGATATGAGACACCACGAATGAGGTACGATATATATCATCCATATATATAACTGAAATAAAGTTTGCAGAAAATGCTGTCGATACTGCATTACAAGGAATTTATTGGTATATACGTATATTGTGCTGAGGCGGCAAAACTAAAAGCTACCCTCCATATTTCAATTTATTTTCTATTTGTATCAGGTTATTTGTGTCTCTATGTGGGTAACTTTATTTATGGAAATATTGGATGATATCTCTTTAAGCAAATAACTATATTATAGACATAATAATATATTTAAAATTATAAAATAAAACATATAATGATATACAGAACACTTTAAAAAAATTGTTTGAAAGTGATGAGATAGTCAATGTTAATTCATTATGACTTGATCTTTATTTATGTATTACAAATTAATTTTTTTTTTTTTTTTTTAATGGCTTTGGATTTCTCCATTCAGCCACGAAAATATTTATAAATTAATATTTTCAATTTAACGAAGGCAAGGTGAAAATGTTTAGAGTACGTTTTCTTGCGGAGGTAACTTAAATTTTCTTTTTAGACCTAACATGTTATGAAATGTCATCATAGAGTGGCTTTTTTTTCAAATTTATATTAACCTACTGATAATGTTTCGCACAGCTATTCTACATTTCAACCTGCACACATAAACAACACAATCAAGTGGCAGGTGCAATGAAATAGAAGAGTTAAAAAGAAAACAAGTAAAAGAACATGTCTTTAATTTTGAATTTGTCTTCTATTAAATACCTGGCAAAGAGCAGCCCCTGGACCTATCATGGTAGAAAACCATGATCTTCCAGATGCTGTTTCTTCATTCATGGCAATTCCAATGTTTTTGAAAATTTCCAACAGAAAATTATAACCAAAAGAGATTAAGCTGATTATTGTCTAACATGTTTGTCAACTGTTTCTTTGTCTAGTATCCTCGAATATCCTGGCACCTATAGTAATTCGAATATAATTTATTCTTCCAGCTTTGAGTACTTGGATAAATCATTCATAGAAAAAAAATCCCTAGAAATTATGTTTAGTAAAAACTTTACTGAAGTCATTCGGTTACTGCAGATATGTTGTGATTGTGATACTAAATTACAGTCACTAGTTTAACTTTTAAATTATATAAATAAATATAATAATTAATTTTTTATATATCTTGATATCTGATCAGATATATTTTGGTGTCATTTACTTATTTTATATAGTACATAAAAATAATTACATATTCTCAAAATATTCCCAACTGACACTTTTTCCAGTGGCAGGCAACCCGTATAAAGCTGACTTCGTAAGTAATAAATCTTCGTATATAAATCTCAGTTCACTCAACTTGACATGGAACACTTAAAAAAATATTTTTGTTTACCAACACAGAAAGATGAATTTAAAACGATATATTTTTGAAAGGCTAAAAGTAGCTCAAGTATTTGCAGTTGCCTTTATCTTGATGGATGGATGTCTTTCGAAGAGGATCGATATTAAATTGCTGGCTGTCTGCGTCTGCATTTCTTAAATTTGAATAAAGCCATTTCTAATATGAATATAACACCTTAATAAGTCAATCAAGTGCTATTACTTATTACTTTTTTAAGATAAGACTTTTCATAAAGTATTGACAAGCGTTTTATATTTTGATGGCAAACATATATTATGCGGGAAATTAATGGAAATGTATGCCAGCCAGTAAAATTATGCTTGAATGATAAGATCTAAAACTTGTCTTAAAACTTATAGAAACTCCTTTTGTCTAAGTTAAAGTACTCTTACGTATTGCAAAAGTTTATATAAATAAGTACGCCTCAACAAATCGCTACCTAAGTAAACAAAAATATTTCTGTACCTATCCCCATGATAAAAATTCACAATTTCTTGCGACTTATAGACGATTTTAAAAATTAATTCGCACTTAAATAAATTTAAAAATATTTATTTGTTAGATATGGTTTTCATATACTTGATATGTTTATTCATTTAAATAAAATCAGGAGAAAATTATAAAGCAGTTTAAGACAATTTAAATACATTTTTTAATTATTGCAGGCTGCACAAATCTGCTAAATTTAACCAATGATTTCTATCTTTCTATTTAGATGCTTGAACTCTCCTATATCAATATTAAAATAACGTTACCGTTATCTTACTTTCTTACTTAAGGGGATAATAGCACCCATCATATTTTTGAAAATTCATATTTTCGTTACTATTCATCGGAGTCGTTTCAAATTTTTATGAATTATATGGAATTATAGAATCTAGGGCTGTGTGCATGCATATTTGAATAAGTTTCAGGAAACCGAAAAAATTTAAAAAGAGTGCGAAATATTCCAAACCCATGCACATAGTGTTTCCAAATTATTGCTATTGTATTTACTTTTCCATTAATGATATTTCATTCCTAGCGCTCAACACCAGATCATCTGCATTCTGCATACGTCAGTTCTGTTACTTTTATATTCACCATTTTCCAGTGACTTACTTTATATTGGTTTGTGTTTCTTTTTGCATCTTTAATTCCTTTATCTAATACTACTGTAAAAAGTAACACATCTGGGATTTTTCATATTTCTGATGAAGTTCTTCACTTGCTTGTTTTTACTCTACTTCTCTTTTTTAGAATTTCCTAGAATTCTCCACATATCTTTTCTGTTTACTTTATCCAAGGCTTTATCTAAATCAATAAATTCAAGGTTCTCCCTATTTGCTTTTTCACTTATTTTTCGAGGAATGAAGTTTGCGTCTGTCACTACTTGGTTTGGTTTATAACCATATTGAGCATCTTCCAATGTTTCCTCCAGTCGTTTTCTCAGGTTTTTTTCTAATACCCTAGTACATATATAAATTACCTACCGTGCTTAGTAATGTGATTGCTCGATAATTAATACAGTATTTTATTTTATGTACGAGATAATTACTCCGACAAATCTTCTGATCTTCTGATCTTAGTACCTTCTTCATTACCTTTTTAATACCTCTACCATTTTGTCATTTCCCGCTATTATCATAGCTGCCGTTATTTGATAATATCCTGGGTTTTTTTCACTTTCATTTTCATGATAACTTCTTTAATTTCTCTCGTGGTTACATTCTCTGGACAATAGGGTTGCGGCTCTATGTATTTTTCACCCAATGGTATTACATAATATTTTCAATAAATTTATAAACTTTTCTTTATAAACATAAACATTTGCATTGCCCTTCCTCTCTCACTACACTTCACCGTGTTTCCTGTTTATTTTTTTCTGTATTTAGAGTCGTCCCTTCCAATAAGTTTTTAAAATATCTTTTCCATCTTTCCATGGTTTCTTCTTCATCTGTTAAAATCTCATTATTTCTATCTTTATTGTTATTTATCGTAAAACTCTTGTTTTTGCTTGTGTTCCTTACGGTTCCGAGGAATAATTTTTGGTTTCCTTTGTAAGCATTTTTTATTTTTTTTTTTCCAAAATCGACCCAAGACTAGTTTGTCTTTCTTCACCAAACTGTTGACTCTCATTCTTTTTGTGTTATTTTCATCATAATCTGCTTGGTTTTTGGTGCTTATATATTTTTTCGTGCTTGCTACATTCCTTTAACTGCTGTTCTAATTTCTTCTGTCCATCAATGTGCTCATATACCCTGTGTATTCGGTAATTTTTGTTATCCCATGTGATTCCTTGTATTTATTTCTGATTTCCGTCTCTCCTAATTTGTAACATCTGTAACATTTTTCTATATACTATCTTTTTCTTTCTTTGCTCTTTGTTTATACTACTATTATTATCATTATCCTATTCAGTAACTAGTTAGAAATGATCACCAACTATCTCCATTTCTCTCATAACCTTTACGTCTTTTATTATTCTTCGTATCTCTTTATCAATTAAAAAGTAACCCATTATAAATAAATAAATAATAAATACACCACATGTAATTACGACCCCCTTTATCCCAGAAGGCTGAGCCTTGTGCGGGAGGGGGGCTACACATTAAAGACAAGGGACACACATCCAATATCCGTGTATAATGGAAAAATCCCTCTCACAGTATTTTCCATTGCCACGACCGGGATTCGAACCCGGGACTTTTGGGTGAGAGGCAGGTACTCTACCATCTCGACCATCAGTCATCAGTCAGTCATTATGAATTTTTTATTCCTGCTATTGATAGAGGTTCAAAGGCCATGGGAGGAGTTAACTGTCCAGCATCGGTTTATCTGAAAAAGTAATAATAATAATATCAATATTAACATAGAAATACATATTATGTATATAATAAAATAATAACTCAAAAGTAGTAGTAAATACTAGGCACAATAATTTCATATATTAAATAAGCAGTTGTAAGTAAATTACAGTATAAATGATATATGATTACAACCTCATCCAAACTTACTAAATATAAAATTTATTCAAGATTTTCCTAGTCATTTTAATTAAATTTCTTCCATTATTTTATGGTCAATTTGAAGACCATAAGCCACCTTTATTTTACAAAGTTCATTTGCGAATTGTTCAAACACCTAAATGTATTTATTGTTCTCTGCATTACTCCTTAAACATTATAATTATTTTCTATTTAAATCAATTTGCAATTAAAATAATACATATACCTCATTTAAACATGAATAGTTCCTTTAATTATTTATTTATTTATTTATGTTAACTGGTTTATTAGTTTACATAATTTAATTTTTTAGTTTCTGATAAACAATTTTTTCTTCTATGTTTCTAATATATCGGGTGGTCCAAAAAAAACCGGAATTTTCATTTTACCTTATAACTTTTTTATTTTTTCAGCGATTTTCAACTTTGTGGATTCGTTCGACAGCTAAAGCTTTCAGCTAAACGATTCTCTGTCAGAAGCTGATATTATGATCATAAATGTCAAGGCACACGTATTTAAACTTGAGCAATTTTTAATAACTGCTGGAATTTTGTTGAAATGCCGAATTTACAAACGGTTTGTTTCATCATCATGACTGGTCTTGTGGCAATATTTTGATGGGTAGTTTTAAAAAATCGGTCAAAGAACTACGGAGCTGTACCAAAAAATGTAGAGGCGTGTTATCAACGTCTCGGCAGCAATGGTAAAAACAAATTTTTATTCTCCTTCATAACTTTTTTGATTCCTTACCGATTTTAATTTTTTTTGGATCATATAAAATCCAAAGCCTTCCACTACAATATTGAATGGCAGAAATTGACATGAATCATAAATCCAATATGGCGAAAGTGGTCAAATTTACCTAATATTTAAAAGCCGCTGGGATTTTTTTTAAATGGCGAATTAAATGGCTTTTCTTTTTATCTGGAAGCCTTATCTTCTAAAAACATTTTCACGCATAGATCACGAAAATCGGTTAAGAACTTACAAAGATGTAGTTGATAACGTAATCTTGTGCCCCATAACAACAGTATTAAATTCAAACAGAGTTACCGCGATACACTTATCGTCATGGTTACAAAACAAATGAACATTGATACTTAACTGTCACTTCGGCTGTTTTTAAAAAGTGTTTTGTGGTACCTAGTTTTGTTAAAATGGTGTTGTCAAATGAAAACAAGATTTTCATTAAGAATTTATTGATTCGCGGCTAGACATTTCAGTTAGTTGAGCAATTTGACTCACACTAAAACTGGAATGCGGTGTCCTTACAGAGCTAATTGCCAAATTGGCGACCTGTTCAATGTTCTCCTAAAAAATATTCAAAAATATTAGAATTAAGTTACTCTATATTTTCTCTACGTTGACACTAATTACACAATGTTACAATAAATACTTACTTCTACTCTTACTGATGTTGGCCTACCACTTCCTCGACGTCTTTAAATCGTTCCAGTTTCTGAAAACTTTCGTGCAAAGTCGTAAATAGTACTTTTTTAAAGGTTATTGTCTGGAAATTGTTGTATTATTTCCGAAACTTTATAGCCGCGAATCAATAAATTCTTAATGAAAATCTTGTTTTCATTTGACCAAACTAGGTACCACAAAACACTCTTTAAAAACAGCCGAAGTGACAGTTAAGTGTCAATGTTCATTTGTTTTTGTTTTGTAACCATGACGATAAGTGTATAGGTAACTCTGTTAAGAATTAATTTAATACTGTTGTTATGGGACACATGATTACGTTATGAACTACATCTTTGTAAGTTCTTAACCGATTTTCGTGATCTATGCGTGAAAATGTTTTTAGAAAATAAGGCTTCCAGATAAAAAGAAAAGCCATTTAATTCGCCATTTAAAAAAAATCCCAGCGGCTTTTAAATATTAGGTAAATTTGACCACTTCCGCCATATTGGATTTATGATTCATGTCAATTTCTGCCATTCAATATTGTAGTGGAAGGCTTTGGGTTTTATATGATCCAAAAAAAATTAAAATCGGTAAGGAATCAAAAAAGTTATGAAGGAGAATAAAAATTTGTTTTTACCATTGCTGCCGAGACGTTGATAACACGCCTCTACATTTTTTGGTACAGCTCCGTAGTTCTTTGACCGATTTTTTAAAACTACCCATCAAAATATTGCCACAAGACCAGTCATGATGATGAAACAAACCGTTTGTAAATTCGGCATTTCAACAAAATTCCAGCAGTTATTAAAAATTGCTCAAGTTTAAATACGTGTGCCTTGAATTTATCATATCATAATATCAGCTTCTGACAGAGAATCGTTTAGCTGAAAGCTTTAGCTGTCGAACGAATCCAAAAAGTTGAAAATCGCTGAAAAAATAAAAAAGTTATAAGGTAAAATGAAAATTCCGGTTTTTTTTGGACCACCCGATATACAGGGTGTTCCAGTTTTTTGTAGCAGGACTTTAACAGTCGATAGACAATTGAAAATTATTAAAAAAAGTTCCTATAAACATAGGTTGAAAAATGCTTAGTTTTCGAGATACAGGGTGTTAAAGTTTGAAAATAAATACGGATTTATATTAATATTTCCAGAATGCTAAGAAGTATCGAATCCAAACTTGCCAATTCCTTACATATAATTTAGAGGCCCATTTTAGAATAACAAACTACTACTTTACTTAACCATGGGCGTAGATATATGGATTTACTAAGGTTCTTTTTTATAAAAAAGTAGTACGCCACTGATATTTTCCCATGTTTTCAGTTTAATTCAATAAAGCAAGAAAAAACAAAAATATAATGTCTCTTGGCACTTTTTGATATGACAAGCCGTTTTCCAGAAAATTTACATTTAATCATTTGATGCACGCATCTGGACGAATTTTAGACAAATTTGAAGTCGCTCAGAATTTCACCAAATTTGATGGTGCGAAAAGTCTCTTAAAAATAAAGAATGAAACATTTAAAATATTTATTGTAAAAGTTTATTATCATGTAAATCAAAATTTTTACAACACAAATGTATTAAAACGCAACGGTCGAACTAAAATAAATTATTAGAAACACAAACACAAAAGCTAGCAACATGTAATAGTATATTACGTAATAAGAGTTGTAAATAGCGTATTACGCACGAATGGAAAAATTATGCACGAGACGCGTTAGCGTCGAGTGTGATAATTCCATGAGTGCGGAATTGCTTTACAACTCGAATTATGTACTATACTTTACCTACGACCGTATTTATTGAAAGTTTGTATTTCATTTTTATTATTTATCGCTTATGTCAGTTTTGACAGCGTCAGAAAATTAAGTATTGCACTTGTCATTTTTAAAAATTTTTAGAAATAAGTTTGTTTGTATTGACCGTTGCTAGGCGGTTGCTAGGAAAACTGTACGAATTGTGCGATTTTTTTACCAAGTTGTGCGATTTTTTTACCGTGTGTAATAGGAATCTTACATTGATCGCAGACGGTGTGTTTTTAAGTACTTACAGTAGTGGTCGTAGGTAAAAGTGTCTTACTTCATTACAAGCATCATTAACGATGTTTCATTCTTTCTTTTTAAAAGACTTTTCGTACCATCAAATTTGGTGAAATTCTGAGCAACTTCAAGTTTGTCTAAAATTCGTCCAGATGCGTGCATCAAATGATTAAATGTAAATTTTCTGGAAAACGGCTTGTCATATCAAAAAGTGCCAAGAGACATTAAATTTTTGTTTTTTCTTGCTTTATTGAATTAAACTAAAAACATGGGAAAATATCAGTGGCGTACTACTTTTTTGTAAAAAAGAACCTTAGTAAACCCATATATCTACGCCCATGGTTAAGTAAAGTAGTAGTTTGTTATTCTAAAATGGGCCTCTAAATTATATGTAAAGAATTGGCACGTTTGGATTCGATACTTCTTAGCATTCTGGAAATATTAATATAAATCCGTATATATTTTCAAACTTTAACACCCTGTATCTCGAAAACTAAGCATTTTTCAACCTATGTTTATAGGAACTTTTTTTAATAATTTTCAATTGTCTATCGACTGTTAAAGTCCTGCTACAAAAAACTGGAACACCCTGTATATGTAAAATATATACCTATTCTATTAATTACAGTATATATTGTATTTATTACCGTACCAAATAAATTGTGGTAGTTTTGATATGGTAATATTTCTTTTTACTATAAAAATACAAACCTTTAGGCATCTGGTTCGATTAAAATTGGAGAAGAGCTTGACACTGCATAAACATCTGCATGTTAAATTATATAGGTATTTACTGTTATAACATTTATTATTACGACGTAACTATAAACTACTGAGAATTTATAGAAATTTGTAGCACATAATGAGGACCTAGGTATTAGCAAACGATAAATTGCAGATGGCATACAAACCACAAAAACAAAGAAGAAAATATCTTATATTGACAGTTAAGTGGGTTCGGCTCAAAGGGAGATGAGGTTTCCCACAGGCAACTGATCTCTATTGATTGGGCTGTCTCGTAAAATACAGAGTAAACGTGTTTTAAGTTTATATTGCGAATAATTTTTCTTTTCATTACTTCTTTCACTTAAATTCTAAAGACTTTTTCATTTGAATAAGAGTACAAGACCATTGGCCGTTTTAATTTAGTATAATAGTATTACCTACTTTGTATGAGTTGGTTTACAGATTTGTTTTTTAAATCTACAAATTTTAGAAATATAATTTTATATTTAATAATTATATTTGGAAGTTTTCCTGTAACTACATCGTAACCTAATGAATAATGAATAATATGTTTATGTTCAACTATTTTGTAATTTATGATTCAAAAAAGTATATAAAACCTAAAACATATTTTTTAATATGAAGATATACAAGTACACTTAATTTTTTTGATGTTGGTTTTAAAAATTTTGTAACTTTATAATTTAGTGAATTTATGTAATTGTGATTTATGAGTTAAGATACGCTATAGAAAATTGGAAGAAGAGGAATAACAATGATAGGTAATTATATATAGGTAAATGCATATTAATATCATATTAATGGGGTGATACCTACTAATAAATTGAACTGCATTTCTAATTTGACATTATTAAAATATCTTCAACAGGAACTAGTATTTCTAACAGAATTACATCAACAGTATTCTCAAAGAATATTTTCTCGCATAATATTATCAGGCATGAGTAGAATTTTGTGAATTATAAAAAAAAATTAATATATTTTTTCTTATTACTAAATATTGTTATGCCGATACGTTGCTGAATGGTAACCCTAATTAACATATTGATTATAAATACACAGGCTACATAAAAAATCTAAAGCCTAAATTTTGAAAAAGGAAACAGAAATGGAAACTATATTTTTTTTATAATATTATCAAACAGTAGACGGAAAAACAAAGAATCTCTACTGCTCATTATTGCATTTTGTATTGTTTTTGACCGTTTCATATACGGTTGAAGTGGGGACCAGAAGTGCAAACGGAGCAGGAAGGCCCGTCCCAGCACACCGAAATCTTATGCAAGGAATGCGGATTAACTCACGTACAATGGTAGTACCTAAATATTTTTACCTAGGTTTTTACGTGTTTTTATAGTCGTGCGTAATATGCAATTTACAACTCTCATTACATAATATACTATTACAAGTACCTTTCAGGCAACTGACTTGACCTTTGTTCCTATACTCAAAATGCACGAAATACACGTTCTTCTTCATTTTCCAGCTGTTCTCAGTGGAACTCACAACGACTAATGCATTTTGTTGACATTTTCATAAGCCAACCTGGAAATTTTACACCTACTTCCGCCTTAGGGTGTGAATCGCTCACATAGCTCACAGTTTTTCCCTTTCGAAATTTTATAATTCGAGTAATGATATTAACGATTTTTTTACGCGAAAACTAAGTACGCCACTATGTTCAGCGCCTTCTAGAATGGGTCTGTACCAAATTTCATCCAAAAATATCGCATGTGAAAAATTGATATTATTAGAAAAATTAATAATTTAGAACTGTTCAAATAATCGTCTCAATAAAATAATTTGTTTATGAGTTGCTCTTATTCATTTATTTCATGAGTTATAAACTAATTTTTAAAAGTAATAATATCCATTTTTAACATGCGATATTTTTTATGAAATTTGGTACAGACCCATTTTAGGGGACGCTGAACATAGTGGCGTACTTAGTTTTCACGTAAAAAAATCTCTAATATGATTATTCGAATTTCGCTCCAAAATTGCAAAGTAGGCCTTGATTTTTGTGATAGACATCTATCAATTTGCCACAAAATGCAGTTTTCCATGCGCAACAATCTAAAAAACGTTGATCAAAATCGGACGAAAAATAGCCCCTTTACAGGAGTGGCCCGCTCTCAAATGGGTCACTCTGTATATCCACAAGTACAACTGACATGGTAACATCTAATAAACTAAGATTACAAAGCTGGAAAGTACTGTTGGTAGATAGTAAGTTGCAAATAGTACAGCTTAGATAAATAAGGGCGTTTACAGTATTATCAATCATTTGGATATTATCGATATCTTGTCAGGTTAATCGTGGATTTCCAGTTTTTATTATATAATTTATCTGATTGTCCAGAATTGAATTATAGGATACATAGTGGTTCATGGATATATTTTTAATATTAAAAAATATACTTAAATAAATATTTTTACGAAAATGTAAACATCAAGTAAGTAAAGAACTGATTTGCGTTTCAACTAACTGATTTGCGTTTCAACTAAATTAATATTTCTCTATATTTCTATATTCAACGTTTCAACTAAATTAATATTTCTCTATATTTCTATATTCAATATTTTTATATTTTTACAAAAAAATATAAAAACATTCATTAATCACCTTGAAAATGAGCAGTGGAACGACCTTATTAATAACAACGGAGATATAAATGAAAAATTCTTTGTTTTATTAACATTCTATCATTTTATTATGATCAAAGTTTTAAATTTATTACCAAAAATACATATGACTTAAATAACAAAAACTGGATTACTCAAGGAATTAAAATATCATCAGCTAGACTAAAAGAAATGTTCTTCTTGCAAAAACAAGGTTTCGTAAATGTGCAATATTATAAAATGTATAAAATAATATACAGACGTACAATCAGACTAGCAAAAAAATTATACCATGATAATTTAATTTTAAATTCTCAAAATAAATCCAAAACAGTATGGAAAATTATAAATACTACTATAAAAAATGATAACATTTCTGAAAATACTAGCTTATTAATAAATGATATTAAGGTCAGTGATAAGAAACAAATTGCCAATGAATTTAACAACTACTTTGCGAATTTGCCAAATAACTTACTGGCGCAACAAGGTGTGCCTGCATAATATAAGACCGATACTAATCTACCAAATTATACAGATAAAACGATATTTTTACATAAAGTGCTTGAATCTGAAATCATTAGCATAATAAAAAATTTAAAAAACACAAATTCGTCGGGAGCGGACAATATCTCAACATCTATAATAAAAAAATGTGCATTATATATTGCTAAACCGTTATGTTACATTACAAACTTATGCTTAAATGGTGGATGTTTCCCTAACATTCTCAAAATATCTAAAGTTATCGCATTGCATGAAAAAAGGGATCCACAATCGATTAGCAACTATCGGCCAATTTCTCTCTTATCTGTCTTTTCAAAAATAATAGAAAAAGTTCTGAGTAAACGAATTGTAAGCTTTTTAGAAACCAATAATATTTTATCACCTAATCAACACGGTTTTAGAGAAAAGAAATCCACCATATCTGCTTTACTAAGTATCTTAGATAACATATATAAACAATTAGATAAAAACAATAAAGTTCTGGCATTGTTCATCGACTTGTCTAAAGCTTTCGATTGTGTAAATCACGAGGTACTCTTGGATAAAATTAAAAGAGGAAATTGCAATAATTTATTAAAAGACTATTTGAGCAACAGAAAACAATTTGTTCAATACTATGGGGAAAATTCAGAGGAGCTGCCAGTAACAATAGGTGTCCCACAAGGAAGTGTCCTGGGTCCGTTGTTACTTCTCTTATATTGTATTTATCTGGACAAATATATATCTATATTTTACGCTGCATTTGCAGATGATGTAACCTTGTTATCATCTCATAAAGATCAAAATGATATGATTCTTCTTGCTAATAAAAATCTTAAAGATATTTACGAGTACTTTCAACTAAATCATCTTCTAGTGAACCAAGAAAAAACGTACACACTACAGTTTTATTCCCAACGTTGCAATTATATCAGTAGTCCTCTAATTAAATTAAATGGAAAATCTATAGAACAAGTGACAAGTTTCAAACTCCTCCGTGTTCACATAGATTTGCAATTAACTTGGATAGATCACGCAGAGTATGTATGTAGAAAGTGTGCAAAAAATTGCTTTGCTCTAAAAAGGTTACATGACATTGCTAGCAAGGAAACGGCAAAAATTTTTTACTTTTCCAATTTTGAATCTGTGATTAGATATGGAATAATTTGTTGGGGAAATTCATCTGCAGCAAATAGAGTATTCTTATTACAAAAAAGAGCCATACGTTGTTTATTTGGCCCAAAATTTAGGGAGTCTTGTAAAGAAACATTTATTAGAGAAAAAGTATTAACCTTGGCATGTATTTATATTTTAGATATGTTAAAATTTGTGAAACAAAATCTTCTAAAATTTAATTTCCAAAACGAATATCATGATTATTATACGAGACACGGAAACAACTTACAGTATGACTTGCATAGATTGGAGCTATACAAGGCAAATCCCTATTATATGGGCGCTATTCTCTATAACAAATTACCAACATATTATATTAAAAATGAAAGTTTAAACAAATTTATTTTATCTGTGAAAAATATTTTATTAAATGGTGCATTCTATACAGATGATAGCTATTTATTACATACTTTTAAAAAAATTCTAGTGTTAATCTGTTGTGTTAATAAGTATGTTTTCAGTTTGTATTTCTTTTCTTTGACATGTCCTATATCTTGTTTAAGATCTACTGGATGAATAAATTATTATTATTATTATTATTATTATTACAAAATAGCAATTAAAATTCAGAAGTTAACCACCTTTTAAGTTGCGTTGCGTACAATCCTCAAAATTTCTATGTATGTTATAATAACCACAAAAGTTTATTATTATTAATTAATTAAATTAACTATTATTTTTTTACACTCTCAATTTTTTCCAATAAAGATGCACGACTATGCTTTCAACTTGAAAGACATGGAATAAACCCAAACCTGACGCTACACAACACACATTACAAAGATTATACACCGAATACTGTCTTGCGCGGGAATATGCGCAGTTACTTAAAAAGGCGGGAGATATAGTGCTGGTTGTTTTATATGCTGTGCTATGGTCATAAAGTTGCAATTTATTTAAAATTCACGTTTGGAAGTGAGGAAAATAAAGCAATCGATAGATTTATCGAGATGTCACTTTCACGGTTTGACACATTATATTGAATTGCAAAAAAAATTCTCATCAAATGAACCTCGTGCAATGATAAATCCTTATAATTACTTCTAATAATGCCCCTCAAGCTTGTTCTAAGTAACTATGACTAAGCAACAAGCTATCGGCTCATTATTAGAAAAAATTATTATGGCGTGGTTCATTATAGTTAAAAATTTCACATCAGCATTTTCTAACCAATCAGAAGTTTGGTTTATGTTCCATTACCATGGCAGCTCAGGTATTGTTTTGGATTTTTTTATGCTGGAGAGAATAACAGTGGAAAGGTGACAGTTGCATATAAAAACACGCACACTTCAAACACTATATTTCCGAACGAATAACCATCAGCGGACCGCCACCGGCACCGCTAATAAAAAATCCAAGGTAGAAGGTCCAACTTGGAATTACAAACATTGTCGATATACATTTTAGTTCTTGTGGTGCAATTAATAGGATAGTTTTTACACTTGGAGTAGTTTTCCACACACACCAAAACTACTCCAAGTGTAAGTTCTACACCAAAGGTTCCAACCCCTCTTCAGGATAGTTTTGAAAACTAATAATTCTGTCAACGTAGAAATAAAGAAATTGAAATAGTGAAGTTAACCATTTATGCTAATTTGGTCCTATTTTTTAAATTTTCTCTGTCTAGCAAGCCCATAACGTGTTGTTAAATTTCTTGGGATATCATTAAACTATACACCACTTCCAAATATTTATTGATCATTTAATGGAGTAAGCTTTTTATTTGCAATATGGAAATCGAGTTTGTGGAAAACGTCTGCGATATTTAGTTATTATTTATTTCCTGAAACAGTTGTAAAATGCACCAGTGATATTTGATAAGTTAAATTTCATTTGTATTATTTGGTAGTGTAGTGAAATCGAGTAAACGAGAAAATACGTGAATTTGAAAATGTGAATGAATGCGCGTGGATAACTTCACATAAACTATATATAACTAGCAGGAAAAAGTTGTATAAGTTAATCTTAATTTTTTTGGAATTATTGCTACCTACCGTATAAATATATAATATATCATAATTGGCAAATTGAAATAGATAATAACTCTTCTCATATAAATAACTTTTTGTGGTCCTAAGGTGTTTTGGAATTTAGATACGCCTCCCTTTTGAAGTTCTAAAAGACAGACTAATCTTACCAATTCGTTTTTATTTCCGAGCACCCCATACCTATATAAAATCACTGCTCAGCGTACGGTATAAATATTAATACATTCTATTCCGCTAGAAGGGAAAACATATCATTGCATAATCATTATTTGTTAGGAACCATCCAAGGCCTTAAAATATACCATTAAATTCACCTCTAATGACGTAGAACATGTTTCTTTTATCTCATTCTGTCTTTTAATGGATCTCGGAACGAAGCGATGATATTGTCATTTTATACGAACTGGTGAACGAAACATTTTTAAGAAGATTACTGACACATTGTTTAGCCCAACTGTTTCAACCGAGTGAATGCACATGACAATAATTTACTTATAACGAGTGAAGCTGAGTTATACTTAACCATCTCCATTTTTTTTCATTTTACATTGTCTGAATATACTGAAGAGATATTTACTAAACACCTGAAAACAATGATTCCAAAGTTGAAACGTTTAGATATTTATATGACAAATACGTTTCCTATGCAACTATTTGTATTTTGAACAGGAACGGGACAAATAACATTAGTGCAACACATCTTTTGTTACGTCATTCTTGCTTGGATTTTTTCTTATCAAGAAATAATTTGGAATAGTTACTTTGGCAATAATTATAACAGGAACAGTTTATATTTCCATTAAACTTAAACTTGTTTCACTTCTACAAAGAAAAAAGAATGATACCTATTACAAAATTAATTATACAGACAGATAATATGAAAGCAAATTAATTTTAATTACTTAACTGTGGAATAAAAATTGTGCCCTAATATATGTTATTTTGTGTCACACTGAGTCATAAGTAATTTGGAAATTTTGGAACCAATAATTCAATATAATTATACATTTTTAATCACCCCTCTATAATAGTAAAGATATTCAGGTAATAAACTTTATACATATATATTATTTCTGCGAGCTTTTATCATCTCAATATATATATCGTTTTATATATTACGAAAATTACGTTTGCTAAATTTTTAATACATATAACCTAGGTCACTTATTCATGACATCCCATTAAGTTACAATGGCATGATTAGCATCCCAAAACACAGGACTGCAAAATTTGAGTCCTGCTTTTCGTATCTAGGGCCAAAGGTTTTAAATCAATATAAAAGTGTATTTTCTTCAAGTAAAACCCACTATAACGTTAAAAATAAAATTAAGGCATTTGTATTAGCAAACCAATAGGAAAACCACATACATATATATCAAATTTATTATTTCACTCTACTGTGTAATGTATATGTATGTTAATTGTTATTATTACTGTATGCAAAATTTTGACTTTAGATGTAAGTAATTTTAAGTTATTGTAGTATCAGGGAGGGCTGAAAAATGTTTTAGCAATGCCCTTTCCTTTTGGAAAAATGTATGTTGTTCATATTTTTTTTTTTTTCAATAAATTATTATTATTATTATCATAACTACTTTGAACTGACATTATAATATGTATTTGTGAAACTTGATTAAGCCATTGATAATTATTTTGTAGTTTATCTACTTTAACTAAGTTTAAAATGCGTGTATCGTTAGTAAATTACGATATTGAAAATAATTACAATTTACAAAGTTAAAAATTTGAGACCGAAATTGTATCAAATCTTTACGTGAAGTCTCATTCTCCAACTGCCATAATTTTTTTTTGGGTACGTATAGAGTAATATGATTTTCTGTGATTAAGTCATATATGATTTGACCAATTAAACCTTATTATTTATAATGATGCAAAAAAGATGAAAAGTTATATTTCGAGTATAAAAAATGAAGAGAAGGTAAGGTAACTGAATTAATTAAAATTATTGTTGGTCAGTTATTTAAATAGAATTATCAAATATAATTGCATAAACTTTTTCATTTTTTATTGAAACCAGCGATGTATTTAAGATAATATTCAAACCAGAGTTTCAAATGTAACATAAGAATTAATTAATATTTTCAAATTATACTAATACTTTTATAACTGAAATATAGACGATGACCATTAGAAATTCATTAAACAATAATAGATTTAACTGCTCTTGTAACATTTATACAGAAAATTATTGAGTGATCAATTGATTTCTGTTGGTTATATAACGCTATCATTCGGAAAATTTTAATTGTTTCAAATTAAATTAGTCCACAGCTGTAAACAATATATTTTGTAACCTTTAGTCCGTGAAAATCAGTGTATTTTATTAATTGAATTATAAAATAGCAATTTACCTGCTTAATGGCAGTTTGAATTATATTATCCTTTGTATATTTAATGTTATTATTGATTTATATGAATATTATATTGTCCAACCATGACTTATTTCAATAATTGCTGTTTATTGCAGTAAACTGACCAATTTCGAAAATTTGGTATACAAATATTAACTAAAATTAATTTTAATTAAACCATTAATCACGGCAGTATTGCAAGCGTAGATAACTTTGCAAACAATATTACAATATACATTTAATAATGTAATAAAATTAATATTAAAAATGAATAATCGGTTTAAGCATTTTAAAATAATATCCAATAATAATAATAATAGTAATACTAACTATGGTTGTTGCCTTTAATTAATACTGCAACAAGGTGAAGTTTAGCTAAGATACCTTATTTTAATTTAAATGTGTTGTATTGTGGAAATGGTAGCTGAGTGGGTAAATACGTTGATACCAACTTACTTAGTTGGGGAGATTGAAACCATCCTGAAGCAAATCAAACGTTTATTTGTAATTTGCTTTGGACTTATATGGAACTGACGATACCCTAAATGCAGTTCGCAATAAACTGTATGGCCGCGGCCTTATAAACATTTATAACTATAATGCAACCTCAAGATTATTTATTTGAACTTCATGGTTCGAGATCAGCGTTTCATTAGAATTCCCGGTGTTTCGCTACCACAATAATAAACCATAGTTAATTTAATTTGCCCGCCTATTATTGCGCTTCAGGTGTCAGTAATGAGGTACACCCCCAGTAGTGAAACGAAGTGATAAGTGATTTTACCGTCAGGGATTTTCTGCTGTTTAAAATATTCCCGTCACTTTGGTACACCCTGTAGACTCTGTTAAGGTTTAATTTATTTTTGATTTAGTTATAAAGCCGCTGGTAGACAAGAAGCAAAGTAAATGATTAATGTAAAAAACATCGCGGTACATTCGGATCATTCCAGGTATAGTTGAAAATACGTGATTTATTGAAAGTAATGGTTAAATGGATAAAAAATAATAAAAATCATCCGTTACTAAAAATTGTTAAAATATTAATTCGCGTCTGTTTCGATCCGGCTCTTTTTGCAATATAGTTTCGAGAAAGGGGTTAAAAACAGTCCGAGAGAACTATATGAATCCACCCATACTGTGTAACATCTATAAAATAAAATAAAGCCTAAACAAAGTCATTTATAAATATACCAACGGAATTCTATGATCTTTAACTCTGGGGGTAGAATTTGGTCCCAGTGGATGACTTTGGTAAATAGTGTTTAACATACATCTACGGGATTCTATGACTTTTAGTTTAAGAGATAGGATTTGTGGTCTTAGTTTATGCCTTAAATATTCGCCCCCGATAAATGAAGGAATTAATTTCCATTCTATGTAGTATAGGCTCTGTACTTGAGGCGATAGTACTTCGTATTTATTGTAAAAAAAATTAGAGACCAGCGTTCCTATATTTTGTAATTCTGCCGTACCGTTACGCGTGCTCATCGTAATCGTCCGCAATTATTCACTGTTTCACCAAAAGCCACGCACCGTTTCGCTCATAGTAAAATACTGTCATACGTCTGTAAATAACATCGGTTGTTTGCCGGTTCGCATTCCTGTTCTATTGTACATAATATTTGCTATATACCTATATAAACAATTTAAAACCTTTCGTTTTGTCTCTTTATAAACATAAACATAAACACACTATGAAATTAGATTAGACTTATGGTAATAAAGACTTATAATTTTGAAATCGTCGAGTTTACTTTAAGCCTGTGTACAAATAATTATACCTGCATGGCAAATTGTCCACCCTGCTAACAACGACAGCCATCCACAGACCCCTGGACAAGACAGTGTCTTCACTGTAGTTCTCCCAGCCTCTGTCAAACCTCTGAGAAAGAAAGTGTGTACGTTGTTTTTTATACTCTACAAGGAGCTGGCGCCCGAGATTTTGTATCAGAAAAGTGTTAAAAATTAGCAGGGACTGTTTGTAGGTAATAAGTTGCAACAATCACCGTGTAGTAAAAAAGAGCGTCATAGTAGTACAGGCTAACTGTAGATAACATAGATTTTAAAGACTATATTTACATTAATAAATGAATATAGTAGCATGTTATACATCCTATGAATAATAATAATTTAATGATTTTTGTTAATCTTATTAGTTACATCATCCTTTTATGAACAATAATAATTACCTTTTCATCAATTCCGTGCTGTTCTGTAATAGTTTAAAGTGTATAAATAACTTTTCTCTTTTAAATATTTACATACCCATTACTTGTGTATTATTTCTGAAGGTAAAATAAATTATTTCGAAACATTAACTTTATTAAAAAAAAAACAGTTTCTTTTATTGGTCATTGGCCTTAATCCCATTTTTATAATTAATTCGGGATTTAAACATATTCATATTGGTGACCTTGATTGGTTTAAACAGCCTGTATTGAACCAAACTTCGAGAAATCAAAAACGTTTCTAATATATTTCTCCTAATACTATTTAGTTGATACTGGTTCAAATTTTTAAATAAAAAAATAATTTTTAATATGATTGATTTTTTCAACTCTGATCAACAAACAATTTTAGTAATATTGTCTAATAGTTATTTTTGTGGCATCATTTAACTTTCTTTCTTTTCTTCTTTGGAATTTATTACCATATTTTTGAATAGTCCCAGATAATATCTAAAAAATTATGTGAATTTTTTATAAAATAACCTTTACGCCTGTGATTTTGCGTCAAAGACACAGTTAAATTATATATAGTGAGATGGGGTCATGCGTACGTATAGTGAGATGGGGTCATGCGTACAATTGCCGGTCTTCGATCTTCGGAGCAAAGCAGCAGTGGTCGGAGCCGGGGAATGGATGGGTGACCGTATCTCATTACATTACCGAGGATAGTGCAGCGGGCTAGATCGCCCTTGAGTGGCACAAGGCGACTAGTTACTGCCTATCTCTCCTGGGTTCGAGTCCCAGCTCCGGCAGATGGCAATGTCGGAGGGAATGGGTGTATGTGGTGTGTCCTGGTTAAGTGTCAGAATAGCTCTAAGCTAAACTTCGCCAGGACGTTAATATAAATAAGACGATTAAAAAAAAAAAAAAAAAAAAAAAAAAAAAAAAAAAAATAGCATTGAATATCTTAAAAGCTATTTTTTACAATTAATAAAACAGTATTTTTAATGTCTTTGATAATTTAAAAAAAATAATAATAAAAAACTGTAATTAAAAACAAAATTTGAAAGTTCTATCTAAAACAATGTGTATGAATATCACAATCTCTTACGTATTTGAATATTTAATCTAAGGTGCCCACAATATGTTATAGAATCTAAAACAAATTATTTTTTTTTATATAAACAAGTATCTCTTAGACAAAGATTTCTAGTCTTTGTTAAGAAACAAACAGATATTGCCACTGAATTGTCCACATTAAAAAAACACACAAATTTTTTTGTGATGTATTAAATGGCGTTAATACCGACCCATAAAATAAAAGTTCGTCTCAGCACTTAACAGTTTCACCAAAATTACCTCACATTTAGGATGATAACGGCTGCTGTTACTCAGATAATGCTGAATACTAGCAGAGACATCCCGCTTCTGGTTATCCTAAATCCTCGTTAAGTATGTGTAAATTACTTAATAGGCACATCCTTTGACGTTACATTATGTTGTCGAAAGGAACGGAATTACTTAATACCAGTTAGGAAAATTCAGACTAGTGTTGGCTAGTGTCTAGCTTAGTGGTGTAGATTTATTTTTAATTGCAGGAAATATTAGGAATAGTAACACATTTTTACTATTTTTTTACCAGTGATCAATAATCGCTTAGCTTAGAACAATGTGATAGTATTAAATAGTGACCAGAAACCTATACCAAATAGCTTCTTTGATTTAGTTATAATTTAATTTGAGCATAAATAGGACGCACTGTCAGATTAAGTTTACTTTTAATCATCGCTCAATGATATCGATTTGGCTGCCTAAAAGCACATTCTATATTGCACATAATTTTATTTTGCAACGAAAAAAATCCACAGTACGTCTTTTGGTATGAATAATACATAAAATATATAGAAAATTTTTTTTTTTTTTTCAGAATTTTTCTTAAATTTTTTTTTAGTCCCATTTGGGAATATTGTGCGTATCAGACACAAGAACTAATACAAAATTAAAACATACTAAATATCAACTTGCTCACAAATTATAAATGATAATCAACAAAACAGTTTTTTTTTCATACAGGCATAAAAATACCTTGCATTTTCCACAAAATATTCGACTTTTCCCATTGCAACCCTCCAATCGGCAACGATTGCGCTGTTCAGAATGCTGGGGCCAGTGACCAATTCCATCTTTTCTTGTTTCAAATGCAGGTGAAGCTACTTTAAATCTCCTTTTTATGTGCTCTGTCTCCTGTGGAGTATTGCTTGGCCTTCCTGTTTTTCTTGTTTCCTCATTAGATGTCCGTGTCCCCATTGTAGTTAGTACTTGAGCCAATTCAGTCTTGAATTTCAAGAGGGACATTTCGCCAAAGCTTTCAGGTTGATCCTGATTGTGGTGTTCCAATATTCTTCTATAGAGCAACCATGAATTGCATATTACCACATCTATCATGTGAAAAAATAACCTGTGATACCATTTTTTTGATCTGGTACGAATCCTAGAGACCAAGCAAAGAATCCAGAAGGTCAACTCCCCCCATGTGTTTGTTGTATACCTTCACAATGTCTGGACAAGTAATTTCTTTCTGATTTGAAAAACCTTTGGACCTTACGAGATGGTTGACAGCCAGCAAATGTGGATAGCAACGTCACAATTTTGTTATCATACCACTGTACAGCCTTCACCACTTGTTGGTTTTGATATTTAGTAACTTTTTCTATATAGGAGCCCCTGCCCTGTCGTTTCCAGTTCTTTTCAGTAGGAAAGCTACATCCCATCAACCTATTTGATCTTACAGTCCCTACACAATCAATTCCATTTTGTGATAAATAACAGAACAAAGGAATCCCTGTAAAGTAGTTATCACAGTACAATTTGTGATGCAGATTCTTGGGTATGTTGCGAGTCAATCGGAAAACAACATTACTTGCAGCACCAAAATCTTCCTCTCCCTCTACTGCATGTACCGAGCCAGTGAATAATTCGAAGTCATATGAAAAACCACTGACACCTGCAAGGACCCATAGCTTATAGCCCCACTTATGGGGTTTCTTGGGATTATAGGTTTTGATGGAAATTTTCCCCTTGAAGGGTACTATCTGTTCATCACACGATAAATTTTCTTCCATCGGTATTTTACTACACACAGACTGAATGTGATCAATAACGGGTTGAATTTTCTCAATTTCGTTTTGCATCTGCTGGTTGTCATTGAAATGCAGATTCCTTTTAATTGCTTGAAAACGGTTTACTGGCATTACCTCAGCAGCTTGTGGAACTCGAGTAGCTGCAGACCAGTACATTCTTGTAGAAGGCAGTTTCACAATAGACATCCACAATAAAATTCCGATAAAGCGTTGTATTTCATCAGGTGTAGTAACAAATGGACGATTTGGATTGATTTGAACAGAATAGAGCATGGACATATCTGCTATCATCTTTATAAATTCATTGGTAAAAAATAGTTTGAAGATCGAGTAAGGTGTAGTAAGGTCTAAAATCTCTTGCGGCAAATTAGTATTGCCACAAAATCGTACCTTGTCATTTTCAGTGGAAGTCTGCTGTTCCTTCCATACAAGTTTAGTAACATTAGACTTTTTGGAAGGTGCAACATGTACAAACTGGCTCAATGGTAAGTCATCTTCATAGTCAAAAATCTTCTTGAGTATTTTCATTCAAGTGTTGAGAGTCTAAAATTTGGTAGTCTGGATTCTCATCATCCTCTAGAGCTGAATCCTCACTATCGCTTGGAATCTCACGGATGTGATGAGTTGACGTCCTGTTTCCATAAAATGTGTGTGGATCGATGGGTTTACACATTTCCTCCATTTTGAGATTTTGTTCAGTTTATGCACCGTGTTCCCGAATGGACACAGTCACCTAAGTCAAAATTTTCTACTAAGTACATGAAACATATCAAAAACTAAAACGTAATTACCTTCAGGAGGCTGTAATTGACTAAACAGGATTTTTTAGAACTCAAATGTATCTTTTTAAACAAACCCAGCACACTAACAACAATTCGAGTGAAGCAAACTTCTAAACTGCACGTTATGATCAGCTGTTTAAATATTTGTTGACAGCTTTCAGTTCCGCCATCTATCAGCGGGTAATCCAACTTGAAGAACAGTGTTCCCAGAAGGGAACTAGGTGCATATAAAGTCTGTTATTTGATTTTTACATAATTTCATGGTGTAAATGTACAACGTTCCCAAATGGGAACAGAATGCAATATAGGGTTTTAAGCGTGATTTATTCAGTGTGTTACTGCCTAGTGGTACTACATCAACTTACGTAACGACGCTTTTGACCGACACAAGGCTGATATAAAATATTGTACATATTATAGGAATTATTTAAATAATTTACGCATAACAAAAAAATAATGAACCTTTTCCATAAAACTACTTTTATATAAAAAATGCCTGAGGAACATATTTTTGTTTTTATAATGTGGAAGTTATTATTATCGATTCTTACATATTTTGAAATTAAGAAAGATTTTTTACTACAAATTTTAATTTCGAAGTAGAAAATTTGTTATTATCCAGTACCTACCTATGTTTGAAATAATACAAATATTTAACAAAAATCAAATCGCATGAAAATTTACGGCACGTGACGCTTAGTCTTAATATCTCCTGTAGTCGTATTAATCACAACCCAGAATACCTTTATTGCAAAAAACACAACCAATATATGTGTATATTGGACTCGGAAACCACTTATATATTATTAAAGTTTGATACATATGGCAGTCCGCGTTACGAGTTATGTTTGAATCGCAAAAATCAAAACTCCAAAAGCCGTAAATTGTACATCGTTATATTATCAAACTTGCAATACGCCACACAAATTGCACAACTGAATGACTAAAACAGATATTCTTTTTCTGTTGAGTTGTAAGTATCGACTAAAGTTCACTAGTCTGCGACAGGGTCACTGGTTTTCTGATCAATTTAATTATGAAATTTGCATCATACCTATTTTATTTTGAAATTTAAAGTTATGAAAATTAGAATTCTTAACGTAATTTTACGTGAGGAATTGATGGAACCAATAAAAATTATTTATTTATTTATTTATTTATTTAGAAACAAACAGGTTACCTAAACCTAATTACTTACATGTTCCTATTGCTCTACTGATAATTTAAATTTAAATACTGTGCATGCTATTTAGTTAATACTTAATTAATCTACTACAATTCATTTATTTGGTATAATCGTTAAAGAAAAAAATAAAAAAACCAAAAAACAAAAAAAAACAAATAATAACAATAATAATAAATAAAATATATAAACGTTTAAAGTTACAATAAGGTGCTATAATTTATTAAATTTTGAATTATTTTGAATTTTGACTCACTAACTCCAAATATACCTGTTAGTATTTTGTTCTTGATACTTATTAGTATAAGTAGTGAGGGATAAGTGCATCCCTCTGGTGGTCAGTTGCTACTACCAGTCGAGACATCGAAGATGTCTCTGTGACCGATAGCGGCTTGCCAAGCAAGCACCAAGAGCGGCGACCTCTAGCCCTGATGGACTAAAACGTGCATGATAAATAGGATTTATAGGAAACAACTACTGGACGGGCAAAGGCCCCTACTCCCATTGAATTATACCTATAAATCCAAATTGGTAGCCAAATTTGTTATTTGTCTTTTCTCCACCAGACACAGACCGGTTTCGAACTCTTTATGTTCTCATCAGTGTGCCACAGGTAGCTGAAAAGACAAATAACAAAGGCAAACCAAACTAGTCTATGGCAGACCCAGCACAAGTAAGTAGTGAGGGATAAGTGCATCCCTCTGGTGGTCAGTTGCTACTACCAGTCGAGACATCGAAGATGTCTCTGTGACCGATAGCGGCTTGCCAAGCAAGCACCAAGAGCGGCGACCTCTAGCCCTGATGGACTAAAACGTGCATGATAAATAGGATTTATAGGAAACAACTACTGGACGGGCAAAGGTCCCTACTCCCATTGAATTATACCTATAAATCCAAATTGGTAGCCAAATTTGTTATTTGTCTTTTCTCCACCAGACACAGACCGGTTTCGAACTCTTTATGTTCTCATCAGTGTGCCACAGGTAGCTGAAAAGACAAATAACAAAGGCAAACCAAACTAGTCTATGGCAGACCCAGCACAAGTAAGTAGTGAGGGATAAGTGCATCCCTCTGGTGGTCAGTTGCTACTACCAGTCGAGACATCGAAGATGTCTCTGTGACCGATAGCGGCTTGCCAAGCAAGCACCAAGAGCGGCGACCTCTAGCCCTGATGGACTAAAACGTGCATGATAAATAGGATTTATAGGAAACAACTACTGGACGGGCAAAGGCCCCTACTCCCATTGAATTATACCTATAAATCCAAATTGGTAGCCAAATTTGTTATTTGTCTTTTCTCCACCAGACACAGACCGGTTTCGAACTCTTTATGTTCTCATCAGTGTGCCACAGGTAGCTGAAAAGACAAATAACAAAGGCAAACCAAACTAGTCTATGGCAGACCCAGCACAAGTAAGTAGTGATGGATAAGTGCATCCCTCTGGTGGTCAGTTGCTACTACCAGTCGAGACATCGGTCACAGAGACATCTTCGATGTCTCGACTGGTAGTAGCAACTGACCACCAGAGGGATGCACTTATCCCTCACTACTTACTTGTGCTGGGTCTGCCATAGACTAGTTTGGTTTGCCTTTGTTATTTGTCTTTTCAGCTACCTGTGGCACACTGATGAGAACATAAAGAGTTCGAAACCGGTCTGTGTCTGGTGGAGAAAAGACAAATAACAAATTTGGCTACCAATTTGGATTTATAGGTATAATTCAATGGGAGTAGGGGCCTTTGCCCGTCCAGTAGTTGTTTCCTATAAATCCTATTTATCATGCACGTTTTAGTCCATCAGGGCTAGAGGTCGCCGCTCTTGGTGCTTGCTTGGCAAGCCGCTATCGGTCACAGAGACATCTTCGATGTCTCGACTGGTAGTAGCAACTGACCACCAGAGGGATGCACTTATCCCTCACTACTTACTTGTGCTGGGTCTGCCATAGACTAGTTTGGTTTGCCTTTGTTATTTGTCTTTTCAGCTACCTGTGGCACACTGATGAGAACATAAAGAGTTCGAAACCGGTCTGTGTCTGGTGGAGAAAAGACAAATAACAAATTTGGCTACCAATTTGGATTTATAGGTATAATTCAATGGGAGTAGGGGCCTTTGCCCGTCCAGTAGTTGTTTCCTATAAATCCTATTTATCATGCACGTTTTAGTCCATCAGGGCTAGAGGTCGCCGCTCTTGGTGCTTGCTTGGCAAGCCGCTATCGGTCACAGAGACATCTTCGATGTCTCGACTGGTAGTAGCAACTGACCACCAGAGGGATGCACTTATCCCTCACTACTTACTTGTGCTGGGTCTGCCATAGACTAGTTTGGTTTGCCTTTGTTATTTGTCTTTTCAGCTACCTGTGGCACACTGATGAGAACATAAAGAGTTCGAAACCGGTCTGTGTCTGGTGGAGAAAAGACAAATAACAAATTTGGCTACCAATTTGGATTTATAGGTATAATTCAATGGGAGTAGGGGCCTTTGCCCGTCCAGTAGTTGTTTCCTATAAATCCTATTTATCATGCACTTATTAGTATACATCTGACAGAGTTTATTTAATAACCTGTTATCCTTTTTTACATAGAAAGTGATTTGTTTAGGCCTTACACGACAATCAGGAACTTAGAGGTTAATCTGTGAGAGCAAGTAGCTGCAGTCTATCTTACTGTTTATTATCTTATGCATCAGGAAGACGATGCTATGCTGAATTCTCCTGCGCCCTAATTTAACAAGTTTAAATTCAAAGCGAAACGGTTCATAATGAGTAAAACGTATATTTGCATTATGTTTTTTATAATGGAGATATTTTATAAATTTGTTCTGAACTACCTCAATTTTTTGTTGTAACCTTTTCCCGGAAGGACTCCAAACGACTTCTTACTAATGACTTGTATAAACGTGTTACACTATCTATATTTCTAAAATCGTATGTTGCACGTTTTATAAATCCTAGAGTTTTATATGATTCATTTGAAATATAGTTAATATGGTCGTCAAAATTTAAATCAAACTGAAACAATACGCCTAAATCCTTAGTTTTTTGTACTCTGTTTAAAATATTATTATTCATTTTATAAACGTAATTAGTAGGATTTTTTATTCGACTAAAGGGCATTATTTTACATTTACTCAAGTTAAAACACAATTTATTTTTGACAGACCAGTTGCAAATCTTTTCTGTCATTTTATAATTTTAAATAATTATCCATATTTTTTATTTGATCAAAAATTTTAAGGTCGTCAGCATACAAAAGACACTCTGTAAGTAGGAATAGTAAAGGACCCAGGTTGGAACCCTGTGGTACACCAGACCTCACCAAAAACTTATGAGAGTGTACACCTTTGAATGTAACAAACTGTTCTCTTTCTTTCAGATATGATCCTAATTAAGTTAATAAGTGATCACTAAAACCAAAAGCAAACAATTTTGACAGGAGAATGTCATGATTTACTTTGACAAAAGCATTGGCAAAGTCCGTGTATATAGTGTCAACCTGGTGCCCCTCTTAAAAGCCAAATTGACTTTGTATGCAAAAGTTGCTAAATTTGTAACTATGGACTTATTCTTACAGAAGCTGTTTATTACAGATATATTTTTTAACATACTCATAAATCTTTTCATATAAAACAAATTCAAATAATTTTGCTATACAATTCAGAATAGAGATAGGTCTAAAGTTTTTAACATCATTTTTATTGCCAGTTTTATGTATTGGAGTTATTTTTTTTTTTTTAATTTAAATATTTCGGAATTTAATGATGTTTGAAAAATTATTTGTAGGGGAAACATCAGTAATTCTCTACAGGCCTTAAATATGTAACAAGGTATATTGTCGGGCCCTGCTGAACGTTTAGGTTTGAGTTTTTTGAAAGCGTTCTCCAATCCTACTTGATTGTTGATTAAAAATTGAAAATCAGATGCTTTTTTTGCTTTTTGCTATTAACATGATTTCAGAATACGTTAGGATCTCTTTGCTACATTACATTCTATGTTCCTAATATATTCCATATGAGCTTGCTTAATATTAATTTTTAGATTGGCACGCAACTCTCTATACCTCTCGTTAAAAATATCAGATTCAGATTTCCTTTTCCTAAAATATTCCTTCTGTTTTAATTCCATTTTAATTTCATGTGAGAACCACGGCGGCTGCGTTTTGTAGGATCTGTTACTGAAACCTTTACAATTTGGCACACATATATCTAAAATTTCATAAAATTTAAAATAGCGCATCATCTACATTTTACAATTCTCTTTCTTTGCTTGATATGCATTGTTTATAAATGACTTTGTTTAGGTTTTATACAAGCATAATAACAACAAACATATCCAAATTGATATATGTACTTATATTGATGTTTCATCTCTAAACATGCTATTATTAAATTCATTGGACTTTCTTTAATACATAATTAATATTGTATTAAAATTCATAAGATTCAAAACGCCTAAAACCAAATTATTAAAAAAAAAATTTTTTTAACCTACCTCAAAATTCATTCATTATGGTCACCAATTAAAAAACGATACAATGTAAATTCAAGTAAGTAACTTTGTTTTGCGAGATTAATCGTTCACCTGATGAGCTACTAAATAGCGAAAGAATATGTACATCTTCTTGTAGACTTCGTTTTTTAATTGGTGACCATAATGAATGAATTTTGTGGTAAGTTAAAAAAAAAATTTTTTTAATAATTTGTTTTTAGACGTTTTGAATCTTATGAATTTTAATACAATATTAATTATGTATTAAAGAAAGTCCAATGAATTTAATAATAGCATGTTTAGAGATGAAACATCAATATAAGTACATATTATATCAATTTGGATATGTTTGTTGTTATTATGCTTGTATAAAACCTAAACAAAGTCATCTACATTATTAAAGTCCTCTAAACTATCCCAGTTACAGTTTCTTAATTGTTCGTATAGTAACATAAAATTTGCTTTTTTAAAATCATATTGTTTTCTAGATTAACAGAATCATTTCCTGAAATTTTGCATTTTTCCAAGTCGATATCACAAAGTAACGCAGGATGTTTCTTGTCCTCGGGTACTATGGGATCACATTCATTAGTGACCACTACTTTTATATTACTGAATACCAAATCCAGTGTCCGAAAGTCTTCGTTTAGACAATTGTTGAACGATTTCAACTCTACCTATTTTTTAACTCTGACATAGAAGCTGTAATTTGTTTATTTGATGATAATGAAAGCCTCGTTATTGTTTATGTCCAAAAGACCTTTCATTTGTTTTTCATATTTCTGTTTGTGGTGGCCTTGAAAACTGGTTCTACACAAGGACACATCGAAAGTATGAGAACTGGACGGAATAGAGTTAGATTACTGAGGTGTGAACATCAAGGGCAATAAGAATAATTTAAACACGGCCTTTCTATCTATCTCACCAGGGTTGTGGCCTCAGGCCCACTGCACTGAAGCCTAATTGGGTTATTGTGCCCCCTTGTGTTTCAACCCCATCTGACGAAATTCAAGATACTGGCCCATGGATGCATTTGCAATTTCTGTAGGCTCCGGAAATGACTTGCCGAAGTATCGGTGCCTTCTTGCACATAAAACGAGACACTGTCATAGAAAATGGTGAGAAGTTTCATTTCTCTCCACATACCCTATATATCCTTATGGTATTGAGATGTTTCCTCATGGGACAGTGTCCGGTTAGGAGTCCTATCGCCATTCTCAATAATTTCCTGCTCAATTGCAGGTGCTTCTTGGCTCTTGTTCTAATTGGTGCCTCTAAGAATATTCACAATTCTCCAGTCCTTCCCTCGCGAGCGTCAACTATCTCATTACCTTCAAATTCCTGATGGTCTCTTGTTACCCATTCCAGAGTAACTCTGTTCTTTTCTGCCAAGGCCATCGGGTTTTTTAAGGTGCCCTTGTACTACTTTAGAGTGTATTTCTACATTTCTTAAGGCTTTTAATGCTGCCTGACTATCACTCATGATATAGATTTGTTTATTTTCATATTCCCTCCACAGCATGATCTGTGAGTAGATTGTGATTGCTATCACTTCTGCCTGGTTATGAAGCGGCCCAGATTAATGCTTGCTCCATCCCCTGTGCTTTCTTTATAAATGTCCGCACCAGTACTTTCAGCCATTTTGGATCCATCTGTATATATCAAACGGACCCCGCTCGGTTTCGTAAAACTTCTTTCCGTTCTTCACCCTTCCCATCCGATATTATTTAGAAGCCGAAACTTAGTTTTTCAGCATATTCAACACACAGTTTGCTTCTCGTTTCTTGAATACCTCGGTATGATACCTACCTTATACCCACTGAGTTGTGTGTGCTTATTTTTAGTCTATAATCTGCCATTTTGGCACGTGACTTCACCACTAAGTGTAGTAGAGGAAGTTCCAACAGCACCTCCATAGAGTTTCGTTAGTCTGTTTATCGACGCTCCACTTCAGAGACGCATATGTTACTGTGGGTATCACTATAACCAATTTACCATCTTAGGTTTCAGCCATCACGTTTTGCAAATCATGCTACAGGCCCATAAGGAGGCCACTGTAGTTCTTTTCCACATATTTTTAATCTCTTCAGGTTTAAAGATGTATCCTCTTTCACACACTACTCTTCTACGGTGTCAAGGGCGTAATGCATCCTGCTAAATATCACGCCGCTATATTTTTAATTTACTAGAATGGTGAGATCTTCTGCATAGCTAGGCACCATGAGTGCAAATAAAATTTCGCCCTGCGGACAGCCTCTCTTAACGGACACTTCTCTGCTTACTTTTCCTGTGATGGAATGAGGAATAAGAGAAGGAGGAGGAGAATTAGTATTAATCTACCGATGCCACCGACGCCTCACTCCTTCATTGCACTTATAATTGAGTCAAAAGAGGTGTTTTCGAAGGCACCCTCTATTTTCAAGAATATACCCAACGCTAATTTTTGCAGGATCTTCTGCAGTTTATAACTTCTCAGCTGGGGTTAGCTCTTGTGTTGGGAGGGGACTACATATTCATGTCCTTTACTATTTGCCATACCAAAAGATATTGGTGATGCATTTTAATTATTTATTTTCTCTTTTGTAGTTGGTATACTTTTATTATTTCAAGAAAGTTATTATTGTATAAACTCATCTGTATCTGTATTGTTCGAGTGATCGAAATTAAAGGAATGAGCGATAACCACCGATTAGTTTTCAACGATAATTCTCTATTAGTAAACCGTGGTCAAAATTTAATTCCACCCACTTGCCGATGGCTGTGATCGTACCTCAATGATTTAATATACTGTAAAGGATTTGATGTAGTATTATCTTCCGACAAGTTCCAGTCGGTATAATTCGTGTAGATAAGTGTGCAAGGGACGACTACACAATAAATTAATATAACCAAGCAGCAAAATTTTGTATAATAGAGGTATCAGGAAAGTTGAGCTTAAGATAATTTACATTGATTGACAGTAAGACAAATAATAAAGAGGTTCATTGTGGTTGAATATTGCGATAGAACAATATAACTAAACGTTGTGATGGATTCTCTGTATATTAATTTGTTATATACCCTTCCAGGAAATATCAATCATTTTATGTAAATTTTGTTATAAAGTCATGTTAATAAATGTGGATGGGATGACTTGGTTAGTGTTCTTAAACTTTATTTTTGTCCTTTATTTGGCAACGCTTTATTTGAAGCATTAATAAGTATAGAAAATTGGCATCTGCAGTCTTCAACGTACGTTGAAAAATATAGTTGATACCTTTTACGGCGTTAATAAATCTTTAGCGCATTGATAGTAGAATCTATTACAAAGTGTATTGTTTTTCACAGTAGAATATTCTTGAAGCCAAATTAGTTGCTACAACTAGCAACGTACTTGAAATATATACTCAATGTTTCTTCGTCAACCAAGTTATTATTAGCTGGACATGAGATATGAACTACTAGTATTCAATTAACACCTTGACTATCGTGGTTAGTCGTTATTCACTAACCCATAACGGACGATTGGGTTGAGGTACGTTGCGATTCTGTATGTATATTGTATATTTAAATACCTAGCTGCTGATATATTTCTACGAAATTTGGTGTAGACTTATCTATTTCAGACTAAATTCTGTTAACGAATAAGGAATGTGCAAGGGTGTAAAAACTTAAAAAAAATAAATAAGTAAACATGTTTTCAAAATATCTATCGCGCGGAGGTATGTCTGTCTGTATTATGTGATAACTTATATAAATCTGCTAGATTCAACGCTTATATAAATCTGCTAGATTGAACGCTACACAATATGGTCTTTAAATGTAGGCGGTGACTGGCACGGCGAGAACATAGATTTTGATAATAACAAAATCAGGTTTTCCTAATTTAAAACGATTTAAATATTTTCTACATAACTATGTTCTATTGTACCATTTCCGAGTAGGTTTGTATATCTTTGCGTTAAAAATTCTCAAATGACTTTCTTTAAAAGCGCATTGATTTTTACATTAAAGTACGCTTATTGTAATTTACAATATTTGCGTTTTACGGTTCAAGCGAAACTCAATCTAGATTTGAATATTTGTTGGTTGGAAATTAAACTAGAACGTTAAATTGAATTCTGAAGCATTCATTTTAGTGTTTTGTTTAATGTCTTAAAAGTAAGGTCAATTTATTCGCATAGAAGTGAATTTAGTTATTTCTTTCATGGTATAAATAAATTGAGGAACAGGGAACCAGATGTCACAATACATTACATTGTAATAATTTCTTTGTTATCTTAAACATTCGTTTGTTCGTTATTCACTTAAATTGGCAATGTAGTTAACTGGTTTTTCATCCTAAATAAAATAAGATTTAATATGAACCAAAGTTTTTATAGAAGGTAGAATACTCGTTCGTAGGATTAAACTATAAATGTAAAGTGTAAATGTGCCAAATAATGTAGACAGGAACAATTATTATTTTATTTTATTTATATTAAAAAAAAAAAGGAGTTTGTACTTAGTACTTATGCATTTATATGTTATTATTTATATTGATAGCTTTTTTCTGCCAGCTTCTTATTTTATTCTATTTTTTCTTATACCATTTTATACCATTTTTAACATAATTGTAACTTGTTGACTTGCCATAAATACTTTCATGTATCCAAAGTGGTTAATAAATTATTACTATTACTATTACTATTAATAACGTAGATGTGATAAAGGAGTTTCGGAACTTTTGTTTCTTATCAGGTTATTCTAGTTTAAGGAATGAGATCTGAATTTACATTCGATATAGGTAATGCATTTCAGAACTCCATTTTATAATTTTATGGAAGAGAGGGGTTGATCCAACCAATTTAGTTATATGCAAAAATGCCTTCGACAACCCTCCAATATCGGCTGTGGAATCACATTGTCTTCTATACATATGTTTTTTAAATTTTGATGTGTTGATTTATCTAATTGTTCATTTTGAGCAGCTTCCAAGCATTTATTAAATTTTTAACCGTTTAAACTAAGGAGGTATGATGCAGTTTTCGCCTTAAACCTTTTATATCGCTACGGCTATGCTACAGATTTTGTTTTAAATACATTAAATACTTTTAGACATTTTATTACTCTACCTTTTTCGTATGACTCTGGGTCAGATTTAAGGTATAAATAATACTTTGACACGTCAGTACAGAGACATATTATGTAAGTTTGTCTTTCAACTTAAATGTTTTGATATGGAGGTGCGATTATTATATTGTATTGTGTATGTACGAGCATATATGTGATTGTACTATATAATATATATAATTTACTTTTATTTTATATGTTAACTTAGTTACTATTTTATTATAATTGCATTATAATCCCTGTTTAAGCAACTGAAAAGCGCTCGAAAATTCAAGAATAAAACACGCTTTCTAAGAAGTAACTTTTCTTATTCTCATGATAAAAATCCCTAACTATTGCAGTTTAGCTTAGTTAACTAAGTCTCCATCGCTAAATCTTCAATTAATCAATCAGTTTCAATTGAAAGTTTCTTTATTTGTAACCATTTTCTACTATAAAAATTGTCAAATAAGCTTGTAAACTACAATTGCTACAATACAAGTAGGTAATGGGCCACTTGAGCGTGGGAACTTTTTGGAGACCGTGGGAACTTTTTAAAAAGGGGGCGGCACCTTTTGTCGGCGAACATCAAAGGAACATTGGACAGGTGTTAATTGGATGGAATTCACCTGAACACCCCCGCACCTCACCAGCTCATCAGCCCCGTCTTTCTCTCCCCGCGACCACTTTCGGGGCGTATTTTAAATTTAATATGCATTTAAAAAAGTTTGAAGTTGGGTGAGATTCGAACCGTCTACCTTGGGCTTGGTAGCCAGACACTTTGCATGCTGTGCTACTGAGTAACTTGCTTACGAGCTGTGTAATTGTGTATAGATACCCCGTTGACATATACCGACAAAGGCGTACCCTAATAATATTGTTGTGACACGCAGAAATCAAAGGGCTGGGGGAATTTGAATTTAATAATAATAATAATAGTAATAATAATAATTAGACAAATAATAATAATAATAATAGTTCTACAGGATTTGAAAAAACAAGACTCTAGATCATGTATTAAATCAACACTAATGAGATGGCTGCAGTACACAATAAAACAAAAGAATAGTAATAATAATAATTTTATTAACTTTATAAAAAATACATAATTTTGATTCAAATAGATGACATACCATCTAATCTTTCTTACATAATATAATGTTTACAATAAGCAAAATTAAATATACATGTGGTAATGTTACAAAAAGGATATATGTACATATATATGAGCTAAAATTTCAGTCTTTTATATCCGTAAGGCACGGAGTTAAACTCTTCCGAAAATACCCTCTTCGTTGAAGTGGGTTTAAATGTTTTGGTTTCCTCTTTACTAATAACCTGATGGTTCATAGTTCTTCTTATATTCATGGATGTAATGTAAATGGGCTCATGATCATCCTCTACTATTTTATTTTTCATGGTGCAGAGATTGATAAGGTTAGAAGCATTAAAATTAAGACAGAAACCTTTAACTTTACACAATGTATAGTACGTGTTATATTTGGGACTAAACACGATATAACCATAACTCTTAGGACCCCCTGAGGCAAATGCTACTATATAACTTCCAGGACCATATTCTTCGAGTTCGTCAGTCATATCTCCAAGGAAACTACCTGTAGGCACATCACGCTCACCTTCCCTTGAAATATAGATGACAGAGTCAGTGTCATAGTACAATACTCTATCGCCAAGCTGCTCCAGATAGCTATATAATTTGAGACGTGCCTGCGTGGTAACATAACTAGCTATGCATTTATTAACTGTAGATAAAGGGTTTGCAGCTTCCTCCACATACTCCCATGAAACTATAAGCACCTCATCATTTACTTCTTGGATATTATTCACATATTTCGAAGGATCGTTAAGAAGAATGTATAACTCGCTGAGTTGTCTAATTATAGAGGTTTTAGGCTGATTTTGCCGTTGACCAAATTTACCCCAGAAAGAGTTTAACATAATGGGTGATTTTCTATTACCAAACTAATCTGCTTATTCAATTGCATCTGCTTTCTAAATTGACACTCCCACATTTCTATAACTTCGTATCCAAGCTCTCTCAGTCTATTAATTTTCATTACTGTACGGTCATACCTACTATTCAATGTGTCGGAAGGATCTTCGTGAGTGGGTTTGTCTCTATTACTAGTTATACAACCATGGCCGTGATAGTAACAACCGAAAAATTCAAAAACTTGGTTACTCTCAGGACAGTATCCATCAATTTTAACTCCTGAAATAATAGCCTCCTTTTGGCGGGCTGCATGTTGTATATTGATACCTCTCTGTAATTCCTCCCATATGAGCCACTGGGTTGCTATCTGACTATCTACACACCAATAACCATTAATAGGTATGATACCGATAGTGTTAGACTTTAAAAAGTTACGACGGTATACTAGGTTACAAGCTGATGCAATTGTAACATTTTCTGTAAAAGGACTTACGTTACATTCCTCTATAAACATCTTTCTGAATTTTAAACAAGTCTTAGCCAATATATCAACATCGCTTCTACAATATTCAATCAACTCCTTCTCTAAGTCAAATTCCTCCAGCTTATGTTCCTCGTACCACTCTAGAAATTTACATCGGGCATCGTCTTTCATATTGTCAGGGTTATAATATGATATAGCGGGCATGGGGCCTACATAATTGCAGTTCTCCTAGGTATTGAAAAGATGCGGAAAATATCCCTTTTTGAGCTCCTGCAGATCGAATGCTTTTGGTAATGCAGAGAGAGGCATAGGAAAGTAGTTTAGGCTATCGATGAATTTTACGTTATCAAAACCTAGCATAATGATTTTTGTACCTTTCATTATTATGTCTATTTCTAAATCAGTGCTCTGCATGATATGATGTAATATGTATTGGTGGTCATATCCACTTCCGTTATGTGCTGCTACAACTATTTTTTTGAATTTTCTACGCATTGTAAGGATATGCTGTATAAAAGAGGAAATCACATTGTCTTTATATATTATTTCTCTGTAACCACATTTCATGCAAAAGTATAAGGTTTTCTCGTCTACGCATTTATCACATCTTTGTTGTAAAACACATAGATTGGGAATGTGTTCTCGGGTTCCATTTTCAAGTATTTTATCTTGCTGCGTTTCAAGATCGTAAAATATAAATAACAAATCCTCAGTTTTTGGGGTACGTTTATCCACTTGTATGAAGCAATAGTGATTAGGCGGAGTGTATTGATTACATATTTTGCAAAAAATCTCTCCACATATGTGTTCATGCCCTTGTTTAACTACTTTTAAACATTCTTCACAGCGTTTTAGCTAACTACAAATTGACCCCATTTTTACTGAATTTAATCTATGATTGTTATAACATATTAAACTTCGAAACTTTCTATTACAATCTTGACAGAGTACCTCTTCTCTTGTCTTTTCACATGGAGGAGTTTTTTGGCAACAAGGACAACCAACTCCTGGCGCATGCGTGACCATTTCTATTATTATATGGTACATGACAGTCTTCACAATAATATCGACATACGCACGCCGCAGTGAGATTAGTAATCACGCTGTAATGGTTTTTATGGTAAAGTAGATCAATTTTATTTGGAGCATCAGGGCCCTCATATAGTACTTCTCTACCCTTTGCACCGTACTTGTAAATAGTTATTTTAAAATCCTTTAGATAGTTTTGGAATTGACTAATTTCATCGATTCCAGCGCCTTCTTTGAGTATATTTATTCCTGTCTCACTGATAAGACGAACAACTTCCTGATCTTAAAGTTTATGTGCGTTTTTTATAATTTGTTTTAAGTTTGCAACGTTCATAATATAAGCAATCGATACTACGAGCGAGCATAGAAAACATAAGTTATCTTTATTTTTAATCTCGATAAATCCTCGGCGCTTTTTACACTCTTCATCGAAAGTATTATAAGAACGTACACGTCCAGACCCCCTAATAGGAGTCACTGAAGTCATAGTCATCCTGAATATGTCAGTATCAAAACCCGAGGCATTACTTTGGTAGATAGAGCCTAGTAGATTCCATACATCTTCAAAATTAATTTTCTCGATATCTTTAAATGGTAGATAACCTTCCTTGTGAAAATTATCTGAAGTAAATGTGAACCCTACTTTATCACCCTGTTTGACATCTTTTAGAACATGTTCTATAATGGAGGCAATTCCCTTCTTGATCCAAATTTCTGGGTGTATAGAGCTAGGTGGATTATTTAGCTTAAAACATACACTTTTCTTTGCCAAATTATATTTGCTGTTCCCTGAACAACTTTCATTTACAATTTGAAATGCCATTGTTAATTTCGTTGAAACTTTCACGTCTTAACACTACAAATGTTCGAGGAAAACTGAGGAGATTTCAGCAGGATCTAGTCTATATGAAAAAACTTTTACAACGTTCGTGCAACTCCGGTAAAACTCGTTGTTAATGTAAGTACTTTCTGTATTGATAGAGTATGACGATAATAATGATCACCAATTTATACACCCAAACACAATGGAAAACTGAATAGTTTGCAAGAGGCAATTTACACATTTGAAATAACTGTTAATGCGTCTCAGAAGGTTCACATTGGTGATGTGTATGCAGTGCCCTCTATATGGTTACGTGTGAACTAAAACACAATCAAAACTGAAACAAAAATATCTAGAAAATATTTAAAGTTCATTCTTTATGTTTAAAAACCTTTTGTTACTTTTTTATGTTCCAAGAGTTTTTATTTTAGAACCAAGTTGTCGATTCTTGTTTTCTAATTGGATTGCTAGCAACAGAGACACCTACACTATTATACCGAATCCTTTATAGTGACAGCCTCTTTTGCAGGGAGGGCTTAAGGACACCAAGATTGGTACGGTTTCCAATAGGGAAGCTACGTATAAGTCGAGTTGCCAACATTTTATACCATCTCAGCGAGACGGTAACCAATAGAAAATATACTCTACAATATATTCTTTAAATTATAGCTCATATTCATATTACTTCATATTTTCGGTAATTTAAAATTATTTTAAACCTGCCGGAAGCTTTAACCTTAAACCACATGCCGTGGTATGTGGCATCGAATCGGAACTGTGCCATCAGAGTGCCATGGATAAAGCTTATAGCAATAAAAAATAATAGAATTTTACCAAAATTAAAAAAATATTTTTCTGCACATAAATGACAACGCTTTTTGAATATTTCATTAGGTGCTTACATTATAATTCGCAAATATATAAAAAAAGATAATACAGTACGTTAAGCCGATAGATAATATTTTTGTTTTAAATATACTCTGAACACGGAAATACTTACTCAATATGCTTACCAACTTCTTGTAGAAAGATAAAAAGAATTTGTATAGATGGAAGAAAATCTGAAATCAAGAAATATTTCTTAAACTTCATTCATAATATATGTCTACCCGCATAATCGAAATTAATAGTTGTTACTTTATTATAATTATAAAATTAACTAGAAAGTATATATTGCATAACTAGTATGTATAATAAATAATAATGGTACAACACTCACCGTTCAACTTCCCATATCCCGGTCCCGCTACAGACTGCACTGCAGGTGCGCTAACATGAACCATCTAGAGAGAGGCACTTTACTGGTAAGGGTTCTGGAACAGATGGAATATATATATTGGCGGCGTAGGCGCCAGAGTGTCTAGCAAAAATAAGCAGATTAAGACAGGCAGTAAACAACGATGCGTTATCTGTTGATGCTATGAAAATATCAAACTAAATTTCAATTAATTTAATAAATCTTAACGTCTACATAACAATGACATGCCTTGTGTCGACAGAATAAAATATAAAAGTGATATTTTTTATTTTTTGTATGTGTAACGTGTATGTATAGGTACCTATTTTATTTATAATCTCGTGTGAATGTTTATATAAATGTTTTTTTTATTTCATTATTTGTAATTTAATTTTCTTAAATTATTTTAATGAAAACTAACTGTAAAATCAGTACTACTGACTTGCTATAAGTACCCTATCTATATTAATATAGTAAGAACCTCTCCGTCTTCGCATATACCTTTATAATGCTCAAACATGTGTAACAAGATCCTACCCATAATAAATATAAATTAATATTATACAAGTAAAAATAGATATGTAATTACCTAAAATAACATTTTCACAAGTTTAGTTGAAGGCTGTAGATAGTGCAAAAGAAAGAACCAATTCGAAAACTTTAGAAATAAAATTGTTTAGCAGTTTCGAGTATTAAAAACATAAATGTATTGTTTAAAAAAGATACCTAGACAAATGGTACCACTTAGACAAAATATATTAAAACGCGAAAAAATACTTACTTAAATTAACTAAATTTTGTAAAATATCTAAGCTACGTATTATGACCTATGCTGATTTCCTTCATAATTTTCAATCTTATCTATTGGATAGTACATACTTACCCACTTGTTTTAAAATATTTATGAAGTCAGAAAGAAAGAAAAGAACAATTAATTAAATAACGTGTGGTCTTAAGCCGCAAGTAAAAAACCTTCTTATAAACTGAATATAGTACGTCATCAGTTCTTACCCTCTCTCTAACCCCCAAGATCCTTAAATTCATCTTTACAGTCATTAAGATAATATGTTCCCTTATTTTTGAATTGTTATTGTTCCGTTTTGTGTAGATAATTGTATTAAGAGTACCTATATAATTTATCAAAATCATATTTTAATAAAGTAATTAAATAAAGTATATTTAGTAATATGCCACATACTATATAGTAGGTAATTAAGTACCCTTAAAGACTTACTTCAATGTTTTAATTTATAACGACTCACGTTGTCATAAAAATAACAAACTGAAAAAACTGGAAATAGTCTATAATAATACAAATACCAGGGAATATTATGGAAATCCTACAATTCATAAGTTTTTATAATTCTTCACCTTCAAACACAATTTATTATCTTATATTCATACGAGATATTTACAACTTATTCTTAATTTAAATTAGTTTTACACTTTTATACTATTCGACATCGATGCAGCGATTCGCTGATAGTTTAGTATGAGCTAAAAGAAATATTAAATACCTATACGTGCCAACATTATTTTCATTTATCTTAGCAAGAATAATTGTCAAAATCGAATTATAAATGCACACGGCATAAAAGAAAACATTATATAAAAGTTGAATTAAGTACAGATACATGACATTCTATTGCAATAGAGATATTGAGGAGCAGAAACTATTTTTGTAACGAATTTAGCTATAAAAATTAACTAAATTAACAATGTTTCATTAATGAACTTAGAAATTGTTCATTTTCAGTAGTACTTATAATAATTATCTATCGGCTAAATTTTAATGGATTAGCAGATCACCAACCTGTCGTAACAAGTCGGTAATCTCAAGAAATTAATACTGGTGGCTTGGTCTCCCCTTCAGCTCGCGGGGGTGAAATGAATACCAAACTCAGACGTAATGTATCGGATATAATCTCTTGCATCTACCTTGATTTGCCGGCGATGGGATCAGGTAGAGCTTTTAGTGTGGCACGCGTGCCCCAATGATACGTAGAAGGTCTTTTATTAATTTAGTAAAATAAAATATCAAAATCTGTGTCACCAATAAACACTAGCAATTTACTATTTAATTTTTTTTTTACCCATTCGAGCGAATAAACAGTGTGCTTTCTCGAGCAATTGATACATCCAAGACCGCAACAAAGCGTAAATAAAAAATTTATTTCATAATGGATTCGACCCACCAGGCCTTGCAGTCAAGTACGTGTGTATCTAACAATGTACCCGTGTGACTACCGTGCTCGGTTCAAATAATAGCAGTTTCCTTATAAGAAATAATAATAAGCTTGACACACCGAGAGTGGAATACTGCAATATCGTTTTAAAATTACAGAGTAAAATAGTAGAGTGATACTATTACCTGCTATAGATATTTGAAACAATTACAGACCTTAAATTAGACACCCCCACTTTGTCAACTTTTTAAGAAAACCAAACAGTTATTACAGTTACTTGTAACATTTCAACATTTTTCATAAGAGAACGACAATTAAATACCAGGGATAAGGATACAAAGATTAAATTAGGATTTATCGATTCGTCTGTCCTGTACTAAAAAATCATTCAAAAAAGCATTTAGAACGTCTTTTTAGCTCTCGAAATACAAAAATTATCTTTTTAATTTCAATAAATACCCTCGGAAGTAAATTATAGTACATAATTGTAATTAGTAATTAGCCCACTATGATAGGTTAGATTGACCAATCCGGATTGGTAATTAGCCCACTATGATAGGTTAGATTGACCAATCCGGATTGGTCAATCTAACCTATCATAGTGGGCTAATTACTAATTACAATTATGTACTATAATTTACTTCCGAGGGTATTTATTGAAATTAAAAAGATAATTTTTGTATTTCGAGAGCTAAAAAGATGTTCTAAATGCTTTTTTGAATGATTTTTTAGTACAGGACAGACGAATCGATAAATCCTAATTTAATCTTTGTATCCTTATCCCTGGTATTTAATTGTCGTTCTCTTATGAAAAATGTTGAAATGTTACAAGTAACTGTAATAACTGTTTGGTTTTCTTAAAAAGTTGACAAAGTGGGGGTGTCTAATTTAAGGTCTGTAATTGTTTCAAATATCTATAGCAGGTAATAGTATCACTCTACTATTTTACTCTGTAATTTTAAAACGATATTGCAGTATTCCACTCTCGGTGTGTCAAGCTTATTATTATTTCTTATAAGGAAACCGCTATTATTTGAACCGAGCACGGTAGTCACATGGGTACATTGTTAGATACACACGTACTTGACTGCAAGGCCTGGTGGGTCGAATCCATTATGAAATAAATTTTTTATTTACGCTTTGTTGCGGTCTTGGATGTATCAATTGCTCGAGAAAGCACACTGTTTATTCGCTCGAATGGGTAAAAAAAAAATTAAATAGTAAATTGCTAGTGTTTATTGGTGACACAGATTTTGATATTTTATTTTACTAAATTAATAAAAGACCTTCTACGTATCATTGGGGCACGCGTGCCACACTAAAAGCTCTACCTGACCCCATCGCCGGCAAATCAAGGTAGATGCAAGAGATTATATCCGATACATTACGTCTGAGTTTGGTATTCATTTCACCCCCGCGAGCTGAAGGGGAGACCAAGCCACCAGTATTAATTTCTTGAGATTACCGACTTGTTACGACAGGTTGGTGATCTGCTAATCCATTAAAATTTAGCCGATAGATAATTATTATAAGTACTACTGAAAATGAACAATTTCTAAGTTCATTAATGAAACATTGTTAATTTAGTTAATTTTTATAGCTAAATTCGTTACAAAAATAGTTTCTGCTCCTCAATATCTCTATTGCAATAGAATGTCATGTATCTGTACTTAATTCAACTTTTATATAATGTTTTCTTTTATGCCGTGTGCATTTATAATTCGATTTTGACAATTATTCTTGCTAAGATAAATGAAAATAATGTTGGCACGTATAGGTATTTAATATTTCTTTTAGCTCATACTAAACTATCAGCGAATCGCTGCATCGATGTCGAATAGTATAAAAGTGTAAAACTAATTTAAATTAAGAATAAGTTGTAAATATCTCGTATGAATATAAGATAATAAATTGTGTTTGAAGGTGAAGAATTATAAAAACTTATGAATTGTAGGATTTCCATAATATTCCCTGGTATTTGTATTATTATAGACTATTTCCAGTTTTTTCAGTTTGTTATTTTTATGACAACGTGAGTCGTTATAAATTAAAACATTGAAGTAAGTCTTTAAGGGTACTTAATTACATAATATGGTATGTGGCATATTACTAAATATACTTTATTTAATTACTTTATTAAAATATGATTTTGATAAATTATATAGGTACTCTTAATACAATTATCTACACAAAACGGAACAATAACAATTCAAAAATAAGGGAACATATTATCTTAATGACTGTAAAGATGAATTTAAGGATCTTGGGGGTTAGAGAGAGGGTAAGAACTGATGACGTACTATATTCAGTTTATAAGAAGGTTTTTTACTTGCGGCTTAAGACCACACGTTATTTAATTAATTGTTCTTTTCTTTCTTTCTGACCTCATAAATATTTTAAAATAAGTGGGTAAGTATGTACTATCCAATAGATAAGATTGAAAATTATGAAGGAAATCAGCATAGGTCATAATACGTAGCTTAGATATTTTACAAAATTTAGTTAATTTAAGTAAGTATTTTTTCGTGTTTTAATATATTTTGTCTAAGTGGTACCATTTGTCTAGGTATCTTTTTCAAACAATACATTTATGTTTTTAATACTCGAAACTGCTAAACAATTTTATTTCTAAAGTTTTCGAATTGGTTCTTTCTTTTGCACTATCTACAGCCTTCAACTAAACTTGTGAAAATGTTATTTTAGGTAATTACATATCTATTTTTACTTGTATAATATTAATTTATATTTATTATGGGTAGGATCTTGTTACACATGTTTGAGCAGTATAAAGGTATATGCGAAGACGGAGAGGTTCTTACTATATTAATATAGATAGGGTACTTATAGCAAGTCAGTAGTACTGATTTTACAGTTAGTTTTCATTAAAATAATTTAAGAAAATTAAATTACAAATAATGAAATAAAAAAAACATTTATATAAACATTCACACGAGATTATAAATAAAATAGGTACCTATACATACACGTTACACATACAAAAAATAAAAAATATCACTTTTATATTTTATTCTGTCGACACAAGGCATGTCATTGTTATGTAGACGTTAAGATTTATTAAATTAATTGAAATTTAGTTTGATATTTTCATAGCATCAACAGATAACGCATCGTTGTTTACTGCCTGTCTTAATCTGCTTATTTTTGCTAGACACTCTGGCGCCTACGCCGCCAATATATATATTCCATCTGTTCCAGAACCCTTACCAGTAAAGTGCCTCTCTCTAGATGGTTCATGTTAGCGCACCTGCAGTGCAGTCTGTAGCGGGACCGGGATATGAGAAGTTGAACGGTGAGTGTTGTACCATTATTATTTATTATACATACTAGTTATGCAATATATACTTTCTAGTTAATTTTATAATTATAAAGTAACAACTATTAATTTCGATTATGCGGGTAGACATATATTATGAATGAAGTTTAAGAAAGATTTCTTGATTTCAGATTTTCTTCCATCTATACAAATTCTTTTTATCTTTCTACAAGAAGTTGGTAAGCATATTGAGTAAGTATTTCCGTGTTCAGAGTATATTTAAAACAAAAATATTATCTATCGGCTTAACGTACTGTATTATCTTTTTTTATATATTTGCGAATTATAATGTAAGCACCTAATGAAATATTCAAAAAGCGTTGTCATTTATGTGCAGAAAAATATTTTTTTAATTTTGGTAAAATTCTATTATTTTTTATTGCTATAAGCTTTATCCATGGCACTCTGATGGCACAGTTCCGATTCGATGCCACATACCACGGCATGTGGTTTAAGGTTAAAGCTTCCGGCAGGTTTAAAATAATTTTAAATTACCGAAAATATGAAGTAATATGAATATGAGCTATAATTTAAAGAATATATTGTAGAGTATATTTTCTATTGGTTACCGTCTCGCTGAGATGGTATAAAATGTTGGCAACTCGACTTATACGTAGCTTCCCTATTGGAAACCGTACCAATCTTGGTGTCCTTAAGCCCTCCCTGCAAAAGAGGCTGTCACTATAAAGGATTCGGTATAATAGTGTAGGTGTCTCTGTTGCTAGCTATCCAATTAGAAAACAAGAATCGACAACTTGGTTCTAAAATAAAAACTCTTGGAACATAAAAAAGTAACAAAAGGTTTTTAAACATAAAGAATGAACTTTAAATATTTTCTAGATATTTTTGTTTCAGTTTTGATTGTGTTTTAGTTCACACGTAACCATATAGAGGGCACTGCATACACATCACCAATGTGAACCTTCTGAGACGCATTAACAGTTATTTCAAATGTGTAAATTGCCTCTTGCAAACTATTCAGTTTTCCATTGTGTTTGGGTGTATAAATTGGTGATCATTATTATCGTCATACTCTATCAATACAGAAAGTACTTACATTAACAACGAGTTTTACCGGAGTTGCACGAACGTTGTAAAAGTTTTTTCATATAGACTAGATCCTGCTGAAATCTCCTCAGTTTTCCTCGAACATTTGTAGTGTTAAGACGTGAAAGTTTCAACGAAATTAACAATGGCATTTCAAATTGTAAATGAAAGTTGTTCAGGGAACAGCAAATATAATTTGGCAAAGAAAAGTGTATGTTTTAAGCTAAATAATCCACCTAGCTCTATACACCCAGAAATTTGGATCAAGAAGGGAATTGCCTCCATTATAGAACATGTTCTAAAAGATGTCAAACAGGGTGATAAAGTAGGGTTCACATTTACTTCAGATAATTTTCACAAGGAAGGTTATCTACCATTTAAAGATATCGAGAAAATTAATTTTGAAGATGTATGGAATCTACTAGGCTCTATCTACCAAAGTAATGCCTCGGGTTTTGATACTGACATATTCAGGATGACTATGACTTCAGTGACTCCTATTAGGGGGTCTGGACGTGTACGTTCTTATAATACTTTCGATGAAGAGTGTAAAAAGCGCCGAGGAATTATCGAGATTAAAAATAAAGATAACTTATGTTTTCTACGCTCGCTCGTAGTATCGATTGCTTATATTATGAACGTTGCAAACTTAAAACAAATTATAAAAAACGCACATAAACTTTAAGATCAGGAAGTTGTTCGTCTTATCAGTGAGACAGGAATAAATATACCCAAAGAAGGCGCTGGAATCGATGAAATTAGTCAATTCCAAAACTATCTAAAGGATTTTAAAATAACTATTTACAAGTACGGTGCAAAGGGTAGAGAAGTACTATATGAGGGCCCTGATGCTCCAAATAAAATTGATCTACTTTACCATAAAAACCATTACAACGTGATTACTAATCTCACTGCGGCGTGCGTATGTCGAAATTATTGTGAAGACTGTCATGTACCATATAATAATAGAAATGATCACGCATGCGCCAGGAGTTGGTTGTCCTTGTTGCCAAAAAACTCCTCCATGTGAAAAGACAAGAGAAGAGGTACTCTGTCAAGATTGTAATAGAAAGTTTCGAAGTTTAATATGTTATAACAATCATAGATTAAATTCAGTAAAAATGGGGTCAATTTGTAGTTAGCTAAAACGCTGTGAAGAATGTTTAAAAGTAGTTAAACAAGGGCATGAACACATATGTGGAGAGATTTTTTGCAAAATATGTAATCAATACACTCCGCCTAATCACTATTGCTTCATACAAGTGGATAAACGTACCCCAAAAACTGAGGATTTGTTATTTATATTTTACGATCTTGAAACGCAGCAAGATAAAATACTTGAAAATGGAACCCGAGAACACATTCCCAATCTATGTGTTTTACAACAAAGATGTGATAAATGCGTAGACGAGAAAACCTTATACTTTTGCATGAAATGTGGTTACAGAGAAATAATATATAAAGACAATGTGATTTCCTCTTTTATACAGCATATCCTTACAATGCGTAGAAAATTCAAAAAAAAAGTTGTAGCAGCACATAACGGAAGTGGATATGACCACCAATACATATTACATCATATCATGCAGAGCACTGATTTAGAAATAGACATAATAATGAAAGGTACAAAAATCATTATGCTAGGTTTTGATAACGTAAAATTCATCGATAGCCTAAACTACTTTCCTATGCCTCTCTCTGCATTACCAAAAGCATTCGATCTGCAGGAGCTCAAAAAGGGATATTTTCCGCATCTTTTCAATACCTCGGAGAACTGCAATTATGTAGGCCCCATGTCCGCTATATCATATTATAACCCTGACAATATGAAAGACGATGCCCGATGTAAATTTCTAGAGTGGTACGAGGAACATAAGCTGGAGGAATTTGACTTAGAGAAGGAGTTGATTGAATATTGTAGAAGCGATGTTGATATATTGGCTAAGACTTGTTTAAAATTCAGAAAGATGTTTATAGAGGAATGTAACGTAAGTCCTTTTACAGAAAGTGTTACAATTGCATCAGCTTGTAACCTAGTATACCGTCGTAACTTTTTAAAGTCTAACACTATCGGTATCATACCTATTAATGGTTATCGGTGTGTAGATAGTCAGATAGCAACCCAGTGGCTCATATGGGAGGAATTACAGAGAGGTATCAATATACAACATGCAGCCCGCCAAAAGGAGGCTATTATTTCAGGAGTTAAAATTGATGGATACTGTCCTGAGAGTAACCAAGTTTTTGAATTTTTCGGTTGTTACTATCACGGCCATGGTTGTATAACTAGTAATAGAGACAAACCCACTCACGAAGATCCTTCCGACACATTGAATAATAGGTATGACCGTACAATAATGAAAATTAATAGACTGAGAGAACTTGGATACGAAGTTATAGAAATGTGGGAGTGTCAATTTAGAAAGCAAATGCAATTGAATAAGCAGATTAGTTTGGTAACAGAAAATCACCCATTATTGATTCATACACCTCTTGTTCCCCAAGATGCTTTTTACGGAGGTCGTACAGAAAATATTCAGACATATTATCAGGCTGCAAAGAACGAAAAGATAAAATATGCTGATGTTTGTTCTCTTTACCCATGGGTTTGTAAATATGCCAAATTTCCCGTAGGCCATCTTAAAATATATGTAGGGGATAAATGTGAACAACTGAATCTGAATAAAACAGAGGGACTCGTCAAGTGTAAAGTCCTACCTCCACAGAATCTGCACATACCTGTCCTTCCCTCAAGAATTAACAATAAGTTAATGTTTGTCCTTTGTCGTACTTGTGGCAATACAACAAATCAAGGTACATGTATTCACAATGAAGATGAACGTTTTCTGATAGGTACGTGGGTCGTTGATGAAATAAAAAAGGCAGTAGAGAAAGGTTATAAGATTTTAGAGATATATGAAGTTTGGTCCTATGAAGTGACGCAATATAATGGCGTTGAAAACCTAACAGGGTTATTCACAGAAATGATGAATAAGTTCATAAAGATGAAAGCACAAGCATCAGGCTGGCCTACAAATTGTGTTACACAGGAAGAAAAAGATAAATATATAGAAGATTTTTTAAAAATCGAAGGAATTCAGCTAGAGTTTTCTAAAATCGTCAAAAATGCTGGTTTAAGATCTCTAGCAAAATTAATGTTAAACTCTTTCAGGGGTAAATTTGGTCAACGGCAAAATCAGCCTAAAACCTCTATAATTAGACAACCCAGCGAGTTATACATTCTTCTTAACGATCCTTCGAAATATGTGAATAATATCCAAGAAGTAAATGATGAGGTGCTTATAGTTTCATGGGAGTATGTGGAGGAAGCTGCAAACCCTTTATCTACAGTTAATAAATGCATAGCTAGTTATGTTACCACGCAGGCACGTCTCAAATTATATAGCTATCTGGAGCAGCTTGGCGATAGAGTATTGTACTATGACACTGACTCTGTCATCTATATTTCAAGGGAAGGTGAGCGTGATGTGCCTCGAAGAATATGGTCCTGGAAGTTATATAGTAGCATTTGCCTCAGGGGGTCCTAAGAGTTATGGTTATATCGTGTTTAGTCCCAAATATAACACGTACTATACATTGTGTAAAGTTAAAGGTTTCTGTCTTAATTTTAATGCTTCTAACCTTATCAATCTCTGCACCATGAAAAATAAAATAGTAGAGGATGATCATGAGCCCATTTACATTACATCCATGAATATAAGAAGAACTATGAACCATCAGGTTATTAGTAAAGAGGAAACCAAAACATTTAAACCCACTTCAACGAAGAGGGTATTTTCGGAAGAGTTTAACTCCGTGCCTTACGGATATAAAAGACTGAAATTTTAGCTCATATATATGTACATATATCCTTTTTGTAACATTACCACATGTATATTTAATTTTGCTTATTGTAAACATTATATTATGTAAGAAAGATTAGATGGTATGTCATCTATTTGAATCAAAATTATGTATTTTTTATAAAGTTAATAAAATTATTATTATTACTATTCTTTTGTTTTATTGTGTACTGCAGCCATCTCATTAGTGTTGATTTAATACATGATCTAGAGTCTTGTTTTTTCAAATCCTGTAGAACTATTATTATTATTATTATTTGTCTAATTATTATTATTACTATTATTATTATTATTAAATTCAAATTCCCCCAGCCCTTTGATTTCTGCGTGTCACAACAATATTATTAGGGTATCTATACACAATTACAAAGCTCGTAAGCAAGTTACTCAGCAGCACAGCATGCAAAGTGTCTGGCTACCAAGCCCAAGGTAGACGGTTCGAATCTCACCCAACTTCAAACTTTTTTAAATGCATATTAAATTTAAAATACGCCCCGAAAGTGATCGCGGGGGGAGAAAGACGGGGCTGATGAGCTGGTGAGGTGCGGGGGTGTTCAGGTGAATTCCATCCAATTAACACCTGTCCAATGTTCCTTTGATGTTCGCCGACAAAAGGTGCCGCCCCCTTTTTAAAAAGTTCCCACGGTCTCCAAAAAGTTCCCACGCTCAAGTGGCCCATTACCTACTAATACATAAAAAAATCAGGCAAGCCGAAAGCTTATTTCCTAAAATGAATTTAAAAAATTGAAGAAAAAAATTTTTATTTGATTTTAATTTTCAGCTTTATTTGTTAAATCATGATGCACGTTACGATAAAAAATAGCTTATGATAACACACACAAACCACAGTAATTAGACAACCCCCAAATTGGCCCAAATCCAAAGCCAAGGCTCTCCGTGTGTACACCTTAAACATGCAGACAAACATCCATAACCCACCGACATTACCAGTGCCGATGCTGGAATTCGAACCCAGTCACGATAGGCAGTGTGACCAGAGTCATGCCTGTCACTCATGCTCTAGCCCGCTGTGCTACCGAGTCGGAATACACATGTATAGGAGCCCTTAAAGCCCTTACTTGTTGCGTGTGCTTTAAAGCTTTACTTATACACTTGCATCATAATATACCGTGGTGTATAATTCTTATATATAATTCTTAACGGTAAGAACATTTTAACTTTTAACACCGATATTCTCAATTCCGAATTAGTTCCGGACTAGTTCTTATGCTGCTGGAACAGACCTAATATCTCCCTGAGCGGTGTGTGGGCCCAGAAGAAGATATACCGAGAAAGTGCAGAACAAAAGCACGTCCTGTTAGCTGTATTGGACCAACGGTGTACTAGTGTTCTATCTGAAAATGAGAACCTTAAAAAAAGTGTAGGCAGAGCTCGCCTGTATTGTTTCCCACAGCAAAATGAATCATAACTAGCACGGTACGATGTGCCATCATAAGCTAATCAACCATCGTTAAAAATCGTAGCTCGATTCGACTCCTACTATAGTGGAGCGAAATTCACCTTAAAAGTCTCTCCGTTCTCGAGAAAAAAAATTTGCGTAGAACCAGATCAGACCTTATAGGTTTTATAAAGTAATCAAGTTTACATGAGGAATGGCTATTTACGATATTTTTCTGTGGTAAAGATATTTTTTATTCCGAAAAAACTTCAGAAATTGACTATGTATTTCGAAAAGTCGTATTTTTTTAAATTTACATCCCCATACCTTCAAATCTAATTGCGCTATCGATCTGATTTTTTTTAAATTCAAGTACACACCCAAGCGCTTCCAATGGTGTTTCTGTTTCTATCGATTTTTGTTTATTATTTTCTTTAAATAACAATGAAGTTGTTATTTCGTTAAGAATGCACTCATATTTTCACTAATTGACAAACTTTTTTATTTTTGTAAATTTTCATATACATGCAGTGAAGCAATTGAGCCAAGATATGGGAGAAGTTTTTGAAAAAAAATTTTTCATCTAGGACTTATACTTTTTTATTTATAAATATCTTTGTGACGGGACGCGTGACTACCGGTACCTAGACTGCGACCGCACTAGCGCTAAATATGATGATATGGTTGTGCTGTCGTAATATAATAGTGAATTCATGTACACCGTGGATATTGTCGTGTGTGATATAGTTTTCTGATGTTATTTTTAATATTTATTATTTATTTATAATGGAGTGTATTATACAGCGTGTGTAAAAAGTATTGAAACATGACCATAACTTTTAAAATATTGATTGTATAAAAAAAGACTTTGGATAGGTCGATTTTTGCAACTTTTGGTGCGATTTATAATTTCTAGTTCTACACACCCCCTCCCCCAGCCACCCCAACTTTTTTTTTCAAATAGCAACCTACCCTCTGTGATACCCCAAAAGAAAGGTATTTTAATAGACTATTCAACGCTGTAATGAAATCCGAAATCCGTCGATGCAATTGGCGTCCAAAACGCATGAAATACATTTTTTTTTTATTTAAAAATTTTAAGAATGTCATGCATGTAAGACAGTACCTGAATGAGGTGTTTCCGGGCTGATGGATAGGCAGAAGAAGGTCAATCGAATGGCCAGCCAAATCTCCGGACCTGACACCCCTCGACTTTTTTTATGGGGTCATTTAAAGGGTTGCGTCTATAACAATAGACCAAATAATTTGGAGGATCTAAAGGATAGAATACGGGCGGAGATTGGTCGAATACCCCAAACGGCATTCGAAAACTGTTTACAAAACTTTGAACAGCGACTTGTACAGCGCCTAGCTGTTAACGGAGCTCAGTTTGAACATCTTATTAGATAATTTGTTAATTTTTTTCAGTAATAAAGTTTTACTAATATTTTGGGAAGCCAATTGCATCGACGGATATCGGATTTCTTTACAGCGTTGAATAGTCTATCAAAATACCTTTCTTTTGGGGTATCACAAAGGGTAGGTTGCTAGTTGAAAAAAAAAAGTTGGGGTGGCTGGGGGAGTGGGTGTGTAGAACTAGAAATTATAAATCGCACCAAAAGTTGCATAATTGAAAATAAAAATCGACCTATGCAAGGGTTTTTTTATTCAATCAATATTTCAAAAGTTATGGTCATGTTTCAATACTTTTTACACACGCTGTATAATACACTCCATTATAAATAAATAATATATATTAAAAATAACATCAGAAAACTATATTACACACGACAATATCCACGGTGTACATGAATTTCACTATTATATTACGACAGCACAACCATATTATCATATTTAGCGCTAGTGCGGTCGCAGTCTAGGTACCGGTAATCACGCGCCCTGTCACAGAAATATTCATAAATAAAAAAGTATAAGTCCTAGATGAAAAATTTTTTTTCAAAAACTTCTCCCATATCTTGGCTTCAATTGCTTCATTGATATGAAACTTTACAAAAATAAAAAAATTTGTCAATTAGTGAAAATATGAGTGCATTCTTAGCGAAATAACAACTTCATTGTTATTTAAAGAAAATAATAAACAAAAATCGATAGAAACAGAAACACCATTGGAAGCGCTTGGGTGTGGTACTTGAATTTAAAAAAAAATCAGATCGATAGCGCAATTAGATTTGAAGATATGGGGATTTAAATTTAAAAAAACACGACTTTTCGAAATAGTCAATTTCTGAAGTTTTTTCGAAATAAAAAATATTTTTACCACAGAAAAATATCATAATTGCCCATTACAGGTCCCAAATAACCTACTCTACAAATACCTACTACAGAGTTTTATCTGGTTCTACGCAAAAAAAAATAAACGACACATTCTTAGGTCAATTTCGCTCCACTACTAGTGCATGAAAGAGGACAAATGACGACAGGTCATATTATGACGATAGGTTATATTACATCGATGTCCATATTTATGAAATAATCTCATCTAATAAAATATGTGAGGAAATAAGAATATGTCATTATAATTCAATGCCTTTTACTGAATTGTGCATTCCATTTTGAGAGAATAATTAATTACTTTAAACATTACTACCGCACAAGGCTCTTCTAGAGCCTTCTGGGATAAAGGGGGTCGTAATTACATGTGGTGTATTTATTATTGTTTTAACACTCATTTTTACTTTTACAAAAATATCCAAAATTGATTAAGTTATACAAGCAAAATTTGTATTTAAATGTATAAGAATTAATTAATCCAAAATCATTGCAAATCAAAATACTTGTCTGAGCTACTGTTTTATTAATTTAACTTGAAACAAACGGATACAATATTTTGATTACTGCACCCTGCCAAGAAAAGCTATAGATTAAAAAAAATGATTTTAATATCTTAACTGGAGAATTTATATCAACCGTATAGTATCTAAATGTGAAAAAGGTATACACTTTTTAAAGATGATTGCCAAAACCTGATGGGGCGCCCATCCATTCACGCTTTTGATATTTTATCAAACATATATTCTGTCCATAATTGATTATGGGCCCACTTTAAATTGATTGGCTAGTAATTCAATTTTAAAAAGATTAGATACTGTACAAAATAAAGCATGACGTATACAGTGTGGAATAGCCAAATGGAGTAAATTCAATATCTTCTTATTTTGACACATTTCAAGAAAATGCCGCAACACGTCAAATTTAGATTTTGGAAAGACATCCTGCATAGTAAAAATTTCATCCCTAAATTCGACCCCCTTTGAATGACAGTTGCAACTCCTATATTTTTAAATTGGAAGTAGGAGTTTGTGATACTTCATTTGAAAGATATTTTCATTCTTTATTCAAAAATATTATTTTAAACATTATTGCAAATATTAACAGTAAAAATAAATAATTTCAAGTGATTGACGAAATTCGATACAACAAACTAAAAACTTGATAACTAATACCGTTTCGTTGTTCATAATAATCGGAAAGCAAGCAAAAACAATTTTTAGTGACTTTTTTGGTCAGTATTACGTTATCAAACACGAAACGGTATTAGTTATTATGTATTTTGTTAATCACATAAATTTATTTATTTTTACTGTTTTACTGTGATTTTTGCAATAATGTTTAAAACTATATCATTTTTGAATAGAGAATGTAAATAACTTTCAAATGAGATATACAAACCCCTACTTCCAATTAAAAAATTTGGGGGTTATAAATGTCACTCAAAGAGGGTTAAATTTAGGGATGAAATTTTCACGTTTCACTCCAGAATCTAATGTTTCGGCATTTGCTTGACATGTGTCAAAATATGAAGTAAACAATTCCTTGCAGAAAAATATGTCTTACAAGCCGAATACAAGCAGTTACCTACCATTTCCAAAATCATCCATCTGAATATCGCAGATTTCACCAATACTGGGTTAAAAAAAAATCCGCCTATTATATTTTGGATTTCGTATATCCAATTAAAATATGAGTAATATGCTTAAAATCATCAGCATCATTGGAATTTATACTATTTTGATCTGTTTGTCGAGCAACAAATTACATTTCCAAATTTCTCGGATATACCCAGTTTTGACAGCATAACCTTAGAAAACTTGAAGAAAAGATTATCACAAAATAACTAAACTTGTAGGTATGTTTGATTTTCACAGAATATATATATTGTAAAACTCAAACATACTTACAAGTTTCATCAAATAAAGGTCGAATCAATTAATTTTTTGGAAGAAAGATTTCATAATAATTTATGTCTAAAAGTTATTTGTGGCATCGTTCAATTTTCTTTCTTTTCTTATTTGGGATTTACTACCACGCTCTGAACATTTCCCAGACAATCTAAGAAATATCTGGATTTTGAAAATAATTAAATTTCCGCCTGTGACTTTACATCAAAGGAACAGTTAAAGGTTTGTTTTTTTGACATACAATTTAAATAAACTAAATTAAAAATATTGATGTTTCTCAGACGTTTAGGAACTTAATCTGGTTCCTCTTTCAATGCTTAGAATCATTTTGGTTTGTGTAATTCGTAAATTTACACAATTTTAATGTTTATATCATAACCATAAATACTTACTACGTTCACAGAAAAGTTCATCAAATTAGATAATCACGTTGCTAACTTCTTCTTTTCGCATCGGTAACCACGTTGTACAACAATCTACAGGATAGTTTAATACGCATTTACCTTCATTTAGTAAAATTATTGTCCGATTCTTTTGTTAAAATGTTTGCCCCATCCCAATTTATTCGATGTCCGTTTTCGAAAGCTTGTTCAGGAATTTTTCATTTTTCAATTTCATTTTTTCTAATATAACTTTTGTGTTCGCCCAATCTTTCATTGAAGGGTATGGAAGACGCACCAACATAATATTTGTCACATTATTTGTCGTCTTAAAGGTTAGACTCGCACACCTATGTACTTTTCCTTTGTAATATTTTACCTCCTTTCCGTGGCCCCACCTATATGTTGTCGAGAAAAGTCCTTTGGGCAAGAAGAGACTGACCTTGTTCGTTTCCTTTGTCTTTCATGCTTCTGTCGTTAGGTTAATTATGTATTTAGGTAATTGAGTAATTGTGACTGGCTATAATGGATAAAGTCCAATGCAAAAAAATATATCTTGTATCTCCTGTGGTTAGCATTTCCTGGAACAGTTTATAAACATGTTCTTCCTTATTTTACCTTATTTTCTTAATCTGTTTCCATTTGTCAATGAGTTAAAATAACCTCTTCAAGTAATCAACAATTTTTCACAGGAAATAATATCAATTAAAAATAAATAAAACGCAATAGTAGAAAACTTTTAAAGCATCTTTATCAGAAAATGTATTCATTTATTACAATTATTAATAACTCGTTAATCATTTTACCTAGATTTTACATTTTCTCTTCCTGTTGTATTCAAAATGTATCAGGAAATCATTAAACTCAAAATTAATTAAAATGCAATAAAGTACATATGTGGAAATTTTGTAAAAACTATTAAATCCGTTTCCAATTAATCATTGATATAATTTCCTCATTTGATGTGAAGTAAATCCAATTAAAATCCACTTATGTTCTTCGATTTGCATACAGAGATAAAAATTTGCAATTTTAGGAATAATTAAATAGTAAATGAATGTACAGTGGATATTGATAAGAGTGATTTGAGTGAGTTGAATAATCTGCATCGATTGGAACGGAAAAATAGAGCAATGAAGATATTTTTTATCTGAAAATGGTTCTTTAAAATAGATGTTGATAAGCCTATTCTATTCGATCTTTAATAGGTATTTTATGTTAATTTTGAACAAAGGTTTAATTAAAATAATTATCTAGGGATGGAGGTTTAGGAAACCAAAATTCGGAAATACATTTTTATGTATCTTAATAGGTAATAAACCGCTCTATTTATAGGCTACATGAATTACATAGATTACATTTTAAATACACGATATTTTTCAAATCACCGACAACCAAAAACAGGAGATTTTATGATCAAACTAAGACGAAAATTGTTATTAATGCTTTCTAATTGAGAGGTGATTTTGAGTTTTTGAGTTTGGGCTTTTTGAGCTTCTTAAAGTTAAAAGAAAATTACTAAGAAATTAAAAAATTTGCAATTAAATATTGTTAAGTAATCAAGAAAGTTTGAGGAAATTGGTTTAATCCTCAGCCGCAGAATATTTACTTATGGTTAACCAACCAAAACCGGAATACAAAATTGAGAAAACACAAAGTAGGTTGAGCTTTTGGACTGGTTGGATTGGTTGGATCAGGTAGAGAAGTGAATGATCGTGAACAACGAATTAGTACCACTAGAAGGAGCTTGCCCATCTTAGAATGTCTTTTAACTGTAGGCATACATCTAAAGAGAGAAACTGCAATTAAAAAAAAAAAACAGACAATACACAGAGACACAATGACATAGGCGGGTTGTTAAAAAAGGGTGACATATAAAGAAAATAGAAAGATATCACAATCCTTTAAAATAGTCGTCTTCTAACAATAAAATGAAAAGGCACCATTACCAACTTGTCTATTTATTGAAAAAGGTATAAAATGTTTATTTGCAGTCAACAAAGAAGAAGGCTTACAAATTATAATTTGTTATTTCGTAAAAGTAGATAAAAAGTATTAAATACCTACATTAATACATATATAAAATATACAATTTGTCTCGCACGTAAAATCATAATACTTATTCTAGTCAAATGATACATTATGATTTGTGAGACAAATTATGTAACTACACGATGCATGTATCTATTTTAAATGAAAGTGACCTTACATAATATTTTAAAGAATAATATATGATTTTTTTTTAATTAAAGAAAAAATTATTCACTGTGTTAATGTTTCAAACAGTATTTATTTAATCTCTACACGTTTTCGGCTTTCTAGGCCTTTCTCAAGAGTACATACAATACCGTAGGTGGTGCTCTCTACAGCAAAACTATGAATAGATTTGAATCCCTCGCCTCAAAAAACCCACAATCACCAAATTTTGTTAAAATATTTCAACTTTTAAAGAAATTGCTTAAAAAAAAACTAAATTTAACTGTTGCTCTGTGTAGTGTGTACCATTATTTATGAATCACCATGTATAAAGCTATACATGTATAAATTTGAAACGCATAAAGTACACAACTGTAGGGAAAAATAGTAATTCGAGATTGTTTACCCATTTTCAAGTTTCAAAGAATAATGCCTATTACACTAATTTCCTCATCTTAAAATTTAATTTTCATAGCCAAAACTTTTTTAAATTATCTTTAAACTTTTCAAACTTGATTACCGGTTAAAACATATTTCTTCCTCACACTGCATGGAACCTGTAGAAATTGAGGCTACATTTGAAATAGCACCATCTTGTAAATGGTCAGAAAAAATAAAAGTATTGTTCGAAATAACATAGCTTTGTTTCCCCAGGACCAGCTTCCATTTATTCCTTTTTTCCAGATTTTTTGGAAATCTAAAAAAACGAGTTTATTGCATTACGATTGTAAAAAACATAATAACTCGATAATAAGCCACCAGATCAGAAATTAAAATGAGATAATCACTGGAGGAACTAGTTAATTATACTTAACTCAAAATTTTTTGATAGAATATTAATTACGATATCTGACCTAAACACACACACATTGCCATTACAAAGCCTCCGCCCATGCATAGATTCACTTACCTATGAAATGTCCGCTTCTCGCCCTTTTCAAATAGAAATTTGCAAACAAAGCACTTTCCTAACCATGTCTGTAGACTAAATAATGTCTTTAATACCAAAATAACTTCAAAAGACAACCAAAATCACACAATAAACACAAAATTACGCTGCTAGATTAATGGCTGCCGGAGTAAACAAATAGGAACTGCTCGTCGGTTCTGACTGTTCAGTGTAAAAAATAAAAGTGATATCATATATTATTTTTAATTATATTATATACGTTTATACTTTATCTTATTATCGTTGTTTTAATATTATTTACAAATTTATGTATATGCTGGGTTTTTAAAGTCTATTTTTTTCCACTGACCTAAAGGTACCAAATGTATTGTAAGCCATTCTATTATTATATTATATTGATATCTTTCATAACTTTCTTATACGTATGAGCTGTAATAGATAGAACCTTGTGAAAATTAAGAAGTAGGTAGGTATGTGTTTATTTATTTGGACATGTTAAAACTTATAAGTAGTTAAGTTCTTGCCTTCTAGCAAATGATAGGCTTTTTAAAAATGTTTGTCAATAAAAATAAAACAAGATATAAATACCTATATAATATATAGTTGGCATAGTTTTTATTGCTTGAACATTCCACGACTATTCGTAAAAAGAACCGAAAGTGATAGTGATAGATATTAATAAATAAACATGTACAGTGGTGGAAACAAAGAAGTAGTAGTGTGCATTGGGGTCATTGGGGTTTATCCAGTAGAGTAACCTATGTGAAATTGTTACAGTAAATCACAAACTATGTAATGACGCTTACTATCGATGTATAGATACTTACGTAACCTTTCTCTTTATACGGAAAACTCGGGCGCCAGTCCTTTCCCTTTTTGAAGTGTAAAGAACAACACTTTTGTTTCCTGGCGGTGTCCAGGAAAACCCTAGATAGCTAACAGTTGAAGACACGGTTTTTGCCAGAAGGTCTTGAGATGATTATTATGTCAGTACGACGTGAACAATTTCTCAAACGGGTTAATTAGAAATTTAATAGAAATGATAACTCGGAACTTCTGATAGGTATTATAACAGATTTATTCAGTAGAATATTCGGACGTTTAATACAATGTTTGATTACGAAACAAAATAACATAAAATAAATGAAGTAAAGCCTCGGTTGACTACACAGTCGGCTATATACAAAAATGTGACAACGATTTTTCAGCGTTCTGAAAATACACTCGCTGATGGCTGTACCCAACTACCAGACTGATTATCGGAAGGTACAACCGGCGAATGTGTGATATAACATTAACTACAACTAAACGGAAACTTTAAACCGAACTCTGATTTGATTAAGTAGATTTACTATGCGGCGATATTTACGCAATGAAATCAACGGTGAATCTCGGTGATTATTCAAAATACGGAACGGCTGGATTACGGTCAACTACTATTGTTCTTACCACGACGGTTTATAAAAACGGATAGCTTGCTAGTCGGATTTTGCTTTCTGATGCGAAGGTGTCGATAATTCGACTGATCTCGATTTTACCATTCCCGGTGAATTTATTATCTTTTTTCGCTGACGTAGGCGGTCGGCGCGCTCATGCGGTGGGCGGAATCTGAACAGGTAGCTCGAACGAAGAACGCGGTTTACTAAGTCCGAGCGGATTATGCAACTTGTCTTATTCAACCGGGCTAACGGAAAACGGAAATGCATTGCTGATAATTTTTAAACTATTCGCCTCGGTCACCGCCTGGCGGATTTAGTCAGAACCCTCGCCGTGTACCGCAGTTTTTAAGTTTTCTTAAAGAAAATAGGTAGCAAAGACGTTGAACTTAATACTGGAATTAGATATTTTAAAAACTACTCACGTTATTTATACGTTGAAATGACGATTGCGCATAAAAAATTGCATTTTTGTAATAACAAACTTTGAAAACCAGGAAACTGCGGTACACGGCGAGGGTTCTGACTAAATCCGCCAGGCGGTGACCGAGGCGAATATTCCAAAAAGAACCGGCTTGAAACGGACACGGATTAATATTTTAGCAAGTTTTCGTAACTAATAATTTTTACTTCCGACTTGAACATTATTTTTGAACAATTAACGGATTTTAGCTATACAGGGGACTATCGAAAATTAATCAATTAATTTACCAGCTGATTTTACAATTAATTGATACCTTAACTATAACTTAAATGCTAACAGAGTTACAGGGTGTACCCAAGTGACGGAGATAGTGAAATAAAACAGGCAATCCTTGACAGATAAAAATCACTTCATTACAACTAATCTTTTTTGCCTGAAATAACCACATACTTTCTATTAAATATGTGGAAATAACTCGCGAAAGCGCCTAACCTAAAAACTACAAATGTCAACAAACCATCAATCAGATCAGCTGGTCTAGATGACCCGGAAGTCGGAAATAAGTTGTCTCTGATAAAAGTAACGTGAGTTTGCGCAATGCGGACTAACATCGTTTAAATTTTCGCGGGAATAAGTATTATTTTTAGAAATCCAAAACTGAAAATGTGTAATAGAAAATTTAATGGGAATAAACATTATAAAAATACAGTATAGCTGTAGTATAAAATATAACACGTATAATAAACAAATTTTGTTGAAGCTATCTCAAATTTCTTTAATTTCATCGTGTAAAACTGACTATCGCGCACACCGTTCTGCGGAACCATAAAATTAATGGGCCGGAGTCTATTCATTTGTGTTGGTGAAACCAAGTATAGGGGTAATGATGGCGCGAAACTTTGTTTATCAGACAAATGTCACCTCCAGTTTCGTTGATAAAGTTAGATGGCTCCAGCGTATCCAGAAATTAAAAATATTACACAGGTACTGGTACGATATTGGTAACACTCCCCTAATAACTAGTTATTTCTGTACGAAACCAAACCCAGAGAGAACGTAGAAAAATCTATGCGATGTCATTAGTAATACATCTGAATCTGTATTCAAGGGAACAGTATGCATACGTTTTCAAATTATTGTATAATTAAACGATTTGTTAATTCTAATAACAAATTATCAATTTTGTTGATGAGAATTTATTTTATAAATAAACACAAACATAAATATACTTTCTTTTATCATTTTTATGTACTTTTCTAATATTTCAATTATACATTTTTATTGTTACTCGGTTATTAGTATTTCTTATTTTCCATATACTCTGAGAACCGTATTCATAATTACCTATCAGATGTTAAAATTATTTAATGAACTTTAATATAAAAGTGTATATTGAAGAATATAGAATACGCTAATTAGCATGAATTACTAATTCTCTGAAAACTTTAGTTTTTATTAAATTATTCAGAAAAATTAATGTTGCGCAAATTAACAAGAATTTCTCATTTTCTTTACGTACGTAATTAATCAGAAAAATACGCTAATTAAGAGGAATTCCTTATTTTCAGGAATTCCTTATTTTCAGAGAATCTTACGATCTACCAATAAATTAACTTATTAATGACTTTATTTAGGCTTTACAATGTGTATCAAGCAAAGAAAGAGAATTGTAAAAAAATACAAATAAAAAATAATGCTAATTAACTGGAGTTTCTCATTTTCTAAAAACTTTACCAATTATTATTAAATTATGTTTAGTTTGATTCCTGTCTATAATATTTAATAAATAAGAGAAACGTGTATTTTTTATTTATGAAAAAAAAAACTAGAAACTTTTGTAAATTGTTTCTTTTTTTGTATTTACGAAAATAATTTAATATAAAATGAAAACTGAACGCCGTGAAATTCAACAGTATAAAAATGAATCTAATACCAAATTTCTAACACCAATGTATAGTTCATTTCATATTTGTATCGCAGGGAAAAAATGCCGCATTTACAAAGCAGAAACGCGGCCTCTTTAATGTTCGCAAAGACGCCGCCGCATGTGTTCCTTTGTCGGTAATTTTTTATCTGCTGTACAACTCTGAAGTAGACTTTACTCAACAATTTCTAATGAATATAATCAACCAATTCCTATCTTTTTTTTTTTTTTTTAATCACTTATTTAACATCGGCCTATTTCCGCTACGAGCTGCCCCCAACCTGGAAAGTTTGCCGAACCTCTTACTTACTAAGAGTAGGGATTTTTTACTCGCCTAATATTTAATAGAGAAGGGACCGACTGCTTTACATCCTCTCCGAAGGATGGTATATCCTCAATACACCTCTCGCCTACAGTTGTATTGCTTCTGCGATATAGCTGATATACAAGCCGCTAGAAGTAGGGAAACGAGACCGCGTCTTTCCCTGGAGCCCATCCACGTACTAAACGCGGTGGCTGTTGCTTAACTTCATATCGCTATGAAGTGAGTCAAGTCAGTCCTCCGCTCGTTGCCCCTCCTATCTTCTGAAATTAAAATTACCATCTATTTAAAACACAATAAACTTTAATTTATCAAATATGCAAATGCCAGTACAATTTCGTTTTTAATCGTATAAATTAACCAGGAGATTTTTTTGGTTTTAGGCTATTAATTACACTATTTAGTTCTTCTACATTTGTTTGATATAAATAAATTGAATATGTATTCAATTATATTAAAATTTTCCTTAATGGTTTGATCATTTTATTTCATTTGCATACATTTCTAACCCCGTAAAATAATTTCCAGATATGTTTACAATTTCTGTTGTATTTGTTGCTATGTTACCGTTTTCATCTGATTTATAAGTAGGTAGTACATGTTTTTAATTTATTATATTTATTGCACAATGTTCTAACAGTATTGTATAAATTTTGAGTTAGTGTTTTTGTTTATTTTCATTTTATTCCATGAGCTTGTATTCGAGTTTTTTATTAATTGCAGTTTATTTCATATTTTATACATTATACTAAATTCATGTCGTTTGGGTTTTAGAACAATTTTGCATATTATTTTTAATAGTGATTGGTTTTGTTAAATCTAGAGTTATCCAATCCCTTTTCAGCATATTTTTATTTTTTTAACTAGGCTATTTAAGTTAAGAACGATGTTTTTATTCAGTTGTACGATGCTGACAATCATTCATGGCCTCCGATACCTCAGGGAGAAAGCTACAACAACAAATTATTAGCAGCCACTACCCAGATACCGTAGGGTTAGTGACTGAATCGCTGATTTCAGAAACACCTTAAATCACAAAAGAAGAATTTGGAGATAATCTAAAAAAACCGATTATCTTTCTCAAATCCCTTCAAATGAATACGAAATTCAACCACAGCTTACAACATATGTCCCTTGTCTTTAAATATGTAGCCCCCTCCAGCACAAGACTCTTCTAGAGCCTTCTGGAATAAAGGGGGTCGTAATTACATGTTGTAATATTTATATTTATTTATTTAATAAAACATGGAGAAAAGAATAAGTTTATATTACGTCAGCGAAGGTCAGAAGGTCAAATCATACATGGGTTTCTGCATTAAATGAATAATCAATTTCTAATTTTGCGAAATTTTATTATAAAAAACTGAAATGCAAAGAAAACATTCGTAACAAACAAGAAAAAGTCAAAATACTGTATCTAAAATACAAAACATTTGGAAAGTTAATTCCTTGCATTTTTGTCGATGGTGAGCCACTCTAAAATGTCTTTCCAAAAATTCTGGGCTTCTTCGTTTTCATCAATAAATCTATGAGACTGTTTAATGTGGCTCATTTTTTTCGCAGAAATTGGAACTTTCCGTTAGGAATAGCAAGATTTTCTGGCATATCAGTCGTTGTTACTCCTGGTAAAATCAGCGGAAAAGTACTGGTGAAAGCTTCTCCAATATATTCTTTAGTTACAATAACGCCTTTCCCATTTTCCGTGCTGCACAAGAAGTAGTGAAATCTTGATATATTAAAGTGCTCTTTGCGTTTCTTGGCACTGATCTGGATGATGTTTCTACCGAAATGACATTTTTCTTGAAATATTTACCTTACCAGTTTCGGAAATCTTTGACGTGTGAAGAGTCCACCAGATGAACTGTGAAATTACGTTTAGCAGAAGAGCCTACTATTATCTCAACATAATCCTTCAAAATGTAAACTCTATCTATTTTCCTTAACTTAAATATAATCACACAAAACAAAGTAGGTATTAAAACAACAGCTGGTTTTTATTACTATTGTTGCAACGTAACCACTCAATACAAAATAGGTATTAAACAACAGCTAATTTGTGACTACCACAAAGTCATCTAGTAATACAGCTGATTGAGTGCAGAATACACCCAAGTCATGAACCAAGGTTGTTTCTGCACTCAGCCCATTCTTTCAAGCAGTATTAAATACATTTGAGATATTGAATTTAGGTTGTTTATGCACTCTTAACGACTTAAGAGTGGCATCCATTGTGTAACTCAGATATGACGAAAAGTGGACTTAGGGTGTGTCTAAAATCAGCGATTCGACTTATAGATGTCATGTAGAGTCGTGTGTCTCTTACGATGACGGATAATCGCTTTCTGCATTTGGCCCGTCAACCATTCTGCCGGTCTTTAATGTTACCAACAGCGTACGCTTCATCTCCCAGTACACCGATTATCCGGACGACCATTTTGACAAAGAAGCCATATAGCACTTGGAGCTCGTACCCAAGAACTCGGCATTTGGTCGCTTCCACCTCCTCCTTCAAAACGATATTTGTCTTGGGTGCTGATAACTTTATGACAGCCGTAGTCTGACAGTTTGTCGAGGAGAACTGTGCAGATAGCAGTAGTTCTTGAAAAATCACGTTGTGTCAGTGGATGTAGACCAAAGTCAAATAAATTGGACACATAGAGAATAAATATATGAGCGCCTTCGGCGCCTGATAGCAGATCCTGAAATTTTTATAAGGGACCACTTCACCCAACATGCGACTATTGTGATCAAGATGTTAATAACATCATATTAGGAAACCATAATAACTCAATCATTCTGACTGCTGACTTTAAAAAATGAAGGTCTAGAGTTGTTGAGTATTCATCTAGTAATTTTATATTTTTATAGAACACACTGTGCATCGGTTTATCGATATGCTGCGTAAATAGATTTTATGTCCGATAGATTTAAGTTGAGCTACCAAACTGTGCGGTACTTTGTGTTGTCTTAAACAATAATACATCAACTTCTACAGTCTTCTATTAATCGTAGGAATGATCTCAAGCTTCTAAGGATATATCATGCCATACTCAGTGCTGCTGTGCCATTCATATACTTGAAGCTCAAGGGTCCTCAGCTCCTTTGTTGTCCTGGGAGGTACACTAGACCCAGTATTCAGTTGGTGCAGTTTATCTATTCGTTAACTATCCAGCAATGCGTGATCAGACTGATAAGCACATTAGTTAGCAGACATCTTGTTTTTCCTCGATAATTTAACTCTATTGGAGTGAGCGTCCCTGCTTGCCACGAAAGAATCCTTTATTTGAATTACATGCTGGATACTCAACACCCAGGTAGGTTCTCCGGCGCCGCCCAAATCTCATGGTAAGCTTTCATTTGCAAGCAACGAATTCTCCGTATTGTCTTCCCAAGGTGGACGACTGCTCATTTATTTAACCCGAAATCTAATCCTATTGCCCACGTGTATTCTTTGATGACCTAAATAGCATTTGAAAGTTTACGCTCTCCGGAAACATAGAGTTTTTAAAGTCATCAATATACAGTAAGTGGGTGCCACCGCTGGATGGCTTACGCTACCATCCAAGGGTTTGGCGACGTCCAGCAGATAGCGGCAACAGTGAAATGTAGAAGAAAAGATCCTCGTGGCAGATTAGTAAGTTATTAGTTAATTTCCTCTTCCAGTTAAAGCATCTACGTCCATAGTGTATATCGTCAACCATCCATCCTATTGGGGTCGATTGTAAGAAACCCTTCCTCTAGAGTCTAGGATATTGCGAAACTAAAGTGCAAGGGACTCCAGGGTGGTTTGACCCGGCACACTATATTCGACATTTTACACAGAGGATTCCCTGAATATGAATTATTATTATTATTATCAATATTATCGCTCTGACCCCAATTTTCTACGCGATTTGAAAACTTATGAACAATAATAAAAAAGTGATTGGTTAGACCGCATAATATGTTTTACTCCATTTATGAACACTTAAATCAGTCTCCAAACAAAATCATTACCTAAAACCTACCGCGAACTCTTATTAACATAATGAATGCTTTTCAATAAGTACTTAATACAATAAATAAAACTTACTACTTTACTGATTACTTAGTCAACCACCTGGGTGTGAGACCTTCTCCTGGAACTTGGTCCCTGCAGTATGACACTCGACACTGATTGTAAAGGGTATAGATATGAATCGGCACTTAAAATTCGCTTATTCCATATTTCTTATCTTACTCTCAATGAACTATACTTTCAATAAAATGTAATTCTCAAAACACATATTTCCAAATTCAATAAGGAAAAAATTATAACGATAAAAAAGAAAATTTCAAGTCAAAAAACACTCAAATATGATTCTGATCAACGCTTTGAAATTTATACTCGCGCATGCAATCCTCACAAGATTGATTACGCGACCCGCTGAAATATTATAAGAGTCCGTTCATGTAATGACAATATGGTATACCCGTTAATTCGTTCAATTAAATACAAAATTGCTCCGATGTGTGTGCAAAATAGACATTATTTTAAAAGAGCTTAATAACCGAAATAGCAGGAAAAATTATTATTAGTCATTTATAAAAAAAAAAAGTGTGGAATTATACAGTTTCCGAACTTCTGAGAGGTTTAACTAATGTTTTCATTACATTTTAAATTATCAAATTGTATTGTATTACTTATACACATTTTTGTAAGTTGGCTTATAATTTTATGTAAATACATATAATTTCATTGAAATTCAATAGTCTGCTTAAATAATAATCTTTGCTTTTGACCAAATCCAATTTTAAAACTTATTTTCTAAGTTATTAATTGAAAATTAACTAATCAATGTTAATATTACACAAAGTGGATTTATATCTAGTATCCTCAAGGAAAACTTTTATTGGATTAATTTGCCATGAGTCATTTTTTACAACTTCCAGAAAATATGAAGAAGCACAAAGCTGGATCGCGTGAGTCCATTAGTTAAGTTCATGTTTAGAAGTTTGGATTGTGAAGCGTGTTCGCAATTACGTAAACCACTATATAATCCATCATTCTTGCTTCTAGAAAATGAGGATAAAAATATATTGCTGCTACAAGACAAACTGCATATAACCTTAAATCTGTTTCAATATTTTACTTGTGTGAGTTACAAATTGTCCTGATAATAGGTTTTTGCTTGCCTTTAATTAATTGGGCAATTTATCAGCAGTATTAATCATTACAATCTAATGGAACGCACATCAGAAACTGTTGTAGATTTCAATGTCCCATATAAAAATATCACTGACAAGTTACATTAATTATACGTTGAAATAACTCCATACATACATTTTTTAAATTAATAACAATAATAATAATAATGGCCGTCCTAAAAATCGGTGTACTCATAGGTATGAAGCCCAGGCTGCTCTCCACATTGAAGACTATGCCCGCCTGTCAAAAATTGGCAGAGTTGTCTCGCTGGTCAAATGCAGAAAGCGGTCATCCTGGGATCCCTCCGTCTGTTTAGGGCACACGACTCTGGAATATACAGTCACTAACACTGCGGGATGTGGGGAATGGCTGCAAATTATTCTCTGGCGTTATCTCCTGTGAGGTGTCAGAGGCCACGGGGATATCGTCCAGCGCCGGGCAACCGAAAAAAAAAAAAATAGAAATAAATCTGTCACAGAGTCTTAGAACGGCCAGATAAAGTATGCCCCGGCAATCAGTGCGGAAGAAGTTCAACAAGCACTTTTTTAAACTAAGAAATTCGCTGCCCCGGGTTCATAAACTGATGATGCAAGAAGTTTCCGTCCTCTCACCGCCATCTGAACAGAATTTTCAACTCATGGTTGAATCAGGGGCAGCAAATTCCAAACTGGTTTGTCGAGGGGCGAAGTGTGCTAATTCCCAAAAAGGAAGATCTGTCCGATTCAAAAAATTTCAGACCGATTCTCTGCCTCAACTTCTGCTACAAGTTATTTACTCGTATCTTGTACACCAGGAATTGAGGTCTGTTGATTCGGTCTACCAACAGATAAACAAACAGCGTGATGCTAAGTAGGGTAGACCAGGTTGTAAAGAAAACCTGTTGATAGACATTACACATTTGTTTTTAATCGTTTTGAATTTTGTCTGATTTTAATCCAATTTTTATCATGTAGTTAAAAAGTTCAATAGATTTTATATTTGCATGTTTCGAAGTGAAACATCCGTATAAATATATCAAGTTGGATATTTTTGTTATTATTGTGCTTGTATAAAACCTATATGTATATATAAACAATACATATCAAGCAAAGAAAGAAAATTGTGAAAATGAATAATCTTGTTGAGTGATAATAATAATAATAATATAATAATAACATTTATTTCTCCACTGTGCAAAGATATATACAGTATATTCACTTTTGAACCAAAGCAGTTTGTGAGTGAATAGGAGATAGCAGTAAAGCGAGAGCACTACACATGCGTGACTGCATGTCGATCTCAGAATGTTAGCGCTCTCGCTTTATTCTCTCCCATTCACTCACAAAGTGCTTTGGTTGAAAAGTGAATATACTGTATACAAAAGTATACAAAAAGTCAATGAAGAAAACTTCACAAATATTTAAAAAAAAGCAGTACAAATAAACAGTGCAAAAACACTGCAAAGTAACATATTAAACATTATAACAAATACATACTACAAAATAATATATATATAAAAAAATGTACTACAGATTAATTTGTACCCGTCACATATAAAAAAATATATATTACACAAAAACTACATATATAAGTCTTATAAAATGTAAAAAATGCAGAGAACAAACTATTAAAAAAATTCATCAAGAGTGTAGCAATTTTTGCCTAGCAACAATTTTTTCATTTTTCGTTTAAAAATATGTATACTACCAGAAGCTCGAATATCTTCGTCTAGTGAATTGTATAATTTGCGACCTTGGTAAAGAAAACTTTTCTGGTCCATAGTTGTTCTATGAGAATTAGGCAGTAGAAGATCTCTGGATCTAGTGTCATGCAAGTGCCTAACTTGATTATTTATAAAAATCTCTTTATGTTTGTTTGTTTGTTTGTTTGATAGGTGTCTTATTAACAATGAGAAAACAATTAATTTATATATTACTAATTGTATAGTATTTTTTAATGATTCAATGACTTATTTTCCATATGGAAGACTAATTTACAAATATGCAAATGATTTATTTTTAAATAGTGATGAAGTGCATGTTCCTACTTTTTCATCACTCAATATTTATATACTCATAAAATATCTATTAAACAAACTTAAGTATACACTGAAATGGCGAAAAATATTCAATAGGTAATTGAAATTTATTATTACCCATTTTACACTCGTTTGAAATAGGTAATAATAATAAATAATTTAATTAAATTTTTTGCATTAGGAATGAACATTTATTAATATTGTGCGTAAGCTTGGGATGTAGGGTCATTTAATGTAGGGTTTCGAATGATATGACACATTGGTACTTTATTTGAATTTGAATTGAGGCCTATAAATTTAATAGTTTATAGAATTTTTAGCTCCTGCCATAAAGCGCTGCAATATATTTTTTATTAACTCAAAATAATATATCTACCTGTATTTTATGAAATCCTTTATTTAGAAGTACGAAATCTCAGTGAGATGAATTTCAAATTCATAAAAGCATGAAATAAAATATCCTCTATTGTGCAGCGGGTTTTCATCTCCCCACCCTTCGAACGGCAACCCCCCGAGGTCGCAAACTGAGGTGTACTATCAGGGGACCTATGTCTACCATCCCACCAAATTTCATTTCTTTCCGACCTTTTGCGAACAGAACACCTTTTATTGTACCGATTGCTTGGACTATTAATCGTGTTCCAAAAAACGTTATACTCGGTTTCTTCGGCTTGATCTAAGTTGTTTACATAAATTTCGACATTTGTACACGATTGTTCTTGACATCCAAAACAAATAACGAAACATCTTAGTCCAGCTTTCTTGGAACACCAGAAGGCTGCAGTAGAGTAAAAGAATTAGAAGTTAACAAAATAAACAAAAAGAGGATTAGGCCTATTGGGAACACCACTTAAAAAGAACGCGCCAAAATAAGACATAATTATAATAGAAGAATGGGTACTACATTAGACTACTAATTTTAAATTTTAAGTAACATTCTTATAAGTTTAGAGAAAACCTTTTTATTACACTAAATCGTAACTAATTCTTTAAGATATTAGATTAGAAATATTTGCTTAATTTAAAAAAAAAAATTACGTTTCTAAATGACTGCAGCCTCAATTAAACTTTTAATTCTGTGTACCTAAAACCTTCAAAAATGAGGTCTTTCAGTTCATTTATTGTTATAAGACCCTTGTCTTCCTTAAGGGAAAAAATCTGATCTCCTTGCGTTGAAAGATCTCGGGGCCCCAGACAAACTTTCAAAATGAAAAATCAGACATAACACAGTTAATTTAAACTAGAAAGGTTAAAATTTATCTTAAGGCTTAGTTAAATGGTAGGTAAATGGTATTTATTTCTATGGTAAGTAAATAGACAATGTAAAAATTCTTCGACCATAGAAAAATCAAGCGCAACTTACCCATGTCATAATAAATGACGTACAGCGTTGAGAGATCTACTTTGTTTTATACATTAGTATAATGGTAATGACACCAATTTTTGTAGAATCTAACCTTAAATTCATTAAAATAAAATAAAATTTGTTTTTAAAAATTTTATTAAAAAACGAAATAATGAGTATTCGAAGTAAACTTGCTTTATTATTTTTTTAAACCATGAATAAGAGTTGGGTTTTAAAAATCAAAATTGTCTGCAAAATAAATAAAATAATCTGGTGGCTCTGCTTAAACAACAGGATGTTGAGTTTTAGTCCTACAGTAAGGATTGGGGATATACCTAGTCCTTCCGCGAAACCGAATAAATTGCTTTAATAATTAATTAAAAAAAATATTCAAATGTCTAGATTTTATGGAAAAATTCCATAATTTGGAAACTAAAAAAGTACTTTTGAAGCTCTTTCATATTCGGCTTTATTGGGATGAACTGATTTGTTATGCTGTTTATAATCAACACAGACGTGTAGTTCAAAATTGTAAATAATTTAAATCGTCTATAACACTAGTCCGGGCTAGTCGACAAATATTTCAGTAAATGATACTTAAATTCGTTGCCTTGTCTGCCCTTGATAGTGCCACGTAGCAATCTGAATTTTTGCGGCTGTATCAAGAAACATTTTAAAGAATTATTATTTCAGCAACAAGCTTACTCTTTGAAATCCCAAATTGTACTAGTTACGAATTTGATACATTTCAAAATTTCAATGATCAGTTTACAATGATATTCATCATTGGCGTTTGCGCATAGATATAAAAAAAGCTCTAGCAGAACAAATTGAATTAATATTGGGCTATGAAAGAAAAATAGCTTACCAGTAAGCAGAAGAACACCAGTCAAATCATGATTTCACGAATGGCTGTATGCGACTACTTAGAAGTGTATCTAAGTAGAAGCAACATTTCTACTCAAAAAATGGGAGGCAACGAACATTAGGTAGTTAAAAGCAGTTATTCCACATATTAATGTATGTAATGTGTAATATGACTGACGATCGAGATGGTAGAGTACCTGCCTCTCACCCAAAAGTCCCGGGTTCGAATCCCGGTCGTGGCAATAGAAAATACTGTGAGAGGGATTTTTCCATTATACACGGATATTGGATGTGTGTCCCTTGTCTATAAATGTGTAGCCCCCTCCCGCACAAGGCTCAGCCTTCTGGGATAAAGGGGGTCGTAATTACATGTGGTGTATTTATTATTTATTATTATTATTAATGTGGAATAACTGCTTTTAAAAAACATATTTCAAGTCGTTCTATAATAATAATAATAATTTATTGCCCAAGATACATTATAACAATGTTTAAGGTTGTCTACAAGTAGAAAAAATACTGAAATATAGAGATAAAATGTTAAAAGTACACAAATAGAATGCACAATAACACTAAATAAAACAATAAATAATTAAGATTATGTAGGTACGTACACATATACTTATTATACTAACGTATGTAGATATATGTATATGTTATGAAATATTGCATAATTTGAATTTACAATTTGCACACAAATTTTATGTAACATCTTGGATAGAAGAGAAATCAAAATCAAGAAATTCTTGCACGCTGTAAAAGGTATTTTTTACTAAAATGTCTTTCAGTGTCATATTTAATTTTTTGCATTCAAAATTTTTAGATGATTCGATGATAAGTTACCAGAAGAGCTGATGGAGAAACAAGAGAATAAATTTATGTAATACTTACAATAAAATTGCCTCTTCTCTATTTTTTACATGTATATAAAGGTATATAATCTAATTTATAGCAACAAAATAGTTACTAATTAGTCCTTATTTGTCTATTGCATAATGGAAGAATATTTGCCATCAAACAGGTTCGGAGCGATTATGTTCCTACGTACTTAAGTGAAAACAAAATTATTTTACTGAAAATTTTTATAAACTTTTAGACAGAAACGCCAACAAAAATATGTTGATTGCAATAAGCCAACAGCAAAAGGATTAATTTCAGACAGAGAAATTCCCATGCTGGGTAATATACAATACATCATCCGCAGACCAATTATGACCTGTTGACCGCCATCAGCAAGAAATAAGAGAACACAGCCACCCAAGAATACTAACTCCTGTATCCTAGAAATATGCATAATTCATTGACTTATGGATTACTGACTTCATTTGATTACAATAAGCCTATTGTAATCAAAGTTGGACGAAGGTAGAACTCTATTATTAATTTTTATATTACACATTTCGTCCAGTCTAGATTTTTTTATCCAACTTTGATTCTAGTAAGCCTCTAGTAGATATAACCGGCAGACTGAACTAGAAGTTACTTATTTATTATGCTGATTTTTAAGATACAAGAACTTAGACAAACGCTAGAAAGCTACGTAAACTCACCCCCTCCGTACTGATGACGTTCTTGAGGCTAGAAATCGATATGCGGATGCTGTAGTACACATTAGTCACCATTAGAAGTTCCTCTACCTGGAATAAATCCTGCGAAAGTTTCAGCTTATAGACTAAAAATACTATAAAATTGGCAGACCAAATTTTAGAGGTGCTAGAAATTTTAAAAACTCCAGAATTTGTTAAATGTCGAATTTGTTAAATTAGATGTCGAGGTTTAATATTATGTAATAAAAAAAACATGGAAATTTTCAAACAAATATACGTACAGGGTTAGTTTTATAAATGTAAACCCCCCATTTTTATTTTTATTTTTGACCGATTCAAAAAATTAAAAAACTGACCATACATGGTTTTTTACGTAGATTCCACTTCTGCTAACGGATTGGCAATAGCATTTTAAATATACAGGGTACACAAAAAAGTTAGGTTTTTTTAAATGGAACACCCTGTATATTTTGACAAATTTGAATTCCTCCAATCATTCTGATTACAAATATATACACCTATTGTATAATCGGTTTACTGGTTTTTGAGTTATTTTCACTTTATGGATACGTCGAAATAAAAGCGTCATTTTATAAACCCATATAATAAATCAATAAATAAAGTAAATGAACAAAAAAAATATATATGAATTATTAAATCAAATTTTCAACATAATCAACCACCATTAACTTCGATACATTTCAAACCGCGTTTAATAAAATTCGATCGAATTTTTCGAAAAAGCGCTGCATGCAAATTTAAAAAAGTTATATTTTTTACAATTTGATTTTTTTGTTGTTTAAAATTTTCCACTGGTTCACTGTAAGTTTTTTCCTTGAGCGTTCCCCAAAGAAAATAATCTAATGGATTCAGGTCTGGACTCCGTTCGAATTTTATTAATTGTTTGAAATGTATCGAAGTTAATGGTGGTTATGTTGAAAATGTTACGTAATTTGTTTTAATAATTCATATATTTTGTTTTGTTTTTGATTTATTCCATTTATTGATTTATTATATGAATTTATAAAATAACGCTTTTGTTTCAACGTATCCATAATAAAGTGAAAATAACTCAAAAACCAGTAAAGCGATTATACAATATGTGTATATATTTGTAATCAGAATGATTGGAGGAATTCAAATTTGTCAAAATATACAGGGTGTTCCATTTAAAAAAACCTAACTTTTTTGCGTACCCTGTATATTTAAAACGCTATTGTCAATCCGTTAGCAGAAGTGGAATCTACGTAAAAAACCGTGTAAGACCAGTTTTTTAATTTTTTGAATCGGTCAAAAATAAAAATAAAAATGGGGGGTTTACATTTATAAAACTAACCCTGTACAAGGTAGTATAGTGCCAATTTAATCAATTGAACGTAATGTTAATAAATTAAATAAGAGTGGCACCGTCAAAGTGAAATAAGAGAAAAAAAACCTATTAAAAATTCTTTCATTTAAAGGGAAAGAAGTAGTATTTTAACACTGAACAAAATGTGATTTATTTTTAAGAATTCGAAAGCTAGCAGAAATTGGCATGCCAATAACAAGTCGGGAAGAGGTTTTATATTATGAAACTGCGATCAATATACCCAGGTCAAATTAAATAAGTATATGTTTCTTTATTAGCAGGTTTTTCAATTATTATTTATTGTTTGGTGTTCATTTTATTATTATTTTTTTTTCGAAATATTTAATTAACCATCTACATTCTACCTACATATATCAGAGAAATTATTAATTAAAATAATTTTTGAATTTAGTACAATTTTTGTAAATACTTCACTAATTCACTGTTAGTATATCTCGATTTCATAAAATACTTGCGATAAGAAAATTGCTATAGAAAATTTTTATAAAGTAGTTTTACTAGCTGTTTCTGTCCAAGCAATTTAAAAAATAATTATTAGATTAAACGAACTTACCTTAAGTGAAGTTCAATCTTAATTATATGTGGCGTCTCGTCCGAATAGATCACTATGTGTAGTTAATTCTCTCCGTTAGGTGTTGCCACGAATTTCAAAGTAAACAAAAATAAACTCTCCCTACTCTATGTCACATGTCATGTGTCAACAATAGACTCATTACTTTAAAGCTCTTGTTGCAACATCGAATAGATCACGGGACATAGGGATGGGTGGGTAGTGATCTATTCGGACGAGACGCCACATATAATTAAGATTGAACTTCACTTAAGGTAAGTTCGTTTAATCTAATAATTATATTAGCGTCTCGTCCTCTAGATCACTATGTGTAGATGTTTAAAGCTGTTGCAACTCGTAGGTACTTTTATATTTGGATAAGTTTTATTCAAATTTATTTCACAAAAATGGTAACCTGGATATCATATCAATTTTAATGCATAACTTTTTAACCTAGTTATTAATAATAATTGCCTCCGCAAACGATCCCTCATCGATTAAAGGCCGATTATAAAATTCCGCAAAAACTTGTGAAGAAGATGACCAGCCTGCAGAATTACGAATAATATTCAGATTTACACCCTTCCTAGCAGCTGCGGAAGTACAAGCCTTGTGCTGTGTACCGTAAAGACTGATGTACCCCACACTTTTTTGTAAAATCATCTTAATCCAACGCCTTATCGATTGAGGGGTCGCATTACGGAACGGTTTCTTGTAAGTAATAAGTAACTTATTTAAATCAACATTTCTAAAACTTCTACTTCTCTCTAAATAACAAGTAATTGCTCTAGCAGTGCAAACCTGGGGCTTTTCATTAAAGAAAGGAAAGCAAAGATTTGGCTGATATCTGTTTGGCCTGATGTTTTTATTCTAAGAGGAATTTTTATCCCCACTTTATTGGACATGTTTACAATACTTTGCAACTCTATTAAAAATAAAGTTTGCACTCGATGAGCAGTGATGAGTGCAAGTAAGATGGCTATTTTTATTTTTGAGTTAACAACAACTGTAAACTAATACTTTCATTTGGAGATAATGTTGATACAAAATTTAGGACCTTGGAGGGATCCCATGTCATTTTATACTTGGGTTGTGGTGGTCTTAATTTAAAAACACCTTTTAAGAATCTTTTTATGCGATAGTCAGTTCCCACTTCAGGAGAAATTAGTAGAGCTAAAGCTGACCGTAAAGTATTCAATGAACTGTAGGATGTTCCACGTTCATATTGATTACTCAAAAAAGTCAGTATATCCACAACCGAATACTTAAGATAGTTAAACTTTTTGTTTGAACAGAAATCACACCACAATCTTAAACCAGTGTTGTATTGCTTGTATGTTGACTCTGTCAGGGACAATAAAGATACTTCAATTGCAGGTTCAGGTACTCCTCGAAATTTCAATCCTTGTTTGATAACAGCCCTGCAACCAGGGTACGGCTCCGATGTAGAGAATGAGTAGTCCTGTCAATGGAAAATTACAAACAATGCTCTGGTTGAAAATACACGGGTTCCTTAATTAACATACGTTGAAAGACAGGAAACCACGGTTGAGTTGGCCAGAAAAGCACGATGACTATATCCTCAGCTTTATCAGAAATAATTTTTTGCAGTACTTTAGTAATTAAAGCAAAAGGGGGGAAAGAGTAGAAGTCAGGACATGTCCATGATATTGTGAAGGAATCTACCGTCTCCGCTTCTGGGTCCCAATACCAAGAGATAAATCGTTTGCACTTAGCATTAATTCTAGATGCGAACAAATCAATCTCTGGTTTCTTAAGTACTTACAAAATTTTTTTTTTTTTTTTAAATCATAGTCAACTATTTCATATTCTGTATCTGGTCTCAACCTACATGATTCCCTGTCAGCCTCTATATTTTTGATGATTCAACATATGAGGCAAATATCCAAATACTGCGCATCTCACACCATTGTCATATGTCTCTGGCTAACTTATTAAGGTGTGGGTACTGCACGCCGCTCATTCTATTAATATATGAAATGGCAGTATTGTTGTCGATGCGCAGTAAAATGGTCCAGTTCGATAAATCAGAGACAAAACACTTCAACCCAAAAAAGGCAACCTGCATCGCTAAATAGTTAATGTGATTGAATTTATCTTTATTACTCCAAAAACCATGTGTGCGTCTTCCGTCGCATAATACTCCCCAACCAGACGACGATGCATCACTAAAAATTTACTTGTCATATTTATGTATTTTAATGTTATTGGCTCCATTGACATGCGTCTTCCACCAAAACAAATCAGATGTGACTGCAGAAGAAATAATCATTTCTTTATCATAATTATTTCTTGTTCTTCTACGGAACTAGCTTTCCCACAAGCCTTGCAAACTCCCTAATTTTGCATATTTTACCCATCTCAAATTTTTCAATGAACTGTATAATTCTGAGTTGCTTCTGACTTGGAAAACTCATAGTCATATGTTTTGAGTCATATGGAAAACCTAAATACTTAATTCTTTGATTAGGAACCAATACACATTTCGCATTATTTATGAGAAACCCCAGTTGCTTAAGCACCTTACAAGTTGCTGACACATTACTCATGCATTCTTGGTATGAACATCTCAACAACAAAAAATCATCGACATAAAATTTCTGTTTCTAAGATAAGCCAAAACAGGTTTCATTATCTTAGTGAACACATAGGGAGCCGTATTAAGACCAAAAGGCAAACAATTGTACTGATATAGTTTACCCTCAAATTTAAATCGAAGATCCTTCCTGTGACTTTCTTTAATGGACACTAACTGATATGCATCTTTAAGATCAACAGCTGCCATAAAACAATTATTGTAATATATGAGTTTTGTAACTGTTTTGTAATTCTCAATTTTAAAATGCATTGTAGTGATAAACATGTTGAGATTTTTTAAATTTAGAATTAGTCTACTAGAGCCATCAGGCTGAGGTACAAGGAAAATATTTGAGATATACTGATCTGTGATAGGAGGACATACTAATAGGGCCTATTGAAATAAGATTACCAATTTGGATACAAATTATAATTTTTCATTCGGTGACCAGGAAGGTTCCTTGGAAACGTAACTTTGAGTAGGTTTTTGAACAAATGGAATTGATTGATCCAAAATAAAATGGTAGGATAGTTGGTTAACAATCGCCACCTTTTAATAAAATATTTCAGTCTACAACAATGAGACTTTACCTTTATTGTTGAGAAAGAGTGTAAAGGAGGCTTGAGGCCTGGATGCCCTCGGTTGAGGTTGCTGTCGTGAGTGAAACTACGGCTTCATGCTTTGCTCTCTGGGCTGGTGATTTTGGGAAGCTCTTTGTCTGCCACGATATGCCTTGAATGCAGATCGAGGTAGTTTAAAGTACGTGTAACTTTCTTTGATGTATTAGCTTTAGAAGCCTTGAGATCTGCAGAGGAGCGCTCTAATGTTTTGGCGGCTTTAACTAATATGTTTATTAATTGTCGATTTTACTATGAACTTTCTAGATTCCGAATCGGCATGGTATACACCAGAAATTAGCCACCCAGCGTCACTCATCAACTCAATCAGAAGAAGGTTTATTCCCCCCTCCTTCTTTAACAAAAGGGTAAGGGCCCTCTCAATTGCCGTCAAAGCTGCTCCCATTTGATTCTGAAGATCTGCAAGCCTTTTATCACTCTTTTGGTGTTGTTCGGTAATAGCTGCTGATACCTCCGGATTAAATTTGGGAGCCTCTACTAATTTACAATTATTAGTGGGGGGATACTTTTTAAGTAGATTTAACGAAACTTCGGGTTCGAGTCCAGTGACTGGACTCCAGTCAGTATTCTCCCATCTCTTGGCTACAGCTTCGTGTATGCCATCAGATGCCAAATTTAAAGTAGCAACTTCTTGACCAAGTAACGCCAATACTTCAGGATCCATCCTAGTTGACAAAGTATTTCCTTTAAATTTCTCCAATACCCTGATTCCTAAAGAGGAAATACAGTAACATAGGTAGGTTTGTTGCTACAAACTTTAGCCTTTAGCCATAACTGTTTAAATGTGTATGGCGATAGCATGGTGCACAAATAATGGCTTACTATATAATTGGTCTAAAATCACGTTAAACCAAATATAACTATTTTCCTGGTACTTACATTAGGCACTTACAAAAAAAAAACAACTATATGCATATTATGATACTAAAGTGTGTAAATATTATGTTTCAAAAACTCGTTTGAATACGTATAAAGACGTGTTATAATACAGAAGGTGGACTTTTCAAAAACTCGTTTGAAAAACGTATATTATCATACGAAAATTAAACTTTTCAAAAGCTAGTTTGAAAATGTGTATTAGAATGCAGAATATGCACTTTTCAAAAACTCGTTTGACAACGTATATTAGATCATGGAAGTTGCACTTTTCAAAAACTCGTTTGAAAGTGGGTATTGTATAGAGAAGGTGCACTTTTCAAAAACTCGTTTGAAGACGTATATTATAATACGTAAGTTGCACTTTTCAAAACTCGTTTGAAAGACATAGGTTTACCTAGAAACATTTAATATAGTGTTTGCAGCTTCTAGTCTAAAACTCGTTAAACCATCAGATACATAGGTAACTCATGTCTATTAATTTCTTTAGCTCTAGGAGACGTAACTGTGCCATCGTCTGTGTCGTTATTGTAATCTGAGGAATCTTCAAAATTATCCAACGACATTTCAGGTGAAAATCCCGAAAGATTAATTTCCCTGGCTCATTGACATGACGAACCATCACTAAGACGACCATTTTCTGTTTCCATTTGTGATATATTATGACGTTTCCGTAAAATGTCACTTGCAATTTTTCGATTTATTTCTTCTAGAATCTCTTTTTTAATTCATCGTTTTTCTTTCTTATGTCTCTTAATATCAGTATGAAATCCATTTCGTTACCAATACTAAAAAATCACAAGAAAACACCTCGAAATTCTTAGCACATAAACAAACGTGGCGTACACTACGACACGAAAAAGAATAATGAGTCTATTGTTGACACATGACATGTGACATAGAGTAGGGAGAGTTTATTTTTGTTTACTTTGAAATTCGTGGCAACACCTAACGGAGAGAATTAACTACACATAGTGATCTAGAGGACGAGACGCTAATATAATTATAGTCTCTTCCAATATGATTTAATTATTTACAATAGTTTCGAAAAAGAAATATACAAAAAAAAAATTAATACCAGTAACACAATAATCAAATCAGCATATATCTCATGAAAATTTATCCTCGTGATGCCACCAAACAATTTTCCCAATCATGAGCGCTACCTACATGCATCATTAGTATTGTAACCGGATGCTGGTTTGGTAGGCAGTAAAGCGTACAAACTATGACCAGCACTTCCGGTTGGGCCACGTTTGTCACTAGTCCTCATGACAACCGGCACTCATTTCATGGATCTGGAATTAATTTATAGTTATGGTCCCTACTGACCCGTCCAACAGCATTACAGCTAAGCCCTTAATATTATGGACGGTCCTACATTCCACACTAGTATACATTCATTCACAGAGACGACAATTTATTATACGGCATCAAGATAACCTTATTTCTGTATTATAATGCTGAAAATTAATTGAATAATGCACATGATTACATGATTGATAAGGTAATAATAGGGTTGAAGTTCTCGTAGTATTTTCAGGTGGGTGGATACTAAATATTATCTAAAAGCAGAAAAATTCAAATAATGGTGGTAAAGATACGAAACATTAGTACTTAACTATACTAAAAAATTAGTAACATAAATGGATAATATTTCTGCTTTCAAAATCATTTACATAATAATCAGTGATATTTAACTAATCACAAATGCGGTACGTATATTAAAATCATTGTCAGCATTTAGACCTCTGTAATGAAAGTGTCACTGGTAGATGTGCGTGACTTACTGATGTGATGTGTTAATAAGGATCTAAAGCCAGCCAGCGATCTACGGATAGTATTTGTCATATGGATAGCTCTTAAAAATAAAATTAAATCCCCTTCAATGAGAGCTTACTGTGGTCACTAACTTTAGTTTGCGTTCTGCTTTTGTGATACCCATTTATAATCACCGATGTTTATGTGACTGCTTTTGTGAGCAGGAATGCTGTTCCGTTTATGGATTAGGGCTAAAGGAAAGTATTGCGAATATTTTCTTATCATTATGTTACTTAGACTTTCTAATTCTCGGCTTCTTATCAACGTTATTCAATGGGGAGGTACACCTCCTGAAGATATTTTGCAGAAATAAGGAAGTTTATACTTCTCAACACGTTAAATAATGGTCGATATAGAAATTCTTGAATTTCTAAGATGTCAGAGAATATTCTTATATATTAGACAAAGTTTGAGCTGTTATAACATTGTGAAATCATTGGACTAATAATTTAAGACGATTTTCAGAACTCCAACTTCACTTTAATGATATGGTTAATATCTTAATGTCACTACTGATTAATTCTTCGTAAAAGGTGAATTTGTAACATTCATTTATTGTTAATTCATTTTTAAATACACTGCCCTACAGGAACCTAACTACAGGACAGAACGAAGTGATTTTTCAGTTACATATTTTCCGTTATTTAAAAATCATTTTGTCACTTGGGTACACCCTGTAACCTCTGGTAGTATGTAAGTTTGAATTAATTAAGTTTAATTTGAGTTGTGCGAGCCATTGGTAAACAGGAATATTAAATAATGTTTAAATTCCCGAAGCAGTAAATAGTAAAAATCATTTGTTACTAAAGTTTGTTAGTAACCTTAAATCCGGGTCCAATCCGTTTCATTTTGTTACCAGGTTTAAAAATCGGGAATAGCTTATTTCCGTTGTGCAATAATTTTGATAACCATCTGAAGTTATAGAATACGCGTGAACTGGGCAGCAAACCTACCCAGCTCGAAGTACTTTTTAGGTTCCACCGTTCGCCTTCCATGCGCTACATAGCTACGTAGGGCCAAATTAGATTATAAATTCGTGGAGAGTGTGCTTGACTGGAAGATTTTTCGTTTATTAGCCTGAGAAAGCAGATTAGTCCGTTTCCACCGCACCGTAATTTTCAACTTTGAATCCGTCGTTGTTTTGAAACATTGGTAAGAACACGTAAGTCAACCCGCATTGTACATCGGTACCAGCAGAGATACGCAGCATAGTTCATTTTGTTACCGTGGAATTAAATAGTAAATTTAATAATTATTATAGTAAAACTTATCCGCGTTTTAAATACCTAGTAAAGTATCGCAGAAGAGACCTCTTAAATGAAACATATAGTTGAGCCAACCAGTCGTCGCCTAATTAAGGAGACACCAACCCGTGAGATATCAAATTCGTGAAAATAGTTGTTATCTCATTGGTAACCGCGATAGATAACAGGAGAATTTACACTTCATTGCGTGAAAATGATTGGAGCATCACCGAGGGTAGAAATAAATGAAATACGTATTTTTCGTAGTAGCACTCTAGTTTGAAGCAACAGGCCCCGTAAAAGTCTATCATTATAAATTAATAAAATCTCGTTAGTATCTTTGACTGCCCGTCGAAGGGAAATAAAATATCTGAAACCCGCTATCCGCGTTTTACCGACCATGACTCCGTGTTCTTTGCCAGTATACGCTCTATTCTACAATACTCCCTTGTAAATATTGCTAGCCCTAATAATATCACGTTTATTTTGTACACAATATTGGTAAATGAATAAATAGTGTATATTGGTCTCTGAACACTCCGTGTTATTGTTTCAAGTAGGGAATATTTAATTAAAAAGGTATTATCAATTGCTCAAGTCTGGTGATATATGCAATTCATTATATGATCCCTGTATCACTCCGTTCATCACTGCAGTTAGCTAGGGTTTTCTTGGAAACCGCCAAGAAATAAAGTGCTGTTTCTTCCACTATAAACAAAGAAACTGGCGCCCGAGAATCCGTGTAAAAATAAAGGTTATTACAAAGCTAGAATTACTGTTTGTGGAAGTAAGTTGCAAACAGTACAACTTACGTAATTAAACGTCATCACAAAGGTTGAAGTATAAACAAATAATAAAAAACTATAAAACTCATTATTTCTAATCACATCCAATTTATTTTGAAGTTCTTTCTTAAATGGTCCCATATACCTACAGATGCAATATCGTGAATTAGTATAAAGTTGTTGCCTACAAAAAAGCCATATGACTCATATGAGATCATGTGAGGGTCAAAATATTCCTTATGTATCAATCGGTCGTCATCCTTCCATCATTAACTACCACGAACTCCGTGCACCCATGAAAAAAATGTTCTCCCATTACCCATGGTTACCCCTCATCCAAAACTTTCCAGTTGACGAAAGTCACATTAAAATTTACACTCACTTGGACTTCTCTACACTGGCATATAGTCAAAATCTCGATTTATCCGTAAAGAGTACATTGAACTATTCTTCAGCCAACCCTGTGTGCCCTTGTAAGACGTGGACCTATTGCAGGAATCATTAATTGTAAATTATTTTCAAGGAGAAGATTTCTAATAATTTGTAAAAAAATATTTACATGTCTAGTTCTTAAGATTGTAACACATAAGAAACGATCATCTACAGTAATAACTTGCTTATGCCCATGTCCATCTCTCCTAAAAATATTCAGTCTCCCTGTAACACCTTCTAACTTCTGAAATGATACTTTATTGAACATCATCCTCAATCAGGACGATTGATTACAAGGTCTGACTTCGGGTCTAATATACGTCGATGACAAGAAACACAATGTTAATGCATAATTTGTCATCGCCAATATTTTCTGTTTATTTGTGCGTGGCATATAATTCAGAACATTATTCAAATGTTACATAAAAGTCACATATAAAAAATGTTTTTATGATTTTAGTTGAAATCTCAGTTCAAACACCGACCGACGCTGATTTTGTTTGACAGCTCCTTGTTTGGCATGGAAAGTACCTTTATCTGAGTGTTAATATTGGTAGTTCTTGATCTGAATAAATATCGTTACTAATGACTTAGTGCAGGTGATTTTAGTAGTAGTAGTAAATTATTTTAGTTCTACACTATTTATATATTGTTGTACATTGTACACATGCTAGATTCGGCCGATACATTTTATTACCACACTCGTGGCCAAGAATTTAATTCACACCATCTTCCTAGTTTTACTTACTTATTTACTCTTTTAGATAATTTATTAGCGATATTCAGGTTGAAGTCCACTATTTAGGCTATAACTGCACTCTGCTATGCTATGATATATTTTGAATACTCATATTCTCCATATTCTTTAATTATTTTTAAACAATCACATTATTATTTATAGTTATAAATATCATAATATCTCATAGCAGTTCCTTATTCGAAAAATTTTTGTGATATATTATTTTGATCTATTCTTTTTTTTACAGGTGAGTACAATTTTTCTGAGGAACCGAAAATATTTCATGGTAAGTATAAAGTGGAATATTCAAAATAGTTTGTTAGGCGACAATAAAAGGAATCTTCGAAATAGAATGAATTCAGTAAACTGAAATTTAAAAGGCATGCACGCATTTAAATTTCACTAATATAATGAATTGTTATAAGAAAATACATTATGGTTAGTTATCGGTTATTGAAAGGATTTGTATGTACTATATTTGTTTGGGTGCATCCCAGTGTATTAGATTGCCTCGAACAATTTTTGTCAGTGTAATTTTTTTTTAAACCTCTACATAAAAATTTAAATTTCAAACATTTCACATATTATTAAATATATTTTTTTATTTTAAGTGTAATTTTACTAGAATAGTATTTCTAATTAAATTTGACCTAAAGTTACTACTCTTGTTTGCTTTTTCTCTACAAACGCGATTGTTACGTTTAAAATAAATATTTTTAAGGTTTTTGATACACCATTCCTTACGGAGTAAAATGTACTCTTTAAAAATTTGTCAAAAGTAGGGTTGTTATAAAATTTGTTTAAAATGCTTATGTTAGTATTATTTTTTAAAAGCCACTACTTATAGTAGGTATTCAATATTCGACTCGTCAAAGAAATAAGTGTACCTAGGATTTTTTTTATTTGTACGAATTAACGATCAGTTTTAAGAACGCATAAAAACCGTATTTTAGTATGCAACTTTTTGTACTAAGTGTCACAAAATTAACTTTATATTGTCTGTATTGCTTCTATTAAAAAAACTTGTATTAATGAATTCTTGTATAATGTATTTAGTGGCGACCTCTTTTTCTGCCGTAGGGATTAACACAATATTTTGTTGGAGACACAATATAACAGTTTTTACATCTTTTATTACATCTACATTATTTATTAAATTTTTATACTTTATCGGAGTTGTACGCTACCGGTTTGTCTTTTTAGTATTATATCGAACACGAAGTAAATAATCTGTAAACCTCTTAAGGGGATAATAATAGCACCCATCATATTTTTGAAAATTCATATTTTCGTTACTATTCATCGGAATCGTTTCAAATTTTTGTGAATGATATAGAATTATATAATCTAGGGCTGTGTGCACTGTGCATGCATATTTGAATAAGTCTCAGGAGAACGAAACAATTAAAAAAAAAAAATGTGAAATTTTCCAAACCCATGCACATGCATCTAGAAAATGTAATCCTTAATACGGTATTAAAATTAAATTCGTTTACCTGTTGTCGTTTGCGTATAGTAAATTTTCAAAATTCATTGCATTTTGTACCTGGAAAACGCTGCCATCTATTGGTACCACTATGAACTACGAGTTTTATGAGCAGGTGCAATGCCTTCCACAAGTATAATATAGAAAAATGTCTTAGACATTATTCACATAGTTGATATCGAGGCGAAAAAGACTTTACTGTTTTCACAGCGAATCGGGTGGTATTATCCTCTTAAGTTCAATTATATGGAGTAAAAGAGTAAAGACTAAAATTGTCAACATTCGAAATCAATAGAGAATTTAAATCATCATTTGAAAGCAAAACATCCGATCATTTCAGAAAAAAAGCGAATCACACAAAAACTGCAGAAAATCAGTAAAAACCAAGCAGTCTCTGGAAATTAGCCACTGAATACAATAGATCTGTTTCCAGGTTTGGATGAATAGAGTGGTGAAAGTGAGGTGAAAATTAATAGAAAAAAATCAATAGTCAGATAGATGTAAAGACGTTTTTTCAGAGCCACAAACCCAAATCTTAAAAAGTAAGCAAGTTTATCTGAAAATATATTATTACAAGCCTATAAGAAAGTAAAGAAGAAGTACAAACAGTTCTTAATAGAGTCTAATTATACAGATCACCAGTAGGTACTGATTTATTAAGTAAAGAATAAACACTTTAAAATTAAATTCAAATTACCCCACACTGTGTCCAATGGGAAAAAGTTTTGCGTTACTTTTAAAAGACTGAACAATGAAATATTTTAATAATGGTTTTTTAGTCAATAGTGTTAGGCAAAAGAGCCTAATTTAAAATAAGTTTAAATTAGGCTCTTTTGCCCTTGCAAAGTTATCGCAGATGTAAAAACAGAATTTACCGAAACTTAAATTAAGATATTGTGGCTCATAAAACTTCACTTAAAAAATGATTGCTATAATCGCCATTCTGCTGTAAATATACAGAAATTGTGAAGAAATGATTACTCGAACCTCTAAAATAAAAGATGAAATTATTTCTGCAGGTTCTGCCCAAAATATGAGAAAATGGAAAATTTTCGAAAAATTGCTCCCATAGATCTTTGAGATGTAGAGGAAGACATTATTGCTGAAAATAATGTTACGTGTTCCAAAGTTTTAGTATTTGTCCATGGTATATAATACTATAATAGCACCACAATTACACCTCCTTTATCGGCTTTAACCAGGAAGGCTCTAGAAGATACTTGTGTGGGAGGAGGCTACACATTTAGAGACATGGGATATACACTTCTACATTACTATGTAACAAGACATGTAACAATTTTATAATTTTATAAAGATCCAAATTTAGATTTATAAACTTGGTGTAGACATATTTCTAGAGGAATACTTTAATAGTTATTAGCGTCAAAAGGCCGATATGTAGCAAATATCAGACAATATGCAAATGGCTCAAAATAGTTGTCTGCATTTTATTTTTGGCATAAGAAAATATGACAGAATTAGTCATACTTTGTCTAACCTTCGGTGGCTTAATATGGCTAATAGGCGGAAACTACACGCAACCACCCTATATCATAAAATACTTACTCATCGTACTCCAGCTTATTTAACTAATAAAATAAAATTTAGGACTGATGTACACAACTTGAACATCAGACAGAAAGATTTGATTACCATTCCACGTCATAAAACAACATTATTTAAAAGGTCATTTTTATATCAAATAGGAAGGGAGTAGGTACAATTAAATACCAAGAGATTTTAAAAGTGTGTTTAGCTAAGTTCAAGAAAGCCCTAACAAATAAACTCTATAACGCCCAAAGTATTGTATGATAGTTCTGTTTAATGGATTATGTTATGTATAAGTCTAAAGTATTATAATAATAGATATATTTATTTGTGTGCAAATATCTGATTGTGCAATTTCGAAAATCCTGTCACTTATTTAAATATTATCTATGTAAAACCTTTTTCAATTATGTAGGGGGATTCTCTCCCCAATACCTCGTTTAATTTTAGTTTTTATGTGGGATTAGTTAGAAATTAATTAGTTTAAATATAGTAGTATTGTTAAATTATACAGATAAGTCCAGGATGCTTCGAACACGACAGGGATTGGGACGACTATACGAATGGCCGACAACTTACTCGCCTCAGTTCGAAATTTGTACATTAGGAGAAGGGAGCGGCAGTGCGCTGTGGCCACTCACTGCTAGCTCAGCAGTCAGCACTGTTGTTAAAGTCTTAAACACAAGGAAAAAAAGATAGAGATAAGAAAATGGAATAAGAAATAAGGTAAATAATTATACCAAGTTTTAAATACACAATACTCTGGGCGATAATATGTTAGTTCCTATTTGATTTAAAATTAAACTGTTCAAATTGTTCCTTGCTTTTCGGATATCATTATTTGTTAATTCTATTCCATATTCTTCATTTCTTATTTCTTATGTCTTATTTTTTTCATTGTGTTTAAGCCCTAACCGTGTTGGGATGTAGAACTCATCTCTGAATTAAATTTGATTTACGTTTCGAAATTTTATAATAATGAAAAAGTTTTAACTACATGGAAGATTCAGTACCTATATGACAAATAAATTGTATAAGAAAAATAAGGTGGGTTTTAATAAAATTTACTCATACTATTCATTACCTATTAATCACAAATGGGAAAAAAATTGTTAATGTCAAAAATAATAGCACAAATATAAGAAAGCTTCTGTGTGTAAAAAATATAAGATGCGGTCTTTACATTGCAGCGCTTCTGGCATGTTTAGCAAACAAATTATTTCAGACGGGATGGGATTTTATCACTTGGCCATAACAGGAATTTCTAAAGTGTTTCTAAAAGGAAATAAATTGGATGCGTCTACCTTATAACTAATGTTACTAATTTTGAATATAACGAACATTTTTGAGGAAATTCTAAAAAAAATAGTTAATAAATTAGTTAATTATATAACTTATAAACTTACAATTAAATGTTGGCAGAAATACCATTCGGATTCAGAAAAAAATCAGATTTACTGAACTAGTTGCAATTACTCACGCAAAATGAAAATTAATAAATCTATTTATGACAAATATACCTAAATAATATAATTTGTAGAAGAGTTTCAGGTTTTCTTCCCTGTTGAATATTTTGAACTCTTGGTATTATAATCATCATGTCATGGTTTTCTGCTAAAGCAAAGTAAGCTTTGTGGACCTGAGAACTTATATTTATGCATTTAGCAAAAAATATAGCTTTATTTCAATGAGGTTCGTAGATCAAGCGTCATATGTCATTTGTCGGCAAGTCCAATACCAGAGTCAAAAAATGTCTGTACAGAAAAAAATTATATAAACAACGCCATCAGAAAATAGAATATAGCCAGTACACAAGTGGTAAAGAAATACAGTGGCTTCTTATCGCCTCCTTCCCGGTATCATGCGTTATAAATTGAGGAATGTGTGTATTAGTTTTACAGGCAATACACTCGACAAAATTTGAAGTGCTCCACCCAAAAAATTACCTAAGTTTCAACAAGTGCAACTTTTTTATCCATGAACCGATTTGTCAAAACTTTTCATATTCTGATAGCTCTGTTCTATGGCTATATGATACAGTTAGGAAATGAAGAAAAAGTGAGATCGTCTTTATACAGGGTGTCAAATGAAGTTATGTTTTTCTTGTTATTTTCAATTGAGTGTATATCGCGTTGCATGAACGCTCTGTATATATCATTGACATATTGTAGGGTACCATACTATGTTATCACTATACCAGTTTGTGATTTATTCATCAATATCCACTATTAGTGGTTATACGTTATCAGATTGCTTAAGTAAAAAGGGGACTCATTTCCTGATGACTTTTTAATATATATTCAATATTTTGCAAAATTTGGTGCTGCACTGTTCGTATTACTTTAAAGATGGCCACTTATTTTAAAACAATTTTTCTGGTGAAAATGTTTCTTGCAATGACAAATAAATTCTTCCTTTCGCTGTCTTACAGTTCTAATTGTAATACGATCCAGCTTTCTATTTTTGAGTGCCTATAAGAAACAAACTGTCAGATTGAACCACGGAAAACAGACAACAGTCAAGTAAGACAAAACAGTTGAAAAAAACAGACAAAATGGTGTACTTAAAATGTTTGCTGATATTTTCTTTACTTTAGGAATTTACTGGATATTTAAAGTAGAAAAATACAATCCGTGAACATTAGTAAACATCAAATAAAAACCATTTTCTAATTGAGAGAATTTTTTGTCATAACATACAATTATGCCTATTCAAATTTTACCAGGTTGCAATGAATTATAAATATACGTAATATATGGTTTAAAACTAAATTAACTTGGTAATTAAAATGTGTTTCTATTAAAATTTTAACAAATATTACGAAGACCTATCCGGCTTTCTATTAAATGATATAATCGATGGAACTATTAGGCCTCCCATCAGCATTTAAGGTATTCACTTTACACCGCCACATTTAGTTAATTGCTGAATTCAACCTTTGCAATAAAGTATCCCTCTGAAGGTTTTGACAAAATCAACAGACCTCTAATGTAATTACCAAACATTAATTTCAGAAATGATTTTATGAAACAAATTGGCGTAAAGTAACTGATGTAAAGGAAGTTTGAATTTTAAGTCGCTAGAAATAAATTTTTAAATACACGAATTTTAAACCTTCCTTTCTAGCATCTTTTTGGCTGTCATTTTGAGTCATATCCATAAAAAGTCAACTCAGAGACACAATTTTTTTCTATATTTTTCTTCTTATTTGTTGTCATATTTGAACTTGATAAATCAACGTAACACAATATACACCTTCCTAAGTTACCATTTCCCTCAGTACGCAACTGTACTAAACAAAACCAAGTGCGACATTATTGGTTAGGTAATGGAAAAAGCACTACTGATGAGCTACTAATAGCGAAAGAATATGTACATCTTCTTGTGGACTTCGATTTTTAATTGGTGACCATAATGAATGAATTTTGTGGTGAGTTAAAAAAAAAAATTTTATAATTTGTTTTTAGACGTTTTGAATTTTATAATTTTTAATCCAATATTCATAATGTATTAAAGATAGTCCAATGAATTTAATAATTGCATGTTTAGAGATGAAACATCAATATAAGTATATCAATTTGGATGTTTGTTATTATTATGCTTGTATAAAGCCTAAACAAAGTCATTTATAGATAATTTTACATTTTGAACTCAAACAGATTAAATATTAAATATACTTAAATATTCTTCTATAGCTAATTTGTAACGAACATTTGGAGAAAAACTTAAAAATTTGGAGCACTGAGTGCATTTTAGATTTTATTAACACTATTATTTGCCACAAACGATGGTGTAAATTTTGGTTTACTACCGTTGTGTGATTTTAACAAATTGCCACTAGGATTTGATTTTAGTGGACTAGAACTATGAACTTTTGTAGTGTGAACAAGAGTGATTGAATTTTTACAAATTCCACAAGTTTTCTGTATTTCGAGTCTAGACATTTCAAAAAATTTATGTGTTTGACTTGAGAGACAAACAAAAACAAATGTATAAATCTCTGACAGATCTTTTACTTGTAGTTGTTTAAGTAAGATAACATTTTACTAAAAAATGCATTTAAACATTTGTCCTCAAACTTTCCTTTTAATATTCTTCAAAGAATACGATGTTTTGTTGCGATTGCACAAACATCTAACGCTTTCCGTTATTAAGCAAGGTATATAAATAAATTTTACTTATGTCATCTAATTCTGTATTATTGTAAATTAAAATATAAAAACTTTCGTGAAACAAAGGCTATTGTTTTCTATTTATATTGCCATGAAATTCCATAATATCAATTTTAGGTGACCTTAATATGCGGGGTATGCCCCCGATTGGATTCAATATTTATGTTTAATTGAATTATAAGCTTCTTGATTATGGCCGTATAATTGTTCAGCAATGTCCAAAGTTTTAAAGGAAGGTAAATAATTATCATCTGTCCTCTAAACTGTATGTCATTAACTCCATTTAATACAAGTTTAAGATCATTTGCAGCATTATCTATGAAATTAAACTCCGCTTTGAAATTGTTTAATGTAGTTTTGTTACCTAAATCATTGATGCCTACATTTTAGCAAAATCAATTTCTTTCTTGGCCACATAAATATTTTATTCACGCTCAAAGCAAACGATGTCATCTTTAAGTGCTTTTAATAATAGTAAGCTTTAAAGTATACTAATAGATAGGTCAACAAAGCGGAAAAGTGACATGCGATATAGTATGTTTATCTATCCTATTCTACACACAGGAACCGCAAATACCGAATTAACCTTTAAAATAGAATTTACAATTACTTTATAATATTCCACATAAGAAATCTGTAAAAAATTTAAGAAAACTGAAAACTGTGCTAATAGAGATCCGGTTAGTTCGAAACAAATGATTAGGTCATGATTCAACTATGTGAAATGAACTGTATTTTAGGCCATACAAAACTGCAATAAGGAATAAAATACCACAGATGTAGTCTATCAAGATTGAGGAAAAATAACTGTAGGAAATAATTTTCAACACAAATTACTAATTTTGAAAAAACAATCAACAAATCAGTTAACGACTGTAATTTACTAAAAGAAACTTAAAAATTTAAATAATTTTGCAGATAATCGCGACTTACGGTTTACGGTATTTCAACTATCATCTTCTCTTCACCCAAATAGAACCCATGTTGTTTGTCTAGTTCTTTTCCTATTTGTTTTATATTTAAACTTAATAAATCAACGTGAAACACCACTAACAAGTACTATAACTTGTGTTTTCTATAAAATATACATTTTCCAAATTTGAAGTCGATACTCATCTATATATAATATTTTTTTTATGGCAGTAGTAAAAACTATTAGCCACAGATTTATCTATAATATTTATATCTTTTCGAAACACTCTACATAACCCGCCTTATTAACAATTGTACGTATGAATTAGATTTAAATTGGGCTTAAAGCATCAAATCTAGTACATGTATTCTCTAGAATAAGTTTGTTTAAAGCATCATTTACCTCCAATTTCACATGTATCCCATTCACAACTACATCGCAATCAAATTTGCTTACCACTCCCTTTAGAACTTAATAACTAACTCAATAATTATGTATATGATTATTAACAGGGGCATAAAAGAATACTGGCTATTCCTGACAGCCTGAACCTGAACTTGTTTTTTTTATTAATATGGCCACAAAGCATTTTTTAAATTAACTCGGTTAAGTACACCATTTTACTATATTAATTTGGACACCATTCTCTCCTCTTTTAAATCAATACTTCTTCATAAAAACAAACAGTACCTATATAATACTTACCGACTTATTCCTAAAATTATATACATGTACCTATATATTGCAGAGCTAACATTGTTACCCCAGATCTTATCAGAATTAAGTTTCAGGGCTCATTATCTCGCATGAAACACTATTGATGTATACCTCTAAATAATAATTGTAAATAAATAGCAAATATTTTTTTTACGTCCGACATGAATATTATATGACAGAATTTAATCATTCCTGCTTCATATTTGTATCCTGCGGTAATAAATGGAGTTGCTAATCTAAGCAATTTAATTTGGAGGCTGCCAAAATGGACACAGGACGTCTTTGTAAGGCTGTTATTAAATTGTAATTGCTTACTGGCAGAAGTTTGAAGCACGTAACAAAGTTTGTAGACGTGACCGTTTTTATGATTTTGCCATTTTGTTCCCCTTGTCAGGACGCGTTTATATAATTTTGTAAATTTTAATTAAATACAAAATAAACACATATCCGCAGTTTTGTACGTGAATATATAACAGCGAAATTATATTTGTAATGTAACGTGGTGTTACAAATTTTAACAATGAAAAATGTAAATCTATTAGAAACGCAACGAAACAATTAAATTATAATTCTTACAGTATTTCTACCTTCTCAAAACGAAAATCTTTCTAAAGAGCTTGTTGGATGGTAAATAACCATAGGTGCTTTCAATTGCTGAGTACTTCACACTGATGATACTTGTAAATTTGATGGAAATCAACAGATAACTGCAGTAGTAAAATGCATAAGAGAAGAGAGCTCAGAGGTTCGCTCTGATGGGAAGTTCCTGTCCCAAATATCATCAGTTTTGTTGAGATCCATTTAGCAGCTGCTGTTATGGTAAATCTGGACACTTGCAATGTTTGTGTTTAGGCATACATTCTAGCACTAACTAACTTAGCATTAGATACATTTGTCCAAATTCGGAAACTTAAATATAGACCAGGTAAAAATGAAAATAACAGAAGAGAAACGTAAGCTGCATAAAACTTTAACAAGGAAATATATATACACTATAATCTGTCAAATGTATGGCACTTAAGATATAAAGCAAAATAACGTTAAAGGGAAGTAGAAACGTTTAGATTGAAATAAAATTGTATTAAATTAATGATGTTATAGAATCCTCTGAATACCGTGAGTTATTTAACCATTCATTTTGCCGATTAGCCCAGTAAAATTTATACATAGGAATAATATATATATTATATAGATACCTAGAATAATTTAGAAAGACATTGGCCGATGTAGTTCAATCAACTTTTGTCATTAGTCCTTGTCATCAAGATGATGGTCACAAGCAACCAGTATGCTTCATCGTTTACTGTATGAAAATTAGCTCATGTATTCCTATGCATAACTCCTATTTGAGCTAGCTGGTATATTAGTACATAATCATAATCATTTTCTAATAAATATTACAGAGAAATCGTATGTTCTAATTTGTTGATGCAATCATTCGTTTTCAAGAAAAATGAGAAAAGTATAGTGATACGATTTTCAAAAAATCGCAGATGTCATTTACCAAATAAATGTGTGGAAAACAAGGCTACCACTTATTTTATCAGTTCACTTATGTCTGATAAGTTTTTTTGTTTAATAATAGAAAACAAATATTTCTTAGCGCATCAATCTTTAATTTAATTTGATACTAATAACTAACCGCCGCCATTCTGTAAGTTTATTTTTTTCGAAACCGCCGCGTAAGTGTCCACTTTCGTGATACATTTGCGCAATTAAAAATTACATTGAAATAGCAATTTTATGAAAATCTGGTGTAAAAGATAAGGATATGAAAAAATGTCAAAAAAGTGAAATTCCTTTTTTTTAATTAAAAAAAAATCGGCATTTTAACTTGATAAACTGATTCTGGCATATGTTCACAAAAAAGTACATAAAAAAACCTACACTTTAAAAAAAGTTTACCCTAAGACCATTTCTCATTAAATGGCAAGCGTTTTAATTTTTTTCGAAAATGTTTAATGGTGGTCGTAAAAATTAGTTTTTTTTATTTAATTATGTATTTAAAGCATGTAATATTGCTTTGGTGATTGAGTACGAAAGTTTTTTGACGAAGCGCAGCCGAGTCAAAAAATCGTTCTTGATTACCAAAGAATTTCGCAGACGAGTTGCAAACAATATTTTTTCTACAACGACTTTAATTTATTTAAAAAGAAATAGTAGCAGTTGTCTCAGTCAACTATGGAAACCAATATGTTTGTCAACAAACATTTTTCACTGATGTTTTCAATATTGTGAGTGTTGAACATTGTGAGTTTTTTTTTTTTGTAAAATCCTGTACCTACCCTACCAGAAATATTAGATGCAATCAACCTTTCTACACTGAATCTTCTACCGGAATAATTCAGACGGCAGCATAAACAATAGGTATGTGATATGCAAAATATATTGCAACCTAGTGTGCAAAATATTTTGTGCACGGGGTCATAGTAACGTAAAAAAATAATGTCAATGAAAAAGTGTCTCATTTTAGACACTGACGTTAATGCGCAAACATAGCTTTTATTGACAGTTGTAGAAAAATATAAATAAGTATTTCTCCAATTTTCGTAATGATCTAAAGATTTTTACCCTATTTATTGCATTATTATTAAAACAAAAAAAAAATGGGGAAAGGATTTTTTGAGGTTAGGATTTCTAATGTAACTATACCCCAACATAGTCACTTCATTTACGGGTATTCTAGTTTTTGTTTTATTATTCTACGACCAATAGAGCCGGAGATATTTAAAAAATAGTGTAGCGATGCACTCAAAATGCATAAAAATGCACTTTTATACACTTTTCTTGCGAAGCCGCAGCCCGATTTTGCTCATTTTTTCGGTTTTCCACTCATTTGCATGTATAAAACAAATTACAAAAAAATCAACTTCTCGATTAAGTACATCACTTTTCATCAATTATTTTGACTAATTTCCTTAGATTGTGAATAAAAAACTTGAAATAAAAATTTAGTTTTAATATCTTGACAATATTTTATTATATATTTTTATGGAGACAACAATAGAATTTGGTCTTCACGATGTGACGTGGTAACTATTATAATTTGACAATTTGTCGTAGGTATTTTAAAAAATTATAATATGTAGGTATTGGATTTCTGTAATTTCGAATGGCAATACAAAAAATTTTCTATATAACACGTGACTAAAAGGAGCATTATTTTACTAGTGTAAAAAAAAACATCTTTTGTAGACAGAAGTAAAGGCAAACTGCCAGTGTGACGTTTTGTTTATGCATTTAGTTTTAAGATTTTTAAAAAGCGGTTACGGAAAAAATAGTATATAGCACGCGTCATTAAAAATGTCTGCTTGACTCGGAGAAGTACTCGGATGGTAAAGTGTTCTCGTATTCTCCAATAACCCTCCTCGTCTGGCAAAAGACCACTTTCATGACTTGTAATGTACCTACTTATTAGGTGCTACAGATCAATGCATAACAATAGCATTGTTCTGCAATATTCACATATTCATCGCTATCTGATGGCAACAGGATCGATTGAAAGAAGAGTATTTCTGAGAGGCCTGTAACACAAAATCGAAAAACATTCAAAACTTAGTACAAAAATTGCTGCTATAATTATCAGACCATACTAAAAATTAACAGTTGTGTTCTTTTATATTAGAGCGTTCGGGCACGTTTTTAAACTCTCGAAATATTTTCTCTTTGAGTTCGACCATTAGCCATACAGCTCGATACAAATGGAAAAATTAAATTTAACCTACAACAAAAGAGAAGCACCAGCGAAGTATAAAAAACAGACACTCACTTTTCGCCCTTAAGTTTGCCAGGACATTATTATCAGGCAAACAGTTCTAGGGGACCACTATAAATATAAAACCATAAAGACACCGAAAAACAACAAAGAGTACAAAGCTAACGTATTATGCTTCGAGACTTTTGATGAAATTTGGTAGGTGTATAGAATAGATCAGTCAAGCTGGAAGTATTACGAGTGGTAATTTAATATAGTGACGGGAAAATGGTGAGAGCCGTGAAATTTTCTAAAAACTATTTGCGATACCTTATTTCATAATGTACGAACCAAAATATTGTTCCACTAATTGTTGTTCTTTTTCTTTTTGTTTTTTGATATTTATTAACGGCTTTATCCCGCAAAGTTATCATTAATTTTATATTATCAGTAAACCATATGGTTGTTTTTGTTTTTTAATTTTGATATTTTTTCTGGTGCAATGCATCAAATATTCCTATTATTAAGGTGTCAAAGAAATCTACTTTGGTATTAACATTTTTCATATCAATTATATTTTAAAAAATGGTGTGAGCTGTAACAAATCATTTAATAATTCCAAATCAAGTCGTTTCAAATTACGAAATTTTATGAACGTATCTTATTTCAAAATTCATTCATATTTTAGCGTGCAAAATACTAGATAGTGATCAGAAACATTAGTTACGGTTTTTACACCGCATTTTTTAATGTCCATATCATTTAATACGAGAATGACGTATATCAAGGTAAATGAATTATTAGCAATACGAGTTAATTTATTTGTTATTTATTTTAAGTTAAATGAATCAATGCATTCTGAAAAAAGGAGAGTTTTCCTGTCATTAAGGTCTAACACATCGAAGTTTATCATCACCGCATACTGTTTGGGATTAAATCTGACAAGTGTTTAAAAAATCTAAAATATTTCTGTTTGGCGCTCTGTACAATACACCAACTACAATTTGCTTTTTGTTAACAGCAAGTCTTACCCATATTTGTTCTAATGATTCGTTTAATAACATGTCGATATAAACTGTCCCTCTTAAACAAAACCGAAGAATCATAGCCTTAAATTACTAAAAAATCACCTATTTTTACAAATCAGTCTACTTTCTTTGCTTGATACGTATTGTCTACAACTTTATTTAGATTTTAAACAAGCATAATAATAACATATTATATTTCTATATGTATATTATTTTGTATTAAGTGTTTCAGTTTTCACTAAATATGTAAATAATTTCCTCAGAATCAAATGTGTGATTTGTCGTTTACCTGTGCAGCTATACTCAATTAATTTAATTTCATTCCATTAACTTTTTACTTGTCAATAATTGCTTGAGGGCTGTTCTTTATTACGGATAAATTTCAGTTATAGTTTCTTTCCTATTACTTCGCAAATTACAATGTTCTTCTGTATATTAATAGTGCTATCCCGAGTGTAAACATATGTCAATTTTATGTACAAGCCTAACCCTCCAAGCCTGTGTCGCAATTAATAATAGAGATGCAAATATGTAGCGATGACTATATTCGTCTCGGATTACTATAGTATGCCGGATTACTGTGGTCACAAGCAGCCAGGCTGCTGCTCAATTTATGATAACTGGGGGAAACGTTTATATTGTATGAAGGTCTAGCGTCGTAAATATCCTGGATATACAAGAGTATAAAAGTCAGTGGTTTTATTATTTTAATACGGCATTTTTACTAAGGGTACTTTATTATGTCTAGTCTATTACTACTATTCGGCACATTCGTTACTTTCTTATTGGATAGTAGAAAACATAAACGAACAATAAGGATGAAAATAATTAGGGTCTGATGTTGAACAACATTAATCACATATTATTCCTTTAGTAGTAAACTGATTAAGATGTGTGTTATTTATTCAGGTTAGTAGCTTAATATAAATTAAGTACTATAAGATAAGGTACCTGAAATTTGAAACTGAGTTTTGCAATTGCTTTGCAATATTTTGACCCTCCACAGCTAAAGAAGCATTTATTTATTGATGAAATTGAAATTGATGAAGAGAAATTTGGTCATGCGATTTCGAAGTTCATCTAATTGCCACTCGTTTTTATTTTTTATATATAGAAATTAAGGAAAATGCTAATAAATGTTTCTTTAAAGGTTTAGTTGATAATATAAGTATTTGGAAGATTTTGACATCAGAGTTTTTTTTTATTCTATTACTAAACTCTCTGCCATTTTTCTTGAATATGGGCTATTCGCATAAAAAATACAGTTTTGGTCCTTAACACGACCTTAACTTTGAGGTTTTATATTAACAAGAAACGATATATGGTTTTGAATTTGATAACTTTAAAAATAATCATATTTCTCTAGCTTTCAAATCAAGAACATCTAATTGAAATATACGCCATTTGCAATAATGATGACAAAATTTAAGTGGTATATTTAATTCATTAGCAAATTCGATTCACTCATCTTTAATACTCTATAATAATTTGTTGTTTCCAAACAACTTTAAACTTACATAATATAAAACCAATAATATTTTGCCAATTTATTTATTTATAAAATAAACTGTTTCGGAAATATTCATTAATTACTGGCTGTGCGCCAATTTTTTAGTTATTATTTATGAAGAAATACAGTACAGTGTACAAATACGAAAACATTAAGAAATATTTTGGCAAAAACAATAAAATAAGCCATTAACATGTAAATCTAGTGAATTAATTGGCCCAGCAATGTGGTTCGAAGTTCGTTCATATTATTTTTATTTAATACTCGTTTATTTATTGTCTCCTCATTGATATAATTTTCTAACTTTTTTAAAATACTTGAATAATAATTATTTACGTTAAAATAATAGAATTTGAATGTTGAACTTAAAGAAACAAGTTGCTGGACAATGCCAGATTACACAACAAATTATAAAATACAATTTAGTTTCAATTTGTCATGACCTAATTAAGTTTGCGCTATTTTGCAGTAATACGAAACCACCGTAGCAGCAAAATAAATTAATTTGATTTATGTTAGTTCAGTATGTGGCAATTTTGGTAACTTATAATAAAGTGAAATGTTACAAATAATTAAACTGAATTCGATATATTTGTACACAAAACAGCTATTGAGCATTAAGTATGTATGACCCATCAATGCAATGCACTGAATACATTTCATGCTTTTGCTCCTGAATCATTAAAAAATTTGCTTTTCATTACTAGGCTCTCTAATTTAAATGATGTTGATCTTTTGTTTATAATTCGGGATGACATGTACTTATGTACGATATAAACTTATGTTTGCAATTATTCTAATTGATGTGCTAGTCACTTTATACAATAAAATGTCCACAAATAAAGCCAAGGTGCAGCTTACTTAAGATTTTCGGTGCCATGTGGCAATTTTTTAAGAAGAGCACTGGATCTTAATTTAAAAAAATAATGCATCTAGGTGTGTTTTATAATGTTCTTCTATTTTAAATGCATGATTTAGCACAACCATTAAACAATAAAATAACATCTATAAGTGGAAATATACACATCTACGTACTTTTAATTTAGTTCTGCGATATTATACCTATTACTGTCTAATCACTATCGCTGCAGCTGTGCTGCTCTTATTGAGAAGCCACCAGTGGACGTTTGTGCTACGGCTTTCCATCTACTTGATCTGAAACTAAGTTGAGCCAAAATTTAGTATTATAAAAAGTTGTTATAAATAAATAAATAAATAAATACACCATATGTAATTACTTCTCCCTTTATCCTAGAAGGCACTGGAAGAACCTTGTGCGGGAGGGGGCTACACATTTAAAGACAAGGGACACACATCCAATATCCGTGTATAATGGAAAAATCCCTCTCACAGTATTTTCCACTACCACGACCGGGAATCCGGGAATCGAACCCGGAACTTTTGGGAGAGAGGCAGGTACGCTACCATCTCGACCATCAGCCATAATCCAACAGTATTGATTCTGATAATCTCATTTATTCATATTTTCAATTAATTTCGCAGACATTCGTCAAAAGTACTCAGAACTTTTTTTATACTACCGTGTGTAAGTACTAACTTTACATTGGCTGTGCAGTGCGTAAAGATTAATTTTATGCAATAGTATGTAAAGTAAAAAGTAAAAAATTTCATATTAGAGCTCCTACAACAATCGTATCTTATTTTATGTGTGTATGTGTTTTTTTATGGGCCTGGTTCTTAGACCAATTAGCCAGACTAAGAGATATCTTATGTTAAAAAAAGGCTAAATATAGTTATTCAGTTTTATGTAGTTAATTTATTATCACGGTAAATTATTATAAAATGTATAATTTCTTAGTATTCTTTAATAATAATGCTTGAATTTTTTATAATTTTGAAATTTCACTTATATTCTTAAGACTTTGAATAATTTCACTCATGTAAAAGTAAGTAGGCCATAGCGATATTGTGATTTTTTTTATTGGTACCCTATTATGGTTATTTAAAGTACGCCTCAGACTGTTTAAATCCAAGTATAAAAAACGCGGGTGTTTTAAAGTTACCATGGCAACTTCAATAACCCGAGAAACGTGAAGTGTAAATGTCAACTTTTTAATTCCTGATCTGACAGAAGTACCTTGTAACGTCAAATAAAATATTACTGACAAATGTTTCAAAAGCTTTAACTGTGATGACAACAATAATGACAACAATAATTAATCTTATATGACAGATTGCAAATTAATTTTTGTTTTTCTCATTTCGATGACAACTAAAGGCATTTTACATTATTAGTTCTTATTTCCATTTTTTTCGTGGACAACTGGTCTTTAAAACACTTGCTCTATTTCGATCGCGCGTGTTTTAAAGACCTTAATATCCACTTATATTTTAATATACTATTTAAATGACCTATTAAGTTTTGACGTAATAGGTAAGTTTTGACATTTTGAAGTTCGCTTCATATTAGGTATTATTAGAGAATTTAGGTAATGTATCAATTAAATTTGGTATTAAAAATATTTTTATTTAACTTTTAACTACATATTTAAATTTTATTGTTATACAGGGTGTCCCAGTTAAAATTCCCGGGGCCATTTTCTCGGAAACATATAGAGATATTTGAATTCTGTAAAGGGTATTCACTAGAGTATATAAATATCTTCAGTTTTGAGTAAAGACGGTTTTTCTCCATGATGAGATATAGATGGGGTTGCGATTCACAGAAATTGTTCGATCCCAGGAACGTTGAAATGAGGTGTATGTAAAAGAACATTACATTCTAAGCAACTTTTAAGATTTAAACAATTTTCGAAAAATCACTGGTTTCCGAGATATTTGAATTTCAATGTAATATTTTTGAGAAACAAATAGCCATAACTTTTTCAAAATAAATTTTCTACGATAGATCCTTGAGTCGTTTTTTTATAGTAAATCAAATTTACTTAATTAGTAATGAAACAAATTTAAATCACCAAAAATTACATTTTCTTATTTTAGAGAAAAGCCCCGGGAGTTTTAACTGGGACACCCATACAGAAGTGTTAATTTTCCCACATAACAAGTATATGTATATCTGCGGAATGCAGCATTAATCAACAACTGCCTTGCTATATTATTATTTCACTTTATGCACTAGTGCGTAAAGTAGATTTTTTATATTTTAATTTATACATATATTTTTATTATAGTAGAAAAAATATTATAATCAATTTGTGTGCCAAGTGAGCTTTTTTCATTCATGGGATTTTCACAAAATTCCCATTCGTAAAATAAACTTACTTTACACACTTGTTGCATAAATAACTATTTTGAACTTTCAAGTATGATCACAAATATTATCTTTCCTAGTATAATTAAACTACAAAAATATCAAAAAATCACAATAACTTTCAATTTCAATATGAACTCCATTTTCTTCAGTTAGTGTCCGTCAGTAAACAATCTGCGAATCTTCCGATAGCGATAAGTCATAATCTGTTACAGGATATAGAAAATAAAAAGATTTTGGGAAAAGGTCTTCTGATAATTGTAAAATCTAAAAAATGCGAGGAATGTGTTTCGACGCGCGTAAATGGAGACGTTAAGTAAATTTGATGAAGAGAACGACTTCAAAAAAACCACAGTGCAGAAAACAGCTTAAAATCCAAAGATAAATAAAGCGAGTGAGTGCAGAATTCCATAAAGTCATCAGAAGTCTGTATCACTCAGTACATTTTAGTTTCGGACGATGACAATATCTGTTTAACTTATTTTTATGAGATGGTTTCAGATTCATTCATATTACTTATGAACTAACTCAAAATGTGTTATTTATAATATTTGTTTCTGATCTAATTACACAGATCCATTGTTTAAGTTACGCTACGCTGATGAGGAGCAATTAACAATTTCTCGGAGTTTTCTATACTTCTGCGTCGAAGTTCCTCCTCATTTTGAGCTTCCTATTATCCATCGTAAACTTTTCGAAATAAAATAGCCCAAAAATCTTCTATGGAACGAGCCTTGGAAAGGTTAGTAAGATTGTTGTTTCGCGGAACAAATGGTACGATATGGTCTGCTAGCCAATTTCGAGTTTGTATGCATAGTGACAGGACGTAAGGTCTGGCCAGAACATAATATTGTAAAATAAATGGTTCTACGGGATATATTTTAATTTTCAAAATTGCATATTATTTCAGCTTTAGGGCATCTCCCAACCAAATTATAAATGCTTTTCCAAATTTCCAATTTGTTAGCCACGTTGACTTAAACGGTTTAAAAACTGAGCTGTCAACTTTAAAATTAAAATATCAAAAAAATTTTTGCTTCCATAGCAACTTGATATTTTCTTATTAACCATTTTATGGTATCTAAAATTTGTGCCAAAACTTAAAAGACATACGTTATGTTTGTTTATTGCAAACCATTCATAGTTGATGCCATTACGAACAAAAGTCTCTAAAAAGTACTAACGAAGCACTAATAATTACCAATAAATCGTAGAATTTCAAAATGTTCATTTCGTTACAATCAGTTTTAAAAAAATCGAAACACGACCGGTAAATTGTGTTTAAAAAATTCTCTTCAATTCTTGTCGGTGGGTAGTATTATTGTATAGAATAATTAATGAACGCAATATTCGAGCTAATTGAATTTTAAAATCAGTTCTCCCCTACACACTGATTCACAGTAAAATTTCGTTTACTGCAATAGTGGTTGAAATAGGAAATATAATTAACTTAGAGTTCAAAATCATCGTTCAAAATTATGGTTAAACTAATTTAATGCTAATTAATCAATTAAAATCTAAATAATTAACTTGATTTCTGCTATCATTATCTTGACAATTGTAATTAGTGATCTGTATTGTGTGATGCAAAGCTGTATTAATATTTTATAATTAAGTACCTTTTCAGTGGGTGATAAGTAAGAATAATGAGACCATTTGCGATGATAATAACTCCCTGAATGTAACGAGCACACTTTGTGTTAGCTAGATGAAAATTAAACATTATTATGCATATTGTACTATAGAATTAATTATTGATATGGAAAAGTAAAATTTATATTTATTTCCACGTTTAAATATATATACAAATTTCTACATAAAATGATTTACTATTATCTCTACATATTATTATAGATTTTAATATTTATATGGTTTATTTATTTTACATCGGTTATATCTGTTTTGAATTATTTGGATTATCGGAATTTTTCATTAGGTACTATCGCGGCCGAAAAAAAGTAATCGATTTTTTATCAAGTAGTGTGTTTTTTCGAAAAATTTTCCTTTGTAAATGGGAGTTTTTACATTAGTTATGTCATTTAAATTATTTTGACAAGAAATCATTGGTGGGGTCGTATTTATTAAAAAAAAACTAATAAGAAATAAAGTTGTTAATATTTTTTAATTATAAGAAAAATTAATTAGTATGGATTTGAGAGAAGCAGAAAAAGGCTACATCATCGCCAAACTTGAAGAAGGGTGGTCTTAACAACGCATAGCAAGTGAAATTAATTGCAGGAAAGGCACAATTCAAAAACTAAACAAAAAGACAGAATACCTTCCGCTATTATCTGTTTTGTGCAAATTCTTCATCAAACTTATGACCCCTGGGGCGGTAAACTCGCTGTTGACAATTGTAGCAGGAACTGAAATATCTTTTCGTCGGAAAAGACCACGCTCACTCCCAATAACTATCGTTTTCATTAATAAAAGTATTTGCAAACTGCATTCTTGCCTCTTTAGAGTTAGTCGGGGCTTTTTAGCACTGGCACAGTTAAATAGACTTTGCTCTCGCAACCGCGCGTTTTCTTGCTGTCCTAAGCTGGGAAGTTGGTTTGCCCTTTGGCTTCAATAGAATTAGAAAATGGGTTTAAATTCACGTAGTTAATACCAGGGTATTGTCGTTTTCTAGAGTACTCTTTCTTGGCCGCCCAGAACCCACTGCCCTGCTCAGATCATGAGTTTCTATCCACATTTTGTTTAGTTTTTGAATCGTGTGCTTTTGCTGCAATTAATTTCACTTGCTATGCGTTGTTGAGACCACCCTTCCCCAAGTTTGGCGATGATGTAGCCTTTTTCTTCTTCACTTAAAACATGATAAGGCATGATTAAAAAGTAATAAAAAATGTATTTTTGTTTAATATGACAATGACATTGACACTAATAAAAAAAATATTGGGATTGATGCGACACTGAATAGAATCATAGTTACAACGGGAAAATCAGTCGATTACTTTTTTTCGGCCGCGATAGTACATGAATAACTGATAATTAAAGGTCCTATATTTACTTTCATCTGTTATTTAAGTATTCCAATCGTCAAATACTCTTCGGAAAATGTTTAACTTAAAAGAAATTTGCGACTGCCTAGGCTAGGCGATAAAGAATGACTCGTCAGATTGGTCACAATGAGATTTTATGACAACTTCAAAATGTTCTTTCTGTTCTTATTTGGGATTTACGCCCACATTTCTGAACATTACCCAGATAATCTGAAAAATATCTGGATTATTTAAAAAATAACCTTTACGCCTGTGACTTTACGTCAAAGGAACAGTTTGAAGGTTGGTTTTTTGACATAAAATATAATTAAAATAAAATAAAAACAATGATGTTTTGCAGACGTTTCGGAAACTTAATCTGTTTCCTTTCTCAATGCTAAATAGTCTTTCTCTTGTGTAATTCGTGAAATTACACAATTTTAATGTTTATATCATAACCATAGATACTTACTACGTTCACAGAAAAGTTGATTAGATTAGATATTCAAGTTGCTAAGTTCTTCTTTTAGCATCGGTAACCATATTATTGTACAACAATCTACAGAATAATTTGATACTCATTTGTCTTCATTTAGTAAAATTATTGCAGATTCTTTAATTTTTCTCTTTTTACTGTCCGGTTCTTTTGTTAAAATTTTTGCTCCATTCCAATTTATTGGATGTCCGTTTTCGAAAGCGTGTTCACAAATTTTTGATTTTTCAATTTCATTTTTTCTAATATAACTTTTGTGTTCGCCCAATCTTACATTGAAGGGTCTGGATGACTCACCAACATAATATTTGTCACATTCACAACACGGAATACTGTAAATACAGTTTTTTGAATTTTGATCACTATTAACCGGTTTTGTTTTTGTAAGTATAGATCTTAAAGTGTTAGTAGTTTGAAATATCGTTCTAACATTAAATTTATCACCGTTAGTGCGCAGCTGTTCAGATAACCCCTGTACATAAGGAATCATTGTTAATGTTGTGTATTGCCGTTCGGGTACTTGTTGGCGTTGATTATTAACTCTATTTTCAATATTTGTCAATGTTCTATCAACAAAGACTTCTGGGTACTGATTGTTAATTAGTACGTTTCTAATAAATAATACTTCAAAATATACCTAAATAAACTTCAGATGCCAAGAAAAAAACTTAAGTTTGTTTCACATTCTGTCCGTCGTAAATTACCTTACTTCTAAAACGTACGTAATGGAATTAAATGTTAACTTTTTATGTATTCTCGTGATGCTGTCAAAACTTTTTTGAAATGCAATGGCTAACAACACAAATTACACATTACTTTTTGTTGAAAAAAGTACGTTTTAACCACAGGAATTTATTTAATTAAAATTTAATTTTAACAAAAATTGATAATTTCTATTCAGTTTACATCCCCTGAGATGTACGAGATTACAGGATGAGGGAACGCATTTTGTAATAAAGATAGATTTGGAAATTCATGTTTCCGTATAAAAGCTAATATTAAAGCAATTTGTTATAATGAAATTTAACTTGAAAAAAGGCAAAACATATTATAAATGAACAATGAAAAATAACAGTGGGTAAAAAGGAGTGGAGAGAGTAATTAATCTGAAATCGAAGAATATAAGTAGGTACCATGTTATTCCAATAAATAACATAAATTAAATCTTTTAACATTTACAAATGACTTAAATTTAATCTGAAGATCCGCACTGATTTTGAATACATATACCTATTCATTTACATATTCCAATGACGACTTAAGTGGCTTAACTGAATCTTATTAAGTACATACAAAACAAGCCTCTCCCGAAAGTAATCTTTCACTTTTCGTTTGATTTAGGAAAGGGGTATAAGTATACTTAATGGTCGATTTGTGAGCAGATCATCAGCCTTATTCTGGTGATAATTAGTTAATTTTCAATATCTGAACATAACCAACATTGTTTATTGAAAATTATCGATGTCATAAAGTTGTTGTATTCTGGTGAGACTATTGATTCCAGAAAGTCAATATTAAAAATTTATTAGACTGTCTGTATGCGTATGATATGAAGTTATTAAAAAAGGGTTGCCAATATTCATTGTTCTTCAATAAAAACACTAGAAATTGAAGAAAATTAGAGTATTTAACGCTGCATAGTTGGAGAAATATTTGTAAAATGACAATTGTCAAAATATAGGTTAACTTTTGCCCAACTGTAAACATTTTTACATTTTCATTTTATACGAAACTACACAAAAAAAAGAACATCAGGGGCAATTTCATATATATCTAGGGTAAGTACTTATCTGAGAGTCGGAAAATCTTACAGTCTACAGATTCAGTCGATTGGCGGCTCACAGGGAAATTAATATCTTGCCCTACAGATTTCTGATAACTTCCCTGAGAGAAGAAATGCAAACCACACGTAACAATAAGTTACTTGGGAATATTTATTTTGATTCTTTGTGGGTCTGGCAAGAAGGAACTTATTTGATCTATCAAATATGTTATTGAACCTATACGCAGTGTCCCGGAAATAAATGCAAATATTTTGCAGGTAGGTTCTTTGATGAGAATTAATGAGGGTCTTTCATATAAACTCTTTTAAAATAAGTCCCCCCCCCCCAAACGGTCGAGTTTCACCCTCTTAATTGGGTGAATCACCAAAAGCTAGTTTTATATAATTTTCTCCAAAATGATTTAACTGAGAGCGATAAAATTTTATGTACATATTGTACCTATAGAAGACCATTTCATGAAAATATTATCATCCACCCCATCTTCCTTTAAGGGAGTGAAATAAGTTCCCCTTGTGGTTTTTGTACCAGAACTTTGATTGACTATAAATATTCAAAAGTGAAATACTTTACTCGAAAGCCTCTTTATCTTATTTTAAAACTTCTTTTTCTCTTACTAAATTTTTGTGTACCTTCTCATCAGTACCGTATTTATTTTATTTTTAATCGAATGCAGTTGAGTATAGAAAACTTTAGTAAGAGGCAAAAAAGTTTTAAAATAGGATAAGGCTTTCGAAGTCACCCACTCAAAGGGGTGGACTAAAAGCTAATTTCATATTATTTTCTCCAAACTAATTTCGAAAGCCTGATCTTATTTTAAAACTTTTTTATCTCTTACTAAATTTTTCTATACTCAACCGTATTCGATTAAAAAAAATAAAATAGATACGGTACAGGCGAGAACTGTCTGTGCATGGTTGTGCATTTCATTTTTTTAATCTAATACGATTAAGAATACCTACAAAAATTTAGTAAGAGGCAAAGAAGTTTTAAAATAAGATCGGGCTTTCGAGTGAAGTATTTCTCTTTTAAATATTTATAGTCGATCAAAGTTCTGGCAAAAAACCGTAAGAGGTAGTTTATTTCACTACCTTAAGGGAAGATTTGGTGGACAATAATATTTCCATAAAATGGTCTTTTATGGGTGGTACAGTATGTACGTAAAATTTGATCTCTCTAAGTTAAGTCATTTTAGAGAAAATAATATAAAACTTGATTTTGGTGCACCCCTTTGAGAGGGTGTAACTTAACAGGGGGGACTTAATAAGTTTATATATGAAACACCCCCATTAATTTTCGTCAAAAAACCTACCTACCAAATATTGGACACCTTGTGTATTCCCCTGCTAAGTATTTTATTTGACAAATAAATGTATCCCTTAATCTTTTTTTTCTTCTATTGCTGAATTTTGAATGGTTCTTGCTCTCCTCATTATTATAGCCAATGCATTTATTAAAAAAATAAATTCTACGTTGGCCATCATAACCTTTAAAGACATAACTAATAACTAAGCTTCTAAATAGTTCTTTGTAAAACTTTGTAAAATTTCCAATGTGTAGATAAAATTAAATAATATTGCACACCAGAATTCCAATTATTAGTTAATTTTCAAGGTCGTCCATTTTTCAAGAATATTGGTTATAAGAATCAATATTGAAAATTATGAATGTACACCAGAATCCGAAATCTTCATACTTATTAGATATTTTTCAATAACCAATAATCAATCAACAACTTTGATGAATTTCAAAGTTTAACATAGTCAATGCAATTGCGATTACAGCAAATTTAAAAAAATGCGCTATCAAAATTACTGTAGTAAAAGTATCAGTTTGTATTGATTTTTTTAAATAAACTTTGCAATTTCCGCAAGTCGATTATATATTATGTGGGACATTAACATTGAGGCTGCACTAGGACTGAAGTTGTCCCACTCAGGCCCTAGAAACTTATTAATGATGAAATTTATAGTTAATGTTGTTTAATGTAAAAGTTTTATGTAGACCAATGTTCATAAGTACGAGTTCCTAAATTTTATTAACTGTTACAAATACAATTTGTCCGGTATATTAAATATTTGCAAAAATAAATTGTTTGTGCGATAATAATAAAACAATAAATATTTAAATAAAACAATAAAATAATTTTGCATTTTACCAAAGAAGGATATTAAAGATGTGGTTTAAATTATACTCCTTATTAAAATTTTCAAAAAAAAATTACACTAGAATCGCAACTTGTTTATGATTATTGCCACCATTAAATAAGTAAGTGTTAACCATAAAGAAATTAAGTAATTAATTATGCATAATAGCCTTTTAATCAATTATTGTCAGCATTATTGTTTTATAATACTTATTCATCCTCCATGTAAACTGTTGATACTTTATATCTTTATTAGATAATTCACTATAGAGAAACATTTTTCCTAATAGAATTTTTTATTTTAATTTTAGTACTTTAGTTAAATCGCCCCTTTTATATGGTTTCTACCATCAATTTTGTTGGTTTTCACATGGGTTCCTAATTTTTCTCCAATTGTAACTTTTGACTTCCTAGTAATTATTACTCACCCAGCTAGTTAATGTGGTATCACTTTTTTTGTGCAATAATGAAAGAAGTCTTCTTTAAGAACAGCAATGTAATAAACAGATTTTCATTAATAAATTCGTTTTCTTTCATTTTCTGCATGGTTTTTAATGATAAATATTTTTTAAATAAAATAAAAAGGTTCCTATAATTTAATTGACGGTCACCTGAAATTATCCACAGTTCGCTGTACAAGACTCATATCTCTTTTGGAGCTACAACTCTATCTCATCTCCCTACAGGGTATAATGATCCACCGCCTTTCACACCAGATATTTATATATTAAACTAATAAAGACATTTATTATTATTATTATTATTATTATTAAACCAAGAAATTTAGAATTTGATTTTCCGTTCAGATAAATTAGTTAACTTTCTTTTTATTTTTATTTAATGAGAATTTACAACTTGCTGTTAGAGAGCAATAAGTAAATTAGATAATTGAAAAATTAGTTCGAGGGAGAAATTGTCCACTGGGAACACTCCGTATTGTAATTTAATAAATATTCTTGTTCTTTTAAATCAGATAATCTTTTTCTATGTAATCTTCTACGTACTGCTAAATGTTCATTTAACTATTTGACCCTTTTATTTTGGTGGACCGGTTTTTGGAAATAGCTGCTAATCATTATGGATGGTTTTATTGCTCACATACCATGGAAGAACGTTACGAAGTTTTTTTTTGAACTCGTATGATTTTTTTGTTTGACAGTTTGGTGCAGCCGTGAATGCTGTGGGTTCATTTTGGTTTGATGACGCATTTATATAGGAGAACTTTGTTTTCCAATTTAAGTTTGGATTTCTTACCGAGGAGCCAATGCATCTGTTTGATCTTTATATCAATTTGTATATTCTTAGCCCACCCGAACCAATCGCAAATAACAATTTTAACTTCCTGGACGCACCTTGCCAAATGACTGTGTCAGTCAAAGACTCTCAGACTTTTCCCTAACACAAGTGAAAAGAGGGCTAAACTTGTAAGAAGCCCGGGTTTGACATTATTATCGTCCAAATTCTCAATCAGCTTCCTAGAAATGCAATAATTCTCATTACCACGATATACAACAGTATTTATATACTAACCTATTTTCCCGTTACCTGAAAATTTGCTCAAATAATACTTATCCCTAAACCCGAAAAACTACCTCAATTACCTCGTTCCTATCGCCCCATAAGCCTTTTACCACTGCTCTCCAAAATATTTGAAAAAATATTCTTCAAAAGACTTAAAAGTGAAATCAGTTTAAACGAAATACAGGGTGTGTCACGAAGACCTTCTATTAGCCGTTTTTAGAGAACTACGTACACTGAAATTCTGAAAATTTTCATAGGGGGGTTACTCACAATATTCTATCGATTAAATATATTTTTGTTGAGATGGAACTTCAGGTTCCACCGGAAGCAGTTGACATCAACTCGTTTATTTCAAATGGAATGTACTAGTTTTTATTTCATTTTTGATTTCTACATCCAAATTTAGGGTAAGTCTTATAAGCATACCTACCTTATTCTTAAACTTATTTGATATTTGACTTTTTCACAAATTTTGGGAAAAACATACTTAAACTTAATGAGTAACACTAAAATGTATTCAAATATCGCCAATATGCGTAATTTGTTTAAAGTTATACAGGGCGCCGAGAAATGGCCGGTTGTGTCAAATTCAAAGTTTAATAACTTACTTATAGGTCAGTCATTTAATACATTCTAGTTCGCAAAAAATCCGGTAGTTCTGAATTTTTGATATGTTGTTATGATTCATATCAACTGCATAAAACCAAGTTTGCAGCTTCAAAATACTTGTGCTCGCTGCGTGGTGGGGGAAAAACCACGATATTTTTTGACTTTTTTTAGTTTTTGGGTTATAACTCGTAAATAATGGATCCTACGTAAAAAAGTAATCTTAGCTTTTTTCAATCCGATAAAATTTTTTTCATTTAGAGACTAAGTGCAGCTTTGTACGACCAATAGGTTTTGAGATACAGGACTTCAAAAACTTGATTTTTTTTCTTTACAGCAAAACATCAACTATGTAATCCATATTACAAATAAAATCACGAGGTATATAAGTAATGCAGTTCTTTATTAAATTAAACATAAGACAAACAGAATCGATGTTTTAGAAATATCGATACTAGGCTCCGCCCACACAAATTGTCGAAGTGCTTAGTGCAAAATGTCGTCGGTTCCTTTGGGTGTTTGTTTTATTTGTCGTACTACAGTCGAAGAAGGGAAAGTGACAATTGTGAAAAAACGCGGTATTCAGACGCTAATTGAAGTGAGTGAAGAACGTGGACTTGTCCAGAACAAACAATTTTTGAGCAACTTAAATGAAGTCACCGTGACATGAAATACTCTACATGCATTGTTTTATGCTTAATTTAATAAAGAGCTACATTACACTTAAAATACCTCGTGATTTTATTTGTAATATGGATTATAAGTTTTTGAAGTCCTGTATCTCAAAACCTATTGGTCGTACAAAACTGCACTTAGTCTCTAACTGATGGAAATTTTATCGGATTGAAAAAAGCTGAGATTATTTTTTTACGTAGGATCCATTATTTACGAGTTATAACCCAAAAACTAAAAAAAGTAAAAAAATATCGTGTTTCTTTCCCCACCACGCAGCGAGCACAAGTCTTTCGAAGCTGCAAACATGGTTTTATGCAGCTGATAGGAATCCTAACAACATATCAAAAATTCATAACTACCGGATTTTTTGCGATTTGCCTTTTTTTTGTTTAAGATGACTGGCGTATTATTTAAATAGAACACCCTGTGTTTTCGAATGCTATTCGATGCAATATTTAATTCTCTTTCGATTGGTATTGGCATTCCCTATGCCTAAATCACTTCGATTTTGAGATATTTGATAATTATTATAGAGACAAATATAATTCGACACTTAGCGGCAGGTTGGTTGTGGAAAAAAACATTGATGTAAACAATGAAAATATTTTGAAAGTTAAATAATTATCATACCAGTGTGGCATTTGTGAAAATAAATTTGCTGTCAAAAAGAATGTCTTCAGCCACATCGATTTAAAATCTCCCTAGCAATTGTATTACAGTTTACAAAAAAACTTTTTGTCAATTAATTTTTAGGTAGGCAAACAATTATTCAAACCTGAAAATGTTAAATTAACTAATTATTCGCAGTGATTGTTTGTAATGTATAGACTTCAATTTGTTACCACATAGATACATAGTACTCTAATATTTGATTTGAATAATTATTTACTTTTCAAAATATTTTTATTACTCTTTCTAATGCAACATCAGGTATGCATATTATTTAACTACTCTTAAACATATTTATACCGCCTTTATGCGTCCAATGTAAAGAGAGGGGTTATTTGTCGAAAAACTCGAAAGAGGTTTTCTTGTAGGCACTTAATATTGTGTTAAACTATTTAATTAGTCATTAAAATACATAAATGGACAATCATTTATTAAAAGACCAGTACGTCCCTTGGTATTTTTTAAAGTGTATGTTGCTCATGTTGCTGTCTAGCAACATATTATACAAATACATAACATTCTTTTACTTGAACATTTCGATAATTTTTATTAATTCCTTGAGGACTAGACGGTATAATATTGAAATCATTAGCAACACATCACTTAATAAATACAGGGTGAATTTAAAATACACTGAATATTTTTAATCTGTAATTTCTTATAGAATAATTAATGAATTCGCGGTGTTTTAATTTCAAAATTCCATAGTTAATGTTTCAACAAAAAAACCCTAAACTCGTCCCACTGGGGATACACTGACCGGTGAACTTGACATTGACTTGGTTACGAACAAATGCCTCTACGCAATGTTTACCAAGTAAAACCAAAACTGAAATCTAAAACACTAGGAAAAATTCACACTGGACATCATGGATGCACAGGCTGAACTACTCCAACACAACAACACGATAGCTAAGAAGAGTGGGGGTATTTATGTCGCTACACACATCAGAGCTGTTCTGCTCAGGAGCGTCGTGAATATTTAGTAAATATTCAAAAATTGTTTTCTTGACTGTATTTCATAGAGCTTAACGGATTAAAATTATTCAGTGTATTTCAAATTCACCCTGTATAACCAAACCAGTCAAATAAATTGAAGTAAAACGTTAAAATAACAACCCTCTAATTCCTTATGAGAATTATTGTATTAGGAATCGATACTCTTCTTTGTAATTAAATAAAAAGTATGGTCTTGCAAGGTCGGTATTCATACCACTTTAGGTAAATAAATATTTAATTTGATATATCAAAATGGTTGGGTTCTATTTAAACTTCTAACGCCGGTTACTGTAATTGTGACTAAAAGTGGGATGTTCTTGTTTTGTGTAAATAGGTAAAATGTTGTATAAACACTTGTACCGTAACAATATTCAGTGAGTTATAAAACTCGCTTAATACCTCATTTGACAATTTTCTTATTTTGTATTGGAACATGTATTATATTGTATTATAACGATACAGACGTCGTTGATGTCTATTACGAATCATGTATACCAAGTACCTAACAATTTTTAATCATATTATACCAGTAATAACAAAATTATTTTATATCGAACCATAATAGCGACAATTCTTTCCTACTACCTAAATAAATTGTATCAACAACACTGCGGAAAACAATATAAACACATCTAAAATGACAACCTTATAATGGTTTTCTCCAGTACTGAGTAAGGCACGAAGATTTAAGCGTAATGAATTAATTGTTTAAACTCAAAAGCTAACATTTTAGGCCCTGTTAGAAGCTGAATAGTCAAGTTATAGGTACTGGTGGGTAAAGTGCTTGTACCTGATTCTGATTTACGCCAGACAATTATGTTTCAACCACAATGCTGTCAGCTTTTAGCTTTTGTCACTGTATTGTTAGGAACACGCACACAATACATTTCCTTATTCAGTTACATTAACATTTTTTTTAAAAAAAGGTTTTCATCTACCCCGTAAAGAAGTGGAGCTTTTTGTGTCGAAATGAGAAGCAATTTATTTATTCGGTAAAGTGTAGGAGATGCTCATTTAAAAATTGTCAGTCGTTTTTAGATATATCTTGGTTAAAACACATTTAGAAAACATACAACATATATGTTTTTTACAAATTACTCTACTTTCTTTGCTTGATACGTATTTTTTATAAATAATAATAATAAATTATTTGGCTTTTACAAGGTGAGTTAGGTTGTATGGTAAAAAATTAATATGTGAATAGAGCATGAAAAAACAGTATTGACGTGTCTCAGGATTTTGCTATATAACCTTTAATTTTTTTTATACAAGGTGTTAAAGTTGAAAATGTTTCGTTGAATTTTTTAAATATCTTTTGGTTAAAAACAGTCGTATCAATGAAATTTGAATGGTTTATATTTTTCATAGGGCGCTATTAACTGGTTATATCACTTTTTCAAAATTAATCCAATGGCGTGCGTTCACACATTTTTTTCTGATAATGCCGATAACTCTGCGCCGCTGCATTTTTTCATACAATTTCGGAGTTGAAAATCTAATGTAATAATATCTATTAAAATACTCTAAGGAAACAAAATATTTAATAACAAATATTTAAAAACAAAAACGTACAGGGATATCCAACGAAAATGACCCTAATAACTTCTTTATTATTGATGCTATAAAAAAATTTTTTCTATAAAAGTTGTAGGGTTTATAGAAAGCATTTAGAATATGTATTCAGAAAAATAAATGAAAGTCGTTTAGAGGAGATATGGTCTTAACTTGCATTTTTTCAAATGGAACATCCCATTTTTTGCATTTTTCAAATCAAGGTACTTTTCTCATTTCAAATATTAATAGATATATATATCATATTATCTTTTAGGGTTTACTAATTATTGCAATTTTTGTGGTCTGAAAACAACAAGGAAGACAGAACAAATTTTTATTTTTAGAATGCATTAGTCTTGGCTAATTTAGATATTAATTACAACTATAAATAAAAGTAATTAAAACTATCCTACGTAAACTGTTCAAAATGACGCCCTTCATGTTCGATACAAAGCCGATAGATACCTTATTCGAAATGAGAAAAGTACCTTGATTTCAAAAAAGCAAAAGAAATGGCGTGCTCAATTTGAAAAAATGCAAGTGAAAACCATATCTCCTCTAAACGACTTTCATTTATTTTTCTAAATACATATTCGAAATGTTTTTAATAAACCCTACAACTTTTATGGAAAAAATTTTTTTATAGCATCAAAAATAAAGAAGTTATTAGGGGTGGTCATTTTCGTTGGATATCCCTGTGCATTCACAAATGCACTCTAAAAATTAATCAATTAACAACCAACAACTACCTGCGAGTTGACCGAATAGTAGGTACAATTTTCAAGTCAACTAAAGGTGGATGTGCATAAACTCAGGAATATACAAAATGAAATTTCCTTGCGGACACGAAAATGCATTTGGACTTCATTTTTTAAATTTATTTTAAAAAATAGTAATTAAGTCGCTATTGTTTTTAGAATTTCGTTAATAAAGATTTTGTTTTCTTAGGGTATTTTATTATTATTACATTAGGTTTTCAACTTCGAAATATTATGAAAAAAATCAGTGGCGCACAGTTATCGGCATTCTCATCAGAAAAAAATGTGAAAACGCAAGCCACTGGATTAGTTTTGAAAAATTAATATCGCCAATTGATAGCGCCCTATAAAAAATATAAACCAACCACATTTCATTGATACGACTGTTTTTAATAAAATAATATTTAAAATATTCAACGAAAAATTTTCAACTCTAACACTTTATTATATAGCAAAATCCTGTGACACGTCAATAGGTATACTATTTTTTCATGCTTCATTCACATATTAATTTTTTACCATACAATCTGACTCATCCTGTATACAAGCATAATAACACCAGAATTCTGTAAAAACGTTTAATTTCAAAAGATTAAAAAATATATATTAATTAGTTTAAATGTAATCCATTACTTTTGCAGGTCAATGTCTTCAAATGATGTAATTCACATGAGTGGACATCATGGCCCACAACGCCTTCAAAGCAGAAATGTGTCGTTGGCAAGTTATTATGAAAAACGTCTTTGTATCTTTTTTATTGGGATAAGTAGTGAGTTGATACTTTTTCGAAAACAAAAAAGTACAACATTTGCGGTTTGCGTCTTTTACTCGATAGTCTTGATCCATTTGTTAGCTGTTATTTTCAGAATTTTTTGTATTAATTGAAAGATTTATCAAATAGTTATTTAATAGAAATTCTTTTAAATAAAGTTTACAAAGATCAAATCAATATATAAAAAACAAATTATTAATATGCAACTCTGGATAACAAGAAAACATATTAATATGACATGCTTTTATATGGAGAAAATAAATTGACTGAGTGGCTCACAATATATATAAGTGTAAGCGACAATTTAAAAATGACAAATGAATGGTAGGATATAGTTCCCCATATCAAAGTTTACTAAATACTATAAGTTACCTCACTCCTTCGCGGATCTTTCATATTTGGATATCAAAGGCGTACTGCGGACACGTGTTGTTGATCATAGAGCGATATGGATACCGGGTGTATTAGAAAAGTTAGCAACGTTTAAAAACGTAGTCAGCGCACTAAAGGGTGTATTCTGTATCGCCTGTCGTTAATTATAACGGACTGTTAAAGTTTTTATCCAATCAGAGCCCCTCATTTTGAGGAAATCTTTGGCCTGATTGGATAAGAAGTTTAACAGTCCGTTATAATTAACGACAAGCGATACAGAATACACCCTTATGTCATATACCTAGGTCACAGAAAAATGTGTGTTTCATAGGGTGTTCCAAAAGATTGAGAGCGTAATAATTGCGGTCAGATATCATATAAATAAAAAAGGAATGAGTAAGTACAAATCTTACAGATGGTTCTAGGACAGAAACAGGAACTGGAGCAGGGATACATGGAGAAAGACCAAAGGAGGGTATGAGTCACTCTCTAGGACGCTACTCCACTGTATTCCAAACAGAAATTTTTGCCTCGAAATCATGTGTAAATGGCCTGCCTACAGAAACAAGACCGCGCGCGCGGTAGACCAGACAATGCGCTTCATTTTAAAAAAATCATATCTCCTAAATTATTCAGCGAATTAAAAAATTATTTTAATAAAAAATGTTCCTTGGTCTATTCTACGTATTTCGTCTCACATAACTACATATCTATCTGCAATAATAACAAAAGTACCTCAATGCCGAAAATTACACTACATTTTCCGAGCACATAATATTGTTTAAACAATTTATAGTGTTGTTTATAATGAAAATAATGTCTCTCTATTCAACTTGTATGAAACTACAAACATTAGGCTTTCGATTGATATAAAAATTATTAAAAAATCTTTATAAATAAGCTCGTAAATGCAATGTAAACGACAAATAATGCAATATTTAAGTTCCAGTTTTTTTTTGGAAATATTACTTTTTTTGCAATTTCGCAATCTTGGCCGACATCGCGCCCTCTGGAATCGGATTCGGCATAAAATTCTGGATAATATCCATATTTTTAAAATCATATACCTCGCGGGTACAGGGTTCGGCATTTTAGAAGCGTCTTTTTGGATGCTAGATTCCTTACTATAACTGAACGATCACTGGCCTAAAATAAGAAGATGTAACCCAAAACACTTAAATAAAATGTTCCTCCTTACTGAGATACAGGGTGTTTTATTTATTATCAAGAATGTAATTGAATTTATTAAATATGTTACAAAAATTTAACTGTAAAACTCATTTCACGTAACCAATGCAATGTTATGAGTAAAGATGCTGAAATGATCAATACGAATATGAAAAATAAATTAAACATTAAAATCAGAATATTGTACAGCCTTATCTTTAACTTATTTATCTTATTGTCTCGATAAATAATGACCTTATAGTTATGAAGTAAGAGTACATTATTTTCGTAAAGAACGTTTTAAAATTAAAAATTTATACTGAAAAGACGAATTTAGAGAGGTGAAACTACTCCTCTGCCCATGCCGTGCGCCTCTGATAATAGTGAAAATCTGTCTTTTACCATGGTTTGATGTTTCCTAAATTACCTAAATTTTCTGCCAAATATGAAAAAGGAATATTAAACATTAACAAAATAATTTTAAATATTTGAATTAAAACAACCTGTATCTCAGTAAGGAGGGACATTTTATGTAAGTGTTTGGGTTACATTTTCTTACTTTGGGCCAAGGATTGTTCAGTTAGCTTATGTACAATTATTAATGAAACACCCTGTATAATAAGAAAAAAAAAACTTTGTGTTCAATGAATTGCCCGGCCCGTGTCAAATCAGGAAACTATTGAATAACACTGTGCCAAAAAACATGGCCATGCACCAAATCCAATAACATTTTTAGTTTGTTCAAAAAAGAAATCGATTAATGAACTTCTTCACACCACGGTTGTTACGAAGAAATTAAAGAGCATTTTCCTGATTTTATCGTGAACTTTAAATCTATTATTGTTGATCGAGATTACCGATAGAATGTAGACGAATTTCCAAGAATCAGACACCATTGTAAAAAGCTACGAAAATAAAACAAAAAGAAAAGGAACAGAAGAAGTGCAATAATTTTAATGAGATGGAAAACGTCTAACACTTTGAGGAGGTTTAACCAAAAGACGAATCTCTGTAATGGCATTTACCTAATAGTTTTAAAAATGAATATGCATTTTATCCCTACAAAATTTATTTACATCAGATATTTTCAAGAGACGTCGTTCCAAGATTGAGTTTTTGTGAATAATTTCAGAACACTTTAAACAGTGATGATATTGTAGATATCACCTTTGACATCGAAGAGGTAGTGTTTATGTGAATCATCAGAATATGAGAATGTGGTTAGTTGAAATTTTTCACAAGTACATTTAAATAAAACTCCCTTTCTTACGTACTAAGAAGAATTTTACTATGTTTATCAAACCATCCATAATATTTTGAATAATTAAAAGATGCATATTTGTAGAAATTGTGATCAGTGATTCTGCACAACATGGTTGTAAATTTGAAGAAACATGTGTGGTGAATCGAGTCACCATTTCAAGTAGTTTATTAACTTTATTTAATGCTTAATTACTGAATAAATACAAGAATTTTTGTTTTATGTTTATTACGCATTTCTCTATTAACTTAATCTTACTTCAATCTTCAATCTGACACCAAGAAAATTACAGTGGTAATCAAGGACACCTATTTGAGTATTCATAGATCCCCTCGATTTTTGTTGATCTCTCGGTATAAGGAAATCCATATAGGTAATAATAAATTTCAATTAGTCGTCTCGATTTGCTAAAGGAATAATTGCGCTGGGTTACAAATTCAAATTAATTGCTTAACGGCAGTAAAAAAAAACAGATCGTCAGTAAATCCTGTCTATCTCTATGCAATCCAACCTGATCCAAATTTATAGCCGCTGAGATTACGGCCAATGCAGCAATTAAGGGGATATTTTTTAATTCGCCGAACTATAGATGTAATCTTCTAAAAACCGAACATAAAGTAAATCATACCATAGCAAATTACGTGTTATGTGTTCTATTTCATAATCTTTGTGTTCCAATCGTAAATACTTTGTCAATTGATTAATTGATTAAAACATGTATTGATATTGGTCTTATGTAAAGCTAATGTGCAGATTATTCATTGTCAAATTTTATTAATGAAAAAAAATATACTTTTCGTGTGGAAAATCAGATTATATAATAATTAAATAATTACCAGTATACCAACTATTTTACATAATTATATAAATATACTTCATATAATTAAGTAAAAAATTTAAATAAAGTATAAAACTAGATAGACATAAACAAACGAATAATTTTAGTATGTATTTTCACTCCTACATATTGAATTAAAAAAGTGATAAAAACTGACTACGAAGATGTTAGAGTATAAATGGATAAGTAAGTGATGAGTCAACAAGAGCAAATTCTTGTTAGGGTAGTGGGGTAAAATATCTTTTTTTATTTTAATATTCCACGACAAACTGCATGAGGAAAACTATATGTCAAAACTAATTTATTGAAAAATATTGTAAAATTTTTACTTACACTTTGTTACACAAACCAGAGAAACCCCAAAGCCCCAACAATGATGTTCACAAATTCAGTACGTGAACTAAAAAATCATCGATTTTTAACTAAATGTTTGCTCTCAATTAAAAACGTTTGGACAATAATTTTAATACTACATATATATCTTCTATTATAGTTTTTTTGAGTGTTTTATGAGATACAGGCTAGTTCTGGGGGTCCCTCTAATGTTGACTTTGATTGATCTGTAGAGTAGTAAATAAGTGAAAGTATGTATGTTAACTTTCACAATTCTTAAAAAATGTGTTAAACTGCGTAATTATATAGCTAAAAAATATAGTATTTTAAAATTACCAACAAACAAAAACTGGACATTCAATGATCGGATATAAGACAGAAATTGTCTATAGAGCTTCTCTGAAAATGCTGAAATGAGTTACATATTTATTTAAGGTATTTTTAAAGGTTTTTGAATAATTACGGAAGATATTTTAGTGAGATTTGGAACACTGAAATATCGAAATGAAAACAATTAGGCTAGTTTGAGTAAACTGTACAGTGGCATAGAAGATTATAGATTTATTATTTAAAAAGAAACTTAGAACGCCCTTGTTATTTTGGGAAAACTTGTTTATGTTGAATGTGATATTTAATTATACGAGTATAACCAGTCATACTAGATATTTTTCAAATTTACACCGTTTTTGAGATACAAGTCTCGTAATGTAGCTTGATACGCGAAATGCGCAACCGAGGAAATGAGACATCCGATGTGCAACAAAGATAAAGCGTACTGCGTTCAGAGAAAGTACAATCCGGGGCACAAACTTTTGAACAAGTAATTATTGGATTAGTATTTTCCATGTATTTATAAGTTTTCTAAGTAATGAAATTTCCGATTACTTTATTATTAGGTATTCTATCATTTCTCATTTTCCTCCAACGAAATTCGATTTTTTTACATTCCTTTTGTAACGTTGACTCAGAGCCTTGGTAATTAACAGCTTCGCAATACTTTTTGTAGATTCGGTGCATCGTGGGGACCACTTTCTCAGTTACATGAAAATCGTGTATTGTTCGACGCAGAAAACAAAGATCGAAGTCGTCCAAACGCGTTTTACTGTTTCTATTTGGCCTTTTCTTGTTTGGAGTTGAAAATGAGGTTTTCACCCCGCTGTTGATGTCTTTACTGTCACGGAAAACTCGTTTTACAGCGCAAATACTTATACCACATGCGGTAGCTACACGTTCTTAATTAAAAATCAATTAAAAAACAATTAATTTTAACTTGTGTTTAACGTTATAAAATATAGTTATGATTTTAATTAGTAAATAACATACCTTGCCCATATGAATAATAGGTGCTGACGAATTCGCTTCTTGCTGCATAAACTGTAGCACCGAACTAAAAATTTCTCTAGCCTGACCGCCCAAAACTTTACGCTGCACTCTACTTTTAAAAACCATTGTACTCGTATATTGTGTTTTGAAATCACGAAACAGAAAACAAATAACTGGAAAAACAAAACGACTGGCAAGTATCAAGCTACGTTACGAGAGTTGTACGAGAGTTAACGTAAGCAACAAAATGAACGAAATTTAATAAATAAGAAAAAAGAGTAATATAATCTTATTTTGTCTCAAAAAATGAAATTTAGTAAAGACAAATAAATGAAGTCCTTTAAATCTTTAACAATTTCTAATTCTACACTTCCACAGGAGTAACTAAAGGTTTTCTTCAATTTCTATTATTGGTCGTGTGTGTAGTTTAATATGAGTAAATCTACTTAACTAACAGGATCTTTATTACGATATGTCACTATATACAGTTTTAATTGTTTATATTAATTAAAAGTTTGTTTTCGTCTATTTTATCATCGGACATTGTTGTGCATTCACACCCTTTTTTGAATTTGGTATTACCATCTCGCAACTAAAAACGATTTATACTAGCATTATTAACGTTTTCAAATGCCAGTCTCGAACTTACACAAGGTATTGATTTCAGAGGATTTATTTCAGTGGCCTAGGAGATACTTCATAAAAAGTATTAAATAAATCTTTGTGAACAGAATTATTTTTTGAATAAATGGGTATATTATTTACCTATCTCTAAGAAAACGTTAATTTACTGAAAAATAATTATGGCCTAGAATACTTTAATTTATGTCATTGTTGTATTTGAAATATAAGCAAAAGAAAATCTATGTTTTTAGCTTTACAAAATTATGACTAACAACTTAATGAATTCGCTGATTTTACGCATTTTGTGTATAATCAGGGAATTAAGGCGAATGTTTTATGTGTTCATTCTTTCTAAAAAAGCAAAAAGAATCCTTAAGAATTAGTCATCCATTGTAGTGTCCAAAAGGAAAACATATAATATGTACTATAAAGTTTTTCTTTATCCGCTTCAGTTGAGTTATAGAAGGGTGGTCCAGAATATATCTTTAGAGAAATCTTGTTGTGGCGCCTTTCACTGCTGTCGATTGAGATTAATAGGAAGGCATGTTTTCATGTCCTCTCGGATGAAGGTTCAAGTTGCCCCATTATAGCAACAACTTTGTAAATTTATTAACTATTCTTACAACTTTTTAGGGATTGATGGTTTACTCCTCGGAATATAAAATGATGCAATTTTATTTGACACATTTTATGCATAGAATGTACATTCATTTTATATACACAGGACGGACACAAGACTATTGATTGCAATAAATCTCTAGTACATAAAGCTAAACTATAAATTATTAATTTATGCCTACTTTCAGGACACACAAACTTAAGAAAAGGTTGGGTGGCTGTGTAGTCATTTTCACCGGACTGATGCCACCGATGTACAGAAGGCGTAGCGTAGTACACACATCACTCGGCATGGGGAATTTTTCTACCTGTAATGAATCCCTCTGCTCATTTTAATCAATGAATTTTATTAACTTTTCTAGTTGAACATTTTTAAGGATTCTTACTACGTAAAGAATTTTGTTTTCAATTATTTATGAACTCAACCTTATTGCAAATTGTTTGATGAAAATTTTTGTTCCATGAACTGATTAATAATTATTTTATTACTATATATATTTTTTGAGAGGATCGCCGAGATAAAACAAGAAAACTAAATTAATCCATTTCCTGACGTTTCGACTCTAAAGATGACTTAATTAAAGTCAAAACGTCAGTCAATGAATTAATTTAGTTTTCTTATTCTTTTCCGGCGATCTTCCCCTCAAGAAATAAAAACATTTAAGGACACAAATTATTCCTCATCTATTACTATATATTCCATTATAAATTGAAATCTGAAAACTCTTTTCTGAAATATATTTTATAGCTTTGTTATAGTTTCATAAAGAGATACGTATAAAACGTAACCATTAATATTTATTTCTTACAAATTAGCAGTATAGAAATACAGTTCTACATCCTGCGATGAATTGACACCCACTTTACAGAAGTCTGTAGTATGCCCTCTCATAGTAGGTTCTTAACTGTGATGGTTAACAATACAATGACGCAGAGTTAACTATGCTATTAAGGTATTTAGGCCATCAGCCTACATAATATTCTAATTTTGACCTAATAAATACAAAAACAATAGAAACAATCATATATTGCATACAATTATTCCGTTAACTGTATCCAAGCTAAGAAGGGTCCCCAGCAAACACAGCGTGTATTTGTTTCGTAACGTTAAGTCACAAATAAGCAACTCTAGAAGCATATTTCAAAATGTGAAACAGATTCGTAATTATGGCAATATATCTGTACCTGAAAGATTTGTTTTGAAATTGTTTAATATAGTATAAATCATCTTTGTTGGGTTTGAAAAAAATCGAAACTGTTACCTATCAAATGTTATTCTTAATTCGACAAACGTAAATGTTTCATAACTTACAAAACGCCATACTTTCAATGGTTAAAATTTGAGAATATTACGCAATTGTTGATGCGGTATTCCTTTAGTAGCTATAAACTGAAACAATTACGGAATTATTGAAGCAATTAATTTTCAGTTGTGAAGTGTTGAAAAATTTACATAATTAGTAATACGTTACATTTTCGCTATACATTTTCAAACAAATAAGTCGTTTCTATAGGCTAGAATTACTTCTGAGAGAGAGATAAAATTCAAACGACCAATAGAATCCTGGCACACTGCGCCAGCAGCGCAAAGAACTGTTTCCGGCTTCAGTACAAGTTGGTCTGACTGAATGTGTAGAGTGAGTAATTAATTGTGTACTTACATGTGTGGTATAAACAAGTGGTCTTGTGCAAAAACTACTATTGTGAAAAATAATTACACAATATAGGTATACACAGCGTAACTGGTAGGTAAGTTCTAATACTTATAGACCTAAAATTAGATAAGTTTTAATTGTATGTATTGTAAAAATTAATTTCCTGGGCAAGATATAACATGGCGTGGGCACATTAACAGTGTGGGTAGCGAATATTTTTACTAGGTAACTATAAATCGAATAATAAAATAAACGCTTTACTTAAAGAAGTAATTCTTCAGGTGATTTGAAGTGAAGAAAAGTTTATATGAACATATTATGTTCTAAAGATTTTTGTTTCTGAGATCAGCGGGTGTTGAATATTTAATTTCATTTCTGATTTTATCTAATTTTCCACAATTTGTAACATATGAAACTGAAATTAATGGATTCGATTTTTTTAAGTTTTGCAACATTGCACACTTCCGATTTAAACGTAGAGGTCACAGCTGTGACAAAGACATTCCGCCGGTCGTCCACTTTCTTCATTCTTCCTCTGTGCCAAAGATATAAAAAAACATCACATAATTAAATTACCGACAAGGTCTGTTGTCTGTCTGTTTCTTATATAGGTACTTCGAACGATAAATTATTCAAAAAAACTTCACAAAAAGGCGCTAATAAAGTTGGCGCATTTGATGAAATGTGTAAACACTGGTATAAAAAATATGACTTCCGAACATTGATAGTGGTCCGGTAAAAGCTAATGAACAAAAAACAAGATCAACCTTGACCCGAGCCTTGACCTATCTTATATTCACTTCAGATGAGATAGGTCAGTTAAATTCAAAATGTTGGCGTATTTTATTTCTTTTTCTCGAAAACTACCGCGTGTATTTCTTTAATTTTTTTATTTGAATTAACCATCCCTTTGCAACAAGCTTCTTTCTCTCAGGAATAATAATATGTAATTGTTTAACTTCATTTATTTTATTGAGTGGGCTAGAGTTACATATAGTACATAGGTTTCATAAGTTTTACAATCGAAATCTTTTTCTCATTTCATCAAAAAAAAACCTTGTCAAATTTTGACAATCTCCCGCCTTCTCTTCTTATTTTAATTTTAAACTAGATACAGAGTTGGGTTAGCGCACTCACCTTAAGGAGATAAATAAATTGGGGTTCACCCTGTACAGTGTACATTGCTAGTTTGATTAAGAATTGATTTTTATTTGTAGATTCATGCAGGAAATGCTTTCCATTTATGACAGATGCCAATTTTGAAGTTGCGTGTAAGGACTGGTTTAGAGCGGCCAGCCAGAGATTGAAGAAAACAGAGAAAATGAATTATTTTATTGTACAATGGACAATAAATTGTTTTGAACATCTATTTGTCAATATTTTATCTTTTTCCTTTATTTTATAGGATTCCTCCAAACACATTAACAGTGAATATTAAGGATTAAGGATCAATTTCGCCTAGATATAGAAAAGAGTTTATCTTAAAAGGATTTATGGTCTAAGTATAAAGATGAGAGATTGAGAATGTGAATTTTGTTAAATATTGCAAAAAGTGATTTTAAAGATGGGTCCTGAAAAAGTAACGAGCCCCCTACTAGAAAAATGTGACTGAGGTCTTCGTCCAAGAAAAATTACTCGTCCAATAACAAACGAAGCCAGGTTTGCTGTACGTGCATAAATCCACCCCTCAGCCTCCGATCGCTCACCTGCGCACTCCCGATCATTGAGTCTTTTTTGTTTTTAAATGTATTTAGTATAGCATTTTACAGACGCTCCAAAAATATAACTGGCTCTACACTATTGGTAAGGACGAATCTGGGAGGCCGATATAAATGCATTAGACGGAGATAACTTAAAGCATTTACAAGTTAAACAGACAACGCGGTATCCCCTACCTCCCACCTTCCATTCTTTACAACACGCAGTCGAAGGGGACAACGGAATCGGCCAAATGTGTCGTCCGGCCGCGATGTCGCGCCAACAAAGTTATTCATCAATAAGCCTTCCTCCTGCGAAGTACAAACTGTTATTTTTAAAATACAAGTTTTTATTTCGTTTTTAGGTTTAAGGCTAATAAATAACATCAACTCTTAAACCGCTGTTGTATTTTGTATTGTCAAATGCAACAGCGATAAACATGATAAAACAATGAAAACATCGTAAAAATATCTCACGGCCGTAAGCTGAACCGATGGCTGTCGTCGCACACATCCCCTCTTTAGTAGGAGTGTAGGAATGGTTAGGCGTCTCTTGTTAACTGAAGGCTTTGCCTCTATGTACCTTCTCTCTTAGTTGCATTACAGATTTCGCATTCCTAAATTAATACTTGCCAATAGTGTATACTGTCAGTACCTACATGTTGTCGAACAAATTACTTATTCACTGTTACTCAACTCGCGAGAACCAAAAAAGTTTCCGTACACTTTTTCGTTTTCGAGTTGTTCAACAGTGAATAGGTAATAAGTGGTTCGGCAAAGATGGACATGTATTGATTGATAGGGCCTGTCATATTTTTGAGCGTCTGTAAAATGCTACTATATGCATTTAAAAAACAAAAAGACTCCAATGATCGGGAATGGGAAGGTGAGGGATCAGGGTGGGAGGCGGATTTGTGCACATATATCAAACCTGCTTTATTTGCATTATTTGCATAATAAATATAAAACAAAAAAGAAACTGATTTGAAAGTAAATTGTAAAATTTATATTGCTTATGATAAGCAACTTTTCTGAAATTAATGAGGAACCTTAGTTTCTAATAACTTGCAACTGTTGTGAATCTGTACTTAAACTAAATTTGCATAACGGTTGCGAAGTATTTATATAAGTTTTGTATTTACAAATAACTTGGTGAATGAAACTGTAAGAGCCTAAATGTTTCAAGATATTTTCGGAGTTAGATTTTGGTAAAAACGAATTTATTACAAATGTAAATTGGCATTTGTTACGAATATTTTGTTTCGCAATTATGTAAAGTAATAGTTGCAGTTTAATAACGATGCATTGTTGCGGACAAATAAGCAATTTGTCACCAAAAACACGCATTTTTGTGACTGAAACAAAAGTGTAACACGAAATATAAGTAGCGTTAATGTTCCTTAATAGTTACGAAGCGGTGTTTGCTGGGTCAGTATGGGGATCTCGTTAATAGTAAGATACAAGTTTGGATAAATGAGAAGAAAGTTGCATAATTAAATTACCAACTAGATCTTTGATATTATTTTTCGATTTTATGTTATTTTAATAAACTACATTATTGAATTGTTTTTCTATTTAATTCTGGCATTAATATTAAACAGTATTAAGTAATCACGTCGTTATCGTTTATAATCGCAGATGTCAATTACTACAAAGACAAAAAAAAGTTGAGACATTTTAATATGGTTTTTTATTGAATGTCTTAACTTTTTTCTATCTTTGTAGTCCTGAAGAAGATCTAAAAATAAATCGAAAAGTCGACGTAGTATAAAATGTTGTTTTTTTTATTCTGCGAGTATTAATACTAAAGTTGCAAAATAACAAAACTATTTTATAAAAACGTTTAGTGAATTTAAGATTATGTTACCATTTTTTTATCCGACCTTTCTTCTTCGAGCAACTTAATTTTTTTTAATACAATCCTAATTTGCCGATATCAAATATATACCACATATTGTGGTTTAATTACGTTTCAAACCTGCCTTGATCATCGTCGAGAGTTCTTTCAGATATGTGCCTGTATTTCCCATAGTTTTGTAAAATTAGGTTCATGCAGTAAGTTGGACAGTTTTAAATGGCAATAAAATATTGAAAGCACATCGTAATGTTTGAATTATGAAACATTAATTTAACAAACAGTCAATAACTCTTATAATAACACCACATGTAATTATTTATTACTATTATTATTATTAACAATAAACAACACATAAATAAACAAATAATATACGTACACAATAATAAAACGAATAGATAAAGTTTTTGCCATTTACCCAAAGACCATTTGAGGCCATAAATTGGTCCATGGTGCACGAAAACACATATCGAGTACTGTGTGCTGTTACTTTCTAACCGTTCATAGTTATATTATTGTTTCTCATACTGTTCACACGGATCTATTAAGCAACGTGTGGCGTACTCACTTACATATACTTCGTCGGCATACTGTTTTTATGTTTATTTTTATATAAAATAATAATAAAGTCATGGTGATGAATATTAACAAAATAGAATATCAAAAAATATTAAAATGTACAGAAGCTGTTATACATATAAAGATTCAATATACCATTTAATTTAAATATTCTGATTATATTTTATTATTATACAGCAATAAATTAATCGTACAAACTACAAATTGGTATAGGTACTACGCTATGTTGAGGAGCAATAACTTCGAAACACGTATCCGTAGCTGCATCATATTTCTTTCTTGGGGTAAATGGCAAAAACTTTATCTATTTTATTTAAATCCCCCAATTTTTTTTTTTTGTTCAATAAAACGAATGTCTAAGTTCTAAACAGTTCAATAGTAATTAAGGTAATTGTTGAGATAACGGAACCTCCGATTTTTGGAATTTTTTTTTTTCAGTACTTACCTATTTTTGTCCGTAGAACACGAATTTCAAGTCAAAAATTCCCGCTCTCCAGTACTTTTCGAGATATGGGGGTCAATATACCCCAAATATGACATTTCCGCCATCGCCACAAAAGCTATTTTTTTCGGCGTTTCTTAACTTTTTCACTATCACCAATGTTTATTTCAATACTTTAGAACAAAGGTAATTTTCTACATTACGGATCGTCCGATTTTTTAAATTTTTTGAAAACATAACCTAAAATTTCAAACATTACGATAGTGGCGTGGGATCTATATATTGTTTGTAGTTTATTTGTGGCGGATAGTTAATATTCATTGAACTTAATTCTGGGAATCACGCCAAATTCTAAAAAATAAATAGAAATAAGAAAATTGCCAAAATATGTCAAGATTATATTATATTCATTTAGAACTATATACAGTGGTTTTCTGGGGCAAACTGTTGAGGTTTGCCTTTGATACTACACTTTTATCTTGACATATTTTGGCAATTTTCTTATTTCTATTTATTTTTTAGAATTTGGCGTGATTCCCAGAATTAAGTTCAATGAATAGTGGAATCTATGTTATGCATAAACTAATGTTCCTTCTTTAACATAAAAAGATACTGCGGGTGCAATATATTTTTATCGTTTTATCTCAAAGAAGGAACATATTAGTTTTATGCGTATTCTAGATTTCAAATATTACAAGTTCCGTGAATAAAACGAATATGTTCCTTCTTTGATATAAAAATATACTGTATATTTTTATATCAAAGAAGGAACATATTCGTTTTATACCGTACCCTAGATCTTACGGCACTATCATAACCTCGAATGATCTTAGTGTTGTTTGAAATTTTAGGTTATGTTTTCATGGCTTTTATAAGAAAGTTCAAAAAATTTTAACTTACATTTTAGTACGAGGGTTGAAGGGTCGGACATGCACTTATAATTAGATTTATGTTTAACAGATGTCTTAAGATATATATATATATGAGGTAGGTATAGGATGTTTTTTAATCTATTTTATCGGTTTTATTGTTTATTATTGACTAATATTTAAAAACTGTTAAGTTATCTGAACTAAGTTTAATAACTGGGAGTTGTTTAAATCTATTTGGTCATTTAATAAATTATAATTTTTGTTTTTATTTAATTTATTGATTTCGAGGGCTTCTAATAAATTAAGTTTTTTGCTTTTTTGGTAGATATGTAATATTTTGGGTTGATGGTTATTGTCTATTTTGTGGTCAGAATCTGTTAGATGTTTATAAAAATTGGAATGTTCTTTTTGTGTGCGGATATGTTCTCTATATCTTATATTAAAAGATCGTCCTGTTTGGCCTATATATGCTGCATTACAATCTGGGCAATCTAAGCGATATACTCCATATTTTTTAGAAATGTCTGTTTTTTGTTTAGCATGAAAAAGGTATCTGCCTACATTTTTGTTGGAGCTATACGATGTTTTTAAGTTAAATTTGGAGAAGATATTGCTGATTGAATTAGAGAGACCTGAGTATGGTAATGAAATGTATATTTGGTCTTTTTTCTCGTTAACACTAGGGTGAAGTTCTTTTAACAGGATACTTTTTTGTTTTTTAGAAATTAATTTGTTAATTATGTGTTATTTACAACAATCAGCCCAAGATCCTACAAACAAATTTGCAAAAGAAACAAAGTGTTTAATACAGAGTTTTGAATATTTGTGCCACTCCGACTTTGAAAAAAGAAGACTTACACCAATGAACTGCGAAGCCCCGAAGTTATATGGTCTAGTCAAACTACATAAAGACAATAACCCCGTTAGACCCGTAGTCTCCTACACAAATGCACCAACACGTAAGTTATCTGAATTACTTAATAACGAGTTTAAATCTATCACAAAATTCAAACCCAAAAATACAGTAAATAACTCAATAGACCTAACAGAAAAATTAAACAAACTAGATATAGACCACAACACTATAAAATTAGTATCTTTTGATGTGTCGAATATGTTTCCTAATATCCCCCCCTCTGAATGTTTACCGCTAATTTCACATATACTAAACAAATGTAAAACCATCCCAAAATTAAAAAGCGAAATCATGTAAACATTTAAGTTGTGTTTAGAACAAAACTATTTCCAATACAATGAAGACATCTTTATACAAAATACAGGGCTTCCTATGGGTTCCCCACTCAGCCCCCTAGTATCAGACATATTCATGGATAACCTGGAAAATACCATATTAAATTCCCCAATACCAAAAAAGCATATTGTCTTCTGGTACAGATACGTGGATGACATTTTAATAGGTTTCAAAGGAACAGACAGACAACTAAAAATACTCCTAAATTTCATCAATAATATACATAATAATATTAAATTTACAATAGAAGTAGAGAACGGTAAAAAATCAATAAACTTCTTAGACTTAACAATAGAACGACAAACAACATCATTTACTTACAATATTTACCGCAAACCAACCTTTACTGACACCACTATTCCCTTTAATTCCTATAACCCTCTCTCCCACAAACTAGCTGCATACAGATCCATGATACACCGAGCTTTCAGCTTACCATTATCAGAAACAAATTTAAAAGATGAACTAGACACAATAAGGCTTATAGCACGTAATAACGAGTACCCTCAACACATAATTAACAAATTCATTTCTAAAAAACAAAAAAGTATCCTGTTAAAAGAACTTCACCCTAGTGTTAACGAGAAAAAAGACCAAATATACATTTCATTACCATACTCAGGTCTCTCTAATTCAATCAGCAATATCTTCTCCAAATTTAACTTAAAAACATCGTATAGCTCCAACAAAAATGTAGGCAGATACCTTTTTAATGCTAAACAAAAAACAGACATTTCTAAAAAATGTGGAGTATATCGCTTAGATTGCCCAGATTGTAATGCAGCATATATAGGCCAAACAGGACGATCTTTTAGTATAAGATATAGAGAACATATCCACACACAAAAAGAACATTCCAATTTTTATAAACATCTAACAGATTCTGACCACAAAATAGACAATAACCATCAACCCAAAATATTACATATCTACCAAAAAAGCAAAAAACTTAATTTATTAGAAGCCCTCGAAATCAATAAATTAAATAAAAACAAAAATTATAATTTATTAAATGACCAAATAGATTTAAACAACTCTCCGTTATTAAACTTAGTTCAGATAACTTAACAGTTTTTAAATATTAGTCAATAATAAACAATAAAACCGATAAAATAGATTAAAAAACATCCTATACCTACCTCATATATATCTTAAGACATCTGTTAAACATAAATCTAATTATAAGTGCATGTCCGAACCTTCAACCCTCGTACTAAAATGTAAGTTAAAAATCTTAAAATCTATGTATATTCATTTTACTACTTGATAATGTCCGAATAGGATGAAACTAGTTGTAGTGTAATAAAATAAAATAAAGTGGAAATTGACAAGTAATTTACAGTCTCGCAAAATTTTTATTGCAAAATTTTACTAGAAATGGATTTCCACAAAGTAACTTCATCTTCAATCAACTATTTCAAAAAATAGTTATTGATTGGAATAAATGTATTGAAACTATTTAAAAGTGTTTAAATAAGTCTGTATTAGAGGTGTTCATAAGCATAAAATGAAGAATTTGTTGAAAATAAGTGATTATGGCAGTGGAGAAATACGACTTTCAGAGACTTTGGGGCCAAATATCTCGAAAACTGTTGACGAGCGGCGATTCTTTTTTAGAATTTATTGTTCAGGAGACAAAACTACATATGTTAAAAGCAAAAAAATTCCGAAAATCGGAGATTCCATTATCTCACCATTTACCGGAATTAAATTTACAGGAGACCTTCAAAAAGATCGCCGTCATTTTCTAAGCGTAAATGATATCTTCTAACTGTAGAATCTAAAACATTATTCAGCATTTCTGACGTTATACTATGAAAGGCCTCAAGAACCTATCCCGTAAGTTCTTCTGTTTCAAAGTTTTGCTTATAAACAAACGTAATTCTTAACATCCCTAAAGAAAAAAATCTGGCGGTGTTATATGGAGTGAACGAGCTGGCCAAGGCTTTCAAAATACGTGCTTATAAATGTTTCTGGAAATTTAGTTGAAAAATACTGTCTAACTGCTTTTAAATTATGTAGGCTATTGACTATGTCGAAGAAAACAGGGGTAAAAGGAATTAATTCGTTAATATATTTTATTGTTTCATATGTTCAATTGTACCCGAAAAATGATAAATCCACAAAGTACTAGGTATTAAATTTTTAGGCTAGGATTTTTGAGAACGGAGTAATTTTGTCAACTTTATAGTTTTTCAACTATAACTCAAAAACTATGCATTTCTAGTATATACATAATACGATTTATTGTAGATAATCAAATTTTTATCGAAATGGCACTTAAAAAGATAAAAAAACTTTTTTTTCAACGAAATAAGTCAAAAAAAAACTATGTAAAATAAAACCGAAAATTTTCATTTTTTTTAATTTTTGTGTATAACTTTTTTCTGAGTGGACTTAGGTATAGGTATTGTTCACATAAAAGAAAGCTGGCGTAATTTCCGCCAAAATTATGCCCGACAAAAGTATTTTTGATAAAAGTTGGCTGAGGGAGCAGCTAATTCCTAATTTTCTGCAGCCGCAATTTTCGTTACAACCGTTTATGCATCCGCAAGCTATTCTAGTAAAGTCTGCGGTGCACGAGGTTTGGTTGTGCTAATTGACATTAATCCATGTTTAGATTTTTCCCAACCCCACTGAAAAGGATTTAAAATATTTCCTTTCCACTGTTGTATTTGGTGTGGCATCCTTAAGCCGTGCTGTTTAGTGGCATTAATTGAGTAGCTTTTCAAATTTCGATATAAATTTCATCTGCTTAACCAATGCTTATAAAATGAATAATACTACATTGTTGTAGATTTGTCGCCATAAACCCGTTTTAACAAAATGGAATTTGAAAGAGATCAGTACCGTTACGATGATACTATAAAAACTAATTTTGAATAATTTGTCAAAGTTGCATAAAATATTCATTAATAAGTTTATTCAGATTGAAGGAGTAGCAGCTCATGAAAAGTCACCTTTGGCAACCTATTCTATAAGAATCGGGAATGTACGAATGGACATTTCGCAGAGTTAGCTAGTTGCCATACTTGCTGATGCAGTATTAGTAGGTAAATTAGTTCACGAGGGCAACTGGGTAAATAACTACCAAAGTTATCTAAACAAATAGAAACAGTTTGAAAACTTAAGTTGGGCACTTGTCTGTTTTAACACATTAGATAACGAATTAGGAATTTATAGCTTAACAAGCTGTTTAAGGATTTATAGGTCGTTTGGTCGAGAATAGCTACAGCACAATTTAGTTTATAGTCTTGAATTATAAGAATTTATGTTTATGGAATAAAAAAAAGTAAAATTTAAATTATATAAATAATTATTTTTGTGAGTTTGTGAGAAAATGACCTATTGTTTCACCCTTAACCTTATTATGGACTCAAACGGGTACCAAAATAAATAAATAAATACACCACATGTAATTACGACCCTCTTTATCCCAGAAGGCTGAGCCTTGTGCGGGAGGGGGCTACACATTTAAAGACAAGGGACACACATCCAATATCCGTGTATAATGGAAAAATCCCTCTCACAGTATTTTCCATTGCCACGACCGGGATTCGAACCCGGGACTTTAGGGTGAGAGGCAGGTACTCTACTATCTCGACCATCAGTCATATACCACTTCCCTAATTTAATTATTTTTATTCCCTTTTTGATACACAGTGTGTATAGTAACGTCGCTTTTAAATGGCCGCGGTATTAATTTTCTCGAACACGACTTTAGAAACTACGCATTCCACAACTAAAAGTTCTGTTGGAACAAATGTCATTCTAACCCATCGTAGAATATATTATTACATAATGGTTTTATTATTGTTGTTTCCTGGCTTCGCATTTGACGTTTTTAAAATTTCAAATACATTCTGTGAGTTTCAAAGCCAGTAAGTTTAGCTAAATAATATTATTTATATTACTTATATACTTAATTAAATGACGTTTTGTAGAGAAAATGTCAAATTTCCAATAAAATTATTTTCTAAATAAAATAGTTTTTTGTGTAATTTCTAAAACCTTTTTAGAGAAAGTATAGCCTACAACACGTATAGAGTGACTCGAGAACAAACTTTCACTCGTATGGAATGTGGGCCATTCTGAAACTTGTTGTAGATATACTATTACATGTGGATTTCATTCCTTAGTAAATCCAAGGTTATTAATAAACACATAAAAGAGAACCAAAGACAATTGACTTGCTCATTATCTGTTTAACTATAACATTAGGTTTATGACAGAATCAAAAATCCACATGTTAAGTTAGTATCGCGAATATTTAGAAGCTACGACACTGTATGTACATGAAATATGGAATGAATTACGGAAATATTTTGAAAAATTCTCGAACAGGTCGATTTTTATTTTGAATTTCGCATTTACTGCTTTCATTTTTTGGCTATGACGTCATCGCGGCTTCGGTCATGACGTCATCTACTTTTTTTTAAATGGAATATCCTGTATATTTTTTATTTTTAGAATCTGTGTAAAAAGTTGATTTCAAAAACTACTTAGTTAGGCTCTAAAGTTCATAAATTTGGAGCTACAGACATTTGATATTTGAAAATTTTTTTGAAGTTAAATAAACCTGTTTTATTGTGTATTTTAAAATAAAATATCAAATAAACAGTAAATAATAACATAAGATATTTTTATCCAGTATTTCCAAATAAGTGGTTTGGAAGACGTGGTAGTGTTGAATGTTAAAAAGCGTAGTGTGCAAATATCAAATGTAAACCTGACAGTACCCAAGATTTAAAAAACAAAATGCATGTAATAACATTTCTCAAGAAACGATAAATAAAGTTCAGAAAGAATATTATTCCACACTTTATGTACAGGATGTTTCCTATAAAACTATACCCCCCCCCCTTCTTATTTCGGTCAATTACCACCGATTTTAATTTTTCAAAAAACGGTCCAACACAGAATTTTCGGTAGATTTTGAATATGTTATATTAATATTACTTTTTTTCCTACTTCAACCGTATACGAGGGGCAGAAAAAAGTATGGTTTTTTTTTAAATGGAACACCCTATATATTTTTACATATTTTGATTCACCCCGTCCTTCTGATTACAAATATATATGACACTTATATATTTGCTATAAAAGTGGCGTAAATAATTGAATTTAAACTTAGGGCGTTTCCTTCAAAACTATAACCCCCCTTATTTCGGTCAATTATTAACGGTTCAAAATTTTCAAAACCTACCCATAGAATTTTTCGTAGATTTCATATATGCTATTACTTTTTTTCTACCTTCAACGGTATACGAAGGGTGGAAAAAAGTATGTTTTTTTTATGGAATGCCCTGTATTTTTTTACATATATAAGTATTATTTATAATCAGAAAGGTATGACGGATCTAAATATGTAAAAAAATACAAGGCATTCCATAAAAAAAAACTATACTTCCTCCCTTCGTATACCGTTGAAGGAAGAAAAAAAGTAATAGCATATATGAAATCTACGAAAAATTCTTTGTAGGATTTGAAAATTTTGAATCGTTAATAATTGACCGTATATAGTTTTGAACGAAACGCCCTAAGTTTAAATTCAATTATTTACGCCATTTTTATAGCAAATATAAGTGTTATATAAATTTGTAATCAGAAGGACGAGGCGAATGCAAATATGTAAAAATATATAGGGTGTTCCTTTTAAAAAAAAAACATAGGTACTTTTTTCTGCCCCTCGTATACGGTTGAAGTAGCAAAAAAAGTAATAGTATATTCAAAATCTACGGAAAATTCTGTGTTAGACCGGTTTTTGAAAAATTAAAATCGATGGTAATTGACCGAAATAAGGGGGGGTATAATTTTATAGGAAACATCCTGTACAGGGTGATTCCTATAACGTTCTCACCCCAATTTTTTGGTTTGTCTTTGGAAATAAAATAAAAATATTTAAGGTAACTTATAGTATTTTTTCCAAGGATTTCGAAAATTTCAACAAAAAAACAATTAAAAGTCAAGTAAAAGTGGAAAAAACAGAGCGATAATTTTTTAATGGAACAACCTGTATATTTTTACAGTTTTGAAAAAAAAGATTCTCTTTCCAAAAATATAACATTACCTACATATATTTACCTTCATATTAAGTAAAATGCTGATAATAATAAAAATACATAATAATAATAATAATAACTATCAGTTTTTACTAAATATGAAGAATATGTGTTATGTTATACATATTTTTGGAAAGAGAATTTAAATCTTTTTTAAAAATTGTAAAAATGTACAGGGAATTAATTCCATTAAAAAAAATTCACAGTCCTTCGCAAAGATGCAACCGGAGGAGACATTGGAAATGACGAAGTAGAACGCAAATCTTGTGATATTTCGGATGTGATAAAAATGAAAATCTGTTGCAAAGTAGTAAATAGTTATTTCATTAACTCAAAACATTTTCAAAAAGTAGAATCTTATTATCAGTAGTTTTATTTAGAAATTAAAATAAAAAGTTATTTTATTAACAAAAACATTCTCATAATGAAAACTAAAATGGTATTAATGGGATTAATACCAGCTTTTGCTGACACCCCGCCAGGTTAAATAAAGTTCATTTTATTTTATTTATTTATTTATTATACAAATTTTTTTCACTAACAAACATATTTATTATTTAATGTTAAAACTGAAATAATTTAATATAATTTCGGGAAAAAGAAAAGTGATCCCTAACAATTACAAATACCGATATCGATTAATCGCAAACTATTAAACGCAGCTAATAGTACAGGAAAAGTATTCAAACTGAACAAGAACATAGTGAATTCGTTGAAACTTGACATATACCTTTAAAAATATATACCTATGTTTCAAGAAACTTAAGAGACCCGAACGGTAAGGGGTGTGTCGGAGCTGTCTACTTGAAACATCGTGGGATGAACTAGGTTTTTCACATGCATAATAAAAATTGGCAATTGAACCATGAGATATTTTCAAAAAATAAGAATATTTTCATTTATGGAGAAATATTAATTTTTGACTTTTTTATTAAATTTTTTACCAATTTCACGTTTGTTTCCTTCATTTTCTGCTTGTTTATCTGTGAGTATATTCTGCAAAATGAAAAAGTACATAATCATTGTACAAGTGAGGATTATCGAGTTGTTTAAAATTTTATATATATTGAATGAAACACACTTTGTATCTAAAGAAGATCGGAATCGATAGCATCTAAATCTTCTGCGTCGTTTAGATCCTCGATAATTTTATCCATGTATGAATTTAGACATCGCACTCCCTGCCAATTTCCGTAAATTTGTGCTCCATCTTCAACCTGCTTTTCTGTTGCGGTTGCAGGAGATAAGCTGCAATATTGATTCTGCTGTTGGCACAAAAAGTGTTGTCAAGTAACCTTTCGCATCTAGTAATGTAAATAACTAGTTTTAGACGTTCTTGTCATTTCTGGATTTCTGACGAAGAAAGAATTTTCCATATAATTTTTCCTGTTCCTGGCCTTATGAAAAGTATATCTTTTTCTTCTGGAGTTAAAGCGATTAATAGAACAAGGAGTTCAAAGTCCTCATCAACTAAGTACAAATTTCAATTGCTATTTTAACAATAGGTGAATCCACATCATCTACAGCTTGTTTTACAAACAATCCTTTGTTTTAAAGAATTTTTGGCAACATTGAAATTAATCGGATTTTGTTTATATCATTTGACAAAAACTTTTCTTGAGGGAGGGCTACGATTACTGAATTTTGCCTAATAAATTTGGTTTTCGCGTAGTTAACATACGTCGTACAAATGTGGATGCAATAAAAATCCACCTTCAAATTACATAAATAATAAGTATAGAGTAACAAAAATTTCGCAATTTTCTTGCTTATTTGATTAATTTCGGTACATTTTGCCTGTACTGTAATCGTGTGACATATCATTGGATCAGGCATTGAGAGAGGAGTTGAACATAATATATTTTATTTTTCTTCAAATCACCGCTATCTTTGTAAATTGCGAAAAACGACAAAATTTTTAGTTACATATGGTTTTCGGCTATACATAATTCGACGAGACAAAAGGAAATAAGCTGTTCGACGTGCTTCTCGATGTTAAGTTGTCTTGGATATTGTTGGACGTGACTTTTCTAACGCAGCGATAAATTCCCTTGTAATAATTTTTTGTTTACTTTTGCTTAATCTACCTCATTTAATGCCACTCAAACCTCTAACACTCCGTAATACGTAATACGTAATAGGTATCGGCAACCTGCCAGAGCAACCCCGATCCTAAATCCATCCCTATGATTTGTCAAATTGCAAGTCATTGACAAAACTGAAAAAATTGCAAAAACACGAAACCTCAAATACTATTTCCAAACGAATTTCCGAGAGACTGTTTTGGTAAGACATCCAAGGTAGAGGGTCGAACTTAGAACTACATCGTTAATTGCACGGTCACGCTCTGATTTTAGGCTCAATAGGAGTGAACGAAAAAGTGTAATTATGACTTATATCGTTCTGAAACCACTGAAATCTCACGCGTTACGTCATTCTGCCATGAAACTGATTTTCGACCCCCTACTAGGAAACTAAAAACATTTGTTTAATCCTGCTCTTGAAACATGCAGTTTCTTCCTTGGATACAATAATAATAATAATGTTTATTTAACCAATATAAATATTACATAAATGTGCTATGGGATTAGATTTCACGTTTGGCTTACATAAACATAATACACCACAATAAATATCAAGGATATTTGCGCGTGGGAACATGATAAAAAAAATATACATATATACAATACATATAGACACAGGCATACTACAAATCAGAATTATAACACACATTAAAAATTTCGAAATACTCGATACAATTAAATGTCAAAGTGAAGGAAAGGCACTATCGAGAAACAGAAAATTGTTTCGGGGTCCTGAAGTCGTCCCGAGTCCGAAACTGTACTCGGTTCCGTCCTAGGACCGATATTAAGAAATCATTAAATTTCGCTGGATCGACTATAAGGTGTAATCTATCGGACGCACTATGGATTTTTTGGCGAATTTTGCGAAAACACGAGAATTTTAAACCTTATTTCCAAACGAAAACAGACCGCCGGGCCGCCGTTCTGGCAATAAATCCAAGCTCGAAAGTCCAACTTGAAAGTACCTACATCGTGAATTGTGCGGTCCAGCTGCGACTTTGAGGTCAGCAGATCCTAACTAAAAAGTGACATTTGTGACGTTAACGAAAAATTTTAAAGTTTTGGCATGACCTGCACGCGCATAGAATAGGGTGTTTTCCATCTATAGAAATTCACCTCAAATTACATACTACTATATAGTAAAACATATACAGGTAGGCCTAAATGTGTTCACGTTAGTTATATCATAAGTATTAATTAAATATTTATTAATTAAATTCAACTGAAATTCAAATTATTGAAGGGTTTCTAAAACGGTTGTGACGTCAGAGCCCATATTTATATGGCGGACTGTTTATGTCATATGCGTGTCATCAGTATTGTCCTGTGAGTTTTTATAATTTAAAGTGTGTTATATATAAATTAGAAGTGAAAAATGGCTTCCGACGGGTTTGTTAAAGCTTCTTCAAACAATTTACCAAGTGTACATATTTTTATTGTTCCCGAATTTATCAAAAGTGACGAACTTTAGCCTCAAAATTGTAGATTTAAGAATTTAGATTGTTGTTGTTCAATTCATTATTAAAATGTTAGATACTCTTTAGTAAATGTAATAGATAATGGTAGACATTACTATTAATTTTAAAAACTAAAATACATTTGTCATAAATTTAAAATTTTGCCTCAAAAATTTTAAGGTTAAGGTACTTGCCTTGTTTTATGAATTAGTTTTTACTTACATTAAAATGATCTGAGCAACAGAAGAACTTCGATTTTGATTCAGCTTTAAATCATTTAACTTTACGTGAATAATCCTGGGGGACACTTAAAAATGTTTTATTAGAGGCACTTACAGAGGTATTTTTACATCCTGGCACAAAACACCAGTTATTCTGCGATCCATACATGTTTTACTCTTTTAAAATACAAAAATAAACGAAATTAAATTAACTACTACAAAAAAATAACAGTAACACGAATATAATGACAAATAAGCTTAATAAGGTGCTTTGTTGATAATATGGGCTATTACGTCACAATAGTATATGCAACCAGCATTACTTTACTTGGTGTTTTTCGCGGCAAACCTGTGATTTGAACTAATATCTGCCTTAAAACTATTATAAAAAAAAATTTTAAACAAAAAAGTTGTCAGTGATTATTTATGTTGTATGAACTTTTCATTTTTCGAGTTTTTCAAAAATGTGAAAACACCCTATTTGGAGGGTTCTGCGCGCGCATTCGGCCTTTTTAATTTCGCAAAATTTACAAAAGTCTTCGACATGGGATATTGAAACGCCACTGTTTCTATAAGTCATGCTTCATAATATGCAACATGAAACTGATTTTCAACCCCCTATACGAAAATAAAAACATTTCCAATGTTAAAAACATTGCTACCTATGTTTTTTCTCACTTTTATTTGACTTTCAATTGCTGTTTTGTTGAAATATTCGAAATCCTTGGAAAAAATGCTATAAGTTGATTACGGTAAATATTTTTTATTTTATTTCCAAAGACAAACCAAAAAATTGGGGTGAGAACGTTATAAGAATCACTCTGTACACACTATATAACTATAAACCAAATCTGAGAACGTAATCTCGGAAACGGATGTCTTCTAATTCTAGAGTATAAAATTAAATTAATACACTGATATTTTCCTTATACTTGCACTGTAAAGATTTGATATAACATTATGAGAGCACTTTAGAATAGAAGGTCGAAATATTTTACCAGCTAATGATATCCTGTGAACTGACATCGTTGCGGTTGACACGCTCATTTATCAAAGGAGTTTAAGAATGGCTGAAATATTTTACCTGCAAAAATACGGTGATTAGACCTGCTGCTGCTATTGCTATATTATCTTCAATGCGGATGTTCATTATGTTTGTTTTAGATGCACATGTACATTAATTATTAAAAATATCTTCGACATACTGCTCTCGTAGATCAAAAATTTTCCGGAATTGCAGTTTAGTAATTTAACGTAATTAAACAATGTCTTTAAGTTATGTTTGTTTATGAGAGCAGCATCAATTTTTCTGGAAATAATTATTAATAAAATTGGAAGCAGTTCCTCATGATGATCCAATGCTATGCTATCATCTGTCAATGTACTACAATCATTATGACACTTTTTTAATGTCCCTCTATTGCCACTAACAAAGTTATAACACGTCTTAGTTACGTGCAGCCTATGTTGAATATTTACTAATTTCTTCGCAAGATGATAACGCAAAAAAATTATTTGTCTTTATCTTAGTGTAAATCCCTTCCCGTCGATTTATGCAGTTGTCTTAAAAAATAAAAACTTACTTATCAATATTTCTTTATAATTCTATTGTAAAATAGAAAGTGATTAAAATAATAATGTATGTATATTATTAATATTAATTGATATAACAAATATTTTAACTCTTCATTAGCATGTTTCAGAAATAATAAGTAAAAGTTTGTTACTGCCTTTAAGGTTCTGTAGTTCATAATCGAATATAATTTTTATTAATTTAAATTGAAGAGAGAAGAAAAAAAAAGCAAACAAAGCTTTCCAATTATAATCCTTTTTATTTCTTTTATTATAATTGGAAAGCTTTGTTTGCTTTTTTTTTCTTCTCTCTTCAATTAAAAATTTTTCTGTACTATAATGGATTTTCGTCAAGAAATATTTTTTATTGTTTATATGCACTTTTTTAGGCTGGCTAGGGTATACACCAATCTTTTTAAAAAAACATACTGCGTCAAACTCATTATTGGTATATTTGTCCTGTCTCTATGTGTAGAAACAATTTTAACTAGACATTTACATCAATCTGGTGAAAGTAGCTAACCAGTAGTCAGGTGATAGAGTTAGTAGCAGATCGAGGCTTAGTCCCCAAGTTACCTCGGTTTCACGCATTGGTCCCTATTGACATTTGGTGGTGATGCTCTTTATGTACAATCCAATTAACTTAATCGTGAGGCGTCACTGAATGGTGTCAATTAGACGACAGGCTACCACAACTACACGTGACTACCAACTCGTGCAGGTTACATTAAGCAAATACCTCTGTGATTTCATTTCGGATATTGTTAATCCCACTCGTATGACTGGAAGTTTAATTTACTTTGGATTACGTGAAACACCAGCAAAACAACAAGTTGACCAATTTCATTAACTGAAATGTTGGTTGTAGGGCTGAAGGAATACATTTCTACACATACGCTTTAATAAAATAAATCAGAATATATTATATTAGGGTTGCATAATAATTTACTTCTAAAATAACCTCCAATATTAATAGATATAATTCTCAATTTTTTTATACATATAGTATGATAGCTTGAAGACTTCATGGTTTAATGTAATAAAATTCTACTAGTACAAGTTATCAATTTAACAGTTATATTAATTTATTGAGCAAAAACCATCTATGACCTGCCAACAGAGGGGATCGTCTGCTGTTTTCTTCACTTCACCTCTTAATACTCATTTTGCATACAATAAAATAAAATTCATTCTTGAAATAGTAGAAGCATGTCATTACCAAAACTATACAAGATAATTGATATTCTTTTTTCAACTTTCATTGATATATTTTATTTTTGAGTCACTATAGCCCAGTAGCTGGGTTCAAATAATAAATAATAATAATAATAAATACACCACATGTAATTACGACTCCCTTTATCCCAGAAGGCTGAGCCTTGTGCGGGAGAAGGCTACACATTTAAAGACAAGGGACACACATCCAATATCCGTGTATAATGGAAAAATCCCTCTCACAGTATTTTCCATTGCCACGACCGTGATTCGAACCCGGGACTTTTGGGTGAGAGGCAGGTACTCTACCATCTCGACCATCAGTCATAAATGAATTCCCTTACCGAACAAAAGGTCGGGTATGCGATATTAAAGAGATTACTTGTACCTACCTGATATATTTCGATACCTGACGGTTTGTGTAAAGAAATAAACTGTTTTATTTATACTATAGAATTCTATTTATTACTAATACATGAAACTGGGATACAATAATATGTCCTATATATCTAAATTTTCATTCAAAGGATCTATACAGGGTGTTCCAGTTTTTTGTAGCAGGACTTTAACAGTCGATAGACATTTGAAAGTTATTAAAAAAAGTTCACATAAACATAGGTTGAGAAATGCTTAGTTTTCGAGATACAGGGTGTTAAAGTTTGATAATAAATATGGGTTTATATTTATATTTCCAGAATGCTAAGAAATATCGAATCCAAACTTGCCAATTCTTTACATACAATTTAGAGGCCTATTTTAGAATAACAAACTACTGCTTTACTTAACCATGGGCGTAGATATATGGATTTACTGAGGCTCTTGGAACTGGAATGGGTTTTTTAGGAGCGCCCGCACAAGATCTTTTAAGGTCGACATTCGTTTGGTTTCGTACCAGGAGAGGTCTCTTTAAGGTCCATTATCGCCTGTTTTCGCAGTAAAGACGTGCATTTGACTAACTGTATGAAAAATACGAACTAAACTGTATTAGGTATGTATTTTATTTAAACGAATAGTATATTATGTTACAAGGAGTAGAAGGCGACCATTATTGTTGAGCCCAGAAGTTTGCTCAGTCGAGGCGCAAGCCGAGGCAGCAAACTGGGCGAAACACATAATGAGTCTTCTACTCCGAGTGACATAATATACTATTTTTTCTTCAAGCGTTAAAATCAAAAATATCAAAACTTTACTTTTGAAAAATTACATCAGGTCAAATGCGTTCAACCTTAGTAAAAAAAAATATATGTAATACTAACCATTTTATTTATCAATGAAACATGTCATAGGTGAATTTGCAATTTCAAGTATTTCAGGTGGTATGCGCTGCATTTCTTCAGACATTTTCGCTTTTAAATTTAAAAAACGGCTCGACGCGCGACGTCAACTTTTAAAATGACAGTTTATGACAAGTCATAAATTAGATTTTTAATTCGTTGCCATGGATACATTACTTCATATTTGTACTAGGAAAAAAATGAGGAATATTTGTACTAATACAATAATAGGCTCTTTCTACAGGACGTGTTGCATTATGTAATGTAAGTATTGTTATACGCTTGAAGAAAAATATTATTTTTTATATGAATTTATTTTGCTTTAAATAGCTGTTTATAGTACAGTTACTTGGTGATCTCACTTCTAACTAATTCTATAGCTGTTTTAAATTAAAATATTTTTGGATAGTTTGATTCAAAATGGGTCAAATATCAAATATTAAAAAGGAATAAGGGTGCTTTTCCTTGGGGGTGAGTTTCACCCCAACTTAGGAGTTTCGAAAAAATAAAAAGTGACTGTGAATTCTACTTCAAAAAACCCCATCTACGTTGATTTTTAAGCAGAAGACACTGACTTTTCAAAGGTTTTAAATAAGCAAATTACTCAAAGAGGATCACATTTTCGAAAAAGTTAGCTAATGAAATAAAAATAATCCATGAAATAAAAATTAGTTTAAGCTCATCGTAGTCGAGATACAGTTGGTGCATTTGAATGTAGATCTGAAAAGGGCACGCGCCTCAAATAATCATAACTCTGGTTTAAAAAACCTTTTGACATGTACCTTGAATCAAATTGAAACTTATTACAGTAGCTTAAAATTGTGTTTTGGCTGCTAAATAAAAAATGATACAAGTAAAATAAAGGCAAAATTTTGATTTTTGACAAAATAAGTGCCCGTTTTTTTGGTTCAGTAAATTCCAAATTGAAAATTTAAATTCCAAATTATGTTTTTTGTTAGTCATTACTATTATGTATACGCTCAAATTTTTTTGACCGTGATGGATGATGCATTATCTAAAAGATTTTACACTTAATGTATTTTGAAAATTTTTTAAATAATGAATTTTATGGCTTTGAAGTTAAAAAACTTAGCAGGGAAGAATCTTACCAAAGAATGTTACCAAAGACAAAAAATGATGGCAATAAACTAAGGAGAATGCTACCGTTTTTATTATTTTTTTTTAATTGACGCATTTAAGATGAATATAGAAAAACTGACAACCTTTGTACTGTTTTGACCCACCTGATCTTAAAGAGGATTAAAAGACCTTCGAAATCATTTTTTTTTATGATTTTTAGCGTTAATTGCAAAGGAGATATGACCGAAATAAGACGCGCCTCATTTTAGCAAATTACGATATTGCTCGTTTTGCGGTAATTTATTAGTCTCTGAAATTCGTTAATTATTGATATATTAACTTTAGGGGTGGTTTTCATCCTCTTAGGGGTAAGATCAATTATTTTTCTTATTTGGGGATGAGTTTTATATCGACCATATTGAGGGTCCAACATAAAATTTTTTATTTCTTACCTCACATTCGTGATCAGCGACTCCAAAAACATAAATGAGTTTAAATAATTTATTCTCAGTACTTGGTTAATTATTGATTTTTTGATTTGAGGGGTGGTTTTTACCCAATAATTTTTCTTATTATAATAAGTAAGTAAGTAATAAGTTGTATGTCCTAAAATATACGAATTTGCAACCCCTATTATATCGGCCATATTAGGGGTATCTACAATCGCGAATTCTAAAATTTTTAATTGAGATTCGTAATCAGCGACCTCAAACACATATACATGAATTAGCTGACATTAATAACTGACTCTTAATACTTAAGTCAGTATTAAATTTTGAACTTCAAGGGGGGTTTTCACCCTCTTAGGGGTAAAAGCACATCTACATCTTCAGGGTCCTCCGAGAATGTTAGGCTTATCCTACTAGATACACAATGTACTATTCCAGTTACATGTAGATAAAAATGGTGTCATTCCATTGGGCATTGATGATTTAGTACTGAGAACAGGGGTAATCTTATTGTCAATAATTTTCCACCCATTTTGCAGCGGATCTGCTAGAAATAGTTTTGGATTCAGAATATTAATCCAGATAGGTGTATATTTGGTAGTTGATTCGTAATAGGACAAAAGCATTATATGGCTTCTCAATAAATAAACATTTACCAACGAAAGAGTCTTTTACTAACACCTATTACGAGTCAACTACCAAACATATACCTATCTGGATTCGTATCTAGCTAGTCTGAATCCAAAACCACTTCTAGCAGATCCAGTGGAAAATGGGTGGAAAATTATTAACAATAAGATTACCCCTGTACAAAATCATCAATGCCCAATGAAACACAATTTTTATCTACATGTAGCTGGATAAAGGTTTGTTAATTATTTATATATATTTCGAAACTCCTAAACTTTTTTGGTAATATTTTAAAGGTTGTAGTGGCCTGCAGTGTGAAATTACCATGCATCGGTTCCTGCGAGTGTGTGGGACAAAAAGCCCTTTGTAATAATCCCAAAACCAAGGAAACTCGTCTTATTTTTGAAATAGTTAAAGAGTCGTTAGAATCAGAATGCGAAATGACACTATGTTCAAACTGTTTAAAGCATAATAAATTCATATAAAAAGTAATAATTTGTTCAAGTGAAATACATAATATAATTAATATAATGTGACAGTTTATTCATATTTTTCATACAATTGGTCAAATGAAGGTGTTTATTGCGAAAACAGGCGATAATGGGCTTTAAAAGACCGTTATAGAGGTTTTTTTTTGAAGTAGAATTCGATGATCCACACACGTTCCAACAGTTACTTTTTATTTTTTTGAAACTCTTAAGTTGGGGTGAAACTCACCCCCAACAAAAAGCACCCTTATTCCTTTTTAATATTTGATATTTGACCCATTTTGAATTAAACTATCCAAAAATATTTGAATTTAAAACAGCTATAGAATTAGTTAGAAGTGAGATCACCAAGTAACTTGTACTATAAACTATTAAAGCAAAATAAATTCATATAAAAAATAATATTTCGTTTAAATAAAATACATACCTAATACAGTTTAGTTCGTATTTTTCATACAGTTAGTCAAATGCACGTCTTTACTGCGAAAACAGGCGATAATGGACCTTAAAGAGACCTCTCCTGGTACGAAAACAAACGAATGTCGGCCTTAAAAGATCTTGTGCGGGCGCTCCTAAAAAACCCATTCAAAAATTGGGGAGCAGTCATATCAAAAAAGTAAAAAGTGCCTTAGCATCCTGAAATTCCAGTCTACAACGTTATCAAAGAGTGTTTTTTGATCATAATGAGAATAAAGTAGCTAGTGCGGTGTTAAGCGAAAACATTGCCTGTGCAATAAGACACTTTTCACCAGCGTACGATAAACATAGACGTCGCCCGTGCTTTCCGAATTGTTTAATATTTTTTTTCTAATATTTGCCTTACCCTAAAGCATATTTTGCTTTAACAAAAGTAATCCTCGTGTTTTGTAGATTAAAATGATGAAAAAAAAATGTTTAGGGTGTTTTTCACATTTCATCCCCTACAGCCACCCCGTACAGGACGACCTTTTGACGGCCATCGGATTTTGATGTTCCAGAAGGTAACGAATCATTTGAAGTAGGTTTTAGCTTTTAATCTCGAAGTGCAAACAGAAATCACAATTTGATATCATGTGAACTCCACTAGTACCTCTGTTAGGAAAGCGGGATTTTAAAATAGAAGGACCAATCGAACTTGACAGAATGTTAGTATGCGAAGCATTCTTAAAACTAGTAGTTACCTTGAATTGTGCTTCTTTATACTTACTTCTTCCAGTTGGGTCCAACAATTATCGCAGTGAATCCCCTTCATTAGCTTCCACTTCTAATTATTGAGTTGATTACCATAGATGCATATTTTATATTTTTATACCAGTGACACTGTTTTTGTTTTTCACTAAGGATTATTAACAAATTGAAAATAAAACAAATGAAAGAAGTGTTAAATAATTATGTTTTCTGAACCACTTCATTCTCTCTCACATGATACTTCTCGAAAAAATATTTTGTTTTATTATAATAGGGTATGCGCATATGCGAGATTTTTAAGCAAAATTGGTTATAAAAGATAGTTAATGCTATAAAAAAATGAATAGCAATTCAATTTTATCAACAATGTACCCTATATTTATGTATTTGTTAATTAAAATACATATTATTTTTAAGTTTACGACCACTGGCCGAGAACAAACGATGAAATCCGAATCTCACCGTGACGTCAATTACTCGATTTTTTTACAGAACTTTCAGAATCTTTTCCGTTCGCCGTTGTGCAATATGTCATACTGTTTACGTGTAGATTCAATGTGCGATTTCAGTGTTAAATATTAACATTTTTCACGGAAAAGTGAGTGGAACAGATTTTTATAAAAGCCCAGAGAGATAATTTGGCCAATGTTGCTCTCCTTGTTGCTGTACTACTTTTAAGTGACAATCAAAATACATGATCTTTTAAGTGTATGTAACTACCCATTAATTTAAACATTATATAGTTTTCTAAATCTTCCTCTAATTGAAAAAAAAAAAGTAAAATACATAACCTAAAATTGTATGATTTTAAAAAGGTACAAAATCGCACTTACGTTGAAATGATCCTCACATACAACCCCTTTAGTGTTTTCTGATATATCAGATTCACTCCTTCTCATGGTACGTAACCCTAATTTTCGTCTTTTCGTTAATTTGGCGCTTGATCGTATATTGGTAATGAGACAAATCTTTTTTCTGGTGTTTTTTTATTTACGACTGGCACTGCGGTATTTAACAGTACCTTGGATGCTTAATATCAATAATATCCTTGTTTTCAATTGTAAAATGCTGCATTAAACGCTATTTTAACAAACATTTAATGGAAATGCGAGTTTCTGACGTCACAACACCACAGCAGTCATTTGCATGAAGTCACAGTCATTTTTGGAATAATTAATTTTTGTAAGTTAATTTACAAAATTACATTTAATTCAAAAATCATGCGCATACCTTATTCTCTCATATTACCAAAATTTGCTTAAACTAAATATGTCTCCTGTATTACATGACTCATTCTTTATAATAAGAAAGTGAAAATAAGACGATCCATTTAATCTGAAGATTGTTATATCAGAAAACATGTAATCGACTAGCGAGGTTAGAGCTTGTTGCGGCGAACCTGCTTGGTCACATCGTCGTGAACTGGATTCAATCAACGCCAGGGGATAGTAGACATGTGTCTGTGTTTTTTCAAATATGTAACCCCTTTCGTACAACTTTAACTTTGGATTTTTCTATATTATTGTCATAATTTCATGATTTTGTTGAAACAACCTTTATTTATCTTTACAAATGATAAAGAAAACTTTATAAATGTTCTAATTGTAGCACTGCTGATGTAAAATATAAAAATTTACAATGAATGATTAAGCAATTGTTGTGCAACTTGTATCCCAATTGATTGCAGAGCTCATATGATGTTCGTACATGCCGCTACCCGTTATATACAGAGTGATTCATGGTGGATGGAGTATTAGATGTACTGTACAGGGTTATCCAACGAAAAGGCCCACCCTTATATTTTCTTTATTTTTCGAGTTAGGGAAAAATGTTTCAAATAAAAGTTGTAGTGAATCAAATGAACTCATTTAAAACCCCTGCAAAGAATATGCAGGGTGTTCCATAAAAGCGGGAGAAACCTAACTTACATTTTTTTAAATGGAACACCCTATATTTGTTTACATTTTTCAAATCTGTGTTTTTTTGTGATTTCAAATATATATATATATGTTGTATCTTATCTTTTACTGTTTTTTATTTATTGCAAATTTCGTGAACAATATATTTATACCACCAGCATCTGCATGCGTATCAATCAGGTTAGCCATGGATGAAAAACAATTAATTTGACACTTATGCCTTACAGAATAATTGAATAAATTCAAAAAGCAAACTTTTCATCCATGGCTAGCCTGATTGATACGCATGCAGATGCTGGTGGTATAAATAATATTGTTCACGAAATTCGCAATAAATAAAAAACAGTAAAAGATAAGATACAACATATATATATATATATTTGAAATCACAAAAAAACACAGATTTGAAAAATGTAAAAAAATATAGGGTGTTCCATTTAAAAAAATGTAAGTTAGGTTTGTCCCGCTTTTATGGAACACCCTGTATATTCTTTGCAGGAGTTTTAAATGAGTTCAGTTGATTCACTACAACTTTTATTTGAAACATTTTTTCCTAACTCGAAAAATAAAGGAAATATAAGGGTGGGCCTTTTCGTTGGATAACCCTGTACATGGATGACGAGTAAACATATTCTTTTGAAAATTTGAATAGTATATAAATTTTCTTGTTTAAATAAACTGGTAGATTACCATTTATTTTAACGTAATGCATTATATAATATATTAAGTGGGACACATGCGTCCATTAGTATTGTATTCTGGGTCATATATGTCCCAACATTACTCTAAGAACTAATTGTCTCAATATATCTGCACATTACGATGAATCAAATTTTTTTATACAGGGTTCGGCATAGCAATGTTACCATTTTTAATACTAGATAACTTTTGAACAAAACATAATACATTTACAATTTTTATCTTAAATTGACCTACATATCTTTGGATTTGATATGTCATTAGTGACATTTAAAAAATGGATCGCTGGCCTTTGCAAACAAAAATTTTTGTTGTCATGAAATTTACAAAGTTGCTGTCAATAACTTCAGTACAACGTACGTTTCGTGCGGAATTTGTAGACAAAGGCAGAGAGGTTGTACCATCTCGACTGACCATTAAAAAGTGCGAACGTTTAGAACTGTGTTAAAATGCATTTCTCACTCCTTCAATATTCTCTGCATTTCTGACAGATCTTCTTCGACTCATTCCTTTTTTGTTGAAAATGGATCCTTGATCTTGCCATTTCTTGATCCATCTGCGAATGGTGCTTCTGGTTCTTTTGGCAGATGAATATTTAATTACTTGGGTAATCATGACGTCTGCTGCATTTGATAGGAATGTAATGAAATTTATTTGACATAATCTCTTTACAAATAATCCACGAATTCGCTACAGACATCATGAGGAGTTTGAAGAAAAACTTCTTCCATCATTTACTTGATTTTATGTCAAGTTCGTAGAGGTAGGCCAATTGTTTAGGTAAGTCAACTCCTTCCATAAAATTATTATAAAAAGAAATTGCGTCTGGACAAGGTAATGTCCTTTTATTGACATCATTTGACGTTCGGTTTACTTCTATACCTTTTTGGTTATGTAACAAATTTACATCGTATGTAAACCAGGATGGAGATAACACCCGGTATGGTTTCTTTTAATTAAAGTTCTTATCCTTTCGTGACTTCATGTAACACAGAAATGTTGATAAAAAAATCCCCGGAAAATCCTAGAATTTTGTGTTAGGTAAAGAGATCTCTTTCATATCATTACAAACTATAGACTAAAACAAGCTGGAATGGAGTATAACTACTATGCGTGTCTCATTTGAAATATAATTGGGCTCTTAAACTTAGACAAGTAAAAGGCAGCATCACATTCTAATCATAAATAAATTATTAGTCATAATTCTCACTTGTCCAAACAAAGCACCTCTGATTTACTTATCTTTTGCCTCTCTACGCGATAATATCGTACATTATAAATGAACCCATCGTTTCGAGTTGCTGATATGCCAGATGCTTATTAATGCTTAAGATACTCGTCCTTTGATATGGGTGCCTTGTCGAGCTAAGATTAATTATCCCACAAATTAACTTAACTAATTTAATAAGCTGATGAGGAAGAAGGCAGCGTTGAAATATGGTAAAGATCCTTAACGCACGTTGTTACTTATTTCACGGATAGTCAAGGTGATGTGTCTATTAAAATCATTACATTACATTTGGATATGAAATAATTAATTTACTATAAAATATTTAATAAGATAAAATAGTAAAAGTAAATTTTACTATTTACGTCAAAGTTTGTTAGTCCTAATCCTCTAATGTCTTAAAAAGACATAAAAACTCTTTTCAGAGCTTATTTGCAGAAATCTACATTTAACTGAAAAACCAGTACTACGAATGTAGAAAGCAAATAATTTAATATTGCAATAAGATCCACCAGACGGATTAATCCAAAAAAGGACTCCTTCTGTTATCAGGCAGCGTACGTCTCGATCGACATGAAGTCGGTGAGATGCAAATGTGGACCGTGGGGCCCTCTGGTGAAACCTATTGCAATATGGAATGTGCCCAGACCAGGCGAATGATAGAAATGAAATCCAAAGAAGTCAGAAATCCATAGAGGTAAATTTTTAATAAGATAAAATAGTAAAAGTAAATTTTACTATTTACCTGTACCATGCTGATGAAGGCTATTAAACCAGAAACCGGTCCATGGGATGGTGACGTGCGCTGCCTGATAACAGAAGGAGTCCTTTTTTGGATTAATTCGTCTGGTGGATCTTATTGCAATATTAAATTATTTGCTTTCTACATTCGTGTGCTACCTGACACAAACACTTAAATGAAAATACGTTTATAACACAAACACTTTTATTAACAATATAGTATATTATGTATATTCTATATATTCACAATACTAGACACCAGAGATATGCTGTGAGCGTCCAACTCTACTCGCGTTACTCGCGTATCATAACTGACTCTCTGTGGATCCCATAACTCGAAGTCTCGTATCTTACGTCAGCGTTCTCCACAATTCGTAGTACTGTTTTTTTATCAGTTAAATGTAGATTTTTGCAAATAAGCTCTGAAGAGAGTTTTTATGTTTTTTTAAGACATTAGAGGATTAGGACTAACAAATTTTGACGTAAATAGTAAAATTTACTTTTACTATTTTATCTTATTAAAAATTTACCTCTATGGATTTCTGACTTCTTTGGATTTCATTTCTATAAAATATTTCCTCTTTAGATTTGTTGGTAAGGACCAACGACATAAGAATAACTAGACGTAATGAAAATGGACTCGTCCACGTACTCAGCGTCTCATTGGTTACAAACACGTGGAGCACCAATGAGATGCTGAGTACGTTGGACGAATGCAAACAAATCGGAATCATTACTTGTCTAGTTATTCTTATGTCGTTGGTAAGGACAGTATTTTCCAATTTTAGAATTTATACGAAAAAAATTCATACAGCAAATTACCTACTTTCAATTGTTTCATTTTCTACAAATTGACAACTATTAAGAAAATAATATATATTTTGGAAACATGTTTCATAAAAAATATATATTTTATAATATTTATTTCATTTTATATTACCACGCTAACTATAGGTATTTATAAATTTAGATAAATGTCTCTGCTATTTCCAGTATCTTCATTTTCACTAACCATTAAACGCAACTGTAAATTTGGTTGTACATCTATATAAATCTATGCATGACACAAACAAATACCGAATTATTTTTTAAAACAGATTTTCTTTTTCATTTTCTATCGTTGCCTATTATTTATAAATAAATGTTCAATAAAGAACTTAAGCTCTTGCTTGTTTATAAAACAATTATTGTGACTAATTGAGAATATAGATATTTACTTAAAAATGCCTTTTTAGATTCAATCAGGACGATAATATGCAATTATGATCATATATCGACTACTACGGGATCCATTACGTATGGACGTAAGAGATTTACCGACAGTATCGCAACAGAGAATTTTGAATATTTTACGTTGGTAAATATAAATAGATATAAACGCTATAGGGCAAACAGAAATATGCGCCTCATTCCTTATGAATTTTCATGGTGTTATTTATAAAACATAAATTAATTTATTTATTCGAAACTCAGTTTAATTTTTAAATACCACATTTATCTCCAAAATTTATAGATAATAATACAGTTGCCATATGCGAGAGCAGAACAAAAAATAAGGGTGGATTAAAATAATATCCAACAAATCACGAACACTTGAAAACTACCGGTTTAAACTTACAGAAAAAGCATAATGGCTTATCTACAGCGGACTGAACAGGAAATTAAGCACTCGCTATGTGCACCCAGAAATCCATTATGCACATCGTGAAATACTTTACTTGAATTATTTAACAAAATTAGGGAAATGTAATGATTTTAATGAAAATTATGAGGATTTTTATTAATTTTCTCAAATTTTAACTGTCTCCAACCTTTATAATAATGGATCTATGGCAAATAATCCAACTTGTTGAATTGGACGCGAAAAATTAAAAGTGGGTATAGGTATTATTTTTTCAAATAACAAAAAAATTCTACCAAACTATGATATTGTTTTTGAGATGTAAGAAATTGTCAGTTTTTTTTATAAAGAATTTTGATTTTGGTTTATATAGAGTTGTGTCAAGTAAAATATCTGAAATATACGTACGTATGATCCAATTATACAACGTGGTTCAAAAATTACGTCCAGAGAAAGATTTGGCCAAAATCAATAAACCGTTGAAACGGTAAAAAATATCGGTTTATTCTCAGTATTATATTAATGTATCGTTTAATCTAAATAGTAATTAATATAGTAATCTAAAAATAAATAAAATATTAAATTAAAGAAAGAAAAGGGAACCTAATAAAACAAATATCTACTGCTATCACACTGATAAGAATTTACACTAATTTACGGTTTTTTATTTTAGAGGGGATTAATTTTATTTTCTTCTGGCAAACCACGCAAATATATTTCCTCTTGCAGATCAAGCATTTTAATATTTCTCCTTATATGCTGACAATAGAGTGTAATATGTTATAGTTAAGTCTCATAAATAGATACTTCTCTCTCCCTTCGAATCAAAATAGGCCTTGACCTAGTGTACACTTTCAAATTGCTAACACCTAAAATACAGAAATAACTCTTATTTCGCTCCACAGGAAATTTTAAGTTTGCTGTTCGAAAAGATTATGATGCCATCCAAAATATTTTCCTTTTCACAATCAGGCCCAACAATCCTTAACTCTTTGAATAGTGCTTCATAAAATCATTCCAACATTTTTATTGCAGTAACATGTGAAACATTGTTAAATATTATAATTAAAGAAAAAATTATTCACTTTTTTAATGTTTCAAACAGTATTTATTTAATATCTACACGTGTTTCGACTTTCTAGGCCTTTCTCAAGAGTTGTCACAGTTAATACATCTCGCTACTCTTAAGAAAGGCCTAGAAAGCCAAAAACGTAGAGAGATTAAATAAATACTGTTTGAAACATTAAAATAGTGAATAATTTTTTCTTTAATTACAGGGTGTTAAGAAAAAGTAGGTCATGTCTTTAACCACAGATTCTTTGGGCGAAAATAATGTGACTTTTATAATGTGATTTTTTATTTTGGAGCGTAGTTTTTTTTATACAGGATGTTAAGGTTTACATTTTGAAAATTATTTTTATTAATAATTCTGTTACTGTTTAAGATTTTTACCCGAATTTTTGCACAGACTTTCATCTTATACAGATACACTTTTTGTGTAATTTTGGTCAAAAGTGTCAAAGCGCAAACGGGAAAAAGGGGGGTTGTGTTACCCATTAACCCCCCCAACTTTTTCATGCGTACGCCTATGGTCTCTAGATATTTATTTTTAGATCAAACACTTATTTCCCCAATTTTTTTTACTCCTACAAGATTTTGATTTAGGACTTAATTAGCGAGATATTTTTAATAACTTCAGGTGTGTGATATTAATACGAGGGGTATTTTACTACGGGTAATCCACTTACAAGTTTTGTTTTTTTTAATGTTTTTATTTTATTGAACTTTTCTGACTATGCACAACAAAAAAGTCTGTAGCATTTTTTGTCTAAAAGTAGTCGATTTAACGAAAACCCAGGATTACTACGAACAACAATAGTAAAAAAAATAAATTCCGAAACTGAAATATTGAAAATGATTCTGAATTTACTGGAATATCTCGTTAATCAAGTCCTAAATCAAAATTTTGTAGGAGTAAAAAAAATTAGGGAAATAAGTGATTAATCTAAAAATAAATATCTAGAGACCATAGGCGTACGCATGAAAAAGTTGGGGGGGTTAATGGGTAACACAACCCCCCTTTTTCCCGTTTGCGCTTTGACTTTTTTGACCAAAATTACACAAAAAGTGTATCTGTATAAGATGAAAGTCTGTGCAAAAGTTCGGGTAAAAATCTTAGACAGTAACAGAATTATTAATAAAAATAATATTCAAAATGTAAACTTTAACACCCTGTATAAAAAAAACTACGCTCCAAAATAAAAAATCACATTATAAAAGTCACATTATTTTCGCCCAAAGAATCTGTGGTTAAAGGCATGACCTACTTTTTCTTAACACCCTGTATAATAGTAACATTTAAGATGCAATTTTACTAAAATCCTTAATTATTGAGTTATTTTATTTATTAAATTTAGTGCCGGTCTTTTCACCTCCAATTAACTTTATCCGACAGTTAATTATTTACCTAGGACACAATTGTTGCAACAATAAAAGTCAACAACTTTAACTCCCGGATAAAGTTAAAGGAAAGGGGCCTTAGGGTAATTTTTTTCACCTTCAGTTAACTTTATCCGGCAGTTATTTACCTAAGATATAGCAATTTTTTTTTATTAGTATACAGCTTACTTTCAAATTTATCTTTATATTAATCGCTAGTCCTTGAGCATACCCGTCGTCTTTAAGGTTTTAATTTTATGTATGACTTTTTTCAATTTCCTATAGTTTTGAACAACGTTAATTAATTTATTGTTCCGCAAAATTGGCTATAAATAAAAATATCCTTGCACGTGGAAACTGTGGCAGATGTATATATAAAAATAAAAGAAATGCTAATAGATTGCAAATCACTGAATATGTGCCTGAAACAAACTCAAACTCATGAATAACCCCATTGATTTAATAAATGTAAAATATTTTTTCACCTATTCTTAAGAAAAAAATCATTTTTGTTTATTATAAAACCTTGCTTCAAAGAACGTAGGTATCATCCATACCTAAACTCACTGAATAAGTAATTTTCCCTTTAGCCGCTGTGATTACAACCCTTTAAATGTGTTCCTTTAATTAACCAAGCCTTTTCATTTTGTTTTACATACCCCAATTTAAAATGTAGCGATTCAACAGTCTCAATCAATTTTGTAGATGAATATTCACGCGAACAGCTACTTTGATATTCATAAAACCGGATAGCTAATTTATATCTGTTCAGTGTTCACATTATAACTAAGTATAAAAATAACGTAAGGTATACCTACGCATTTTTTATGCTTGCGAAGACAGAGGGTTTTTCTTTGTTTCTTGCTAAGAATGTTATGAAATGTTTGAAGTTATATTGCTCTAAATTTTCCACGTTTGCTATTATTTTGTGTATTATGTATATATTTATGGCTTATCCATTACCATTATTCTTTATTAATAAAGAAAATAAATCAATAGCGTTGATACCTAAATTTACCCAGTTGCAAATATTGATGATTCGAATCCATTCTGGGGCAAATTAAAAAATTATTTCTGATTTGCTTCGGACTTAGTATTATCGGATTCCATAATAAACTGTAGAGCCTCGTCTCTCTTTACCTAGCACAAAATCCTAGGATTTCCCAGGGATTCTTCGGTAACTTGAGAGGCGGTTAAGAAAATATTGTTTCTACTACCGATCTTAAAGTACTAACTTTCCGCACGCTTTATACTGCGTAAAGTTAAACTTTACGCACTAGTGCGTAAAGTGCTTATTCGTTACGCACTAGTAAAAAATTGCATATATTAGAGCACCTATAAGCACTTATTATAATCATATCTTATTTTAAAAACGTTTTATGTGGTTATTTAATTTTATGTTTTATGTATAAGTTTGAAGTTTCATTTATACTTTCAAAACTGATTAGTGTCACTCATTTAAAATTAAGTAGGCAACATTGTCATTGTTAAATTTTGACGTATAAGTAAGTTTGGCATTTTGAAGTTCGTTTCATATTATTATTAGAAAATTTAAGCAAGAAAGCCTTTAAATTTGTTATTAAATATGATTTTTATGTAACTTTCACCTTTAAATTTTATTTTATTTTAAATTTCTTAGTTCTCGAAGAGATAAGTACAATATGGATGGATGTTGATTTATCAGATTTTGAATGCACTCCGTCGAATATAGCCAATTCGGCACAGAAAGCCTTAAATTACTATTGTTAGAAACATATATCTCATATACTTATTATATAAAATTAATCACGTAATTTTCGTTACTACAATAAATTTTGTTAAGTACAGAAGTGTTAATATTTTCTCATATAACAAGTTTAAGCAGAATGCAGCATTAATCAACAACTGCCTTTACGCACTAGTGCAAAAAATAAATACTTTACGTACTAGTGCGTAAAGTAAATTGTACTTTATACATATATTTCTTAGTAACCATTTTGGTAGTAGAAAAAATATTGTATGCAATTCGTGCGTAAGGTGAGCCTTTTTCACTCATGGGATTGTCGCATTCGCCTACGGCTCATGCGACAAAATTCCCATTCGTGAAAAAATCTCACCTTATGCACTTGTTGCATAAATAACTATTAAGAAACATTTTTCAGCTTGATGATTTACAATGTACTCAAATGTATCTATTTGGAAGATTTTATCGAGACTGACTAAATCAAGATATTAACTAATTTATTTTCTTATCCATGTTTCTATTCCCGTCCCTGTAACAAAATAAATAAAACATACTAAACTAAAGTTCCTCACAACATAAAATTTGGTTTGCATGTGTAAGTACAGGGTGTTTCCTATAAAATTATACCCCCCTTTATCTTGGTCAATTACCACCGATTTTAATTTTTCAAAAACCGGTATAACACAAAATTTTCCGTAAATTTTGAATATGCTATTACTTATTTTCCTACTTCAACTGTATACGAGGGGCAGAAAAAAGTATGGTTTTTTTAAATGGAACATCCTATATATTTTTACATATTTGGATTCGCCTCATCCTTCTGATTACAAATATATATATGACACATATATTTGTTATAAAAATGGCGTAAATAATTGAATTTAAACTTGGGCGTTTCTTTCAAAACTATTCTCCCCTTATTTCGGTCAATTATTAACAATTCAAAATTTTCAAAACCTACACATAGAATTTTTCGTAAATTTCATATATTCTATTACTTTTTGTCTTCCTTCAACGGTATACAAAAGGTGGAAAAAAGTATGGTTTTTTTTATGGAATGCCCTGTATTTTTTTACATATAGGTATATATAAATATTATATATATTTATAATCAGAAAGGTAGGGCGGAACTAAATATGTAAAAAAATACAGGTCATTCCATAAAAAAAAACATACCTTTTTCCACCCTTCGTATACCGTTGAAGGAAGAAAAAAAGTAATAGCATATATGAAATCTACGAAGAATTCTATGTGTAGGTTTTGAAAATTTTGAATCGTTAATAATTAACCGAAATAAGGGGGGGGTATAATTTTGAAGGAAACGCCCTAAGTTTAAATTCAATTATTTACGCCCTTTTTATAGCAAATATATAAGTGTCATATATATTTGTAATCAGAAGGACGAGGCGAATCCAAATATTTAAAAATATATAGAGTGTTCCATTTAAAAAAAACATACTTTTTTCTGCCCCTCGTATACGGTTGAAGTAGGAAAAAAAATAATAGCATATTCAAAATCTACAGAAAATTCTGTGTTAGACCGGTTTTTGAAAAATTAAAATCGGTGGTAATTGACCGAAATAAGGGGGGGCATAGTTTTATAGGAAACACCCTGTACATACATGACTGTAACTTTATGAATGACAATCTACCATAATCTAACTTATTATGTTATAGTATATATAAATTAATTTATTATGTAGGTACCTACTAAGAATTAATGTTTTGGTAATGTTAAATAAATAGATGTAAATTCCGGTTGATAGATTATTTGGTGCAATTATTAGATTGAAAGGTTTATTTTAAATAATCTTAACAAACAAATTAATACCTACATAATTTTTACAGTAATATTTGAAGCGTATTTCATCTCATTTGAGCCATATAAATCTCTGGGGTTGGACGGAGTTATGCCAATTATGATTCAGCACAGACTAACTTTGAGCAGAAAGCTGCGTTTGCTTTATAGAGTAAGCTTAGCTGTAGGACATACACCAAGAATTCGGAAACCTGTTATTCATATCAAAGCCTGGGTGCAACTCGTATGTCCGACTAGAGTCCCTAAGACCGATAAGTCTCATGTCTTTCCAACTGAAGACCATAGGGGAAATGCTTGACAGGCTTATAGAGATGATGTTATTATAAATAGTCCTCTACATCAGGAACAATACGCATAATACGCAGAGCAGGCATGTTCACTTGTTCACACAATCGGCATTTTATTACCCAATTCAGAGGGTGGCAAAGTACTAGAAAACAAAGAGATAGCTTTGGGTGTTTTGATTGATATTAAGAGGGCATTCAACAACACCTCATTCAACTCCATTATCAGAATTACCAAAGCGCATGATATCGAGGACACCTGTTGCAGGGTTGTATTCACAACAATGACAAGAGAAACTTTGGGAACGCCAATTCCAGATGGATGTCTTTAGGTTGATGTACTTCTGAGTGAACATACAAAAGAAGATTTTGAAGCCCATAGCTAATGATATATCCATGATATTAGGAAAAATTTAATAAATATTTTTGTAGAAAATTTAATAATATAGTTAGAAATTGTTTACAAAGAGCCCTGAATGTTATAGAGAAATGGATTGAGGAAGAATGGCGAAAGATGAATCCTTGTAAAACCTCCATCGTTCTATTTGGAGTGAGGAATAATTACTTAAAAAAGATTTTAGTACTCCAAGGCACAGAACTACAGATCTTGTAAATGGATTGAGGAAGAAGGGCGAAAGATGAATGCAAAACCTCCATAGTTCTATTTAGAAAGAGGAATAATTACTTCCAAGGCACAGAACTACAGACCTTGGAGGTATTATAGACTCCAAGCTTACATAGAATTCACATGAGATTTTATAAGAACCTGTAGCAGTACTGACTACATTCAGACGAACAACAAAACATGTGGACATAGCCCTGATATGCTACATTGACTCTATACTAGAGTAATTCAAGTCCACCATCATACATATAGTCTTAATTTGATAGTATAGACATTTAGGGAGAGGTAAAACTGCATAAATCATTTTGTCCAAGTCCTCTGGAATAAAATCGAAATATATGAGAATAGCAAATACAGTTTCAACATCATCGTTTGACAAACACTACAGTGACTACAGTCGATCAAACTCTCCAAAATTGATCCATATTTTTTATTACTCAATCTATCAATAGATTCTTAAATCATATTAGACCGAGAGGCGACCGTAAAGAAGTGGATTTTAATTATTGAAGTGTGATACTTTGAGGATGGATGGTACGTCGTGACTGTAGTTGCTCACCGGTTGCCTTACGAAAACTTGATTCGACTACAAGGTGATCAAGTTTTTAGGATTTAACAATAAAAGTTTCTTTACATTAAACTCCAAATAATGTCTCGTTGAAATAAAAGTTTTTATATGTATAGAACAATATTTCTAGAGCATAAATATTTGTATTCAAACAGTTATTTTTTAATTCATTGGTTAAGTGGTTAATTTTTTCTACTACCGATCGTAAAGTGCTAACTTTTCACACGCTGTAAGCGCGTAAAGTTAAACTTTACGCACAAGTGCGTAAAGTGGTTTTACCTTGCGCACTAGTGCGTAAAGTAACATTCTAAACAATTGCATACCTCTATTAGAGCACCTATAATAATCATATCTTATTTTAAAAACGTTAAATGTGGTTATTTAATTTTATGTAATATCACGGTATATTATTATAAAACATACCTACCTAATTTTCAGTATTAGGTGTGTTTGGTGACCCAGTCCAGAACGTCCCGAACTAAAAGTTACAACTTCCCACTGTAGTTTTAAAATAAATATCACTTTGACAACAACTATCAAACGTAAAAATCCCGAGTGTACATGTTTGTACACCGAACAAAATAATTTTTAAAGTTCTAGCAATTCGAGTTCAGTTTATATAAATCGCTGACTTTAGTCCAGGACGTTCTGAACTGGGTCACCAAACACAGCTAATCTTTAACAATAATGATTGAATTTTTTACAATTCTTGACATTGACATAGACAAAGAAATAATAGACATTGATCAGTTTCACTCTTTTAAAATTAAGTAGGCTATAAGAGGATTGTGATTTTTAAATGACATATTAAGTTTTGACGTAATAGGTAAGTTTTGACGTTTCACATTATTATTAGAGAATTTAGGTCCATTCCAGTAGTAGAAAAAATATGTATGCAATTCGTGCGAAAAGTGAGCTTTTTTCACTCATGGGATTGAAAATTCCCATTCGTGAAAAAATCTCACCTTACGCACTTGTTGCATAAATAACTATTATTATTACTCACTCAATTATATAATTTTCCAAAATATCTTATCACTACATTAAATAATGTTTGGAATGTTACTATATCTAACACATTTAATATATACAAATAAAATTTTTTGTAATCGTTATTTTCAACATTAAAAAATTATTAGGTACTTATGGCATATTACTATTCAAATCAACAAACAAGCAGAAGTGGTTGTATAATGTGATGAATTTTAGCGATGCCTCTCCTAAATGTCTATTTCGAATGCATCCAGCCATCCAGTGTAAAGAGCCTTCAGTAAATACTAATTAAAATATGAATTCCATTGTTTCTTCTTTGTTGTTCTGAAATATGAGCAATAATAGGTTTCTAGGTCAAACTTCAAAATTTGAATATCATTACTGCAAGAGAAAGCCCTTATTTTTAGAATATACAATATGAAGACAAAATGCAAATCCAATGTCTTTGTGAACCTAGTGAAACCGTAAAAACTCTAATAACGTGCTCTCGTGCGCGGAATATCGATCAGTAAATAAATTCTTGTCATGCTCTTTTCGGAAATTTAAAATCTAAGTTTATGCCGCCTTTGACTTGTCCGGGTATATTTGATTTTACGGAGCGTATAATATATTATGAGACACAAAAATAATAATTTTTATTATCATTTGGTTTACTCCCTAAATACGTTTCAAATTTGTTTTATGGGCAGCAGAATGTAATATATTACTTGTTATGCAAAACACCTTTTATCTTTTACATGTTTTTGATACCTAAGTTCAAATTCTCTTATTTTTTTATGAAATTTCCTTCATTTCGTTTCATAAATTAAAAAATAATAATATTTTAAATAAACAAATATTTTAATTTCTAAACTTTTTAAATTATTTAGGGTATTTATTTAAGAACACGTTCATTGCAAATTTTTGTCTAATAATTTTTCCAATGAAAAATATGAATAATTTTGTGCTTCAAGATTAAAAATTAATACTTAAAAATAAAATGTATATATTTTTTGAGGAATGAAAATCAAAAATATAGAAATTTTTATAACGAAATATACAGTCGAACTTGGATATAACGAACACGGGATATAACGAACACTCGGTTATAACGAACGAATCGAAAAGTCCCGTCCGAAGTCCCTATTAAGCGCATGTATTTTTGTTCGGCTATAACGAACTCGGATATAACGAACACTCGGTTATAACATACCGCATTTTTGGCCCGGCGGACCTCTTAACTCGGTTATAATGAACTAGCGAGTGGTTTTTTGACTCAATGTCGAACGAACAGCGCGCGACGAATTTGCAAACAAGTCTGCAAGTTACCTACAATTAATTTTTTGTTTGAGTGGGTGCTAAATTGCGTGTTGAATTTGCATTTGAACAATGGCTAATGTTGACAAAGCAAATAGAAAATCTATTTCTTTGTCGGATAAGTTAAATATAATTAGCAAGCTAGAAAATGGCTGTGCAAATGCACAAATTTGCCGTGATCATGGGCTCTCTAAGTTGAAGCTGTTTTTTTGTCGATCTTTTATAACGAACGTTCGCATATAACGAACAGTTTTACGGGTCCCTTGGAGGTTCGCTATAGCCGAGTTCGACTGTATATGAAAACATATTACTATTCAGTCTTTTATCATCTAGTCCATAATGGAATAATCATTGCCACCAAACGAGTTGAAAGCAATGCGTGTTTCCAAATTACTGAAAACCAAATTCTGTAAACAGAATTAATACCCCTGCTGTTGACTTATTGCAATCAACGCTATTATTCGCATTTCCTGATGAACATTTATAATAATTCTGTCTACAGAATATGATTTTCAATTACTGGAAAGCCCACCGCTACCAACTCGTTTGTTAGTAATGATCGTTCCATTATGAACTATGTAGTTAGTTGAGCAGAGGACTAAATAGTAACCAATATCTTACAAAATATGTAGTTATAAATATTTTTTTATTTGGGATAAAATTGCTTCTGACAGAACACTCATGTAGTTATTTGCTTCGTCTAAGTGCATCTCATCTTAAAATTCTGGATTTGGTGTACAAACATTTCTACAGTAATAGCCACTCAAATATTAGGGTTGAAAAAAAAACATTCATTTTCGACCTACCTATATTCTGTTTTATTCAGTTTATTCCAATACAATATTATCATCTGTTAAAATAAATGCTTATATCTGTATTATTAACACGATATATAAAAAACTATATAAAGCCATCCATCTATGAAAACGTAAAAAAAACTCAAATCTTTATAAGTACGACTACTGGAACAATTATTCAGTAGTTAATTTGCGTAAAATAATTACTATTTTCTAATAAATTAATTTAAAATATATTTACCTATATTCACGTGTAATTAGTAAAAGTTGAACTCCAGATTCTGCTATTATATTAAATGTCTTTACAGAACACGCAGTAGAAGTTTGATAACAAAAGTGCTTAGACTGCTTATAGTTTTATTTAATACATACTCATTTAATAACACATCTAATTTGAGCGTTTCTTTTTATGTAGTTTCCCCAGCAGGCTAATCCATAATGCACCATCTCAAGTAAATTCTTTTTGATCTTCTAGAATGTCCTAGATGGACCAGGTGGATCGGGATCGAAATATTCCCAGTAAACACATGATGTGTGGCATTCTGTTGGCCCAGTAGAGTTATTGATGGTTTTGTGATGTTGCTGGTTAAGCATTAATGGTCCATTACAAGTTGTGTACAGTCCTACCAGTAGTTTATGAATGACGTTTTGCCATTTTAGTACCAATAATGGTTTACTGAGTTTCTGCCAGTATTTTATATATTGCATTATTGCCATTTCAGTACCAATAATGGTTCATTGCCGGCGCAATCTACTTGAGTCTGCGCTTGCGCGTCACATTCCGTACCACCACTATCATTCGCCATTTTAACCTGTGGTGGCGTCAGTCGTCAATGTCGTTAGTAAAGAAAAGTGTTTAAGCAGTTGTTAGTGTAAAGTGTTTGAAATATGGATAATAGGTACTGACAAACGTGTAATTTAGAAGTAAAAATTAAAACCGTCATATCTTTTCCTGCCGCCTCCTTCATTACAAATATCTCTCAAAAAAGTTACGAAACATCAAGAAAACAGGGTTATTAACCGACAAACCCGAACAATTAGTTTCTCTAGTAAGTGAAGTGAAACAACGAAAAAAAAAATAATTATTGTGATAATCCTTTGTTACAGGTAACGTACGTCAGCTGAACTTTTTGAGTGGATATCGATTTGTGTCTTTTGGTATAGATAAACCCTATAACTGTGATAGGCCGCTCCTAATCTACCCAAACACCGGTCACCTGCACTTTTTGGCAAAAACTAGTTCTTATCTTAGCTTAGGTAGATTTAGGTAAGCAATAAACTAAAAATCATATGTATATGTAATTATATGTACCTATATTGATGTTCACCTTGGAAAAACGTTTTTTGTTATAGTTTTAATGATACAAATTGTTTTTATTTGTTTTACAATAAATATGTTAATATATAAATATACTGCCTTTCATTGAAAAAGTAACATTTGTATTTAAATGCTATATATTTTTATTTAATATGTTCATATACTAAAATGTGAATAGCATGTCAGTGGCGGCTTTGAAAAATGGGATCTATTTAATTTGTAAATGGTTTGTAAAATATGTGCTGTTGGGTATTTAGTGTGCTAATATAGGTACAGTGTGCTCAGTGGCGACTGATGAAATTTAGTTTGTAATTTCTACTTATTGTAGCGTGGGTCAAGCGATATTTTAAATAACTACCAAGACTAAATAATGAACAAAATTGAGCTTAAAATTTGCGAAAACAGTTGCCCAAAAATGGGATTGCCTTCCCTGATAATAAATGTTGTGGATAATTTGAAAAATGTTTGCAAAATATTTTTTTCAGATATCAGATTGTAAATTTTGTTTTTGATTAAATTTTTATACTTATCGTATTTTTAAATGTCAACTTAATAAAATATTAATACAAATTGAAATCCGTAGATAAATTTGACATCTGAATCTGAACGAAAGCTTGGCAAACATTTTTCAAATTATATCTACAAAATTATCAGGGGCAGCAAACCCATTTTTGGCAACTGTTTTCGCATATTTCAAGTTCAATTCTGTTCTGCAGAACTTCTTCATTCAGTCTTAGTAGGTAGTTAATTTAAAGTGTCGCTTGACCCTCGCTCCAATACGAAGAAATGACAAATTAAATTTCACCAGTCGCCACTGATAGCACTGTACCTATATTGGCACACGAAATGGCCAATAGCACAGACAGTACTGGTTAGACACTGGTAACAGATTATTGGTCTTGGAGTGGCTGAATAATGGCTGAATTGTGGTCTAATAATGGCCCAATATTAATTAAATGAAGTACCACTGGAGGCTAAGCAGTGGCGACACATTACTGGTTAAATGATGGCAAAATCTCTGATGGCCGGTGGGACATATTTTTTCCGGTCCAGCACAGTCCAGTACTAAGCAGCCATCGAAGTACCATTGATGAGTTAGATGGCAGTTTGTGATTTACCATTATTGGGCCACGTATGTTGTGTTTATTGGGTTCTCTTCTCCCTCAGTCTCCCCTTCTGATATAAAGTGTATAAAGTAATTTTATAGCCCGGTATTTAAATATAACGACCACGAGATTCGCTTTGTTTGACTGTCGCGATATAACGATTACGAATTGCTTGATTGAAAACATTCATGCCACAGTTATTCATATGTAAATCAAAACGAATCTAAATTTGTAACTGACCCTATAAGCTATAAACCGTTTGTGCATAAAATTTTGTATGTATCACGAGCGTAATAAGCATGTAATAGCCCTAGGCCAATGCCACGTCGCGGGCCATAAACGTTTACTTTACGTCCTCGATACATAAATAACTATTATGGTGTTATTGAAAAAGCCAATTGTATACTTCTTTTGTATCTTCATTCTTGTGCAATTTCTTAATTGTCGTACTGATTGACCTTGGTGATAGGTCATCGTCTGTAGGTGGTGAGGCTAACAATGTTGATAGTAACTATTTTTCGTGTAACTGCCAGAAACAGGATATTCACGAAAAAGCAATTTTTGCTTCATTTTGTCAGTATGGCGGTGCGAGCGACAATTCATCAAGACCGAAAACTAATTAGAATGCATTAAGAACTATGCCAAATATAAACTTTCCTTGATCTTTTGCAAAGTGAAACATACATATTGCCGTTGATTGTAATACTACAATCAACGATATTGCCTAGACTAGAAATAATGTAGGATTTTTATTGAGCGGAAAGACTTATCTAATTATATAACTACTGATTGATATACGTATGAGTGAGAACGAATATAAGACTAACGCACAGATCGTGGAATATACCCAAGCCTTAGAATATATCCGCCAAGAAAGTCGACATAGGTTTTAGGTAAATAGGGAATACTGTACTAATATACATAGAATGCTGAATAATTTGAGCTTTTCTTAGGGTTATTATTAATAAATGGAACCCCCTCTTAACTTCGTTATTTTTTTATATGAAAAAAATTTATGAAACAAAAGTTTTAGGGCATTCTATGATTTTTTTACAACTATATACAGTATACAGGGTGCCTCATAAAAGCGGCACAAAGCAACTTTATGTTTTTTAAAATGGAACACCCTGTGAATTTTTGCATAGTATGAAAGTCCTCGTTTTCCTGATTTTAAAAATGTATAATATATTGACGTTTACTATTATATCTATGCATAATTGTTATTGGTTAGTTCAATATTTCAGTTTTGCAATGAACAAAAACAGTACGAAATTTTTATTAATAACAAGATTCTATACATACTAAAGATAAAAAATGATTGAAATAAGTTTTCAACATGTCCCCATTTTCTTCAATACATTATTTTCTATAACTTTTTGTTTTTGGAAATCATGGCATACTGTTTTCCATTGGATTTTTATGTAAATAGAAGCCGCTGTATATCGAAAATGGTCACGGTAAGTGTCAACATATTATACAATTTTGAAATCAGGAAAACGAGGACTTTCATAATATTCAATAATATACAGGGTGTTCTATTTAAAAAACATAAATTTAGTTTGCCCAGATTTTATGATACACCCTGTATACTATCGAATATGGTAGCAAGAAAATTAATGGAATGCCCTAAAACTTTTATGAAATTTTTTTATCTCAATAGATAACGAAATTAAGGGGGTTCCATTTATAACCAATAACCCTGTACACTCTAGTAGTATGATCTCCACACTACAGCTACTGCAGGTTGCACCAGATGCTTATGTGTTTTCTTACATTCGTGCGAGATGGCAGCACTTGAACAATAACATGCACTTTTGTTTTTCAAATAAATTAATTTACAGCTCATACCAAGAGTTTGGGGAAAATGAATTTAAAAGTTAGAAGCTATGAATATGTCGGAATATTTGTAAATTTGGCCAGAAAAAATATAAAATGCATGCAAAAAAAAATTTTTTTTCGAAGGAAAAACAGCATTTCGAAATTTTATACATATTTTAGATTAAATAGATAAGTTTTAAACGAGATATTCGAAAAATACGATTTAAGTGGGTATATAGGACTCTTAAGGATTTGATTTGTTCTTTGGATAAGCACTACTTTCTCTTAATAATAAAAATGTAACGTATAATAATTATTTCATAATAATATTTTGTGTTCACTAATGTGAAATTATTTCCTTCACAAATATCTGAAATAATGGAATTCTACTTGAAGTGTACTCGATATTAATCTGTAGTTAAAACTTACGATTTTTGCAGACAAACTTAATCCTCAGACTAATTCGTAGTAGCCTCTTACACAAAAAATACATTATTGATATAAATTTAGTTGTATTTCATATTTGTGTACAAATAAAGAAATAATATAATTTCAGGTTTTGTGTTATAATATTTTAGAAATTAAGTTTTTTTAAATCTCTGTCTTTTTTCAAGTATAATATAATTCTATAATGGCACATTAGGCTTTTTTCACAATGAATATTGTATTGTTCAGTAATTTTGGCATGTTAAAAAGATATTTCATATTTATCACTTAGGTATGTATTTTAAAGTTATGTTTACTTATACGTGTACTTATTATGTCTAGTTCAAAGTACACTGCATGGAAATATTCTGACCTTTGAACCATAAATCCTCAGAACTAATAAAAAAATTTCTGTTTTTTTCCATTTTATAAATACTCGTAGCGCATTTATTTTAAAATGTAATATGTATTTCGAAGATTTTTAAATATCTGCGATATTTAAATATTGTTTTATGCAACTACTATACTTATACATACAAAAAATTTGTGATTATGTATTATGATTACTTTTTAAAGTACACATATTTTTATTATTGATATTATTCCAGATTTATCCTTAATATGAGTAGTAAAATAAGGTGAAAATAGACAGCATGTAATGAATTCTAAGTCGTAAATTAACCAGTTAAAAAACATAATTCGTAACTCAATTGTAATGAATGTTTGCCATAAGTCCCCGAGCTAAAATGGCTTTGCAGGTATGCTGGCACTACCTGCGAATCTGAATCGATCTTTGTACTGAATTTATCTCAACTCCTTTCCAATTAATACTAGCAACTGGTATCGTTAATTAAGTGAAGGAAGAATGAAACAAGACAGGTAAAATAATAGTGACAGTACTGCAAAGGGGCGCCTCGAAGTCTCAGACAATGCTTGTTAGCTTTTGCCTTTTCAGTCGTATCTTTTCCTGCAACAAACAACACCGGAATACCCGTGCTACAAGTAGATTAAAAGATCTCGTCATTGTCCGACATTTCCAAGCTCGAACTGTATGTAGTTTTATATTGACAATTTATGTGATTTATGTTTTACCTTTACCTAAAAGGTTCATTTGATAATAATGTTTGTTTTAAATAATATTGAATTTTATATTTAGCGTAGACAAAATGTTTGTCAATGCTTACAGTGGAGGAGAATCAGTCAAAATAATTGATGAGAAGTGATGTAATCGGGAAGTTGAATTTTTTTTGTTTTCTGTTTTATACATGCCGAGATATAGGTATGCAAATGAGTGGAAAACCGAAGAAATTTGAAAAATCGAGCTGCGGCTTCGCGAGAAAAGCGCATAGAAGTGAAATAATTTTTTCTTTTATTAAAAAAGACATTTTAACTTGATAAACAGATTCTGGCATATATTCACAAAAACGTACATAAAAAAACCTGCACTTAAAAAAAAAGTTTACCCTACGACCATTTATCATGAACAGCAAGCAAGTGCTTTGATTTTTTTCGAAATAAGTTCAGTTATGGCCGCAAAATTGTTTTTTTTTTTTTATTTAGTCACGTATTTATAGCACGAAAATACATATTTCTCCAATTCTCCAAACAAAAGTTGTTCGACAAATATGTTGGACCGTTAAGGGTGTCTACCACCCTAAACCGGCCGAGTTACGGGCCTCCAAAAATTTATTGATAACCAGCTGATTTTTTCATGAATGCTTAAGAAAAATATGTAGAATTCCATTTTCTGATTGTCCGACAAAATTTATTTACCGATTTTCCAGTCCGACGCGTGAAAGTCGTAAAACAGCATCTATAACTTTTTTATGCACCATAAAATGGTCAACTTTCTGACAACTTTGAGGAATAAAGCCGCGTTAATGAAAATTTTCGCAGAGGAAAAAACTGGTGGACCAGGTGCCCGTAAGCCATACAAGAAGTTATAAGAGGATATGTATAAGTTGCACTTTATGTCGGCGGGCACTCGTCTTTGCTATTAGGATGCACTTTTAATGCAACTATACCCCAACAATTCGATACTCTTCATTTACGAGTGTTTTTTTAATTTTTCTACGACCAATATAGCCGGAGATATTTAAAAAATAGTGTAGCGATGCATTCGAAATGCCCGATTACATCACTTTTAAATTCTAATTTCCCCCTACTATTAAAAACGTTTATTTAGATTGAATTTTATTTTCTACAAAAAACTCATTAAGATTTACATAGGAACGTGACACAATAGAACTATGGAAAATATATAAAAATGTTTCGTCAGTCTAAATCAAATTCAGTAACAAATGAATGTTTTCTAACTACCATAAAAATAAGGCAAATAATTAATACCAAAAGAGCAAAATATAAAGAAAATACATTTAAATGTTACTTTATTAGACATGAATATACAGGGTGTCCCATAAGTAATGGTACACAGAGCAATGGCAGATTCCTTACGTAAAAATATTAGGATTTAACCAACCTTACCTTAGTTCAAAAGTTGATATTAACAGAAATACGGGGTGTCAAAGTAAAATTTTTGTATTGGTCTTTTTTTTTAAATTTCTTTAAAAATTGAAATTAATTGGGTGTTTTTAAGGCGAGGGATTCAAATCTATTCATAGTTTTGTTGTTATTTGCAGAGGGCGCCACTTACGATAGTTTGAGTGTCGTTTATACGTCATAATTTTTTTTGGGGATTTCTTTAAATTTTTTTAAAGTAAAAAATCTTGTTTTCCCGCATTTTTTCGCCTAAAAAAGATATACCTTCTAAATGTGGCTACAAATAACCGTTTTCGAAATATTTGCTTCTCTTTTATATCAAGATACAATAGATATTCTAGAAGAGTTATTGTAGAGAATTAGAAATGCCACCAATTCATTTAAAAAACGAACACTTATTATTTAAAATAAGACGGTCGTTTAATAAACGCATCGTCAAATGTATTGAAGTAAACGGAAGTCACTTCGAACATTTGTTACCGAACGGAACTCTTTTTATATTAATTATTGTTATTAATTTGCTTTTTAAATTAAATTTGTATTCAAATAAAAACTGTTTCTGAAATTCTAGGTTCATTTATTCAAAAGTCATTGTTCTTCGTAGTTTTTTGCAAGTGTTGGAATGTAATAAATTTAAAAAAATCTGAAATAATTTAGAAAAGAAACAAAACAAAAATTTTACTTTGACACCCTGTATCAACTTTCGGACTAAGGTAAATTTGGTTAACTCATAATATTTTTACGTAAGTATTCTGCCATTGCTCTGTGGACCCTTTAGCGTACACAATATTGTATAAATTGTATACATTTCAAATCAAATACTGGCACAAATGCTGACATTATGTACGCTTTTAATATCAACATAATATATGTCATTAAAAGAACATTGGCAGAGTTCGAACTGTCATAACATGTAGTCCTTAATTGTCGTCTCGCGCATCCGCCATTTTTTTGATAAATGTAGAACTACTTCATCTTATATAACCTTTAGTATGGATTATTATATAAGGAATCTATCATTATTGGAAGATATGTAACCATACAACGTAAGAGCGGAAATACAGTGTGCAGTGCTAATTCGGTTTAAATTAACTAAGGGTGTCTCACAGGGCTCTATCTTGGATCTTGTGATTTTCCTTCTATTTATTAACTATATGGATTTCCTTTCATGAGCCATACATTTAACAATATACGCTGATGTTATTTCCGTGATTATATCAAATCTATGTTAGTGTTTCGGAACGTAATTGTAATGATATTTAAAACACCTTAAACCATTGGTCTTCCCAAAATAGTTTATTTCTCAATGCTGAAAAAACTCAAGTTTCTAAATTTCATAGTAGAAGAAAGAATTCAATGATTTAAATATAAAAAAAATAAATAACACCACTATTTACAGAGTACAGAAGAGAATGAAATAATATACTTGAATGAATGTTTTACCTGGAAGTATCAATGTGAAACTGATATCCCAAATTTCATCCATAATATATTTCGAAATATTAGGGAGGTTCTTTCAAGAGAACATCTTATTAGTTTATATTAATCACATTTAAGGTATGGTCTGTTTCTGGGGTAATTTCGTTACGTCTTTAAATATCTTTTTTATGATGCGTAAAGATATATAATTATTATTATTACTACCAATATTATTAGTTTTAACGATGGCAATTTAAGCACAGCCTCGATTTATTCAATTCTTTTAATTAGGTACTAATGTAAGTTTCTATTTCTTACATCATTTTCTTCTGCTCACTATGCTTTTAAACATTGAATCCAATGCGTGACATAACTATTCTTATCCTCAGAAGGTAGTACGTCCTCATATATGTATTAATCGAATGTGTGCAACCACGTTTTGTATTTCTTGTCAGTTTACTGCTGTATGTATGTTGTTGGTTCCATGTATACTGTCTTATATTACATAACTATAATATTTTCTTTCTCTTTCCCACTTTACATCCTATCTGTTTTTTTTTCAGAATCAGAGTCTGTATTTGGTACTTTGTACGATTTAACTATATCTGTTAAAAGTATCAATGTAGCTTCCAACTTTTTCCAATTTTCTTGCACTTCGTGTATTGTATATACCTACACCGTGTTCATTTGAAAATTCCCGCACATTTACCCTACGAAAAATATCAGAAATCCCCGCAACACTTCGATTTTTGTTCTAAGACAGACTTTTTATGGCGTAAACAGAATCATGATAGATTCATCCCCCTAACCCTCAGCAGTTCCAACTTTAAAATCTTAAATACGACCACCCCCCCCCCTTGTAATACATCATTTTAAAGCGTATTTAATTTTAAATACAACGATACTGTGTTTTTTTAAATCGGTTGAATTTTAGAGAAGTTCTGGACAAATAACATTCTTTTATTTATTTTAATTACTAATAAGGTATTATTATAGTGTGTTAATCTAAAATTACGATACTTATTCAATAAAATTGCATTTCTGCCACCCCACCGTGTACCAAATGTTTTTATTCTCAGTAAAAAACGAACAAGAAACACAAATTTCATAAAAAATTACAACTTTTTTTCATATCGCCAGCGGACATTAGATAGTATATAGTTCGATTTTTGTTGGTACCGTACGTGTTTTGTTAGTAAAAATGTTGTCCATCATGTTATACTATATAAATACTTTAGCTGAGAGAATCAAAATAATTCTTTTTTATGGCAAAAATAAGTGTGCTAGAAAAACATCTCGGAATTTAAATTTGCGGCCGGCGCGGCACCCTGACAAAAATATTGATCATAATAAGTATGGAATGCACCTAATACAAACATTTTCAACCATTGGTACTGTTGCAGATAAGAAAAGGGATACACCCAGAGTGCTGGATGAGAGTATTCAAATTGAAGTTCTTGGTAATTTTGACATGGACCCCGATCCTTCTGTGAGAAAAAGTATCTTTAACAATTGTTTCTCTTGGTTCAGTGCACAAGTCTTAAAAATTCATAACTTTTATACATTTAAAATGCTTCCCGTTCAAGAATTATTTGAAGATGACTTTGACTGAAGAGTACAGTTATGCGGAACCATGACTGAGAAAATTAATAACAACGAAATATCTACAATGAATATTTGCTTCAGAGGCGTTCTTTCTTCATAGATATGTCAATCGACAGAATTCCAGCAAAAGCAAGGACAATCAGCAAAATAAAGACCTGCTAATTAATGAAGCAGAACTAATGTTCCAGCAAGATAGTGCCCAGCCGCATTATATTTTGCCAGTAACGGAGTGGTTGGATGAGAGGTTTCCAAATAAATAGATAGGCAGAGATTTCATAGAATGGCCTGCTCACTCCCCCAACTTATCTCCCCTGGATTTTTTTCTATGAGGCCATCTAAAATCAGTTCTGTATAAGATACCACATACAGACGTCCAGGATTTGAAAAATCCAATAACTGAAGAATGCAGAAATATTTGCAGGCAAACTTTTGTGAAAGTACGATCAGAATTTGAGCAATGATTGTAACAAAAATCAACGTGTCTCGGCGATTTATGAAATTTTTCGTAGGGAAAAATACTGTGGATGGGGAATTTTCAAATGAACACAGTGTATTATTTACTTTATTTACTTATCCTAGGATAATACAAACATACAGACTCTGACATATAGACTCTGACGACCTCCATTTCATCAGTAATTTAAGTGCCGTAATTTATAGTTATATCATTTATTTTCACAAACATTTGCATGCCATTATTTAAACTGATTGATATATTTATATTCGTTTATGTTCCCGTTATCAAATTTAAATAGTTTTGCCATTGCCGAATAACAAAAGTTGAATTTTGTTTAACATACATATTTTATATGTAGCTGAAAGTAGGGGAGTTTAGACCAGATAAAAGAAGTAAATTAACAGTAGAGAGAAATAACTGTTATTAAATATTTCATTACAGCACAGCGAATACGCAGGGTAAATGAGAAAGCCTGTTGAGGTTCAGGCTACAAATCACACTAACAAAAGAAATGGAATCACTGAACTCTGCCTTTTGTGAGTAATATCAAATTACGCATTGTCCATGCACGAGTTTCAGTGCATTGTTTACTAAATATGTTGTCATTAGCATTGGGGACAGAATTAATATTATATTAATTTAATTTTGTACATGTCCAAATATGATCGGGCATTGATAGTTGGTTTTTTTAAAAAAAAAGGACCGTAATTTTTTTGTTTTGATACCGCACACCAAACTGTAACTTTTGGAAAGGACCTGACAGACTGATGGAAACTTCTGGGATTTTCTGATGCCCAAACTCTACAATTATGCTTATTAACCTTGCCATTTAAGTGAAATGATGCTTCGTCTGACGATTAACTTATCAAGAAAATGCCTATCTCTTCTATTCTTCTATCTTGCAGAAGAGGAAGAATCATTTTGTGTCATTTCCAAAATTTCAATTGCATTGTTAAGCCTATTTTCATTATTTAAAGTTCGTTTTTTACGGTCAATGCAACCCGAATTCCAAAAGTTTCTAACCCAACTTTCTAATTGAATTTTTTGTTGGAGGTTCCTTGATAAGTTCTAAATTTTCTTTGTGTTGTTTTGTAAGATTTAGTCTCAGCAAAAAAGATTATACACTTTCTACGACAGATATGGAATTTTAGGAAAGGGAAAAGAATGGGCTTTCCAACTGTGAAAAAATATACAGGGTTGAAATAACAAAGTTGCCCTAGTCCCGAAAATACGCTATGTCATTTTTGGTTAGTGGAGCAAAGAAATGGGGCACCCAGTATCAGCAATCGCGTCTCTGTTAACCCGGACCAATCAGCAGGATAATATTCTCTGCTAGATTCCATTGGTCTTGATTAACATACTGGTGTTATTCAGCTTGTTCAGAAGAAAATTTTTATCCAGTTTAGAACTCGTGTTAATTTTTTCATGTAGGGCTTGAAGCGGCTTATGGGCCATAAATAAGTAAAGTACCACAACTAGGATTGATTTTACACCAAAATGTTAAACATACTTAGACCGTTATATCCCAAGACTAGGCAAGCTAGGGTAAAGAATTATAAGTACAACTTTTAACAGCGTTTGCTCTCAATTTAATCATTTAGTTTGTGCTCGCTGTCAAAGGTCGACGTTCGATCCCGAATTTGTTCAGTACAAAACAAAGTGTGTCGAATATTTAATAATTACTCGCGTCAGCTCGAAAAGACTACCTGATAAACAGAAAAAGGTCTAAAAGATCTGTTGAACCATGAAATGTATTCTTTGAGGTCATGTGTAATGTTTCGTGGATGTTTTCAGTAATATGACTGGCCTATAAATTATTAGAATATGGGTTTTAAATGCAAAAGTTCATATCTAATATTTAAGAATTCTACTTGAATTATTATTTATCTTATGTCCGTGTTTTAATTAATTAGTATCAATATTTTCAAACATTTCATTTTTATTATCTGTATTAAATGTAGCTGGCAAGCAACATCGCCTGAATTATTACAAGTATTTTTAAATAACCATTTATGTTTTTGCCACCACAATATAACAGTTAAAGCTTGAAAAACAAACCGACATATTACCAGCTTTCAAAGTTCGCGTCTTTTCCAAATACTGCTAGACATTCTATCTATACCTTCAACAAACAAACAAAACATTTGTAACGTAAACTTTATTACCCACTTTATTTTATTTTCCCAAATCTATTTTCTATTTTTGGCGCCAGAGATATTCATGTTTACTTGCTTAGAAATACTTGTACAGAAATACTGAGTTCAAAATCTTGATTTGAAATAAACACTTTTTAGAATTTAAAAGTAATTTTAAAGGAAATATATGCATTGTATCCGTATATCTTTAATCACAATGACTTCAAAACACTACAAAATATTTTCTTGTCAAATTTTAAATAATATACACACCTTGAGTTATGCTGGATAAATTTAATACTGCATAGTCAGTAACGAACTGATTGCCTGCACTATTGAAAGTCCATAATTTGCTACATAATGTATCACGTAATTATTTTCTGTATATTTCTATACTTTACGCAAAATAATTTTATTCTTTGCTTTTGTCTGCAGTAGCTGACGGAACTAATTACTACTTTCATACAGAAGCTTGTTTAATTAAATTAATATCCAATTAATTGTGAGCATACTGATTTGTTCTATATTGGTATTCTTCTTATGTAGTGATTAATGTATTAGTGAATAAATACAAATTCTCGACTTTATTAAGTAGGCTAGCGAACTTTACGTTAGACATATCTTAGTATTAAAGTATGGAGTCCAAGCTATAGTTTAAAGCATAAATAAATAGGTACCAAGATCATGAAGAAATTTTACAAAAATATTGTAAATGAAATTATCAAAAAAAAAAAAACTGCCACTCCTGTTTGTTTTATACTACTATTGGTAAATTATTTACAGAACATTTATTTTCAAGTAATTTAGATTTTCGAAATATTATTTTATAAAAAAATCAGAATTGGTTAATGAAATTTGAAACTTGTTAAGAAAGTTATTCTCCTAATTATAAAATAATGGTAAAAAAATATAAAATAAAATTGGGGTTTCAACTCCCCACAATCACCTTGGGATGCTAATTCTCACAATCACTAATTAACGTTTCCCCAAAGTTGCTGATACGGTCGTCATCTTCGAAAGAATACGGTCAAAACAGGTTTCCTCGATTAACTCCTTTCCTGTTAATTCTACCCCAAAAGATTGAAAGTAGTAAAAAAATCTACAACTTTTGTTATAAATAATACTTTACGATTTACGGCGGTCAGAATGGGAAAATTTGTATTTTTTTGCAATTATAAACTATTATCAATATTGTAGATTACAACATGTTTGACAACTTCTGTTTAAAAATTTTATTCCACGGTCAACAGCCGCTCAAAATGTAAAAAATTATGAAATTATTAGTGACGTTTTCGTCGGCGCAAAGTACAATCGTTATAATGTATATAAATGAAATGCACCCTTTTATTGAATAATCCTTCTAACTCTTACCACCAGGGAAGATTTAGGTTCGTGTAAAAATAGGGAAAAATGCGATGCAGATTGACGAAGAAGAAAAATTGGCTTAAAATCTTTGATCTGTGTATACACTGCAGTGGACTCATGGACTAACATGCTAAAACATGGCAGATGCTTCTGATGATGAAAAAATGGAAAATATATATATGTCGAATACCACGCTGTACGTACCTACATACAAGCAACATTAATTATTTAAATGAGCCACGATGATGTCGAGGATGAAGTGGTACCTATAAGAACAGCTCTGTGAACTCCGCAACTAATAAAAGCAATTTATTATTATTATTATAATTATAAACAATTGCGGTAAACAAAATACGACGGAAATAATCCTTAATTGTGGTGAAGAAAGTACGATTGAGATTGATACCAGATGAAGAAATGTCTCAATTCAATTGGCGTAGACCACAGAAGAATACGTTATAAAATTGATATCTTGCCACTCATTCACAAATTATCCACAGTATCATAGTAACGAGGCATAAAATTCAGTTAAATTTTATTATTTTAAACAAATAAGACTGCTTAAAGTTAATTTAATTGATTGCATAATTAATAACGAACATTAATAAAGTCGGAGCAACACGAGCAGAGCAAACTTATTTTCGAAACTCGGTAATATTTTTGATACGTTAGCAGATGTAATTTTACTAACAATTAATCGTGGACAAAAGCTGTAACTTTTGCCATCTGCATTATTTTTAATCACTAATTAATATGCAAGAACAACGGGGACAAGAATATAGTAAAAAATGCAGGAAAACAAAAATTTTGAACTTTCTACCCTGTAAATCATTTATTAAAAATAGAGAAAAAATTTTCAAGCCAACGTTGTAGCTTAGCTTTTTTATTTCCTACGATACTAATAATAATAATTTTATGGTAGAATCAGGAAGGAAGATAATTTATGAAAACATTTTTCTCTCTTCCTCTTTCTTTCTGTTTTCTTAATTTCCAAGATGGGGATATTTCTGTGGAAAACGTGATTTAGTATTTACTACAATATATAAAAAAACTCCCGAAATTGTTACAGGGTAAAATGACAAATTAACTGTACTGAAACTTAAGTAGCAATTTTTTTCCGACAAAATTTCTATATTTAGCATAGGCAGAGGCATGGGGTTTCATGCTTCAATACTCCAATTCCAATAACCTTAATTTCGCCTGCTGCTAATGACGTTGATGTGCCTTCCAAATGTAAACACTTTTACCTCATCAGTGATAGATAGAATTTATGCTACAGGTGCAAGAAATCGATCCAAATTAAATTCCAGGCTATGTTAACTAGATACTACATTATAATTCGCTGATTATAAAGTAGTTAAAATGGATTAACGAATTGCGAGTAGTACTGACGATAGAATTTTAACTCTCACTTTGTTTAATAATCAACGCAGAAGAAAACCTTGAAACTCTTTTACAAAACTTTTTATTCGCGGAATATGTGAAAGAATGATCAATTCCAAATTAGTCCCAAATATTGGATTTTAATCATCAAAACTCAGTTATTTCAAAGCGTACTATTAATGATTTTTAGAAGTAAAAATCTGTCTCCGGGTGGAAATTAATGTTTAACTTTCATTATCTAGAGCAGGCCATCTTTCTTCTTACCCCGATGTCAAAACACTTATAAAATAAAATTATAAGCAAATGAAATCAGTTGAACGGACTCAGATATTTGTACCTAACTATAATCGCAGAAATTTGGAATTTACAAGAAATTAATTTAGGTCACGTTTATAGAAAATTTAATTCTCAGTTAGGCTCATAATAATTTGTTTTAGGTGCTGCTAAAAAGACATAAAAAACTGTTTCTAGCAATCGTATTCCTTCCAATACTGCTGATACAGAAAGCACTTCTTCAATTTTCTCAGTGTGTTTTTGTGGAATTTAATATAATATAAACATCATTTTTGTAGAAAGCTGTAATTTTTCTTTCCTATGGTTTTTCGCAATTTGAAGTCGATCATAATGCTCCCGAAAATGAGACTTATTTGTTGTATCTTTGAGTGAAAAATTCCTCCGCTCAACAGTTACCTACATGGTTAACTACATACTTGATTTTTATTTATTTTTTCAAATACAAAATTGAGAAAATATTGCGAGTTCATCAAGACAGGCCAATCTTTTTGAAAATGTGTATTTGGGCATATCTTCTTATTCTGAACAACTTTCTTAATACAATTTTGTTGTATCTTCAAAAGTACCTAAAGGTAGTTTATTCTAGTGCATTTTTAAAAATATGTCGCTAGAACACTCCGTATACGAGCGATTTCACTCATATTTGGCACTTCTTAGTTTTAGACGAGGCAGGGGCTAAATCCAGAAGAGTAATGTCCAATTCGAAATTTTTTTGTCATTTACACCTATTCATGCGTCCATCCGTGGACACACTGTATACATAGTAACATCAAGAAATTTCTGTATACTACGTAGCGAAAATCCTGCCTGTAATTTTTCATTTTCTTTTCATACCTTACTGTGAAATATGATAAATATTTAGAACGAATAAAAAAGACCACGCAAAGCATATTATTTATTTTATCAGAAAGAATTTTAAATGTAGAAGATGCACTTAATATTTCTATAAAATAGAAAATAAATACATTTCTAAATTTAAACAAACGAACAAAACAGTTCAATTTCGGTTTCAAAATGTTAAGAAACCCTTTTAATACAATTCAAGCTTACTTCGAATATTTTTAAATTCGTAGTATCTTAGTTACATTACCTACTAGAAGTAAAACAAAAATAATAAATAAAGGCTACTCTCAAAGTCTTTAACAGTTTTCGAAATGGATAGAATTATTATGAAGATTAATAATTATACATGTATGACTAAACATAAACTATGAAATTTAAGATTATAAAGCAGCCGAGGTATTAACAGAAGTTATTTCTCTGACAACGGTTGATATCACCGACGATTCCAAAATTTTTTAAATTTTATTTAATGATGTAGTAATAAGTGGTGGGGACTTATTATTTTCAGTGTTATACGGTATAGCGAAATAGTTCGTTTAGTGTACCCCAGGTACACCTAGTTTTACTCAAAATTATTTACAGAAACAAAAAAAGGTGAGAAAATATCTTATAGAATATTTATGACATGTAAACTGTTTCCCCCTTGCAAAAAGAATTGGCTAGTGATCGATGAACGGATATACAGATGGATATGCATTATTCATTGGAATTTCTGACTTTGGTAGAGTCGTAGTCGGACGAGCCAAAGGCCTTGGGGGCAGATCCATTGGCCATCGTATATTCTTATCCGTTTCCACCGCACGCTCATGTTTATTTGGTATATTTCTAGCAAAGTAAAATTTAGTTTCTCAAGCTTTGAATACAAATCAGATTTTCAAGTTAAGTAGCATAAAAAGAAATATGTTTTGAGATTTATTTTTTTATTTATCAGATTTATTATAATTGCTATTATAATAAATCTGCTATTATATAAACATAGCCTAACAAAACTTTAAAGCTATAAATAAGATGATGTTTTAAAATAGGCTATCAGTAATTCATATCTTTGTAAATACCATCACTAGGTTGGTTTCTAGCAATGGACCTTCCACAAAGAATTAGCATAAACGTATGAATTACTTGCTTCCCTGGCCCACGGTTGTTATTTGTGACCTGCACGAGTCCATAGTTTCTGAAATCTTTCACTAAGAGCTTCTTGCAATCGATGCTTTTGTTTTGCGTACTACATTTACTTGTGATGTGAAGTCTATAAAAGCATATTAATGTTATCCCACCTAGGCTAACGGAAAGGATTTTTTAGATACTATTTTTATTATTTTCTTATAAACTGGTGCACAATTGAAGTGGATATTAGAAAAATATGGACCAAATTTGAATGTCTATATTTTTGGAACGGGTTGGTTAATCTTGATACGATTTTTTGTGACCATTAGCAAAATTCATTGACTGTCAACTGTCTCAAATAGATTTTTAAATTGTGGTTGTTTCTTTTATCCACAGGGTGATTAACCAGACCCTTACATTTTCGTTAAATTTCATCGTTCTCCCAATTTCCTAAAAAAATTTTGGGATTTTTTTTAACACATTAATTATGATTTACAGGCAATTCTGAAAGACCAATTTGAAATTATTTTTGATAGCTCTGTTATTTTCAGAGATACCATTTGTTATAGGAAAAATTGCGATTTTTTTACATTTTAGTTTACAGTATTTTAATACGATAGTCAATTACAATTGTTTCTTCGATATTCAACGCTCCCAGGGTGCCCTTTTCGAATGCAAGGCGAGCAAATTAATTTGGGTATAAGGAAATGAACCAACATAAAAATAAATAATTTAAACTTTTTGGTATTTTTACAAATTGGCGTTTCTTATATTCGACACTACCAAAAATCTGAAAATGAGCTTTTATCAATTTTGATAGAAAATTTTGGAATCTTGGACAATACTGCCGAAACGGTTTCAGAATTTTTGCGTCATCCCTATTATTAAAAGAGATACATTTTTTGGTAAATAAAAACGTATAATTTGCAATTGAGAAAACCTTGATTTACAAATTTGTTCGGATCTATGGCAGTCTGAGGTGATATATCGATATGAATAAGACGGGTCACTCTTTTTGGTCCATTGACGTACTGGAAACATTTTCTAAGGGGTCAAAAATGTGTTTTATTTCTAAATTTTTGCGGTGACACCACAGGTACTCGTAGGTGATATTCCTTAACTCTTGATATACCCCTAATATTTTCAGCCCCCTCCTACTCATAGGCGTAGTGGGAAAAGTAAAAAAAAAACAATTTTTGAATTTGATTGTGATCAAGACGCCACCAAATGACCCTTTCAAAATTCGCCCATGGGATTTATGGAGGTTTATCCGTGTTGCCTCATCTTTCCTTAACATTTTCATTTTTGTTTCACTTCATTATCTCTGTTATTAGAGGAGATACACCCTTCTATAACTCAACATGTTTTTATAAACTTTATTTTTGTATACGTTCATTTTTATAAATTAATGTAATCAATGTAATGACTGTAATGTTTATGTTTATCGATAAATGAAAACAAAATTAACGAATCACTTTTTAATTAAACTTACTTTAATCACAATATTAAAATTAAGAATAAAGTCAAAATTACATGAATGAAGCGAATGAAACAGGAAAACAGAAAAAAAAAGAAAACAATAGAAATGATGGTGATGGACAATGTGATGTTAATATCATGTAGGCCCTCATCCAACAAAGTTAATGCTCTTACTGCCTCCTCCGCCGATACTCGTAACTGACAAATACGATAACAAAAAAACTTGGTATGCAAAACGAACTGGTCTTAATAAGCAATTTGTGAACAGATTTTAATCAGCAAGACTGACTCTATTTGACAATTCCAAACTAAAACATTTGTTAACAAAATTTTATTGAAATGTCAAAGGAGATCCATAGCCTACTTGCAAAACATTTATAAAAATGAATGTATACGTATACGTATATTTATAAAAGGGTGTATCTCCTCTAATAACAGAGATAATGAAGTGAAACAGAAATGAAAATGTTAAGGAAAGATGAGGCTACAGTTTAATTTCAACTGCGATATGTTAGGATTGCTAGTATACGCCACAGGGTGATACAAATTTTCGGAAAAAAACACAACATTTTTATTACACCCGGTATAAAAGTAAAATGAACTTTTTATCAAAAATAATGAGGACAATGACATTATCAAGGAATGGACCTGAAATGTTAGAAATATCATTCAAATCGGACCATAGGTTCAGAAAAAAAGTAGCATCAAATTTGTTGCAAATTTATGGTGGTGCGTTAATTTTGTCCAGGAGTTTATGTTCTAACAAATTTCAATTTATTCATCAAACTGAATAAACTGGAATATGTGAAAAAACTTCAATCATTCATTTACCTCCTAATAAAATGTAGTCATATAGGGTTACCAATAAGTTTTTTTTGCTTTAAAAATTAATATTTGTGTAATTATTGTTGGAATACAACAACACGGCAAAACCAAGTCTTTATTGTAATTTTATGTAAGATATTATGTAATCAATGAAACAATTAGTTTGTATTTTGTGTTTTACTTTTAACTCGAAACACTGATCTCAAAACACTGTCAAATTGAATTTTATTAAATGACAAAAAATTGTTTCCAGTGACGGCTAGATTTTTAAAAAGAATTTAATAAAATGACTTAGAGATCATAAATTAAAAGCAGTGTATTTATAAATATCAATTAATAAATATGTTTGGAGCAGAACAAACCGTCGGTCACCATGTCCCATTTCATAGTCTACAATAGACTCGCGACCACGGAAACTGGAATTATGAAAACTGCAAAGATGTTTTTCTACAAAAATGAAACACGGATAAACCTCCATAAATCCCATGGGCGAATTTTGAAAGGGTCATTTGGTGGCGTCTTGATCACAATCAAATTCAAAAATTTGTTTTTTTTTACTTTTCCCACTACGCCTATGAGTAGGAGGGGGCTGAAAATATTAGGGGTATATCAAGAGTTAAGGAATATCACCTACGAGTACCTGTGGTGTCACCGCAAAAATTTAGAAATAAAACACATTTTTGACCCCTTAGAAAATGTTTCCAGTACGTCAATGGACCAAAAAGAGTGACCCGTCTTATTCATATCGATATATCACCTCAGACTGCCATAGATCCGAACAAATCCGAACAAAAAAAAAAATGGACATTTTGTCACTTTTATCTATAGATATCTCAAAGTCCTGACGTGATAGTAAATTTTGGTGGGCATATTTGGATTCAACTCATCGAATTACGTGGGAAATGATCCTTGCCCTCAAAAAAGAATTCAAGACCCTCAAAATAAGTCTGTGTTATTACATAAAAAATTATATATTTTTATCTTATAATGCATACGAATCTATCTTGCCTAGGACATATAAAAAACAAACATATTGAGCAAATGTTCATTTTAATTTCATACCTCCAATATTTGATGAAAATAAATCAAATAATCTTTTAGTTAGTTCGTAACATGTAACATATGTAAATCTGGCCATGTATATGATATATACCTACAAGATAAATGGATGTCTGCATTTTGTAACCTCTCCCAGATATTATTTTCATGATATTAATCACTTTTCCACCTAAAATGCTGCTGCTGATATCCTGAAAAATCATGTGGGACTAATCATCATTTTAAATTACTCCTTGTATTGCTTTTACTATTCTGTTCATAAAACACGCGAATAGGTCAAGCAATTACACACTTGTAGTTCATACTTGTTCATGAGTACCTATTAAGTATTAAATAAGTGTAAATTTTTGTTGCTTACTCGTAATAATATTTTAGATACCTTTAAATCCATTTATTTCGTAAAAACAAGATATTGAGCAAACTACCCTCATGATTTTGACTCTGTACATTTTCTTGTGAATACAAGCTGTTGGTAGGTATGTTATTAGTCATCTTAGAACACTATCGCGTCTCGACCAAGCAAAAAACATAAGTGGCTTTTTGCTTGGTCTAGCGTTAGGTTATTTCAACGAATGCAAAAATATTCTCGATCTACGTTGTTGAATAGCACTAATCAAAACCATTTTCACAATGTGGCATTTAAAATTACCCGAATATTACTGGAATTTATAAATTGAATTCATTTATTTCCACGAGTATAATAAATATTTGTATTGGTTCGATTCGGAAATACGGAACAATTAATAACCTACTGCTTCCAATATTGGGATTTTATTAAAGCAGCAAACAATAAAGAGTAATTCTCGATATATGTGGAATGTAGGAATATTGTCGAATTCAATCCTATGTAGTAAAGTTTTATCATGTACTATAAAATATTTGGACAATAATTACCACATTTATTTTATTTATCATTTCTCTATATTTTGTTAATTGTGACAATAAATAAGATATGAATTTGATAACTATAACTACTGTTTATAACAGTCCAATATAATTATGTCTATCGGAACTTTATAAATTTCACATAAACGGAAATTTTTAGAGAGATTAAACGGATTAAAAATATTTTTACCTCTTAATTAACTCGTCAAAAATAAGAATTTTTGTTGATCAATAATTGTCGACATAACATCTTTTTGAATTCCTGCAGGTTTTAAAATTCCTGTTTCAAATCAAGAGAACTGGCATTTCATTGCACAACTGAAATGAAGGTCGACAGATTAAATTACTCTTAAAAGTTAATTTGAAAATGATTTTGCGAAAGGCGAACCTCAATATTACTTTTTTAGATATTTTCATAAGCTTAAATTGTAAAACACTCCTAATTTTGATTATTTCTTACCTTTATTCAAGGTGAATCAGTTCATTGTTGTTTTTAATAATCAAGCAGCTACATTATATTCGGACTAATTTTGAAAATAAAAAAAATATCAATATCAAGTTATTTTCGCATTTGAAGAGCATAAAAATGAATTTAATTTAGGTACATTTAATTTGAGAAAATAAACATTTCTTGGAAAATGCTTAGGCCCAGTTGTACCAAATACAAGTTCAGGGAGGTTCAAGTGAACGGCCGATCAGCACTGATCTTGGGTCAGAGGAGAATTGGTTGTACCAGGATATTAATCGACAAGTTCAGTTGAACTGCAATTAGCCTTTTGTTGGTATTACTGAATGAGATTAATATCCATATGAGTTCGATAGAAGAAGAGGAATTACATATTTTTATCGATTCTCGATGATTGTTTATCCGACGTTAGTAGGCTGCATGCACAGTAGTGACAGATATGGTAACCAAAAAACCGCAAAAGTTCAATCGCACAAAGAATTTTACGGCGTCTGAAGAACAAGTACTCAAAAAATAAATGCTCGAGCATTTTACAACACTAGGCGAGACTATTTACAGAAAACAATGGATTTTGAATTGATGTACAGGACTGTATTTATTATAATTAGTTTTGTTTCGTCATATATTAAAGATTTATAGGTATATACATAATATATACCTATTTCCAGCAGGCAAAATGTCATCTGCAATTCTTTCTATTATGAATCTTACAAAAGGTTTTGATAGTCTGAACCTTGCTAGAAATTCCCCAGCTTTCCATTTCGCAAAATGGTTGACACGCGGCCTATAATTTTGCTGCCGTCTCCTATTCAACATAATATTCACCAACTCATCAAAGTCTTCATCATCAGTTAAAAATTCCATTTTGCGCTGCTTTCAATCATAAAAATTTAAAATTCACTTCAGACTGACAACACACCAATATAAAAATTAAGATAGGTTATGTTTCACTCCTTAAATCAGTGGAATTATATTTTCTATGCTCTTGAACTTCCTTGAACCGTCCCAAATGACGGTTCAAGAAAAGTCGTTCTTGATCCGCTTTTGAACTCTTGAACTACAATGGTACAACTCAAATTTACTATCTGATCCAAGTTCAACACTGAACCTTCATTCAAGAGTATGGTACAACTGGCCCTTAAGTGGTTTAAAAGTTAGTTGAATCTAACGAAAACACACTGTTAACGTAAATTTTTATTTTACCTGTAAAATGACATCCTTCTGGTTCAGTCGCTTTTGGAATCTTCAAATTATTCATGGAGGATATCTGTACTGTTGCGTAGCTAAATCATGCGCAGATATCCTTAGTGATCTATCAGAAAACTCATAGTGGATGTACTATAGCAGAATTTATAAAATATTTAAAAGGAAACATCAGATTAGAGATCGACAAATAACTATGGTTAATTTCATAATTTCGTATTTCTATACATAAGTACATACATAGTTTGAAAATTTTGAAAAACTAAAGTATAATTGATGTTAGCTAGTAAATAATTATGGAAAGAACTTGTTCTTTGACACACTATATTTCTGTAATTAAGAATTTTAGTAAATATATTTATGTTTATGTAAACTTATTTTCATAATGCTGTGTTCTGAATGCTTTCTTGCAGTTTAGTAATTAAAAATTAATTAAACTTATGTATGTATATATGTCTGTTATCAATAGCACTGCAGAGCCGTCCTACGATATTTTGCGCCCGTGGGCTATTAACAATAATGCGCCCCTCTTCATAAGAAAATATATGGGAGAGGAAGCGGGAGCGGGGTGAATTGATTTAAGTATAAGCAAAATTACCGCCCTAAAAGGCTGGGGTGTCGAGGTTATAGCCCATTTAGCCCTGTTGTTAGGGTGGCCCTGGCAAGCACAATAACAAAAATATCCAATTTGATATACAAAATCACTTTAAAATGCAACTATTGTCGAATCAGCTAAAGCAACTACTTTTCATAACTACATATTATAAAATATTGAATTAAATAACAAAATTCATAAAGCCGAAAGCTATTGAAACTACTTTAGAACAATTATTATCGAATTTGTTAAAACTACTTTTTATAACTATGTGTTACAAATATTGAAATAAAGAGAATTCATAGAGTCCAAAGCAAAGAAAAATATTGAAATTAAAAAATATTTAACTTACCATAAAATTCATTCATTGCGGATACTAATCAAACAACGATACCTCCAAGATCTACAGGGTGAATCAAATTCAATGGGATTTGGGGTTCTATCTGAATGATAATAGGAGGAAAAACCGATGTGGGTGTTATGTAGCCACGTTGTTTTGTTGAAGAGTTTTTGCTTTCTCTTCCGAATTGAATATTCGGTTCTTTAACTCAATTTTTTTAAAATATATGTTAAAACTAAGGTTGTTTTAAATTAACAGAAAAGTGTAAAGATAAGAACTTTCCTATTTTTTGAGCTATATTTTCGAGTCTAATAATGTCTTATTTTGTATTTCTTCATTTCGGCGTCTATATTATTCACAAGCAAACGAAATTCTGATGGCCCGAACTCTGTTGGATCTATTTGTGCGTTTAGGAGGCGTGGATTCGTTTCGATAACGCTGCGCGGTGAGCGCGCGCTATTGCCACGCCTACGCTAATAGGCGTAGGCGTGACCTGGCTCTACCAATTAGGCATGGTCAGTCGTACGCCGTCACAAAGAGGTGCGGAATTATTTCTGCGCTGTTGCGTGATTAGACATGCGTACTATTGATTTTGATAGGCTGTTCGATCAACGTCGTGTGGCCACTCACAGCGAGGTTTGGCTTCATTCCTGGACTGTGGTGCAGTAAAATATGCGCACAATAGTTTTTCATGACCTCCTCACAAGCATATTTAATTTTTCGAAAAATAACTACTTTTTCTAAAGATAATTTCTTGTAACATATTATTATTTATCACTGGAAAACTAATTTAAATTGTAATCGAATAATGAAATAATCTACACTAGTTAAGTCTATATCTTGAACATTGAGGCATGCATAATTATCTTTTTATCAGCAATGAATTCTACTGAAAAATAGTAGTTAACATAACAAGTTCCGAAAGTGGCATTTTAATGGACGAGTAGGCAAATTCCAGGGCGAGCCGCAGGCGAATTCTGCCTGGAAGCCTGCGAGTCCAGTAAAAGCACGTGTTACTTACAATATTTTTTTTTAAAACGGGCAGAGTATTGTACTATTAAATCGCAATCGTTATTTCGAAATTCCATTTTATAACAACTGTCATATTTTTAACTAAATGCCAAAGTTACCTATTTTATAGTTTTAAAGAATACAAACACTCGGTTGCTATGGTGGGCGGCCTGTAAAACTTCTACAGGACACTCACCATAGCAACCATCATTTTACCGGCCGCAGTTCGATAAATTGTCTAAAGTCTAAAAGTAAGCCGGAAACTGCTACTTTCTGGCCGCTTTAAAAAAAAGTACTTTAGACTTCACCCAAAAATGTCAACTTTCAGAAAACACTTTGTAGGTCGGTGGTTGAAATAGATAGACGATTACTGTGTACGCATTGTGTGTTTCTCGAATCAAGCCCAGGAGACAATAAATTATTTTTTTTTTCATACTTTCAGAGAAAACCCCAAATCCTATCGAATTTGGTCCATCGTATACATGCTCTTTCATTTTTATTGAAAATCATCAGGAACCGCCCTAAAAAGCTTGCGCCCCTGGGCTATAGCCCATTTAGCCTTGTGGTTAGGGTGCTGGGTAGCAGAGAAAGCTATCTCAGTTTGAAGATACTATGTTATATCAAAGTATCAAAGGCAATTAATAAAGGATCAATCTATACGTGTATGCATTTCATTTATCTATTTATCTGCTTCTATACCATATTGTCAATTGCCGTATATCTTACTTAACATTTCAATCGAACAATTTTTATCTCGGATGAAACTACATGCAGCTGTAAAAATATTCAACGTCACGTCAAAAACAAATATTAGAACTTTGAAAGTTTCTATAACGTGCAGAGCATTTCTCTGAACAAATACTAATGATGCAATGAATGTGAACAGATTTTAAAAGATGTCTGGATTCTGTTCTATATACTTGACTTTCCCAATTAGGACTCGAGGAAATATAATAACAGGTAAATTTCTTAATGCATAACAGGAATGAAGTTAGTGCGCTGATTTACAATAATATAAAGATCATCATAATAATAGTTCACTACACTTTTACGTGTGCTGGTGTAGCTTATTTTTAAACTTATTAACAATACATTGACTGACGAATCGAATCTTTCCGTATGGATAATAGTATTCCAGTTCAGGTAAATTTGATCTTCAATATTATTTTCTTAAACCGTTAAAGAACCCTGTTTTCTGGGTTTTCTAACAATTTGGAATTCCTTTTCTCAATTTCCCCTATATACTGGCAATAAACATATTTATTTTTGTTAGATACACTTTTACCGCCAAAAAATTATTTATCAAAAAATGAGATTATTTTTTAACTGATTATTATCTCACTTATTTGCTATTCAAAATTAGATATGAGATAAACTAGTATTTTAATGTAACACTTATATCCGGTTCCATTTAGAAAGTTACACATATAACATACACCTGTTACTATTCCTACGTTTTCCGAATATGAAGCCGATGCAATCATGTACCTGACCGATTACCGAACTGAACCAGATGAATATTGTATGGTGCAATCGTGCACTTATTTAAAAATAGGTATATATTATTTAATAGTTTGTCTTATGGTGTCAAGCGATCAATTTTGTACAAGTTGGCCGTAATAAACCAAAGACAATGCGTTGCATTAAAAATAATTAATTAGTTACAAGTCTCATTCAATTGCTACTGTGAAAGTAACACTATTACAAGTTCATTATTTAATAATACAAGTTCAGCAAAATGCCAAGGTATATTTTTGAAAACAGCCAGTACATTTACATGTATTTTAGTTATTGCAGCAGTAATACAATACGGACGGTAATAGAATATCAGCGCGGCTACCCAAATAGAAGAATTCCCGATCTTTCTGTTTTTATAAGAGTTCACCGACATTTGTGGGAAAATGTAATCTTTAAAAACATAATTACTATTGGACGACTTCGTGCACGGGTAGAAGATGTAGAAACAGTTCTTGCTCAGGTTGGAAATTCCAATGTGATTCCAATTCAGGAAATTTCAAAAGACACCAAAATTGCTAAAACCCGAGTAGGACGCATTTTAAATGAACAACAGCTTCTTCTTTTCCATTACCAAAAAGGTCAAGCTTTACAAGTGTCAATTTGTCAGTAGCAATTAAATGCGACTTGTAATTAAACAATTGTTTAATGCAACATATCGTTTTTGATTTATTACGGCCAACTTGTACAAAACTGATCGCTTGACCACCATAAGGCAAATTTGTGTCTCATATCTTTTTGGGCATAATCAGTAGCTGAACATACTAACTAGGTAGATATTTCTTATTTAAAAAAAAATATCTAAACAACCCACGATATCATAAAAATCAAGATAGGAACCGCATTTTTTTAGAACTACTTAAAAAATACTTATTTATCTTTTATTTTTGTCCAATACAATTGCTACCTATATCCTGTTTTGCTTTTTTCAAGTAGGTAGTAACAATGTTTATTTACTATACAATCATTTTCGATACTAATTTTAATGAAGAAAGCAATATAGCAATTCAAAAAATTTAACTTCTTAAATAGCAAAGTTACATGTCTCCTGTTTCACCTGGTATGCAAAAAGTCAACATTCATTAAATTTCCATAAAAAGTAGAAATTGGCTGTCTAACTTTACTTTTACCAAATATTAACGTCAGTTTGGATATCCGAAGGAAATGCCAACGGACTACTTATGCAATATTCTTGAACTAGGTTAGTATGTTAGTTAGAGGTTTTCATCGATCTTTGGATGTGAGCTTTATCCGTATACAATTATATAGAACTTTTAATCGTTTAAGCTGGATGGATCGCTTTCCTTTCACTTCAAAAAGTTATAAATTGTAACTGAAATTAAAACAGTTTTATCTAATATTTAAATAGATATGCTCACATGTCAAACTTTCCATTCATTAGACTATTTCTGGTTTAGAAGACAAGGCGGTATTGCGGAACACGAAACCTAAATATTTAACTACCATAATCAATTATAATAAGCCAAATGAACTTTTAATATTTTTTTATTTCGACAACAATTACAGTTCCTCTCTTGATATCTAGTACAAATTTAAAAGATCATAAACTGAAATTATAAGTTCTCAATAAATTTTATAACTGTTTAATTGCATTGTGCGTAATTAAGGAAATCATACCTCTGAAAATTATAACACTCCTCCTACTTATAACATTTATATGCAATAATATGCAAAATAACCATAAATCACGATTTATTGCCAACTGCTCCTTGACTTCAAATAACTTTTTGGATCTTAAAGATTGTATTGAAATATTTCAATTTCTGCACAGGGTTTTTATATATTTATTGAATTTTTTATGAATTGAATAATTAAGAAGTTACTAAATTATGGCCAATTTTTCAAAAATTGATTTATCATTGAAGCAAATATTCTTTTTGTAGTTTGAGTATTTTTCAATTAACCGGCAGTTTGTAAATAATAGGAGAAAATCTTATAACTTGCCTTCTTCAATGTATCTATTATGATGGTATTGAATATACCGATGCACTTTCTCGATATTTTAGTAATTCGTTTTCTATTTCGAGTCCTCAAATTAACGGTGTATCAGCTGACTTAACCAAAATTAAATCCCTAAAAACTTAAGGCCAAAAATACTAAGGGACCGGACAAAATTCCAACTTTTCTTTTACGTGAATATGTTATATTTCCTTAAAATCCCAAAACATTTCCGGATATTTAAAAGCAGGATAAACTTATTCCCGTTTTTAAAAAAAGGCGATAAGCAAGATTTACAAAACCACAGACCAATCACTTATCAATAATCTCTAAAAAGTCTTTTACAAACCAATTTTTAATTATGCTAAAACACAGATTACGGAATATCAACATGGTTTCATAAAGGGAAGGTTAACGAGTATAAACCTCTTTTGCATAAAACAATTTTTGTTCACTTTCATAGATGAAAACACTCAATACATAGATTTTTCTAAAGCCTTCGACAAGCTAGACCATAGCATTTTATTATTTACAATTTTCTTTCTTTGCTTGATACGTATTGTTTATAAATGTCTTTACTTGGGTTTTATACTAGCATAATAATAACAAACACATGCAATTTGATATATTTATGGTGCTGTTTCACTTCTAAACATACAAATATAAAATCTATTGGACTTTTTCTTAACTACATGATAAAAATTGGATTAAAATTACGAAATTCATAACGTCTAAAAAGAAGTTATTGAAATTAAATATATTTAACTCACCACAAATTCATTCAATATGGTTACCAATCACAAAACGATATCCCCAAGAAGATGTACATTTTACTTACAAAACTTGCAAGATTTGGTTTTTCACCCTAGTTACAACAATTTTTTAGCACATGTCTTAAAAATAAAACACTATATATTAAATACTAAGGCCATAACTCAACTGATTCCATAATGACATCAGGGGTACCTCAGGGTTCTGTTTTAAGTCCTTTACTTTTCAATATCTTTTATTTTTGATGTTAATGCCGACATTAACGTTCACTGTCCTTTATATGCAAATGACCCTAAACTGAATGAATGACTGGTTGGTTTTGCAAACTACGCTTAATAAAATACATAAATGGTGCATCGCTAACAGTATATAATATTTAACGTAGCTGTGTAATTTTGAATTTATTTTTAAATTAATAAGCGATAATTATCTTTTAGAATTTACTGTAATGATATTACTTGCTCATGTATGCCTCCACCTTTTGATCTCTAACGATAGTTCACATATTAAGCAATTCCCATTTTGTAGTGCTTTATTTCACCACAGTCCATCGAGTTTCGTTTTAACTCGTTAATGTGCTAAAATAAACTTGCATTTTAGTAAGATGTTTAGAGCAATTAATCTTTTCTTAGAAAGTTTTAAGGCCTGTGTAGAAATTTGCTTCTGTAATCAATTATATCTTATTGTAGAGAATTTTGTAACCAATTCATTTAGCTCTCAAAATAGCATATTTCTTAGCTATAATTAATCTTTAACAACACAACTCAATATGGAATAATTATGCATTATATAACACAACCCGGGGTGAACTTTCAGTTAGGCACATACCACTAGAACACTTAAAGTTCCTTGGAATAACAAGCATCCAAAACAGGAAATGTTTGTTGAGCTAAGAGAAATTCTGCTTCCAGGGCCTTCTTATTTTAACTTAAATCACCTCGTAGATAGAGTATAATATTGCTCACAGCTAATGTTAAAGCTTCTGATGAGTTTCTAGGGCATTCTTTCCAGTTTACGGTGACCTACATATTATATATTGTAATTGACAGGATTTCCTGCAATAGTTAAATGCTAGAAAATAGTTGTGCCACTTGTGCGTTACTAAATTACAAAAGTGGTAACTTCAAAGTTTTCAAACCAAACCCTTTGTTGTAGAATAATTGCTCTAAAACTGAAGGCTATAATAAATAGTGGATGTTGAACTTCTCTTAAGAATGTGAATGTTGTACAAGTAAAAATTTTCTTTTTCTTAGCATACGTCTCATTAGCCGCACTAATTTTGAATTAATTAATCTTAAAAAGGAAGATAAAGAAAAATAATTTTTTTAATTTAGTGATATTTTCAAATTACATTTTAACTCACAATCACCTGGAATTTGAAGAAGTGCAGTAAAAACTTATCATTACTAGAATTATTGTCGGATTCATATATAGTTGTAAAGATTTTTTTATTATACTAAATAATATCATTACCTTAGCCAATGATAATTGATAATATTTATCCATACGGATGTGAAAACAGCGATGATTTGTCATTTACGGTTTTGTGATATACTAGCACCATATTATTATGTATAGTCGACAGAGTATCGTAAATCAAACACCAAAAAAGCTTCTTGAATTAGAAACGAAAGGAATAGAACATAAATCATACAAAAAAATTATTTTATGTAATTTTGGAAAATCCAGAGGCTGCTCGTAATGTGAGAATAAAATATTTAAAATATTCTTTATATATTGTCACTTTATTGAATCTTGTCAGTGTGATTTGGTATCTAAAATTTACCAGGCACCAAAATCTGGTTTTTTATCGATAACTTGTGCTTATTCACCCTACGTGAAAAATGGTAGTATACAAAATTGAAGATATTAAAATTCTCTATAAAAGATGTTCTATACATAATTTTGCTCAGACCAACGCTTTTCGAACACCAGCGACTTGAGTTCATGATAGGCAATTTTAATATCTTCAATTTTGTATCCTACCATTTTTCACGTAGGATGAATAGGATACAAGTTATCGTTAAAAAAACAGATATTGTTACCTAAATTGCAAAATTAAGGGTAGTTGCCGATCTCGGAAGTAATCACACTTTTGATATGTTTTTTTCTGTCCTTGATACAAGTCTATTAAAAATAAAAAATCTTGTTATTATTAATTTGTGGCGAAAAAATACCTGCCGCCTGGACTACAGGATAAAGGGCTGAATTGCTGCATTTTGTCTAGTGGCATGATATAATTAACTCGTAGTGGTATTAGCGACGCAACTTATATAGAACAGTCGTCATTAAAATACCAATAAAAGACACTAATGTTCCACAGTGGTTATATAACTTACAAGCTTTACATCAGCTGCCATTCGAAAAGTTTGATTTTGAATTGAATCCAAAACATTCAATATTATTTTAGGTAAAGCTTCCCAAATAGATAATTTCCGACCAGGATGTATTTGTACTATATATATAGCAACAGTAGCTGTTGTATAAGAAACTAGCACTTCGTTCGATATGGGAATTCAAGCTCAGGAATACAAGAGGTTAAAAACAAATCGTCAAATTGAAAAATGATTGCAGGAGTATTACGCACGCAAAATGTGGTTATGATCAAACATTTTTACTTTTAAGTCTATAAGGTGTAAAAATTTAAAAGGGTTATTTTTTTATTATACTCTTTCAGTAGTTAAATTTAACGCACTATATCAAAAACTAAATTGTATTATATTTATAGAGAGACTTGTTTTTAAGACTCATTGATTCTTTAACAGAACTTTTATATTATATAGAAACAAAAAAGTTCTTCTGGAAAATATTTACTAAATATATTTTTTTCAAAATCGGAGGAAAACTGTTTACCAGATTTCAAATTCCAAATTTCAATTCCAAAAATGTTTGCCTATTTCTTTCTTGAAATAATTTTTTTTGCTTTGTCGCTTTGTCGCTTGACCGCTTCACAAAAATAACTAATGAAATTTCTTTAAAATATTTTGTTCTCTATACACTTTTAAATATTGTCTAAAAGTTATTTGTGGCACCTTTCAGTTTTTTATTTCTATTCTTATTTGGGAGTAAAATTAAAGAATCTGCAATAATTTTACTAAATGAAGACAAATGCGTATTAAATCATTCTGTAGATTGTTGTACAATATGGTTACCGATGCTAAGAACTTAGCAACTTGAATATCTAATCTGTAAGTATCTATGGTTATGATATAAACATTAAAATGGTGTAATTTCACGAATTACACAAGAGAAAGATTATTAGCATTGAAAAAGGAAACAGATTAAGTTTCCGAATTGTTTTTATTTTAGTTTATTTATATTTTATGTCAAAAACCAACCTTTAACTGTTCCGTTGACGTAAAGTCACAGGCGTAACAGTTATTTTTTTTTAAATCCAGATATTTTTTAGATTGTCTGGGTAATGTTCAGAAGTGTGGCAGTAAATCCCAAATAAGAACAGAAAGAAAAAAATACACTTTTAAAATCGATAAATACATAGTTTCTTAAACAAGTATCATTTTAATCTGTAAAGTGAAATATTCAATCGAAGGAAATTTAAACTAGGGCTAATTTTCCTTTTATTTTAACATTTTTACTTTCATTTTACCCTCAATTCAATTTGTGTAATGTATGGAATGAAAAAATCTGCTATGCCACGATAAAATTTAATTTGGTGTTTTAAATTGTCATACAACGTTTATACGTTAAAATCAATCGAAATTCTTTGAAGTGTAGATATATTTAAAAAATTATTGCTTTGATGTATTCTGCCGACGTCGACGCGCGACGCGATGATGAAATTAAATCATTTTGTGTGTTATCGTATGACAGTATTTCAGAGCCAATTAGAATTACTCCGTCGTTCATTTCACAGAACATTTACGGCAATAATATGTTCAGAAGTAGGTTTACACAAAGTTATAAAGGGTGTTTCTTCCTCGGATTTTACGGATTAATTTTAAGTTCCTTATACACATATTTTTACAATAACTAGGTACAAAATAAATACTATTTCTAACGTTACAAAACTTTAATTGCTTAATAGTAGGGGGTGGGCCTAAGATGGGATATTTTCATTTGAAATTTTCTGAAACACAAGCATACAGCCAGATAGGACTCGATTATGGTGCTCGTGTTTCTTTAAGGAATTTTCCATCACATAGTAACCATGGTTTTGATTAAATTTGAAAAATATAGTCCGAAAAAATTTATATTTAGATAGATACACAGTTCCCCGTTTTACCTACTAGTATTTGTGAACGGGACATAACATGAAGGTAAAACGGAATACGAATTTTGCTCAGATATAAGTTATTTTTATATTTATTTTATATTTATATTTATATATTTTTATTTTTATTAAATGACCTAATACAATAAAAGATTATTATACATATCTGCACACATCAGATACAAAATGTATCTCCATCGTCCTCCGCTCCGGCGAAAACGGCATGCGCCCATTAATGGCAACCAGAGCACCTTATTCAACACTCGCCCGGCTTGTCTTCTAAGAAGTTTTGCAACAAGATAAACATTCGACGTTCGACGTCATCTTCTTCATATTCTTTACTTTCGAATACCAGCTACTTTCCCTCTTCATATACTTCTTTCTTTTCCATCTTGTAACTTTAATATACCTACTCCACCTTTATTGACTTGTTTTTATTCTCAATATTTATTTTTGACAATTTCTTATTCTGGCTATTTCACGCAAAGATTTAACTTTTGCTCTTTGAAAGACTTCTCTAATTCTTCTTTATAATGGGTATTCGTGAGAATCACCGCTTTGCCTTTCATTTTTTTTTTTTTTCGGAGCATCCATCTGTCACTTTTGGGGAAGTAGCAATTTTTTTAAAAGAAATATAGTGGTGGATTTTGCTAGTGGATAGTCTAATATCGTCTTCAACTGGTAATATCAATAGGATCTGTAGGTTCTGGGAGTTCTTTATCAACTTAACATGTGGATTTCTGATTCTGTCGTAAGTTCAATATAATAATTTAACAGATAATGAGCAAGTCAATCGTCTTTGCCGAGGTCTTTGATTTGCACTTACCTGTTTAATTATAACCTCGGACTTACAACGGAATCAGAAATCCACATGTAAAGTTAAAACTGCGATAATTTTTTTTTTGTCTTTAGGTCCAAGACCACGCGGAGAATTATGTTTTAACCTATGCATAAATAAAATATTAACATATAATCCTAATCCAACACAAGAATCTAATATAGTAAGAGACAAAAAAAGGATATACAGGGACACTCGCTTCTTGACCTGGGGTATTTCAGGTCATTATAAAATAGACATTAATTACACAACAGACCGTGGAATCATTTAAAAGCGACGATACTGTACATGCTAGGAATTTGGTAGATAATCACAAATATTAGTTTGACACTTTACTTATAAAAACAAGAAGTTTTACTTGCAAAATTTAGGGCGGCGAGCGGAGGACTGACTTAACACGTTTCATATCGAATACGAAAGTAAAGTTTACTAATACTATAAGTTACCTCACTCTACGAAAGGCGCGAATCCGCCTGCCCCACTTCTCGGCTCGCCTAATCCTACCTCTTGACTCCCGCGTCCTCGGTAAAAGGTACCAGGGATCCTCTAGCATTCCTCTAGCATCACTCTAGCATGTACACAGTGGCACTCATTCACTCTACGAATGATTTGTACTTACTCATTCTTTTTTATTTATATAATATCTGACCGCAATTATCACGCTCTCAAACTTTTGGAACACCCTAGCACAGAACATATTTTTCTGTGACCTAGGTACATGACTTAGTGCGCTGACTGCGTTTTTAAACGTTGCTAATACACCCGGTATCCGTATCGTTTAATGATCAAGAACACGTGTCTGCGGTACGCTTTTGATATCGAAATATGAAAGTGCCGCAAAGGAGTGAGGTAACTTTTAGTATTTAGTAAACTTTGACGAAAGTTAAGCTACAGTTGCCGCGTGCAATACGTGGATGGGTGACTATCCACAGAAGGACACGGTCTCATTTCCCCACTTCTAGCGGCTTGTATATCAGCTATATTGCAGAAGCAATACAGCTGTAGGCGAGAGGTGTATTGAGGAAATACCATCCTTCGGAGGGGATATAAAGCAGTCAGTCCCTTGTCTATTAAATGTTTGGCAAGTAAAAAATCCCTACCCTTAGTAAGATAAGAGGTTCGACAAAATTTCCAGGTTGGGAGTTGCTCGTCTCCTGCTGTCGGTGATTGGCCTCGGTAGCGGAAGTAGGCCAACGTTAAATAAGTGAATAAAAAAAATAAAAAAACTTGCAAAATTGTTTGGACAACGACACTCGTCAACAATAACGGTACACGGTGATTAATACATTAATCGAAGCAGAGGTAAATTGCCGTGTTGTCAAAATAGTTTTTCCTTTTCAACCTACATATCCCGTTTTAAGCCCGCTTCCACTAATAATAGAACAGTGCAAACTTTATTTTGGCAAATTCATTTATAACTAGATATAAATACGAATAAATCGCAAATAAATTTGAAAACAGAAAATTATAAGGCACGATAACATTAAATTACTAAGACACGGTGAGATTATAAATTAGTCGCCATTCATATATGTATTTACGGTCATTATTCCCATGTTAATTAAAAATGATAAAAAAAATTTAAAATAATTTAATATGAAATTCCTCGTGACATTCCTACTCCAAAATTCCAGGAAAATTTACTTACAAAATAGGATGAATTTTATTTAAACTTGTAACATTTTAAAGGATACAAATCTTGGGAAACTTGGCTTGTTCAGGGATTGTAACCATGATGAAATAAATAGTCCACGGAGGTGAGGCTCGTACCACCTAAAATACATAAAAAAATAATCAATAAATGAACCAAGACATGGACAAATCTAGTCTTAAACTATACAAAAGTGGATAACAAAGATATAATAGTAATATTATAACTCAAAAAGGCATATTCGAAGGTTTAATCAACCTTGAAAGAAAATTAAGTGTCATCAAAAGATGTAATTATGTGAATTAAGACTAATTAATAATAGAATTTGTGTAAAATAAGAAAATTCTATGTAAGACAAACAATAATCAAGTTAGATATTAAACAGTGACTAAAAAGTGAAATTTAAAAACCAGTGTTCGTACTTACCGAGGAACAGCAGAGCCAAATTATATTTAACGTAATGTGGCAAATGGGGCATCAAAAGAAAGGTCCTTGAACCAAGAAGCTAAAAAGAAATATTATGCAAGATATTAATTGCAAATAAAAGTAGAAAACTAGAAAATACTTACAAAACAGGAAAATTCTTTATCTAGATTGCTTTGAAAGGTGAAGAATTTCATGAAATCTCCTTGACGACTAGGTCACAAACAGTCGGGAGAGAGCGTCTTTTTAGTCCCAGAGAGAAGGAAGTTCTCGGCGTGGCTCCTAAAAAATTAAAGAAAATTGTAGAAAATACCAAGAAAACTTATATAATATTCATTGCAAAAGTCAATGTAAGTCCATTTCACTACCGAGAAGTAAATGCAGTGGCAGAAAAACAAAGAAAATTAGCAGAAAAAGGAATAAAAGTATCAGGTACTTACCTATTTAAGAAATCAAAGTGAATATATCCAAACTGGTCTAGTTTTTCACGTGCAAAGTGGAACACCTATATTTACCAGCATTGTCAGCCATGTTTTATCGAATAACGTGGTGAATGTATAAACCACCCACAGATCACAGAGTGATCTAGATTTGAAATCTATTCCTAAATCATTGAAGTTTCATTGGATTAATTTAAAGAAATTTTAGGTATTAAATCCATTTTGTTTAGGAAGTTAGATAAGTTGTCGCAGGGTAGTTGTAATCATTTCAAAGCATTTTGTCGTTTATTGAAAATAAATTTCATTTTATGTTCTATGGTGACCTCTTATCTTTCATTGGCACGGAATACGTCCGGCAGATAATAATAATAACACCACATGTAATTACGACCCCCTTTATCCCAGAAGGCTCTAGAAGAGCCTTGTGCGGGAGGGGGCTACACATTTAAAGACAGGAACACACATCCAATATCCGTGTATAATTAAAAAATCCCTCTCACAGTATTTTCCATTGCCACGACCGGGAATCCAACCCGGAACTTTTGGGTGAGAGGCAGGTACGCTACCGTCTCGACCATCAGCCATATTAGCTAGCGCCATCTAGGCATCGAGGGTTGTAACTACCCTCGTTTAAGTTTCCTATTTTATAGTAAAATTTACAGAGAGTGATTTTATCACTTATAGAAACCATTATCTCATAATAAACAATAAATAAACAAGATTAATTTTCCATATAACTTTAATATTGATAATTACAAAAAATAGTCTCTAGAGCAAGGTAAGTTTCTCCTGAAGAACGGGAATCCCTGAAACGCCCTGAGAAATTAAAATAAAAAGAGGACAAAAATAACCCTAGTAAGTAAATTCTCCTGGTCACGTACACATTTTCGTTCATAGGCATACAAACAATAATACAAGAGAAATGAGTGTAGTATATTCCGGGAAAGAAATTTGTGGTGCGTTTAGCGGGAATAGTATTAAAATAATTATTGAAATAAACACTAAAATAATTGCACTAAATAAAAATAAATAAATATTGTAAAAAACACCACAATACTTATTTCAAGTATATTGTGTATATTGATAGACAGTATATAATTCAATATTTTTAAGACAATTTAGTCGTATCATCCAATCATCAGATATACTTCTGCATATATCCACGTATCTCTTTACCTAATACAAAATTCTAGGATTTTCAAGGTGCTACTTCGGTGGCTTAAAATGTAGTTAAGAAATCATTTTAAGGAAACAAACATATCGAACAGCCCAACAAGTGAGTTCATTGAAATGCAATTAGCAAATGTTTTAGTTGTAAAATTTTCATAGAATGGTGACACCGAATAACAAACAGATATTTTTAATAAACTGGTTTTATAATACTTAGGGCCGATCTTTTCACCTCCAATTAACTTTATCCGGCAGTTATTTACCTAGGATACAATTGTTACAACAATGAAAATCAACAACTTTAACTGCCGGATAAAGTTAACGGGAAGATGAAAAGATCGGGCCTTAGAAATGTATAAAATTGGTAATTTAATTAAAATTGGAAATTCTGCCACTCTTTCTTTTTTTATTGGTGTATATTACTGTATATTGCTCAACTATATACTTAATCTCTATCAAATTTAAAATATAAAAATATGAGCCTTCTCAGATTATTAGATATACCTACTAATAGATCGACAGGATCTTTGATTTTTGAATTCAGTAGGTTCGAAAAATAAGTATGGTTCTATTTAAAATCCACAATGTATTTCAATACCATAATACTTTCTTAATATAATTTAAAATTTCTGAAGGAATAGAGAAAGCGTAAAATTATGATTTTATTTTTTATCTCTTAATATTCTACTAAATTACTTACTCTTTAAAGTCAAATCCTGAGAGACAGATATGACAAGAAATGAAAGTATTTAACGAACTGTAACTCAGGATTGTACGAACTTCCTTATAAAAGAAATAAACCAAACAATTAAATAATAAATACGTCAAAATTAAAATTTATTTCACCAAAGCAAAAACCAGATAACTATACTCCGGGGTATTTGTAGGAGTGCTGTTTGAATTTAGACGAGAATTCTGTAATATTTCAAACAAACCATCTGGAAAGTTTCACATTTGTCCAATAATTTTATAAAACTTTAGGCTAAATGGGAAACCCAAGGGGAAAATTTAAGAAGGGGAGATACATCCAAGTGATGAAATGAACTTTAGAAAAGGTTACTTTTTTGTTAACATTTTCCACCGGACAATTTAGTGGTTTCCTGGGCTTTTACACGTGCTACGATTTTTTGTTTTTGGTTTGTTTTATGTGCATATATTTGTATAGTCCCTACTCGCCCGTTAGTAGGGTATAACGATATCATAACAATGTTGTTCTCAAAATATCTTTCAACTTTTATAATATTTGTATAAACAGTGAAATTGAAGCGGCCAAAATATTCTTTACTACATAGAATATCCATAGAAGGAAAATGGAGAGAACATAAAAGAAAAATTTAAATCGATTGTCATCTATTATATGGTGTAAAATAACTCATACACACAATTTACTTGACACAATAAGTTTCGCTTCGTTTATCATTTAATTTGGTAGTCAATATTTAAAAAAAAAGTTATTTTTAAAATACTAATAAACATTTAATTTCTACTTCTTTATACAAGGTTATTCATAATGAAAAAATCGTAATACAACAGCTTATAGAAAACAATAACGATAATAACAAACAACATATAGTACAATCCTCTGTATCCTCAAAATTAACGTTATGCGAGACATATTTAGATGCAACGCAACGTATCTAGTAAGACCAGTGCTGCCATCTTTTGAAATCAATAATTCCTAGATTATCTATAAAATTACCATTTTCCCAATAAAATTTCTTGTAAATTATTTAACTTCTTCTGTTACTGGTTGTAACAAATTTTGATTTGTATATATTGGCAATCATCGCAAATACCTTTAAAACATAATACGAACAAAAAGACAGAAACCTAAAAATATAATAATCTAATACGTCAATATAAAAATACGTCAATAAAATCAAAAGCGTTTAAAAATCCAGACGGCTCTCTTTCTTGAGCACGAGCTAAGTGCGACTTTGTAAAATATTGTCAGGATTATATTTTCCAGGCACAATTAGAATAATTTTTTTAATTTTAATTTCGAATAATTCTCAAAATTAATAGAAGTAGTTTCTGTCAGTTGATTCCACTACCACAACTGAATATCGAATCAGGAACTCTCTGATGTTTCGCCTAAATGATAACTGCAACAGAACAGTAATTTAAATAAATCCTCATATTCTGGTACAAGATTTTGTAAACAAGTATTATTTACATTTTAGCTAAATTATGAGAAAAATAAGAAACACTTTTGAAAATATCAGTGTACTGAATAAGTCAATAATAACTCGAAAACATCAGTGCATCTGGATATCAGATAGTAAAGGAACACAAACCAAGAGCTCACATTTCTTGAATCTTACAGTATAAAGTTTATAGGATAAAGAAACGTTGTATGAATTTAAAAACCAACTAATGGCGTAGACCAGAATTTTCAAATCAATTTAACTCGAAAACCATGCATTCTATAGAAGTTATTCATTCCATTCTTAGGTTCAAATTTTGAAAAATTCCACAGGCAAAAAAGTTGGAGCTATAAACACCCCTAGCCCCACCTCCGATTACTACACCCCTGAATAAAATTTTAGAAACATTTTTACATGTTTTAATTGTTAACAAATAAATTAGCAAACGTAGAAATTAGTATTGCTTTCTCACGAAAACCGCAGCATCAGAGGCTCTCCTTTAAAAGTTTCTAGCCCCCTTAGGGGCCATTTCTGGGCCCATGTTTATGAACTTTTTTACTATTATTGGACGTAGAAACTGATGGCAAGATTTTTCTAGGTAATTTCGGGACACCCTGCTTTTTCCCTTAACCAGATATGCATTTTTTTAATTTTTCTATTTAATTTTGTAAATTTTTTAAAACGTGCATCTTTGTACTTTGTAACTGAATATCAATTCACGTGAAATTAGAATTATCACTCCTTTATTTGAAAATGAAAAAAGTGTTATTTTGTTGTTACTGTTTGTGTTGTATTCTTGTATTACACCTCACAACGTCTTCGTATCTGAAGATTTACAACTAGACGGAAATGTGTATTTAAACTTAATATTTCAATGGACTGTAACTTTTCAAAGACAAATTTAATAGGGCATTTTACGGTTTTTCGTAAAGTGTCTTAATAGTTTATGTTTATATGGTAGTAATGATCCACCTGAATTTTTATTTTTTAAAACGAAATCGCTAAATAGTCTAAAACGACAGTTTTAATTTCAATTTTTAAATTTCGCGCGAAAACGCTAACCACCATGATTCGTTTGGGCGTGACGTCACTAATATAATAAACACACGCAGCCAGATACGCTTTTTATGGTATTATAATAGTTTTGTTTAAATTGCCTAATAATGAGTTATAATTTTTATCATTGGTGTGTGTGGTGCCGAATTGCAAAGTATGAAAGTATGAAAACACCAGAAAACTTGTTTATTAAAGTGACGAATGATATTACAATAGAAACATTAATTTGGTTTAAACTCGTAAGAAGAGATCCAAAATTATTATCGAAAAAAAAGCGTAAGTACTGTATTTTTGTAAAGATCATTTCGATAATCATTTCATAATTCATGAATTATGAGTATTTATATATTTAATATTATATGTAATTTTCCAAAAATATTTCAATATTTATATATCGTAAATAATATCATACTGTTTAAATTATGTAGTTGTATTTAAGTTATTATTTTCAATCAATTTAATTTATTTATAAATTTTTGGGTTAAGTGGAAGAGCGGGTGTACCTCTGTTTCAGTTGTGCCACCGAACTTCGCCCTTTCATTATGTATTTACTGTTTCTTTTTTTGATAAATTTATGTTTTGCATTTTACATGTATGTAATGAATAAAGGCATTTATTATTATTATTATTATTATATAAGTAAAAAACCCTAAGCGATAAAGAAGCTGTAATTTCATAGATTTTGAGCTAGTTTACAATGCATTTATATTTTGTATCTTGTATCAATAATTAATAGAAATAAAAGAGACGAAACGTAATTATTTTCATAAAATGTCAGTGTTCGTAAATTAGAGGTTTTATGTTAAAGTTTGTAAATTAATAATGTTCCAAAAAAAATTGTAAATCAATGAAAAAAAATTAATTTTTTGTATCTCTAAGTTGACAAACAATATGGAGGATTATATTGATTATTAAATAATATTTAGGTTCAGTTAAAATAATTCGAATAAAACCAGAACCAAATTGCAAACCATCCAGATTCGATTGATTGTCAAACTGATAGAAAACGTTTAATTTACTACATGATACAAATAGGTAAACATGTATCATGAGTTTACTATACTAGTGACGTGACATATAAAACCATATTTATATTACAGCACAAATTCTGTCAACTTAAAAATTATTTATTTTATCTTATCTTTTATTATCTTTTTTTTTTTATTTCAAAACTACTATGATTTTAGTTTTGAAGCTAAAATCTTAAATATACTAAAAAACATTTAAATAAAATTAACACTGTGCGGAGAAGCAGCAACAGATACTGTCATGGTCAACCCTTGTGGAATAAAAAAAATATATACTTACTAGACGACGTTATTCTAAATTTCGATACAAAACTTCCTGCTTCCTAATAGGGTGGGCCGGGCTACTTAAATCCATTCTAAGAAGGGGTACTTCGCTAGTTAATTCTTAATTTAAACATCGTTAGATTTCATTGGGGAATCCTGTATAAGGATGCTGTGTGATTTCACACCAGATTCTCTGCTCTTAAATTAATGGCAGCAGCACTTTATACGAGACCTAAATAACGCAAAGAACAAAATCTACAGGAATTTTTTTATTACCCTTTTTAAATTATTCACAGTTAATTAAGTCTTTGCAAAGGCAACATTAGCTACAAGGCTACAATACAAATGATTTGAAATAGTGGTATTACTGGAAGGCATTATATCTCTAATTAAAGAAAAGAAACATTTCTTTAATAAAGTTTGCTTTTATGTCGAAGTAAAAAATTAACGAAAAGTCAACGCAGTTCCTTGAGTAAATTTCAAAAGTTAATAAAAGTCAAATACTGCTGTTTCTTTTAAAGATAAGAAGTATTATTTGAGTGCAATAAATACATTACGTTATTATTAATTTGGAGTAACAATATTGTAAAATCATACTAGGAAATATTATCGATCCCGTAAGGTGACGTAAGTGAGCAATCAGTATAAATGATTTGGCATGGAGTATTACAATATCTACAAAAATGATAAATTTGATTCCAATGGAAGACCTACTTTTTGACGGACAGTGAAATAATAGGTTTCAATAGTACTGTTGAATATCAGCGTTTATACTTCACTGACTATACAACGCGTTTGAAGAAATGAATGTATCCAAATACTCGTATTGAGTTAAGCTGCAGATTAATCGAACTAAAATTATCTGTGGTAGAATTGATTCCTGTTCAATTCTTCTAAAAAAATAACTACATATATATTTCGTCTCAATACGTGGATTTTTTTTAGTTCAGGACTTCGTTTGTTCATGGAGTTTCTCATCCGCCCGCGGGATCAATTACACGGGGCCAAAGGTCGTGAAAACTTTATTTTACAAATCTTGAAAATGGTGAACTTTTTGAAAAGCATAATTTACTAATTTGTAGCTGAGATGATTTGCTACAAAAATGAATCCAACAATTTTTTTGTGGAATAAACCGTTCATGAGATATATATAGTGTTCCAAAGAATCGAGAGCGTAGTAAAGATTGAGTAACAGGTGTCTTTCAACATTATGTGGCCTGATCTGCGATGTCCTGATGTCTAATTGTATTGTCTTAAATTTACAATTTATTTATTTATTTAATGAATTACATAATTGGTGGTTTATTAATTATCTTCATTTTCTAAGTCTTATTTTTCAGTCTCCATTGGATAAGATGATAAGAGGAAATCAAAGATGATGAGTCCATGTCATCGTTGATCTTCTCGTTATTAATATCGAGTGTAACTGTATTCCACCATGATTGACCATGACCATGGCATTGGTTACAAACTGGAGAGCTATCAATCCTGCTATTCGACATCCACAATTAGAAGAACCACAGCCTTTCGTGCAGTTACAAAAAATTATATTCGACAATACATCATGGGCAGGTTGGAGGACAAATGTCCATTCCCAATTTTCAGGATCAGTTTCATCATTTCCAAGTCATGTTTGAATGCCTTATAAAAGAACTGTTGAACAGCAGCAGCAGATGCACAGCTTTATTGAATATTGTCGATTGAATAAATTTTGAATATCTTAGTTAAAATTTTTTGTAACGGCAAGAAAGGCTGTGGTTCTAATTGAGGATGTCGAAAAGTGATTAAATTGCTCTATAGTTTGTAACCAATGCCAATGTCATGATCAATCATGTTTGAACACAGTTATACTCGATATTAATAACGAGGAGATCAACGATGACATGGATTCATCATCTTTCATCATCCAATGGTTGAAGACTGAAAATTCAGACTCAGAAAATGAAGATAAGTATGAAACTATCAATTATGTAATTTATTAAATAAGTTAATAAAAAGCTTCAAATTGTAAATTTTTTTTTTCGAAACGTTCACCGTTTTCTAGATATTAAAAATATACTGTTTTCGCGACCTTTAGTCCCGTGTAATTGACCCTGCGATGGTCCAATCGATAAGCAAATCTCACATATTATTAAGAACTCTAATGCTAAGGTGCATGCAAAAATTCAGTCCGTTACAATCTTTTCCCATGTTGGATGTCGATTTTTCTTGGATTATATTGTATTGTATTTATGTTTTAAATGACGTATTTATTTACATTATGTACAAACTATTTGTATTGTGTGTTTTTTACGCTTTTAATATTCTTTGGTATTGCATTGATCCTGTACATATTTTTGTATTTTTTGGCAGTGAAGAAATAAAGAATATTATTGAAATAAATCTTATTATTTTTACCAATTAGGTTTAAATAATTAACAATTATTCAGGTCAAATAAAGTTCTCAAACGAATGTGTTTTTAATATCATTTTATATTATAAAACACAAACTGCTTTATAACTTATAAACTTGTGGCAACACTTTCTTTGACTGGTAAATAGTAAATCTGCCAAGAGAATGTAATGAGTTTATTGGCATTATTGGCAACAGTTCTATTCCCTATTTAATTTTACTATATTATGTACAATATGTATATTATGTATACATAATTCTAATATAGCTTGCCTAGATGCAGATCACGATGTATTTATGTAGATGGTAAATACGTTTTAAATGTTAAAATGCAATGAAACAGTATAATGCAGAAAAGTGCTAAATAAATGAAAAATCTTAGGAGAATATAAAAAAAAATTTCGACGAGGATGGGATTCGAACCCACGCGGGCAGAGCCCATTGGATTAGCAGTCCAACGCCTTAACCACTCGGCCACCTCGTCGGTGCGACTTGATTTTCAGTGGCTGTATTCAAAGGGAATGCTAACTTTAATTTTATTTTGTAATATCAAGTTTATAAAATTTTGATAATCGTTTTTTATTTTTTCTGTAAAACGGTTTTGCTGATTGGCAAATAGGTAGGTACTTAATGTGCAAAAAATTATTTTGCAAGTCAGTTGAAATTTCTTATGGGATTTGAATGAAATCCGGTATAATTTTCTATTGTCTAAAAGTACATGATGAATACTGGATTAAATATCATATCTTTTGCGTTTTGCTTTGAATGTTATTGATTCTGCAATATAATTCAATGCTGTATGACATATAGTCCTTCAGAGTATTTTGTTTTTGCATTATTCGACAATAACAACGTTCTAAAGTGTTTTCAACAATTTTTTTTTTTTGGATTCAGCATAATTTATATTTGCATGTTCAGAAATAGAACATCAATAAATATATTAGATAATTTTGTTATTATTGGGCCATATAAGGCTTGAATAAGGTTGTTTATAGACAACAAGTCTCGAATAAAGAGAGGTAGAGTATTTTATAAGAAAACATGAAAATGTAGGCGGCATTAATTTTAGAAATTTGTTTTTTATGGTTACATAATGACAGTTTATTAATTATAAAATGTAGGTTCAAGTAAATCACTTTATTTTGCGAGAAATCGTTCACCTGAAGAGCTTGTAAGAGCGAAAGAATATGTACATCTTCTTGTGGACTTCGTTTTTTAATTGTTGACCATAATGAATGAATTTTGGTAAGTTGAAAAAAATTTTTTAATAATTTGTTTTTAGACGTTTTGAATTTTATGATATTTAATCCAGTATTCATCATGTACCTATTAAAGAAAGTCCAATGAATTTAATAATAGCGTGTTTAGAGATGAAACATCAATATAAGTATGTCAGTTTGGATATGTTTGTTGTTATTATGCTTGTATAAAGCCTAAACAAAGTCATTTAAAAACACCCAGAAATTGTGACAAACAAATTTATTGGAGCAACAGGCCGAACTTCACTCAATAATCTTTGGCAACTTATTACCTGTGGACTAAATTCATTGGGTTTTGGAGAAAAAACTGTAGATGAATGGAGGAAGGTAAATAATTAGTTAAATGTACTTCATTATGTATTCCATCATAGATAACTAAATTGCGTATTATCTTAGGCCATCACGGATTGGAAAAGTAAAACCAAAGCCAAAGCAACGCAAATTAAAGCAGAGATTGCAAAAACTGGGGGTGGTCCCAACAGTAATAAAATTTTAACAGACCTAGAACAACGCCTTTTAAATATAATGGGTCGTAAGGCTCTAGATGGTGACACAGGAATTGAAGAATTAGGTTTCGGGCCAGCTCAAGCAAAAGTTAATTCTAAGGTAAATATTTTTGTCTTGATTTTTATGTTACAAAATAGTTATTTCTTTAAAAATACGACGATTGTCGTTGTCCCTATTTGGAGATCATTATAATAACATTAAAATGTTTACCTTTAGTATGCCTACCTGCCATTTTTGATTAATTATTAGAAGTACAGTGTCATAGTTTCATAGAAAAATGTTACTCTTATTTCTGTCATAGGTAACTGATCCAGTTTTGGTACCTGAAAAAGAACCTTCAACCCCTAATGTAGTAGACCATACATACATCAAAAGAAATATTTCAAGCAGTTCAAAAACAGGTGCCCAAGCACAGAAACAAAAGAGAGGTACAGCTGATTCGGCAATACCTATAAAAAGAAAGAAAAAAATGTTTTCACAACACCTAGTTGATATGAACAAAGATACTTTAAATGTATTAAGCGCAATAAATGATAATTTGAATGTGATATCCCAGTCCTTTAAGGACATAAATGAAACACTTACAGAATTAAAGCAGTTTTTGTTTAATATGAACTCAAACTCTGTTTAAGCGTTTTCTATCTGTATAAGTGAAATTGGCAATAATTATTCTGCTTTTTTTGTATTAATTCTATTATACAAATTTCTTTGACGAAACCAAAGGACCTCTTCTTTTGAATGTGAAATTTGCTTATAGTAATTACCAAGTATATTGAACGTTAATAACTAGCCTTCAAATTATTCAAAATGCATTTCTAAGTAGTTTTCGTTATCAAAAAAAAGAAATTATTTTAACTTACAATTTTCTTGGTAATTTCACCTATACAAAGATTGTATACAGCAGAATAGATTCTGTTTAACAAAAAAATTTGTGTAAGGTAATTATTGCTAAGAACCTGAATAACTTGCCATTTTCAGTTAAATAGAATATAAGAATATGCCTATTTGGTAAAAATGTAAAGACTGAAGAATTTTTTATTTTTATGAATGCCAAAAAATGTATTTATTATAGGTATAATGGAATATTTTTTTCTTTAAAAATTTTATTTTTGATATCCATTAATGGATTATTATGTTGACTATTGAATAAAGGTTATTTTATTAGTTTTCACAAGACTTTTCTTTCTAACAAAAATTAAATCAATTACAATATACCTAATATTGTTTATACATAGTTAAGTAAAAAATAGGTATTCTATTTATTTTTTAACCGACTTCAAAAAAAGGAAGTTTTTAATTCAACCCGCTGTTTTTTTTACATATGTTCACTCATTACTCCGGATTGGTTTCAATTGATTTCTATTAATATTTTTAAACCTGACATGTTCATGTTTTTTCAGGAAAAGTATTTGGACAAGGTCTTCCTATGACCATGTGAAAATTAAACTAGAAAGCATGGTTTAGTGCGAAAAATAAAGTTTTTCCTTGAATAATGGCGTAGAAAAGTGACAAGCCCGTAAAAAGTTAGAGTCATCGTCACTATTTCATTTATTTCCATAGTTACTTACCTTTAAAATAGCATGTTGATGCGTCTGTTATTGTAGCATAATAAAAATTATGAAATCCAACAGCTTGTATTTTTGGGTTCTTATTTATGTGGTCGTAGAGAAAATAGCGTTTTCGTGTGAGAAGTGCATTTTCCCCCAATTACATGGTTGTTGGCCTTGACCAAAAATGTGCACTTAATGCACAAATAATAATTATAGTCCCACTAACTAAAGCTATTACACAAGTAGATTAATTAAGCACAAGATATAATATTTCACTTTATTTCAACTAATGAACATCATAGTTAACTACAGGTTAGAGTTTACTGAAAATAACGGTTTATCAAATTTTGTCGAACAAAACCGTCATTGTTGCGATGGTCTATGTTATATGTATACCCGTGGGTTTTGAAGATGTTCATCTCTTTCAATATTTCGATCTAGCGGAATTTCAAAATCTATATTTAGTCTTCCTTCAGTACATATATTATGTAATATTGCACAAGTATTAACAATATTTCCCACTTTTTGGGGCGAATACCCGAGCTTTCTTTCTTGTAGAAGGCAACGGAACCTAGCTTTCAAAACACCAATACATCGTTCTATACAGTTTCTTGCTTGAACATGAGCTTGTGTGTATTCATCCTCAGGAGTACCTGGAACTGCATTTACTATGGGAGTCATGAGCCAAGGTTCCTGAGGATATCCAGAATCACCTAAAAGCCAAGTATTTCTGTCACCTGAAACAGATGTATAAGCTAATTATCAAAAATATTTCAATTAATATGGGAGCGAACATGTGTATACCTACTTACCTGCTTCATAACACCTCTCTAAATCTCTTCTTACTGCAGAAGCTCTCCAAATATATGCATCGTGGCTAGAACCGGGATATCTAGCATTCACATTTAATATTTTTAAATCATGGTTACAAGTCTGAAAATATTTTCCAATTAATCGAAATACTCTAAATAAGAGTTCTATTTATTACAATTTGAATATTTTTTGAATGAAACCCGTTTCTGTTAAAATAATTATGTTCTTCCTCTGGTGGACATAGAATTGCAACGTTGGTTCCGTCCACACAGCCTATAACTCTAGGAAAATTTCTTGCTTCCATAAAACGATCCTTAATTTGATTTTACTCTCCACAGTTCTTGGAAATTGAATCCACTCTTCAGCGAATCGATTGATTATGCTCACCGTTACTTCTTCAATAGCTCTTGAAATGCTCTGTTGAGACATACAAATGTTGAAGCTCTGTCCTATTGTTCTTTGGTAGGAACCAGTTGCATAAAAATTTAGAACACCAAAGAATTTTAAAACTGGTGGTATCGCAACAGGATTATTCGTTTCATGTAACTCGGGAAGAATGCCATTTAAAACATACCGAGCCATATCCTTATTTAATCTAAATAAATCCATAAAGTGGGTATCACATAAAGGGAAAGGATCACTTTGGTCTCTCATAAGTCGTCGTTCTAAATTAAAATTTCGGATTTCATCTAACTCTTCCTCTTCCTCGACAGCAATCAAATTTAAAATATTTGCAGGTAACATCTATAAAAGAAATGAATTCGACTATAAAGAATAAAGACATAATATTTACCATGTCTTCTCAAAATTCAAGTTCTCAAGGTACCTCTTTTAAAAATCGCGCAGGCAGGAATCTAAATTTTGTTTTCAAACAACAAACAACTGACGGCAGACTTGACAATTGACAATATTCAATATTCGGTACCACCAAATTTAGTCATTTCTGGAAAAACACTAATATAAGACTCGAAATTTTCAGAATGGCTAATAGTTAACCGAGAGTATCCGAACAATAGTCGATAGGAGCTCAGAGTACCAGATATGTGCTTTGTCGACAAGTAAAGTAGATTTCTATTATAGAAAACTATTAATAGTTATCTATAATGCACGTAGTCCCACTGCTGAATCTTTAAGATGAAACTAAAATGTGTATTTTAACGATCAAAAAATGTTTTATTAAAATGTTTTCTTAACCATTAACTTAACTGAAACAACCCCCGGAAAATCCTAGGATTTTGTGTTAGGCAAAAAGAGACGAAAGAAGATATAGGTACTTCTATCAGAGAAAATGAACATTGAAGAATGCAATTTAATTGTTTTGCGGAGAACATGCGTAGATGTAAATTTAAGAATATTAAGTAATCAATACAATTATTTTATTTAATATTTTACTATATAAATATTTTAGCAATTATCTCATATTGTACCTACATTAGATATTGTCAAATATATTTTTATTCAGTTAAAGATATTAAATGAGTATATAGAATTGAAGACAACTCATAAATATTTCCTACCATTTTTTCCATTTCTAATATCTAGCCTTATGTTTTAAGAGTGAAAATACTAAATGCCAGTTTTTCTTTTAGTTAAAGTTTTCAACCGCAATAACTATCTACGAGTGGGAACAAAAAGCAAACCTGCGTATGTTATCAGAGGCAATTAAAGTGATTTGTGGGTTCCGCGGCCAGGTGCAATTGTCCTTTAGGAAGACAACGTATATACTCTAGAACTTGAGTGCTTAAATTAGTCAGGCCGTTAGTGTTCAGAACCTCAACACAATACAATGAACGATTTAAACTGGCTGGCTGTTATTTCCTGTAGTTTGGTGTGCAAACTTTGCTGATCAGATTTTCCTAAAAGCTATATTCACTGATCTGATAAATTAGTAATAGCCTTTATTCAATCCCCTGAATATCTTTGTCTCCCGGCATTATGAAAGAAAACTTGTTGTTACAACACTTCAAATCTTCTGTTCATTTCTATTCCCCTACGTTCTCTCAGATTCTCTTTTACCCCATTTTAACTCAATAATACCACTTTATTTATTTAGATTTCCGGGAATGTTTACCTTCCTTCTTTGTGTGTAGAGTACTTTAATACTGTACAATACAAAGGATTAGTTAACTTTTTTTAATTTATTTAACTATCAATTCCCAGAAAACACAGTTTGAAAGGCACTGGATGACAATATTGTTTGAAATGAAAATTGTGTAATGTGCATGTATGATTCGCCAATTTATCAATAATAACTCTAAGGTGGAACTAATAGGAACTAATATGGGTTTATCTTCATAAGACTTGAAAATAAATCAAAGTTTCTGCTAAAAGCCCCAAATGCATCAATAAGCACCCATTAATAACAATCAGAGAAAATAACTCGTTAGTCCAAGTCGATAGAATATGAACCCTAAATACTTTAACCCATATAAAATATCTACGAACTACGAACACAGAAATATAATGAGAAAAATGTGATAGATAAAACAGCTTATACAATATAAATGAACATATTTTGGTTACTATACTACGTATGGATTCGTGTATATGTTTGAAATAAAATATCATATAGTTATCACATACATCTTTTTGACAAACAAAAATCTTACAAGTTTTAAGTAAAAATGTGCGTAGGTCAATGTGATATTTTATACATAGGTATACCCAAATCTGTAAAGGGTATCTCAAAATTGATTGCGTATTACATCAATAGTGTTCTCAAACCTAAATAAAACTGTACTTTTGACATTTTTGATAACTACGCAGTATGAGAGTTATAAAATATTGCAAATGGGAAAAGCAATGTGTATGAGAGGGATACAACCACAAAAAACTAAACCCTGTATATCTGTTGTCCGATCGATTTTTAACATTGTTCTCTACTTATCCACAGTTTATGTAGTAGTAGAAATTTACCAATTATCAATTTTTATACAAACCTCAACTCCATTCGACTCTAGTAGCTATTGACGTAACGGACTATTTCACTTGTAATCCAAGCATCTGTCTTACTTTCTTTCACCAACTTTGATCAATGATTTTTTTGTATGACTTATGTTGGGAATATGGCGACATAATTATGTTGTTCAGTTCTGTTTTTAACAGCTTTTAAACTACTATATCAATTACTCCATTGATGTTCTTCTCTTCAAGCACCATGCGATTTTTCTATAAATTAATTTCTCAATAATTTCATAGTAATACAAAGACAATTAGCGATATATTTTATATACAAAACAGGTTTTCCTTATTATTGAGTCCCTGAGCAAATTTTACTAAACCAATTCCTTTTTTCTTTGAATGGACATATGTGCCTTTGCACATTTTCTTCACCATCTTACATTTCGTTTCATTTATTGTCTATAAAAATAAAAATGCAACATACTTTTCTTTCAAACTACAAACCAACTTTGTCATTTCACAAAGCAATAAAAACTCACGTAAATTTTTTGAGAAAGAATATCGTTTGAAAGTTATTTGTGGTATTCTTGAATTTCCTTTCTTTCTTTATTTTGAAGTTATTGCCACATGCGCTTTAGTATTTTGACCGTTAAATCTGGATTATTGAAGAATTAAAGTTATTTTTTTCAATAATACAGATGTTTTTTAAATTACCCGAATGTTTAAAACGTCAAAATATTAAAGAACATTTGATAATAAATATCAAATAAAGAAACAAGAAAACTGCAAATTTGAGATGAAAGCCCTAAATTACGAGTTCAAATTGTGCACAGTAAAAAGCGATATCTTAATTTGATATTTCCCTTTTTTTCTTTTGTTCGTCACGTGAACTAATAAATTATATAACACATTATAACGAAACAGTGACTACCTATTTAAAATAGTAATTATTGTGTACTTAGGTGTGTTGTGTTATATTATTATTTATTTGCCTAAACCCATCGACAGCCATCCATCGTATCCTGAGCATCCACAAACACTTAGAAACAATACAACATAATCATAGGCCACTCTCAGTTGATAGACAACGACATTTAATCATGCAAAAAGAATGCCGAGGTTCATTTTTAGTCATATCTTGAATGTTGAAGGGAAAAAATATTGACGATAAACTTCAATGCCGATATATATTTTAAATATTCTGTTATATGTATACAATAAATATCTCAAACATTATAAAATTTTTTTCTCTTAAGTAACTGAAATTACCCAAGAACTCTAAGATTCTTTGTTAGTAAATGACTTTATTTAGGCTTTATCCAAGCATAATAACAAAAAACATATCCAATTTGATATACTCACATTGATGTTTCATCTCTGAACATACAATTATTAAGTTTATTGGATCTTCTTTAATGCATGATAAAAATTGGATTAAAAATTACAAAATTCAAAACGTCTAAAAATAAATTAATGAAAAAAAATTTTTTTTTAACTCACCACAAAATTCATTCATTATGGTCACCAACCAAAAACGATGTCCCCAAGAAGATGTACATGTTCTTTCGCCTTTATTTCAGCTCTTCAGGGAGATCAGACCGCGTCAAAATTTAAATTGACGCGGTCTGGTCTCCCTATAATAAGTGTCTATCTCAGTGTATCATTTTATTATTTACTACGCATTATAATTTTTTCAAAATTGGAATAATATTTCATCTTCTATATTATCTTCTATAAGTATATGTATTATATTTCAACATTAATTATATTTTGTGCAAAACAACTTACTTCTGCAAATGGCAACAAATGCCAATCATTTTTTCATTGGTAACCTGATACAGGACAGCTCCTACCGTGGCCTGGAAATTTCATGAGGGAGCAGCAGCGATCTACAAGTAGAGGCGCGTAGGGCAGATTTTTGGTTTTCGTGGGAAATTTTTGAGGGAAGTTGTCACCCATGCTAGATCGGTACTTTGTTATATTAGCTACCTACCAAAAAAGTGATGGTGCCACTCTGGCATTCGTGTCTGTTACCTTCTACGCTCTTATTAGTTGAGTGGGGATTCAATTCACAAATTTGCAATTTTATGAACATAAACCGAACTGTAAAAAAAACTATAGAAGCTATCGGGATGGTTTTTTTTAAGTTTTGTCTACAAAACTTAAGCGCTCATAACAGTCAGTTCACAATTTTATAAAATCCAATACTTTTTTGACAAATCTATTATAAACTTTAAATTATAAAAATATTGCAACTAAAACTTTAACCTCGTGATGAATAGTGATGATACGTTAAATATTTAAAAAATATATATACATGCAGTGAGTAAATTGTAGCTTATATATGTATGAAGTTTTTCAAACAAAAATTGCGTCGGCAGATAGAAAAATAAAATTATTGCCCTAATTATTATCATAAGGAGCCTAAGGAGGTAAGGTACCGCATATGTACTACAATACATTATGCATGGCGTATCGTAATTTTAAAATTTTATCATATATATTTGAGATTTTTTGTATTTGGAAACAAATTTTAAGTAAATTCCAATAGAAATTAGTACCTGCTTATTTTATTGTTTGTATGTTACACTTAACTTTAACGTTAAATTCAAGTATTGTTGGAAAATAAAAAATGTGTAGTAACTTTAGACATGGGACTGTTCAGTGTACAGAACTATGCAGTATCTTTCCCATAAAGAATCTACAAATTGGATTTTTAGATCTGATGAACAACATACAATTATGGCTGAATTACAAGTCTTAGGTATAAATTGAAGGATCTGGATTGCCAGATTTATGGAGTAATATTTATATAGTGAATACATCAAATATTCGTGAGGAAACATGTTCGTGGGGCAATACAGGCTCATGTCATATCCTTAATAGCATGATATTCTTTATATTTTAATGAATTTCGAAAATAGCACCCTGAATTTTTAAGTCTGAAAGAGTAAATTGTAATACTCGTAGTATTACAATTTTTAAAATCTTTTGATGAACAAATCAAAGTTGCTAATCAAACAATGTTACAGAGAATAAACGAATTAAATTTGAAAGTAAAACTTGGAGGAATTTGATAGATTACAGGAAAATCGACCAACCTTTAAGACAATGAGAAATTATATGCACATGATTTTTCGATCTATTTGAACTAACTGGTGATTGGTTGTTGCATTTATTGTCTCAAAAGATTTGTTAAATATTTTTTTGCTCTAGACTTTGTTAACTACTCCACACATAATAACATTAATTGGTAGAACTGGAATAATAAAGAGAACCCGATATTTGGCAGGAGTTCATGAAGGGTACCTAACTGAATTGTAAATAAGTCAAGGTACAGGTTACAGGTGGAATCGTGGGCTTAAAACTTAAAACACGGAGGCTCACCTGAATTAGAATGATTTCCAAAGAAGCAAAACTACGAGCTAAACAAGAGCGAAAAACATCACAGTTATACAGAAAATTTTTGTGCCACACATTATTTCAGCAAGTGAAAAATTAATTCGAGCGTTTTCGAAACTACTAGTCCCACTTAATAAGCTGGAGAAAAAGCAGCCAAAAATATGTCGGAAATAAAATCCATCGGACAGACACAAATGGAAAGACTTAAAAAAAAGGATGGAAACTAAAGCTACGTCACTATGGGCTCCTCTTAAAAGAAAAACGATTTAAAGCTATGTAAAAGCGAAAATAAAAATATTAAATCTGCTAAAAAGCAAAAAATTACATAAATGAAACTTCAGAAAAAAAATTTTCCTATAGTTTTAATTTTATCAAGAACGAGAAGGGATTTGGACCTAAAAGAGATTGTCGATGAATATGAACTAACAGCAATACCTGGATCTTTACTTTCCTACGATGGAAAGATGCATATCCATCCATATTGATAAATATAAACTGATGCATCTATTGGAAAATTTAGTCGAAGACAATGATATCATCTCTGGTAATCAATTAAAAGCTAGCATTGTTATTATAGATGCTTGAATGGCCTAAAAAGATATGGTTGGGAATGAACAAAAAATGGAATATTATTGGTAGATATTATGTGACAAGAATAATTATTGTCCACTTCCTGAAATATTACAATTAAGTGCAAAAACACGAAATGTGCAGGAAGACGATGCAAGTGTTTTCTAGAAAAACAATGATTGTACAGAAATGTTTTCCAGTGATGAAGAGAATGATGAATGCAAAAATAATCAGTTAGTAGGGTCGGATTCGAATGATAAAACGATAAAAAATGTCTTTAAAAAAATATTTGAGCAACCTCTACTAACTAAAATATATTTTCAGGTTGAACAAAACACATGTGTTATACTTATCTTAAATAAGATATTTATTTTATTATTATATGTAATATGAATTATTCAGTTATGTTTATAAATAATTTTTATTATTTTCTGCATATTTTTGTTATACCTATACAGTGTGGAAAAAAAGTCTGGAACACCTGAAATATCTCGTAAAATACGTTTATAAAAGAAATGAATTCGATTATAAAGAATAAAGACATAATATTTACCATGTCTTCTCAAAATTCAAGTTCTCAAGGTACCTCTTTTAAAAATCGCGCAGGCAGGAATCTAAATTTTGTTTTCAAACAACAAACAACTGACGGCAGACTTGACAATTGACAATATTCAATATTCGGTACCACCAAATTTAGTAATTTCTGGAAAAACACTAATATAAGACTCGAAATTTTCAGAATGGCTAATAGTTAACCGAGAGTATCCGAACAATAGTCGATAGGAGCTCAGAGTACCAGATATGTGCTTTGTCGACAAGTAAAGTAGATTTCTATTATAGAAAACTATTAATAGTTATCTATAATGCACGTAGTCCCACTGCTGAATCTTTAAGATGAAACTAAAATGTGTATTTTAACGATCAAAAATGTTTTATTAAAATGTTTTCTTAACCATTAACTTAACTGAAACAACCCCCGGAAAATCCTAGGATTTTGTGTTAGGCAAAAAGAGACGAAAGAAGATATAGGTACTTCTATCAGAGAAAATTGAGAAAATTGAAGAATGCAATTTAATTATTGTTTTGCGTAGAACATGCGTAGATGTAAATTTAAGAATATTAAGTAATCAATACAATTATTTTATTTAATATTTTACTATATAAATATTTTAGCAATTATCTCATATTGTACATTAGATATTGTCAAATATATTTTTATTCAGTTAAAGATATTAAATGAGTATATGGAATTGAAGACAACTCATAAATATTTCCTACCATTTTTTCCATTTCTAATATCTAGCCTTATGTTTTTAGAGTGAAAATACTAAATGCCAATTTTTCTTTTAGTTAAAGTTTTCAACCGCAATAACTATCTACGAGTGGGAACAAAAAGCAAACCTGCGTATGTTATCAGAGGCAATTAAAGTGATTTGTGGGTTCCGCGGCCAGGTGCAATTGTCCTTTAGGAAGACAACGTATATACTCTAGAACTTGAGTGCTTAAATTAGTCAGGCCGTTAGTGTTCAGAACCTCAACACAATACAATGAACGATTTAAACTGGCTGGCTGTTATTTCCTGTAGTTTGGTGTGCAAACTTTGCTGATCAGATTTTCCTAAAAGCTATATTCACTGATCTGATAAATTAGTAATAGCCTTTATTCAATCCCCTGAATATCTTTGTCTTCCGGCATTATGAAAGAAAACTTGTTGTTACAACACTTCAAATCTTCTGTTCATTTCTATTCCCCTACGTTCTCTCAGATTCTCTTTTACCCCATTTTAACTCAATAATACCACTTTATTTATTTAGATTTCCGGGAATGTTTACCTTCCTTCTTTGTGTGTAGAGTACTTTAATACTGTACAATACAAAGGATTAGTTAACTTTTTTTAATTTATTTAACTATCAATTCCCAGAAAACACAGTTTGAAAGGCACTGGATGACAATATTGTTTGAAATGAAAATTGTGTAATGTGCATGTATGATTCGCCAATTTATCAATAATAACTCTAAGGTGGACAGGGCAATAGGAACTAATATGGGTTTATCTTCATAAGACTTGAAAATAAATCAAAGTTTCTGCTAAAAGCCCCAAATGCATCAATAAGCACCCATTAATAACAATCAGAGAAAATAACTCGTTAGTCCAAGTCGATAGAATATGAACCCTAAATACTTTAACCCATATAAAATATCTACGAACTACGAACACAGAAATATAATGAGAAAAATGTGATAGATAAAACAGCTTATACAATATAAATGAACATATTTTGGTTACTATACTACGTATGGATTCGTGTATATGTTTGAAATAAAATATCATATAGTTATCACATACATCTTTTTGACAAACAAAAATCTTACAAGTTTTAAGTAAAAATGTGCGTAGGTCAAGGTGATATTTTATACATAGGTATACCCAAATCTGTAAAGGGTATCTCAAAATTGATTGCGTATTACATCAATAGTGTTCTCAAACCTAAATAAAACTGTACTTTTGACATTTTTGATAACTACGCAGTATGAGAGTTATAAAATATTGCAAATGGGAAAAGCAATGTGTATGAGAGGGATACAACCACAAAAAACTAAACCCTGTATATCTGTTGTCCGATCGATTTTTAACATTGTTCTCTACTTATCCACAGTTTATGTAGTAGTAGAAATTTACCAATTATCAATTTTTATACAAACCTCAACTCCATTCGACTCTAGTAGCTATTGACGTAACGGACTATTTCACTTGTAATCCAAGCATCTGTCTTACTTTCTTTCACCAACTTTGATCAATGATTTTTTTGTATGACTTATGTTGGGAACATGGCGACATAATTATGTTGTTCAGTTCTGTTTTTAACAGCTTTAAAACTACTATATCAATTACTCCATTGATGTTCTTCTCTTCAAGCACCATGCGATTTTTCTATAAATTAATTTCTCAATAATTTCATAGTAATACAAAGACAATTAGCGATATATTTTATATACAAAACAGGTTTTCCTTATTATTGAGTCCCTGAGCAAATTTTACTAAACCAATTCCTTTTTCTTTGAATGGACATATGTGCCTTTGCACATTTTCTTCACCATCTTACATTTCGTTTCATTTATTGTCTATAAAAATAAAAATGCAACATGCTTTTCTTTCAAACTACAAACCAACTTTGTCATTTCACAAAGCAATAAAAACTCACGTAAATTTTTTGAGAAAGAATATCGTTTGAAAGTTATTTGTGGTATTCTTGAATTTCCTTTCTTTCTTTATTTTGAAGTTATTGCCACATGCGCTTTAGTATTTTGACCGTTAAATCTGGATTATTGAAGAATTAAAGTTATTTTTTTCAATAATACAGATGTTTTTTAAATTACCCGAATGTTTAAAACATCAAAATATTAAAGAACATTTGATAATAAATATCAAATAAAGAAACAAGAAAACTGCAAATTTGAGATGAAAGCCCTAAATTACGAGTTCAAATTGTGCACAGTAAAAAGCGATATCTTAATTTGATATTTCCCTTTTTTTCTTTTGTTCGTCACGTGAACTAATAAATTATATAACACATTATACCGAAACAGTGACTACCTATTTAAAATAGTAATTATTGTGTACTTAGGTGTGTTGTGTTATATTATTATTTATTTGCCTAAACCCATCGACAGCCATCCATCGTATCCTGAGCATCCACAAACACTTAGAAACAATACAACATAATCATAGGCCACTCTCAGTTGATAGACAACGACATTTAATCATGCAAAAAGAATGCCGAGGTTCATTTTTAGTCATATCTTGAATGTTGAAGGGAAAAAATATTGACGATAAACTTCAATGCCGATATATATTTTAAATATTCTGTTATATGTATACAATAAATATCTCAAACATTATACAATTTTTTTCTCTTAAGTAACTGAAATTACCCAAGAACTCTAAGATTCTTTGTTAGTAAATGACTTTATTTAGGCTTTATCCAAGCATAATAACAAAAAACATATCCAATTTGATATACTCACATTGATGTTTCATCTCTGAACATACAATTATTAAGTTTATTGGATCTTCTTTAATGCATGATAAAAATTGGATTAAAAATTACAAAATTCAAAACGTCTAAAAATAAATTAATGAAAAAAAATTTTTTTTTAACTCACCACAAAATTCATTCATTATGGTCACCAACCAAAAACGATGTCCCCAAGAAGATGTACATGTTCTTTCGCCTTTATTTCAGCTCTTCAGGGAGATCAGACCGCGTCAAAATTTAAATTGACGCGGTCTGGTCTCCCTATAATAAGTGTCTATCTCAGTGTATCATTTTATTATTTACTACGCATTATAATTTTTTCAAAATTGGAATAATATTTCATCTTCTATATTATCTTCTATAAGTATATGTATTATATTTCAACATTAATTATATTTTGTGCAAAACAACTTACTTCTGCAAATGGCAACAAATGCCAATCATTTTTTCATTGGTAACCTGATACAGGACAGCTCCTACCGTGGCCTGGAAATTTCATGAGGGAGCAGCAGCGATCTACAAGTAGAGGCGCGTAGGGCAGATTTTTGGTTTTCGTGGGAAATTTTTGAGGGAAGTTGTCACCCATGCTAGATCGGTACTTTGTTATATTAGCTACCTACCAAAAAAGTGATGGTGCCACTCTGGCATTCGTGTCTGTTACCTTCTACGCTCTTATTAGTTGAGTGGGGATTCAATTCACAAATTTGCAATTTTATGAACATAAACCGAACTGTAAAAAAAACTATAGAAGCTATCGGGATGGTTTTTTTTAAGTTTTGTCTACAAAACTTAAGCGCTCATAACAGTCAGTTCACAATTTTATAAAATCCAATACTTTTTTGACAAATCTATTATAAACTTTAAATTATAAAAATATTGCAACTAAAACTTTAACCTCGTGATGAATAGTGATGATACGTTAAATATTTAAAAAATATATATACATGCAGTGAGTAAATTGTAGCTTATATATGTATGAAGTTTTTCAAACAAAAATTGCGTCGGCAGATAGAAAAATAAAATTATTGCCCTAATTATTATCATAAGGAGCCTAAGGAGGTAAGGTACCGCATATGTACTACAATACATTATGCATGGCGTATCGTAATTTTAAAATTTTATCATATATATTTGAGATTTTTTGTATTTGGAAACAAATTTTAAGTAAATTCCAATAGAAATTAGTACCTGCTTATTTTATTGTTTGTATGTTACACTTAACTTTAACGTTAAATTCAAGTATTGTTGGAAAATAAAAAATGTGTAGTAACTTTAGACATGGGACTGTTCAGTGTACAGAACTATGCAGTATCTTTCCCATAAAGAATCTACAAATTGGATTTTTAGATCTGATGAACAACATACAATTATGGCTGAATTACAAGTCTTAGGTATAAATTGAAGGATCTGGATTGCCAGATTTATGGAGTAATATTTATATAGTGAATACATCAAATATTCGTGAGGAAACATGTTCGTGGGGCAATACAGGCTCATGTCATATCCTTAATAGCATTATATTCTTTATATTTTAATGAATTTCGAAAATAGCACCCTGAATTTTTAAGTCTGAAAGAGTAAATTGTAATACTCGTAGTATTACAATTTTTAAAATCTTTTGATGAACAAATCAAAGTTGCTAATCAAACAATGTTACAGAGAATAAACGAATTAAATTTGAAAGTAAAACTTGGAGGAATTTGATAGATTACAGGAAAATCGACCAACCTTTAAGACAATGAGAAATTATATGCACATGATTTTTCGATCTATTTGAACTAACTGGTGATTGGTTGTTGCATTTATTGTCTCAAAAGATTTGTTAAATATTTTTTTGCTCTAGACTTTGTTAACTACTCCACACATAATAACATTAATTGGTAGAACTGGAATAATAAAGAGAACCCGATATTTGGCAGGAGTTCATGAAGGGTACCTAACTGAATTGTAAATAAGTCAAGGTACAGGTTACAGGTGGAATCGTGGGCTTAAAACTTAAAACACGGAGGCTCACCTGAATTAGAATGATTTCCAAAGAAGCAAAACTACGAGCTAAACAAGAGCGAAAAACATCACAGTTATACAGAAAATTTTTGTGCCACACATTATTTCAGCAAGTGAAAAATTAATTCGAGCGTTTTCGAAACTACTAGTCCCACTTAATAAGCTGGAGAAAAAGCAGCCAAAAATATGTCGGAAATAAAATCCATCGGACAGACACAAATGGAAAGACTTAAAAAAAAGGATGGAAACTAAAGCTACGTCACTATGGGCTCCTCTTAAAAGAAAAACGATTTAAAGCTATGTAAAAGCGAAAATAAAAATATTAAAACTGCTAAAAAGCAAAAAATTACATAAATGAAACTTCAGAAAAAAAATTTTCCTATAGTTTTAATTTTATCAAGAACGAGAAGGGATTTGGACCTAAAAGAGATTGTCGATGAATATGAACTAACAGCAATACCTGGATCTTTACTTTCCTACGATGGAAAGATGCATATCCATCCATATTGATAAATATAAACTGATGCATCTATTGGAAAATTTAGTCGAAGACAATGATATCATCTCTGGTAATCAATTAAAAGCTAGCATTGTTATTATAGATGCTTGAATGGCCTAAAAAGATATGGTTGGGAATGAACAAAAAATGGAATATTATTGGTAGATATTATGTGACAAGAATAATTATTGTCCACTTCCTGAAATATTACAATTAAGTGCAAAAACACGAAATGTGCAGGAAGACGATGCAAGTGTTTTCTAGAAAAACAATGATTGTACAGAAATGTTTTCCAGTGATGAAGAGAATGATGAATGCAAAAATAATCAGTTAGTAGGGTCGGATTCGAATGATAAAACGATAAAAAATGTCTTTAAAAAAATATTTGAGCAACCTCTACTAACTAAAATATATTTTCAGGTTGAACAAAACACATGTGTTATACTTATCTTAAATAAGATATTTATTTTATTATTATATGTAATATGAATTATTCAGTTATGTTTATAAATAATTTTTATTATTTTCTGCATATTTTTGTTATACCTATACAGTGTGGAAAAAAAGTCTGGAACACCTGAAATATCTCGTAAAATACGTTTTTCCCGAAAAAACGCTCGAAGGGGTCAAAAGGTATTTTAAATTTGTCGTCTTTTGAAAAACTTGAATTCTATATACAGTGGCGTACGTTGAAGAGGCCAAAGAGGGCGCCGTTTTTTTAAATGATAACCCCTATTTTTTGTTCAATATATAATGGAAGATCACATTTCTTTGAGTATTGTAGTATTAAAATTTTAATATGTTACATAAACAAAATTTCGAAAAAATTGCAAATAAAGTTTTAATTGTGAAGATTGATTTATTTTAATATTGCCTAGAAGGCATTGAAACAATTGATTTAATGTCAGTTACGTCAATTTTGCGGGCGGTAAATTTGATGCTTGTGCTTCTTCTGTTATCTGAAATCAAAAAATGTTGTTTCATTTTATTTATAAATAAATCAATCTTCACAATTAAAACTTTATTTGCATTTTTTTCGAAACTTTGTTTATGCAACAAATTAAAACTTTTATACTACAATACTCAAAAAAATATGCTCTTCCATTATATTGAACAAAAAATAGGGGTTGTCATATAAAAAAGGAGCCCCCTTTGGCGTCTTCAACGTACGCCACTGTACATAGAATTAGAGTATTTCAAAAGACGACCAATTTAAAATACATTTTGACACATTCGAGAAAAACGTATTTTGCGAGATATTTCAGGTGTCCAGACTTTTTTTCCACACTGTATATTAAATATTATGTATGTAGAACTATATCTTAAAAAAAAATTTTTGTCAAAATATCTTAAGTAATAAGGAAAATAGAGCAAGTTAAAAATGTCACCCTTTGTAGGGGGTTGCAGGGTGACAGACACTGATTCAAACGTGGCACCATGACTTTTCTTGTTACTTTTGATACAATCTTTCGTTTTAACGTAGGTGACAACTTCCCTCAAAAATTTCCCACTCAATGACCTACGCGCCCCTACAAGCCCAAATGGTCCGCGGTGCCAAGAGCAACTTGGCAAATGACTGGGTAAAATCAGCACTTGACATTTAGTCAGTTTCGTTTCTTTCTTCAAGATAGTAATTATCTTAACGTGTCCAAGAACTATGTTATGAGTAAATCACCATTTTTTGTTCTCGTTTATGAGCTCAATAATTCCAGAGATGTAAGGCAGCACCCAGCACCTTGTACGAGTCCCGTAGATGGTAGTAGCACTTATGTTGATGGTTGTGTGCTAAAACTGCGTCAATAAGGTATGCACAAACGACGCAAAGGGTGTCATTCCTGACGAAGTAGTCATTACAGAAATACCTATCAGTAGATGAAACTAAAGAAGAGATAATCACTACAATTCAATTAAAATGAGCGCATTTTTTTAATACCATCTAAAACTTTGTAGGTAAAAATATATCAGAGCTTCTGAAAGTCCCGTCTGAATATATAACAGAATGAAACGAAATGAAGTTTACAGGCCTTTATAACTCTCATCCTCATTTCGCCTGCTATTATAAGGATTTTTATTCTCGGGAAATATAGGTGTTGGTAATTTATACCCTGCTCTAAATTTAATGCCTACTTCTGCAATTTAAATGAATTACTTTTCCTTGACAATTTTGTTCCAGGGGGAACAATAACAGAAATAATGGAAATATATATTATATATCCCAACTGAAAATAAATTACTATTTAGATTTAGATCATATTTAACCCAAATTTTGGATGGTAATTAGATAATATAAACTAACAAAAACTGATGGGTTCAAGCAGGTGGTAATAGAATTTAATTAAATTGTGGTTTTATACAAAAAAATTAAATGGTTATTTTGAGATATAGTTTAAATGAAATGGTATTTATTTTGATACTTTTAGAGTGTTCTCGAAAACTTGAACTTTCCTTTTATTCACAAAAGATAATATTTAGCAAAATAAACTGTATTCCTGATATTCACCCATATGAAAGTTTCATTGAAGGATAAATTCGCATTTGAGATATAGGTGATTAATTAAATTAAATTTGAACATAAAATTTACCTATATTATAGAATTATCATATATCATTTTTTAAACATGAATTCAACTATGTACATTAAATAGGACGCCCTGTATATTTCACTGTAATTTTGTTGTATTTACTTCTACGTATGCTGATATATATCAATTTCTTGTTTTCTTAATTTTGGATATATATATTTGATAAATACAGAATTTGCCTTGCAGAATACATTTTCTTGTTGTATCTGATGGTTAGAGATTCATCAAGCCAAGTAGCTTGATGTTTTTATAAATTACTTGACTTGACTTGAAAACCAAGCTTTTCAAAAATTAACTGCTTGACTTGACTTGGTTTTCCATGGTTACTACTTGACTTGATATCAAGTAATTTCAAGCTACTTGATATTACTTGATAACCACCCGATTATGTATAAAAGCGCGCAAATGATTTTGCCGCCATCTTATTGCAATAAAATTAATTTATGGTGCTTTATTGGGTGCAATATTTAAAGGTTCAGGGCATCTGGTTAATTCATCCCTCAAGGTATTGGGATTCCCAGCAATCTCTGTCTACCGATTTTGCACTATTGTAGTTTATTTGGAAACGGTCACAATCACTCACACTGAATCTTACGTCTATGCCATTGATAGCACTGTTTATTGCACCAATTGATCACGTTCAATTATTTATTACTTTATAGTATTTTTTGGATTTTTCAACTAATTTTGCTTTACGGAGCGCGTAAACAAAATAAAATACTTAAATTTACATTTTCATATGTACTTATGCATTTTTGTTAGGAAAAGCATATTAATCAGAATAAAAGTTGTTTTAATTATACAGGGTGTATTAAATATACCTAAGTACCCTTATTCTAATTACATGGAAAATAATAGAAAATAAGATAAAAAAGTTTTTTCTCTTCCTTTTCTTTTTTTGGGATTTAATACCACATTCCTTGAGATTCCTATCCAAAAAAATTCGATTTATCTAAAAAATATTCAAATTTTTAGATAAATCGAATTTTTTTGGATAGGAATCTCAAGGAATGTGGTAATAAATCCCAAAAAAGAAAAGGGAGAGAAATAACTTATGAAATGCCACAATTAACATTTAAACAATAATTAGAAAATTGTAATGCGAAATTTTTGTCCGGTGGAGGGTTTTTGGTGAAATAATTTATTGTAATTTAATACATTTTTAAAGAACGCTCTTTAAAAATTTATTAAATCTCTTAAACTTTTTGTACTTATTTTCTATTATTTTCCATGTAATGAACTTTTAAAAATCAAAGTTACATTATTTTTTTGGGAAAACCGTTCAATTTTCGACACATACTGTATAAAACTTTTTTGTTCCTTTTAGGCCAATGTATCACCTATTAAAATAAGGGTACTTATACTTAATATACCCTGTATACATGTGTATACTTTCGAAGTTTCGCGATACTCCAAAAAATCGGTAACCCGAATCCTCTATGGTCCAAAAATCTCAGATTATCGAGGTTGTACTATGTATTTGTATTTTTTACTTGTTAAAAATTTTTGCTTAAGAATTTGAGATTTAGTTTTGTAAATAAAACTTTATTGCAGTATCAAGTAATCTTGAAGAACTACTTGATTTTTCAAATACTTGAAATATAATTACTTGAGTAATCAAGTACTTCAAATATAACTACTTGACTTGAACTTGACTTGTTTTCAAGTCAAGTCAAGTCAAGTAGCTTGAAAATCAAGTCAAGCTGTGAAACCCTACTGATGGTTATTACTACTTATTACAAATACTGAAATCGTCTAGGGATATTCGATATTTAGGTATAAATTTTCGGGTAATACGAGTTATTGCTCGAAATAAATAAAAAACAATATTTTTTAATGAATTTAATTCAAGGCATAACCAGAATTTTTCAGAGAAGAAAGTTAGAATATTAGATAAAAAATGCAAACTAAAGAAATAAAAAAAAATTCTATAGGTAAGTCATTTATTTATAACAACCCTACACCGACTCTGCCTGCTTGGGATCAGATTATATAAGTCCTACTTGAAGTATTGTTGTCGAAATTGATTAGCACCTCTCAAAATCCGTCTTTGGGCTTGCTCAGAGCATTAAGGCATTTAGCTCGCCTCGACATAATCTGTAACATTATCCCAGAGAAATATTCACACTCTCCTTCCAACATAGTATATGAGGCTCCATTTGAAAATAATTATCCCTTAAAAAGTGACCCTGGGCCCAGGCTCCTCGATTTCCCCTCAATAAGAATTGACGTCTCAGTTAAGGATCTGAAATGGACTTCATGGACTTCATAGATAAATTGAGTCGATATAATTTCCATCCAAGATGATCCAAGTAGTCTATCTCTGATAAAATCCTATCTTTCAGATAGAACGTTTCTCATAATAATAATAACTTTCAGCATAACGATAAAGCATGGTGTACTGCATTGTTCGGTACTTGGTGCGGTCCTGTTTACCATCTACATAAATGACCTGGTCAACTGTGATAGAAATACTTCTTTTATTTTATTCGCTGATGATACCATCGCTTTTAATTACGACATGAATATTAATAAACTAACAGAGAATGTTATGAGTACACCATTGAACATCAAACAATGGTTTCTTGCCAACAAGCTAAACTTAAATTGAGATTAACTCACAAACAATGAGATGCACACTTCATCACATAAATATCAGTCAGACCACGACAGATAATGTGATTCAATTTCGTGGATTGACCCTATGCTTACTTGGGACAAGCATGTATTTACTGTGAATAACTTTTTCTAAAAGGATATTTCTCTTGAGAAATCTAACAACGATACTGGGAATTATTTGTGCTCCTTATATTTGCAGGAGCTGTATTTGCAAATCAAGTACTGTATTTGTAAATCCAGTGCGACCGACTAACGTGGAATTTCTTCTTTTTATTTAACTATTCCGTTACTCGTATATGTTCTTAATTTATTTATATTAAAATTAATACATTTTGATCCATGTCTCAAAAACCAAAATTTGAGTGTCATACATGTTATGTATTTAAAAGAATAGTTATCCTTCCTGTTTGAAAAAATCATATAATTCGGTAAAAATTAAATTTTAAATGCCATCTTTGTCATAGGTCATAGTGTCATAGTTTTTTATTTTCCTAGTAGTATTGGCATCAAAGTAGATACTTCTAGATTTGACATTAAGTATTTAAATAGAATTTAAAAAGTTTGTCAATAGCGAAGATCGCGAAAAATTTATTTTATTTCAACTAATATCGGAACGGAACCAGTATTTGACAGAAGATAATTGCGATAAAATTGGACGGACATTTCCCCATCTTTTTGTTTTCTTTTGATCCGCATACATATTTTCAGTTTTTTTAAGTCCAAGACGAAGTCACCTATAATTCTCGGAGTGTTCAGTCAAATCGAAAGGGTACAATGTACATCTGTACATACAACGTCTTGTTTATTTTTTGATCCTAACCTATACGGAAGCTGATGATTTGTAGAAGAGTTTTCGGTTTTTTCCGTATTAAAAATATTCAATTTTTGGCGTTTTAAACATCTTATATATGTATATATATGTCTTCTTCTGAAACGAAGTACATACGGTCAATTAAACTCTTTTTAATTAAATATAAATGGATAACAGATATACTTAAAAATAACAGCTACATTTTTTTAATTTCAGGTGCTGTAGCATCATATACAGACAATGATATTCTGCAAGGTAACATGAGCAGCTACCCATACTTCGAATTCAACGTACCACGAAACGTTACAACTGCAGTAGGGCAAACAGCTTTCTTGCATTGTAGGGTGGAACAACTAGGAGATAAGGCGGTAAGAATAATAAACTCAGTATTATTTTCAAATTGCACACAACTTTGGTTAAAATTTCGCACGTACTTTGAACTTTTTATCCAAATTTAAAAGTAAAAAATTGTTAATCCCTGTGATGTAATATTTTATTATGATTATAGAAAATAATAAACAAAAATTAAACTTTTATCGAATTTTTTTATAGAGTCAGCTATTATTTTAGGTACACTATATTAATGTCAGATTTGCCATTCTGGCTGTCACAAGATCTTGTTAACCTAATTCTAATAAGTTGCTTGGTTTGTTTCATTTAATATTATCAACTCTTAAGTGCTACTTACTTTACCACATAATACTCAGCACAATAACTAAATATACATGTAACTGTACAATTTTTTTAAAACCCACTGATTTGATTAAAAAATCTTAAAGCAAATTGGGTTAAAAGCATGCAACTTTGCATAGTTGCTTAATAGGTGTTTTTAATTGATTTGACCCGCAGCACCTAAAATTTCACCTCTTCAGTTAGGATTTTTACACCTTTATCTTTTTAAAGGGGTTAAAATTTTTACAAACTCCATATCAACCTAATATTTAGAAATTGGTGTCATTTTCGACTAATTGGAATATGAGGACTTTGAAAAAAAATATGCCATCTTTATAGGACTCACAGTTGGGGCTCTACAGCCGCCATATTTGATTTTAAGGGCCAAAATACCTTTTGTTTTAAATTGCGGCAATTCTAACAAAAATAATGCCGATTTCTATTGATTTAAGCATAACAAATCAGAACTTGTGCCAGAATTTCACATCTTCAGTTAGGTTCAACCGAATATTTAAAAATTAGTGTCATTTTCGACTAATTTGATTATGAGGACTTTGGAAAAAAATATGTCAACTTTATGTTTTCTTATCTTTCTTGAGTAGGTATATGTTGTACTCGAAGAAGACTCCAGTTACTGTTTCTAATAAATATCGTAGAGCGAGGAAGTCTCTGGAGTCAGGTCGAAGATGAATGTTTTGAAAACAATAGCTAGGATGTCATCAGTCACATGAATTTATTAGTATTAAGGTCTTCAGAATATGCCTTAACGTATTTACAGGGTCTGACTACTATTTCTGGCAGCATAGCGTCAATTAGTGTGATCCGGCGGAACGTTCGTTTGAAACTTTAGTGTTGATTTGGAAGAAAATATATTCGCAAAAAAATTATCATTATCTTTTCTAGTATTTACACAGGATGTTCTCAATGTATGATTTTTAACAGGTATTCATTGTGAATTATATTACTATTTATTATTGAATTCTCTCCTATTATAAAACTTTTATTAATATGATTCTCAAGCAATAATGTAAAGTATGGGTACTTATTCCATACTTTTATAATTTGTATCCAGCTACAAAAGTACTTATTATATTATTTTACTATTCTTACTTACTTCTTCCTTCTAGATATTTCGGTAACAGATCATTTTGCAATTTGTTTAAATATATGTTTTGACAAAATTCATCAACAAAAAGTTAGTCAACAAACTGTGAGAAAAATCGACGAAAATAAATTGATAGTACAGTACTTGAAACGAGGTGATAAATAGTACTAATTCTGAAATAGTAACAAACATTGGATTACTCTGGGTATTATAAAATTAAATAACACTAGAAATAAACTAAAAAAATTAACAGCAATAATATAAAAAATACAGAAACAAATTAAACATAGTAATAAGAAATGCAAAAAATAATCACTACCTACCAAAATAATAAACTGCAAAACTCGGATGGTGACAGTAAGGAAATATGGAGTTTAATAAAGGAAGTCACAAATAAGTCTAAAAATAAACTGAATAATATAAATGTTATGGATGAAAATGGAGATATCATTACTGATGATGTAAAAATGTTTTATATTATATTTAATGGGTATTTTATTGATGTAGGAAAAGAAATAGCTTATAAAACAGATATCAATATTAAAGATGAAGAAAAGAAAGAAAATATTGTACTGTGATGAATACAAATAAATTAGTGTTTTTATTGTGTTTAGCAAGTGAGGTCCTACATTCGATCACACTCTGTATAAAACTAATTATTTAGAACAAAAAATTTCTCTTTTCCCCATTTTTTAGAATATAATTTACTAGCATGTAGATAAGAAATAAATGTTTCAATCAGTAATGCGATTTCCGTGCATGCCAAACAGCAAAAGACGCATTCAAGTGTTGACGTCAATTAACGTCATATTACGTCCTCACTCACATTACACCCTTTCAACATCTTTACATTCTTTACCGCAGGTCCAAACTACGTCAAAGCTACTACCTCAATGTCAAATTTACTACTCCAGTAAAACACGTATATTAGTGAGACCGAAAAGACGTTCAAATATGTCATTGATGTTATATGTGTTGAAAGCGACACATAATTTTCCTATAATGCAAATATACTTAGGAAATTATAAACATTTATAAAAGCAAATCATATCTGCAAAAATTAAAAATTCAGTTTTTAATTTAATTTAATTAGGCGATACAGTATTTCTTCTCCCATTCCACGAAGTCCGTAAACATGATTTAAAGCTAATTGTGCTTTTATTAATTGATCCTTTATTCCCTTCGATCCATTATTGTCTAATATAAAAAGCTATTTAAAAGGTCAAAAGCTACGCTACGTAAGATTTATAAATCAATAATGACAACTCAAGATATTGTCACTTAAAAAAGTAATGAAAAGTCTAGCATTATTGTATCTTAACCGTTACTATTTTATAGAATCACATCATCAAATTTTTCACTAAAACATTCTGTGGTTAAAATGATTTTGAATAAAATTCGAAGCAGCAATTTTCCACGAAAAATTTAGATTTCGCTCAACCAAATCCCCTTTGATTATCTATGTAATTTTTGACATTGAATAATTAAGGTACAGCAGCCAAATTAATTATATTTGCAGCAAAGAACAATGTTGCAGTCTCCAAAAAAACTAAATTTCATAGGTGTTCTGATTAGTCAACATAGAGATGCAAAGTAGACGTTTGATTGGAATAAAAAAATATTTTAAAATTGTTAGGGTTTTACTTAAAATTGTATATCTCTTCCAAAAAGAAATCTATTGAGGTGAATCAAAAAACAAAATACTTAGAATTGAGGCACCTTGATAAAAAACCATATTTTAAAATTCCTGTGCTGCCTCATTACTTCTCAGGGTGATTTAAACTTAGTCCAAAAAAACATCATTTTGCTTCCCCCTGTATAATATGATCTATGCCAATTTCTGTTTCTAATCTATAAAGAGAGGTTATAAATAGGAATAATTTATCTACATTTCGCCTAAAGAATCATTCGAATCGGTCAAAGGAACAAAAAATTATCAAACTTCAAACTTAACAAAAATTTGAAATTGCCCGTTTTTTCGTGACTATCAGTGTATATTTAAAAATATTTTTCGATGAAAGTAACTTTGAAAAATATTTGATTAAAAGAAGTAAATTTTAAGCAAACCTGTTCTTATTCAAAAAAGTTAGATCTGCAGTAATTTTTAAGATATTTTATTTGTATTGTCTAATTTTTTACTGCCGTATTTTACAGCAATTAACTGTAAATTTAATCATCTTGGTTGTAGAATATAGGTTCTTGGTAACTTTTTTGCCAGCTATAAGATAATTTTATTATTTACTAGTGGTATTTTTTTTGTTTAATATCACTTTCTGATTTTACCGGAAATTACTTAAAATTGAGAAATTTAAATTAAAATAATTGGAAAATTCTTGCTCAGCACTGTCTATCGCTTAGCTGTATTAACTACATTTTTAATTTTACTTTCCAAAATAAAACTTACAAAGCAAAAATACAAAAAGTTGCGCCCTGTGCAAGAGTCGATGTCTGAAGATGAAGTTATGTTCTGACTTTTTACTCTCGTTAACCATGGAAAAATTGTAATTGTCTCCAATTGTTAGATGGCCAGCGCGTTCTTCGTACTTGACCCCTCTGGACTTTTTCTTGTTGGGATATTTAAAAAGTCAAGTAAGTATATCAAAAGCCAATAGAAGATATTATGGCAGATTTATAGAATAAAATCTACGCTTAAGCTGGCGCAATTAATAGGTACACATTATTAAGGACATGTAACGAGGAATTGTGACATCGCATCGCTTTGATATGTGTATTCTAGCAAACGGAAGTAATTTCGAGCATCTACTGTAAATAATTGTTATATATTGTTACATATTGCTTACAATATTTTCATTTGCCGAATAAAAAGTCACTAAAAAATTCGGAAATTGAATTTAAAAAAAAAATAACCATATTCAAGAAATTTACCACCATATTATCCTAAAACGTTACTTTTTGACAGTTTCAATGAATCAAAACAATGTCATTATTGACAAGGGTGAAAAAAATAAATAAACGTAAAAAATAGTTATTTATGTGTCAAGGCATTAAAGTTCAATTTTGTATCATGAATCTGGAGTTTAGTTGCCAAGGCCCGGACGACCGAGACAAATAAACCACATGAGTGATAAAAAGGAACTTTAATACCTAGGTGCAATTTAATTTTTTTTTTAATCCAGAAACTGTGAAATTAAGATTAACTAACTCTATTTTTTAAATAATTTTAAGTGCCATTAAGAAATTATTTAAAAGTTTAAGTAACATTAAGAAATGTCACAATAATTATTTTTAAATGTGAAATCGGAATAATATATTGTAATAAAACCATTATTTTTAGCAATTATAATAGTGATAATATTTACAATTCTGAATTTAAAAAACTGTATTTACTTAACAACACAATTCTTGTCACAAGCACTGAAAAATTAATGTTTCCGTTTATCTGTTACCTCTGCCAACTACAAAAATCGTACAATAATTTTAAAATTAATTTCTTAATCGAATGGCATATTTCAAAGCTTCCTTGATCGAAAAATATTTTTAAATTGCAGCGCCATCTCTGATGATAATGTTATACTTAATCGTAAATTGTACCTCCTGAAGAAGGCATTAAACATCTATTACAATTTACAGAATAAAAATATGTTTTTTAGTTTCCGAGATATCGGCTGTGGGATTATTAACTGAAACATCCTATATTAAATAAATTGCCTCTTCGTCCCTTATTCCGATTGATTGGTTGCTTGGTTTTTTCTTTTGCAACACATGGATCTGTAATTTTTTTTTTTTTTTCATGAAGTAGGTACTCTTTTTATTTATGGAGTAAAATTTTATTATTCACATTTGCATGACTCCACCGTCATTAGTTTAGCGATAAATATACATTATTAAAATCTATATTAAAACTACTGCAAAAGAAAAATATCCGCAACCAGTTATCGATCATGAATAGTTAGATTAAATATGCAAAGTTAAATTTCAAACATTTACGAAATCAACTTTTCGTACAACGGAAATTGAATGGGTATTTGTTGTATGTGTATTTCATACATAAATTTTATATACCTATTTATGTAATATTTTTCCTAATCACTAATTGATAGTTTTTTATTATATATGTACGAGCTAGTATACTATATACAAGTGTGCGCATAATAGCTATTTGTATGACAAGGGAGAAAAGTGCATAATTTCCTTCCGCGGATAGTTTGATGCCCGACGCGAAGTGGAGGGCATCAATATCCAAGGGGGGAAATGGCACTTTGCTCCTGTGTAATGCATATGATTTACAGTGTTTTACATTGGTTTTACATATATTTTATTATATTTTCTTATGCATGACAATCAAAAAACCATATATGTCAAAATGTCATAATAGGTATTTAGATAAGTAAAAGGTACCTTTACACTTACGCTCAATCGTGAGCGACTGGAGCGCCCCGTTCCAATCACACGCGAAAGCTTGTTAGTGTAAATGTATATAATCGCGCGGTTCTTAGACGTGTCAAATCCTGCATTACTTCGCGAGTTGTTTTCATGCGGAAATTTCACGTAGGGTAAAAGTTTACTTCGATTTTCACGCGGTCTTGTGGAGTTTACTCTTAAAAGGCGGTAAGTACTTTTTTTAATTTTTTAATATAAATATAATAAAATATATATAAAATATATAAAAATAAATATAAAATATAAAAAAAATATAATATAAATATAAAATATAAAAAAAAATATAAATTGCAGTTTTTCATCCATGTTTTTACCCACCACTTTCTTTTTTGCCTTTTATTTGACATATCAAGATAAGCCATAACGCACAAAGCCACTTTTAATTTTCTTTTTTTGTTTATAATTTGCTCCATTTCAGAACAAACCGTCTATAAAAGTGTTGAAATTTTTAACACTCCACGAGCCACGACTATCGCGCGAGAAACTTGACACTTTTCAATTTACACTATAGTCCATTCTCATATTGCCATTCGCTTGGATGCTCTGCCAATTTTAAAAAACCTCCATAGCACGAAAGTACTGCCCTAATATAACAACTTTTTCGAGGTTGGCATTCTGGAAAATTGCTATAAAAAAAAATATGGCGGATCAAAGATGGCGGCGAATGACTTTTTTAAACAAATTGTATCTTCGTTATTTCTTAACGAATTTTAAAAAACAAAAAAAGAAAGTACTCAGTTTAAGTACACCTTTTATAAAAAAAATAGTACTGTCATTTAAATGCATGATATTTTGTAGATTTTTTAGATAAGTGAAAATATCAGGTTTAATTATTAAGTTATTTACTTTTAACGGAAAATCTATTATAGTACATGAAAAACTCTTCAAATATAAGTTGTGAAGAATTTAATGCTGATTTTAAATGTGTTCTCACGTTTGCTTTTACTTTAAATAATACCAGTTTCAAACGTCAAAAACCTTCCGCGTGTCACTTTCCGATCGAAAGAACCTACCAGTTCAGTAGCTGTTATATGAACTATTTCAGAACAAAAGTTGTCAACGTTTCAAGACAGATGGTTATTAAATAAGTTTGAAAATTTTGTCCTTAGTTTGGCGACGAAAAATCTAACCCGATTCATCTTCAGATACATCAAGTTCCGTATCGTCATCATCATTTATGTCACTGACCGGTATAGTTTCAATATTAGAACATTCAAATTCTATACACGCGCAAGCTTCGGTACAACATAAGAATTTTTTTTTCAACTGCAACATTTGCTTGTGCACCCTTTTTTACAGCCACATTTTACTAAATACAATAGGCTTTCAGGAGCAAGGGGCTTTGTAGTTGGAACTGCAGCAAATGAAGTTCCTTCCATTTTTTCCACCCACATAGGTCTGGACTTGCAAGTGTCTGTATATTGGTATGACTTAACTTCCATATCCTCGCTATAAAATTTGCCCTATACAACAAATAACACATTATCAAATAGCGCAGCATTCGATTAAATTAATATACTTACCTAAGATTATGCTAATCAAGAGCATTTAAGTGTAGGTGGCAAATTCTCTCCCTGCTGTCCTTTTATAGAATATAATTTCCATCGTAATTCCTTGACAGAAGTAATCATTGTACATCTGTAAAGTATACAATCAAATATTTCAAACTCCCTATTCATTTCGGCATTTGGTGTTTCCTCCGACCCTAGTAAAGCAAACAACTTTAAAATACTGTCATCTTCATTTAAGCCTAAAAGTATCCTGTAACACATCTCCTTGCTTTTCCTGAAAAATTTTCCAGTTATATCGGTTCCAGTAAATGCATGGAATCCAAGGATAGTTTCTGTAACAACTGGGCCTAAAGCAGCGGTGATATGTTTTAGCCAAATCGTTCTTCTTGTTTTTCCACTTCCTGTTAATATATTTGTTCTTGCGGTAAAACTTTATAATAATTTAATAAAATGATAAGAACGTCTGTATTGGAACTGTCTACAATTAAACTGTTGCTGTTACCATATTTTTCTCCAATAATTATTGCATGATGCACAAATAAAGTATCAGCTTCCTTATGGTTATTTTCTGTTAGGATTTCAGGGGGAATATCAGAAGACTTTGAATATGGTTTATTTCCATATGATATGACTATATTTTTTTACCAAGATATTTTGTTACCTCATCTTTTGTTTTAATACTTGATAAGAAATCTTTGAGACTTACATTTTGATCAATGTATTGTCAGTAATTATGTATATGTGTCTTTTCCTCCAGATCTTTTTTCTCTCATTTGGTTTCTTAATGAGTCTTCTTTGTAAACATCGAACACAATATAAATATTCTTATAAGCAGAATAATTATATTCTACTTTTTTTAAAAATGCTTTTGCAAAATCCCTACAAAATTTTACCTCGTGTGTTTTGTTCATGAATTGAACCAGTGCCATGACATCAATCAAAATGAACCTTTTTTGTTATTCAATTATAAATATTTAATTTAAAACATATTGTAAACTATAAAAAATTATAAAAATAATTATGATTTATGTTTTTGTTTAAACATATAGTTAATAATAGCACATTATGCATAACGACTGTAATAGATAATAATTAATCTGTTAGAAGTAATTTGTTTTGAAAACTTTAGAACTGTTGTTATTAAATTTATCCCGAGATATATCCATAACTGCACCGTCAGATTGTTACGTTTTGGAACGTGACACGCGTAGGGTTTTAGACGTTTAAAACTGGTATTATTTATTGTAGAAGTAAAAGTGAGGACATATTTAAAATCAGCATTAAATTCTTCACAAGTTATATTTGAAGAGTTTTTCATGTACCATAATAGATTTTCCGTTAAAAGCAAATAACTTAATAAATTAAATCTGATATTTTCACTTATCTAAAAAAATCTCCAAAATATCATGCTTTTAAATGACAGTACTATTTTTTTTATAAAATGTGTACTTAAACTGAGTATTTCCTTTTTTTGTTTTTTAAAATCCGTTAAGAAATAACGAAGATACATATTTTTTTTCATAGCAATTTTCCAGAATGCCAACCTCGAAAAAGTTGTTATATTAGGGTAGTACTTTAGTGTTCTGAAGGTTTTTTAAAATTGGCATGAAGTCCAAGCGACACGGGATTTTTGGCAATATGAGAATGGACTACTAGCCGTGTTATCATGTCACATTTCACCGCGCAGGCAATACCGTGCGATTGGAGCTTGTCAATTTTTAACAACAAAGTTTTAGAACGCGACACTCAGGGTTGCGCGAAAATACGCGCGATTGGAACGGGGCGCTCCAGTCGCTCACGATTGAGCGTAAGTGTAAAGGTACCTATTATTGTTAAAAATCAAAGTACATGGAACGTTGCTAAGGTTGCTTCTTGTTTTCAAAATAAGCAAACTTCCAAAAATTTTATAATAATATATTCCGAATGTGAAGATGAAGTTCCTCAAGATATTCTGGAAGAAGCAAACGTGGTTTCGTTAAATCTATTACCGTTAAAGTCTAGTGAAAAATATGAAAAAGAGTACCAGTTATTTAAATGTTGGATGGAGACTAGGCAAATAAGAAAAATATGTGAAGAAGTGGTCCTATTTTACTTTTCCAAAAAATGCGCCGATTTGAAGCCTTCAACATTATGGAGCAAATACAGCATGTTGCGATCTACACTCCAAATTAAAGACAATATCGACATTAAGTTTCCTAAATTAGTAGCTTTTTTAAAAAGGAAATCTGCTGGATATAAAGCCAAGAAAGCCAATACTTTTTCAAGGAAGGATTTCAACAAGTTTATTGCAGAAGCTCCAGATGAAACTTACTTACATATGAATTGATCGTTATTGTTGAATAATAAATAAAAACGTAACGCAGCATTTTTTATTAGAAAGTATATATATGACAATTATGTGACATTTTAGGCAGTTGTCATAAGTGCATTTTCCTTTTTCAGGTTGTGCTTATATGCTATTCACATTTTGTTTACATAAATTGATCGTCACTGTCATTTATTTTTGGCTGGATTGACAAATTTTTTACTGATAACATTGCTGTGATTTCTTTAGGGTCTCACTCTGGCAACTATGTAGAACCAATTTGAATTTGTAGTTATGTTTTTGACTTTTCAACATAACCTCAGTAATTAAAACAGTCATTCATACCAACAGAATTCAGATTTTCCAAAGCCTCCCCTCATGTAAATAAAATGTGAATAGCATATATATTTGGAATTGCTGGGGCTTGCCGTAGCGATGAATTAGTTAAAATGGGACTTGAGGATATCAGTGATAAAGGCGATATTTTGGTGGTGCAAATACCTGACTCAAAAACTAATATCAAAAGGACATTTACAATAACAAATGAGATTTTAAACGGAGTATCTGTCTTGGATATGTATAGAAAATATCTGGTAGGTCCCCTAAAACATGTCATTCTAAATTTTTTGTAACTTATACCAAAGGGAAATGTACAAACCAGGTAATTGGCAAAAACACAATTGGCAAAATTCCATACAGAATAGCAATATTTTTAAATTTGGATGATTCGAAAGGCTATACTGGACACAGTTTCCGCCGTACTTCAGCTACGTTATTAGTCAATGCTGGAAGTGACATTCTCACTCTAAAAAGACATGGTGAATGGCAAACAAACGCAGTAGCAGAAGGGTACTTAGATTTCTAAAAAATGTGAGGTAGCCAGCCAAATAATTACGGGAGAAAGTACTACTTCAAGTACCAAAAAACGTTCTCTTGTTTTAGAAAATTTTGTTTCTACAAGTACTTCATCAACGACCAAGACTTTGGAAAACAACAAACAGGAACTGATCTCCACCAGCAGAGCCAATATTTCTTCAGAGGGAATCTCCATTAGTAATTTAACTAATTGTACCATAAATTTTAACAATATTTAGTTACTGATGTTAATTATTTAAACCTCGATTTAACTGTTTTTAATTTTTATAAATAAAAATAAGTAATAAAATATCTGTTTCAAAGAAAAGCATTATTATACATTTTCAGGAAGTTTGTGTATCAATAAAAGAAGTCTATACACTACTATTACAGCTTTTTGAAGTTTCTACTTGTTTGCTTCCAGAGGGAGCCAAAGTATTTTCCTCCCTAGGGAGGCAAAGTATTTTCCTCCGGAGGGAGGAAAAGTACTACTTTCCTCCCTGAAATGAGGGAGCAAAATAGTATTTTCTATGTAGGGAGTAGAAAAAATTCATAACTTTTCTTCTGTTTTGTTTTCCCAAAAATATTAAAACACGCAATTAGTCAAATCAGATTACACTATTTGTAGAGAAATAGTACATTTTACAACAAGAGATGAAACTACTATTTTTTTCGTGAGACGAAAAATACGTATTTCATCTCGAGTAGGAAATGCAATTTTTTCTACGATATTGCAATAAAATATTGAATTAGAATTTACAGCACTTTATTTATTTTAAACAGTCACTTGGAAAATACATATAAAATCCTATTAAATTATAAACCCAGTGTCAAAATGTAAATTATTAACTGTTTGTTTAGTCGTTGCTATGGTAAGTAACATAAATTTGACATTTTCATTTTCGTTTCTAGAGATGAAAATATTTTCGTATCTAAAGTAAAAAAATGTTACTTTTATATACAGTAGGCAGTGGAAAAATTACAGTTTTATATGAGTAGAAGAAACAATTTTCTTTACACTGCACATATCTCTGACATCATCGGTATTTTTTTGAAGCGGGCCATCCTATATTTTATTCTAAAAACTGATAGGCCTTTTACAAAGAAATTCAGTGATAACATTTTTTTCTTCTTATAAACACATCCTAGGAAAAACTTCATTTTCAAAACTTCATTTTCTATTACAATTAGATACCTACATATTGCAATTCAAAACTTCCAAATTGATAATGATCAATACGATGTTCGAAACTATTAATTACATTTTCAATTACGTCTGGTGTTACGTTTTATATTTCGTCTCGGATTCGTTGTTTTAATTCGTGTACTGCATCTGGTCTATTTACACTTTGGTTTTAAGAAAAATCCAATGGGGTTAAATCAGGAGAATGTGGCGGCCACTCAATAGACCCCTTCTGCCTATCCACCTCTCTAGAAATATTTCACTGAAATAATTTTAAATTAGTTATATGTATATGTTTACAACTTTTTAACTAATTTTGAAATTAATGGAAGAAATTAAGGATGCTAATTTCCTTCTTCTATAGGTTTTTATTATACATAGAACTATACTATTAATAGGATAATTATTGTAAAACATGGTCGTGTAATATATGTTTCATAAAAATAAGGCGTGTTAAGAAAAACGATCTGTTTGTTGTATACCATCGATTTATAAGTTTCAACTCACGCGATCTAGTTGAAAACCAAGAGCAAGAACTAATTATTTTAAAATTAATCATTGTGGATGAAAGAAGTGGCAGTTTTTAAAACCATTTATAACTGTCATATGATGTAGAATTCATCTCTAGTTTTTTATAGAAAAATCGCAAAATATTTAATTTGGGACATAATTACTCAAGTGTAAGAGAAATATAACAAATATATTTTATACAGCAGGCTGTCTATTTGGGGATAAAATTAATTTATTTGTTTACGTACCATATACACAAATTTTAGTTTTATTATTTCCTTTAATTTATTGATTTATGATTCACTTTATTTACTGATTATTGTAATCACACTCTCTAAAAAAGAAAAAACGTATCAGTCAATAAATTTATTTTATATGTATTGTATAGGCATTAGGAAATGGTATAGGGTACCTCAACCTTGTGACGCACCGATATCCCCATTCTCCTGTAAAAGACACTGAACATTTTGAAAAGTGAAATGATGGACGGCACAAAGAGGTATAGTTTAAAAATATGTTGAAATATATGTAGAAGGTGATCCATTTAGGCATGACTTATTGTTTCTTTAATGAGATCCTTGGTATATTATTATATATTTGGACCATAATATGAGTGAATTTGGTGTATGGTTGACGCACATGTCAACTTTGTGGGGCCTCTGTGACGTAAAGTAACATTTTGATATCTGGTTTATGCTAAACATTACCAAAGAATCTCTAGGTTACGTTATTGGTATTAGATCTATTGAAATCGGCCATTTTATTATGAGTGAGTCAGGGAACGCACATTATCTCATTTTTTTAAATGGGATACCCTATTTCCTAAAATTATCAAAGGAAAGCACTTTGAAAGAACTTCCCAGTATTTTAAAGCTATCATCCTCCATATTTCATAATAAAGTGGTATAATTCAATATATTTTTTAAAATAATTGTTTCCTGGTCTTTCAATGAGCTCAGCTCCTTTTAGTAGGAAAATTTCTAAAATAATGTCGTAGAAAAAGACGTAGGTACTTCAAGGTAAAGAAATACTTTTTTTTTTAAAATGCATCGATTTATTTCAGAAATGTCCAGAGGTCCCCAGAATATACTGTAGAAATATGAAAGACCCCAAAAAATGCTCGAAAGTTTTAGAAATACTAGAAAATTTTGAAAAATTGTAAGAAACTCCGGAACATACCACAAGAATATTGTTCTAGATTCTTTCAAAAGTCGCACGTAGAGAACTTTGTCATTCACCTCGAATTTTCCTAAACCATATGAAAGCAAAGCTCAGCACAAGTGAAATCAGTCATACAACTCGCAAAATAAATCTCCAGGATAAAGGATAACAACTAATCTACTCACATGCATGCCCTATGTTATTATTACTAATGGTAATTTCAGCTTCGTGGTACCCTACTACAAAGCTATTACATACAATATTGGGCCAAACCGCAAAGCTCGTAAGGTAAATTTCTTTGCCCTCGCGCACTGTCGGATGTTTTCTACGAAAATGTCAACCAACATATGTTAACCAATAAAATAGGAGAATTTCTTAACGTTGCCATGACGACCTATGCATTTTTTCGGAAATTTTTTCCTGCTGGGGTACCCTGGAAGGTATTATAGTGGAAATTTTTTGACAGTTGCATATAAGAACACGAAAACTTCAAACACTATTTCCGAACGAAAAACAGCCGCCAGACCGCCGTTCTGGCAAGAGAGACAAGGTCCAACTTGGAACTACAACGCGAATCGCATGGTCTCGCCGTGATTTTCGGAGCAGGGGGGCGAACGAAAAGTAGCGATTTTGACGTTTACCGTAAAATTGGCAGTTTCTAATTTTTTAAACTAATCTGCCATTTATTTTTTCATTTAATTTAGGTGTGAAATTTCTTACCGAATACCACACGCACTTAAATTATTTATGGAAATTTTTTCTTAGTCGCGAATATTTTATGAAATTTTTAAAAGATTCCTGACCTCGAAAAAATTTCCAGAAATAATTTAAGCACAGTGGTACGTGGCAAGAGAATACAATCTCCGCGTTCTCGTAACCTCTCCTTCGAACAGTCATCCTCTTACTCTTTGCCCTAACGTACTTTTAGCTCAACGACTATATAGTCGTTTTTAGCTGTCTACGCCGTTACGTAAACTAATATATTAATCGAAATTATGCGGTTTATTAAAATTTCATAAGCGGTTCCGAATAAAATTAAAATACACTAGTACACATATCTATATTTATTTTCATTTTATTCAACTGCATACATGTTCATACATTTTAAAGGTACTTATATACATATAAACAATTTTTTTTATTATACAAGTAATGCTAACAATGTTATATACCTAATTGTCTATAACAAATTCTTTTACTTGATATTTAAATTTACTTTTGGGTAAATTTCTTAATACAAGCGGTAATGCATTATACCATTATGTTATGTTGTTTAAATGTTGTTCGTAAAGTGTAGTTTTGTCTTTTTGAAATTATATTGCATTTATCCAGGAAAGAGCGTAGTCGATTATTCAGACATTTTTAAAAAATTTTTGCTAGGTATAAACAACCTATAAGGGAGATTGGTCTGTAATTAGTCATTTCATTTTTTTCGGCTTTTATACAGGGTGAATTTAAAATACACTGAATATTTTTAATCTGTAATTTCTTATAGCATAATTAATGAATTCGCAGTGTTTTAATTTCAAAATTTCTTAATGTTTCAACACAAAAACCCTAAACTCGTCCCATTGGGATACACTGACACGTGAACTTGACATTGACTTGGTTACGAACAAATACCTCTACGCAGTATTCGCAGTGTTTACCAAGTAAAACCAAAACTGAAATATAAAACACTAGGAAAAACTCACACTTGACATCATGGATGCACAGACTGAACTACGCGGGCAACGTGGTAGCTACGAACACAAAACTGAAATCTAAAACACTAAGAAAAATTCACACTCGACATCATGGATGCACAGGCTGAACTACGCCAACACAACAACTCGATAGCTAAGAACACACATCAGCTGTTCTGCTCAGGCAGGAGCGTCGTGAATATTTAATAAATATTCAAAAATTGTTTTCTTGACTGTATTTCATTTATTTTACAAATGACTATTTTCAAGAATTTTTACGGACCATAGAGCTTAACGGATTAAAATTATCCAGTGTATTTCAAATTCACCCTGTATATTGGCACTACAATACTTTCCTTGAACTGAACTGACGAGGTATTACAGAATTCTTAAAATACAAATTAATTATATGAGCAAGAGGTTCACTGAGATATTTACTTATTATATATGGCTGATGGTCGAGATGGTAGCGTACCTGCCTCTCACTCAAAAGTCCCGGGTTCGAACCCCGGTCGTGGCAATGGAAAATACTGTGAGAGAGATTTTTCCATTATGCACGGATATTAGATGTGTGTCCCTGGTCTTTAAATGTGTAGCCCCCTCCCGCACAAGGCTCTTCTAGAGCCTTCTGGGATAAAGGGAGTCGTAATTACGTGTGGTGTTATTTATTTATTTTACTTATTTATTAACTTGATTAGTTTGACTGATATGCCGTCCTTCCCCGATGAGGCATTATTTTTTAAAGTGGAGATAACTTTTTCTACTTCTACCCTGTCTACTGGCTTTAAAAACATGGAGCGGGAATAATTTGTGTTTTGTTGATTTGGAACACCCAGATTAGATGGATCAATATTTTTTGTGATGTTTTCCCTAATTTCTAAAAATAAATCATTAGAATTGTCCGCTATCTCTTTTTGGTTACATAGTATTATTCCATTATTACTGATTTTATCGATTTTACCATATGGATTTTTAATTTCATTTTTTGTTTTTTTGTAATTACTTCCGACTTCATATAATTTTTGTTGATAGTATTCATTTTTTGTAGTTTTTATTAAATTTGTTATATTATTTCTATAGCATTTATATTCTTGTATTAAATTGATATTTGTTAATACAATATGTATAACAATATATTCGCCTATTTTCCAATATGTTATGATTTATTTATGTACTATTTAACATTTAACATGTAGATAACAATTCTGGCGACATACTTAATGGACAAATTTACTATAACTGGACAAGAAGAACATATAAAATATTGGCAAATAAATAAACAAATAAAAAACATGACCACTGAAAATTGTTACCTTCTACATTCTAAGTTTTAATGTAGGTATATCCTTATACAGAAACTTGACAAGTAATCATATCATAATACTAAATCTTATTTAGTGCTTGTACCTATTATTAGTAACTCCTGATTTGCATAATATATAGCTGTTTAGCAAACAGTTTATAATACATCAAATTAGTTAGTACGTTGTACGTATTATGTGAGATGCATATTTAATTTAACAGAATGAATGGCACTGTGAAAGGGGAAACCGGTGAATAGCAAGCTTTTCATAATAAAAGAAGAGAATCAATATGTTCATTATACTACGGACAAAGCTTCCGTAATTGCTGATTTCATTTTAATAATTCATAAAGAACATCGGTACAAACAGAAAGTTTATTGGATATCCTTTCAGAAAAGTCAAAGTTATTATTAATATTAAAAGAGTTGGCTTAAAAAAAATAGGAACTTTTATAATCAAACGCAATTTAAGTTATTTTACTTTACCTATTAAAGTATTGACTTTCCATACAAGATTCTTTTGGACGATGTTTGAAATTGATAGGTGTTTGAAAAAGATGATAGAACACGTCAAAACGGACCGAGATATATCAGAATGAGATGAAATATTTGAATCAGAATTTGTTCTTGCATAGTTAAAATTCACTAAGATCGGGACCTACCACTTCATTTTTTAGTTACTCGTATCTAGTAATCATTGAAGAGCCGAAATAGCTGTCATAAATTAGAACCAGGTCATATTCCTAAATAAAAAAGTTTTGTGGGGCATTACTTCGATCACCGTAATCGCCAAATTAAAAGCAGTACATAGTTAATAGTGCAAGAGTCCACGGCATTTTTGCACCCGTAATCGGACACCCTCAAAATGATTAGCAAATTGGCAAGTAAACACAGTAGAGAACAAAAATCCGGCGGGGGTGCCCTAATCACAAATAATAATAATAATAATAATAAAGTTTATTTACGGTTCAAGGAAAAAAAAAAAAATATATATATACATAGGATACACAAATGAGACAGTAATAAAAAAAATATAAGAATGAAGTAATATAAGAATGAAATAATATAATAACATTGTTAATCTGTAAATAAACGAGGCTATCCCACAAAGTATGATGTATACTTGACTGTGAGCCAATTAGTTTGTATTAGATAACTAAATAAAACACAAACATACAGTTACATTACTTAAAAAAAAGATACAATTACAGTTGTGTGTATTAGACATACGTGCATATATAAGGAAAAAGAAATTATCCTGTGCATAATTATGGAAATTTTACGCTAAGTATCGGAAAATTTCGCTGCTTTTTCAAATTAAATTTCTTTCGTTTTAGGTTTTTATTTCGCTGTTTATTCCACTGATGCTTTTAGGTACAAAAATGTTTTTAATGCAATACCACATTTCTTACATAATCTACTTCACATACAGCCCCCATATTAAAATTTTCTAACCAATTTTCAATGCAAATTGGAATTTATGCGTTACCTGATCTAGTAATTATCTTCTTCAAAATTGATTAAAGTGCGCCCATTTATAGCTTAGAACACTCTTACGTTACGCGAAAACTATTTTAAATTAAGACAGGTCTCACGTTGACATGTTTACAACGGCAAGCGGAGTTATTAAGACGCCCGTTGCGACATAATCGGCAGTGTCCTCGTGTAGCCGGTGCTTTTATTCACATAGAATTACAGGAGCGGCGTCTTTTGCATATATTTTACAAGATCTAATTCACTTAGCACAAGATTTTAATGGAATAACGCAATTAATTGTCGAAGTCGATCCCATCCTTGTAATATCAGCTAGCCGGCGTATTCCATCAGGAAGAAATTAGACTGTTTTTGTATATGTTCATGCAACACGGTTTAATCATTAAAACGGGGCACTATGTACTTTTTAAAAAATGTTCTTAAGTTGTTTTAATTAACATTTTAGTATTCATTTTTAATTTGTACTACTTGTATTTTTATTATTGATGCACTTACTTACTACAAAATAATATATTTCAAATGCTGGAAGAAACAAACTTATAAAAGAAAAACCTTTTACGCCTTGGGTTACGGATAACATTAAATTACTTAAGGCTAAAACCAAATACATATTTATAAAAGAAAAATCAAATAGTTTAGATTATTATTAACAACTAAAAAATTATACAAATCATTTTATTCCACGCGAAAAGTGTGCTTACTTTGAAACATTATCAACATAATAGTTCTAAATTGTTTAGAAAATATAATAAATATAATATAATAATATAATAAAGAAACTAAATTTAACAAAAAATATATATTAACTTTCCAAATGAACTTCTCGATTCTGAAAAAATTAATAATTATTTTATATCTTCTGTAGCTTCTAGCACAGATCCCTCAAATGAAATTCATAAATTTTTATAATTCTAATATGCATCATGACAATAAAAGAAAATATCCAATTATTAACAAAGAATAATGTTAACAATATAATTAATAATGTTAAAACTTGTAGTGTTGTAAGAGTGGTATCTTTATCAAAGATTTCAAACTCTATTTTTCATTTTGTATAAATCAGTGAATTAGTGAATATTTTAATCAGCTGTGTTCTGTTTTAATGAAAGCTATTTAGCATCTTCAACACATTTTCCCTTTCGAAAAAATCATAGCAACTCCACGGCACTAATAATAATAATAATAATAATAAAAATCTTTATTTCCAGAAAAAAATGCATTAGAATATAGTCAAAATTGGAACAGAGCTGTAAGAATTTTAAAATGTACAAAAAAAATAAAATACTATATAATAGAAATGTATATCACAAAATTGAGTAAGACAATATAGACTAACATTTCAAAAAAATTACAAAAAATAATATTCTATTTAACATTTAACAATATTAATAAAAATAACTGATAAATTTGCCATAATATGGACCAAAATAAAGCAATCTGATTAGTTCTACTTGATTCTAGTAAAGCATTTGACACTTTGAATCCATTAGTTTTGTTCTCTAAATTAAATTATTTTTGGTTTTTGAAATTAATGTTATACGTTTTTTAAATCCTATTTAGGGAACAATGTATAGCTGTAAAAATTGAAAATAAGACAATTTACTTAAATATTTATTGTTCGTAACCTATACATGCTTTGCTATAGTTGGAGTTGCAATGAGAAATGAAATATCGCCGCTGTATGTAGACAATTCGCAACGAGCTCACTACGACGAAAGTCAGAAACATACGAGTAGTAAAACGCACGTGTTCATGTAGTGACACTTCACATCGTATATATTTTGCGGTTCTCAATGTTCTCAATGTCTTCTAAAAAACGGCCAAAGCCACAACTCAGAGAAAATTTAATTATTTTTTTTTTTTTTAATTGGGGAATATATATTGACCCACGAAACGGTCTTTTCAGCATATAAAACATGGAGGTACTACTTCCGGTTTTACCGGAAGTGACTTTATTATCATTTGTTTAAATATGGCCCCACACATTTTTTTTTAAATCTCTACTAAGCGTAAAATTTCCTTTCCGATGATGTCTCATAAGTCAATATTTCCCCGCCAATAACCCCCTAACAACTTAATTCTTCACGAGGTAAGACAAATTACTATTAAATTATCAATTTTGCCATGGAAGATATTTTTTTCTATTTCTATCATGAGGGGAGTCAGATATTGAGTGTATTAATTTTGTGAAACATTAAGTGCCACCAACATTTCTCATTAGTCAAAAAATGCCTTAAGTATATATATTGGACAGAGTCAGGTAGATATAAATATTTCAAACTAACGATATTTTCATTAATATTAAAATCATTACTATCAAAATAATATTGACAAATTCCACTTGTTTACAATATTTAATGTATTTTGACGATAATTATACAGAAAATTTTTTGACAGTTCTAACAACCAATTAAATTTCGTTATTTCTTGTCATGTGACACAAATCATCCAATCATGTTAAGATTACACTGATAATATCATCCAGGGAAATTTTCAATCACTATGACAACAAAATTGCTTAACTTTGACAACTTCATAATAACTGCCAAATAAATATTAAAACGTCACGTCAAAACGTAACTTTGACAACTTCATAATAACTGCCAAATAAATATCAAAACGTCACGTTTTGGCAATGCCAATTCTCAATCTATAAACTTTTAATAAATAAATAATTGTTTTGTTGTGTTGCGACATTTTGATTTTACTTTTTCAAAAAATTTTCTGACCGAATATCTCTCAGACATTGACAAATGCCTCATAATTTTATGACAACCTCAAGCAAGTTGCTCGGTAATAGCCCTCCGCCCTCGGCGTCGGGCTATTACCAAGCAACGTGCTTTCGATTGTCATAAAATTATCTCGTACATTATCAGTGTCTTAGGGATATTATAGCTGATAATTTTCTTGTAAACATTAAGGGTCACTAATTTTATTGATATGTCAAAGAATCCCTCAAGTTTGTTAAAGAATATGTTTTCTTAACGGTCCCTCAAGTCACCGAAGTAACTCACGAAAAATCATAAAATTATGTGGTGAGTATAGAGAGGAGACCATACAAGGGGGACAAGGCCATATTATGAGTATCGACAGTTTTAAATCCGAAGTTTTTAATTTGCCTCAGGGTGGATTCGAACCTTCGACTTTCGCAACCAAGTAGGTACGTGTATCCAATGCATTTTTCAATAAGGCTATTGTGCCGTAAAGTGTAGTGCGAATATGCTGGATAGAGTCAAATAGATATATTATGTAGGTATTGCAATGAATAATGTTATTAATAAATATCAAACCACAAAGTGAAACTATCCTCAAATTCTTCATCCGGATCCACTATGAACTGTATTCCCGTTTCTATTCCCTAATTCAAATAAATTTTAATTTCTCAATAAAAGCAAACAAACATCTAGTACATTTAAAGGCCCGGACTGGAGCGGCGGGCAACCGGGCAAATGCCCGTGGGCCGCTGGCTTACGGAGCCGGCTGAGCTACCGCACAGTGAGACAAGTACTTTTTTGTTCAAATCAATCTGCAGGTCTTAATACTTAAGGGCGGCGTTTTTCGACATAATTTTTAACGGATTTGTACGAGTTTTTTGACGCGGGTTTTGAAAAATATGAGCAAGTTTGAATCATTCGCTTTGTTTCACTCGATTAATAGAAGTTTCCTCCAGGGTGTAAGGTAATTATTGAAGCCGCACACAGCTCTCGGGGTAGAAATTAAGAGCAATATTTAATCAGCTGTTTTTACGAGGTGTGTTTTCAGACCTTTACAGGGTTATTGCATACACAGAAAAAGACAGACGGCACTATAAACATAATCACACCCTGGCCAGAACATTGTAGAAGTCAGTAATGCTTGATTTTGGCACAATAATTATTTATTTTTCGAGAAACTCCCGACAAGAAATGAAGCATACAATTTTGCCGTGTTTACATAATGTCACTGTCAAAATAAATGAAATGTTGCAGAAATCTACATAAAATCTACCATGTTCAGTTTAGACACTCTTCGAGAGATGCCGCATTCAGTTTAGACACTCTCCGATAGATGGCGGTAGTGTCCGTCCTTTTGCAACTAAATATATTTGGATGTTGTACAGAGCCGGACTAATATAATCGGAATCGAGAGAAATATATTAATTTACTGAATATGTTATTAGTTTGCTAAGTTACTTCTATTTATGGATGTATTAATTGCAGAATAATCAATTAAGTTATTACATAAGAAAATAAAATAAACTGTACCGTTATTTTACGTAGATAACTTACTGCACGTCTACAACTATGGATGGAAGAAAAGTGATGCTGGTTCAGAGGCTTATGTCCCTTGTAGGAGGTAATATAGCTAACGATTTAATTCTGCTCTATGTTTGATTTAACAAGGCTATTTTATTACATTATGAAAATACGGGCAAATTGAAATGTAATTATTGTTACATTGAACAACGCTAATTATTTTTGCCTATACCGATAGGCGGAGTGGATCGACTACTGTGGGCTTACCAATATTTTCTAACGGATGAAATTTTATGTCGGCGCGGTGTATACGGACTATTTACTGTATTAGCGGCCAATGGTAGACGAAAAATCTCTCAAATGAATTTAGTAATCAATTAATTATTCAACTTATACTTTTTTCCTGCAATTTGAAGATTCATAAGTTTGGTTCGTTCATCAGTCCTTTGACTATAAAATCAGAAACAGAAACGTGACAAGCCCGGCAAAAATGCCCGCCGTTTTCAGAGCGATAAACGTCAAAATTGCACTTTTTCGTTCACTCCTCCTGAGCCGAAAACCGGAGCAGGACCGTGCAATTCACGATGTAGTTCCAAGTTGGACCCTCAATCTTGGATATCTTACCAGAACGGCCCTCCGGCGGCGTTTTTTCGTTCGGAAATGGTGTTTGAAGTTTTCGTCTTTTTGCATTTTTTTCAACTTTGAGTTGATCCGCCACCCTTTTCATACCGGCAATCGATCTGCCAATGTTACAGCTTGTTATACATGTCTCCCTCAACATTTTCTCAAAAATAGGCTTTAACAAAATAATCATTGAAAAGTATCAGCAGTTCTTAGATTACAACTAATAATCTATTTTATTTGTAAAAATGTCAATATCTAAGAATTTCCTATGATTACCCAGGTTATAATAACCTTATTTATCTATTGGCTGATGATATTTTCGACATAATACAAAATGATTCAATGAAATTTATTAGTGAAGTCATTGTAGTTATTCAACCTCTTGTTACCAGAGGATCATTGGTATAGATCGTGTATTGGATATGTGCCCATTAATACGGCGCATGCGCAAGTTTGGTACACGCAGAGACATAGAGCATGGAATGAGCCAACGACATACGAATTACTAGACAAGTAATGATTCCGATTTGTTTGCACTCGTCCAACGTACTCAGCGTCTCATTGGTGCGCCACGTGTTTGTAACCAATGAGACGCTGAGTACGTGGACGGGTCCATTTCATTACTTGTCTAGTAATTCTTATGTCGTTGGACTGAGCGATAGCCTAACAAAATTGACCACTCTCTAGAAAGTGACAAAGCGAATTCGCGGCCAATCCCTGTCTCTTTTCTGTAGGTCTGAAAGCACGGTACAGAATTCAAGTCTGTGACGAGGGCCAATCAGTATTCTAGAAAGAAACAACTGCTGACCGCGAGGTAGCTTTGCCTCACTCACATTTTTCCGCCAGTATTTACTCATAGCTGGATAGGGAACGCACAGTCCATTCTCTATGTCTATAGGTACTATCGCGGCCGAAAAAAAGTAATCGACTGATTTTCCCGTTGTAACTATGGTTCTATTCAGTGTCGCATCAATCCCAATATTGTTTTATTAGTGTCAACGTCATTGTCATATTGAGCAAAAATAAATTATTTATTATTTAATCATGTCTTATTGTATTGTATTGTATTGAGTGAAGAAGAAAAAGGCTACCTCATCGCCAAACTTGGAGAAGGGTGGTCTCAACAAAGCATAGCAAGTGAAATTAATTGCAGCAAAAGCACGATTCAAAAACTAAACAAAAAGTGGATAGAAACTCATGATCTGAGCAGGGCAGTGGGTTCTGGGCAGCCAAGAAAGAGTACTGTAGAAAACGACAATACTCCGGTTAACTATTTGAATTTAAACCCATTTTCTAATTCTATTGAAGCAAAGAGCAAACCAACTTCCCAGCGTCTATTAGGACAGCAAGAAGACGGTTGCGAGAGCAAGGTCTATTTAACTGTGCCAGTACTAAAATCCCCGACTAACAGATGTTAATAAAGAGGCAAGAATGCAGTTTGCAAATACTTTTATTAATGAAAACAATCGTTACTGGGACGAAATTTTCCGTCGAAATTTAATCAGTCCTGCTACAATGGTCAACTGCGAGTTTACCGTCCAGGGGTCATAAGTTTAATGAAGAAAATTTGCACAAAACAGATGGAAGGTATTCTGTCTTTTTGTTTAGTTTTTGAATTGTGCCTTTGTTGCAATTAATTTCACTTGCTGTGCATTGTTAAGATCACCCTTCTCCAAGTTTGGCGATGATGTAGCCTTTTTCTACTTCCCTCAAAACCATACTAATTAATTGTTTTCTTATAATCAAAAAATATTAACAACTTATTTCTTATTAGTTTTTTTTAATAACTACGACCCCACCAATGGTTTCTTGTCAAAATAATTTAATTGACATAACTGATGTAAAAACTCCCATTTACAATGGAAAATTTTTCGAAAAAACATACTACTTGATAAAAAATCGATTACTTTTTTTCGGCCGCGATAGTACATGCGGGCATCTACGTCACTTTTGACAGTTTGTCAGAATATTGGAATTTTGTAGTGTTTTTACTCTCTGCCGCAGAAAAATTTGTATATATTTCTTTGTTATATGTGTTTGTTATTAACTATTACAATTTATAATGTGGAATTTTGCTGTAGCTATATGTAAAAATCATAATAAAAATACAAAAGGTATCGATATAGAATATTTCAGTAAAATAAATTTGAAAAATGGCAAGTAAGTGGAGGAACACGATATATTGTATTTAGTGATCTGGATGTTCACCTAAAAAATGTCATAAATCACAAATATGGACATATTACACCTCAAATAATTACTTCATCTTTTAATCAGCCTTCATGTAAAAATAATCAATCACCGAACGTTTAAATTCTTTACAATAGCCCGAAAGCTGTAAAATGGATCATATGAATCATATAGGACTAACATAGCCTCAAATTTACAGTTTTTGTAAATTTATTTTCGATTTTATTTTGTGTAGTTTCAGATTTAAATCTTTGACAGTAGATATAAAGTTTCAATATTGTAGATTATAGGTTGGATTTCCAGCCAACAAAAATCATTTTATTTTATTTGATTACGGAAATTAAAGCTTCATTAATAATGCACTAAACAAGATTTTAATTGATAGTACAGGAACCAAGCAGAAATTTTGATAAAAGCAGCTCAATATGTGAAAATCTTTAAAAATGTATATTTTTGAGCGCGTGCTCGACACCCATATCGAAATGGTGACTTTACATTTGCGCACTGGTACTACTTTTCTAACTAAACGCGTCATTTGATGACGTGCAAATTTTAGAAAATGCATATTTTTGAGGTTAGTTGCGATGTCACGTACACGACATATTCATATTTTTCTCGACCACTACGTCATATCCGTCTGCGCAATGTATAATGTATCGTAAAATGTATATTTAAATTAGAGTATTAATTCATAAAAACAAAAGTCATGGAAACTGACTAGTACGTAAGTTACTCACAAGTTGGCAGCACATACTTAAAAACCAGGTTAAAAAACGAAGTGAAGAAGCAAATTTTCCTAAATCCGACTCTGAATAACAGCTGAATGTAAATTGAAATGGTATACACTGAAGGAGAAATCTTTCTTGCCGATGTTGCCGTGATACAAACCTTTGTTTAGTACGATGTATTGATTCATAGGAACCGCCACTTCACGGGTGCGATTTTTCTTTGTATCCTTGTCTTACAAAAAATGCGATTCCTTGTCTACTAAACGCCGCCCTTAAGCAATTGAAAAGTTCTTTTTTTTAAATCTTCGTTTTTTAATTGCCTATCGATCTGTCGATGTAGATTTTCGATTTTTGCCTCTAATTTTTCAAAAATTTTCACAGACCGTATTTCTTAAGTAATCCTCGTTTATTGATAGCCTATCGATCTGTCGAGCTAAATTTCGATTTTTGTCATTAATTTTTCAAAAATTTTCAAATTTCTTTGAAAAGTTTTGAAAATCGAAAATCTACTTCGACAGATCGATACCTAAGCAATCAAAAAGCGAAGATTTCAAAAAAAATTTGTCGTGATTACTTAAGAAGTAAAGTGATATTTACACAAAAAAAGAGACGGTTTTTGATGAAAATATAACTTTCTCTTTTCAAATTTTTACAGTTCTTAATACTTACGCAATCGGAAATCTTCTTTTTGAAATCTTCGCTTTTTGCCTATCGATCTGTTGAGATAGATTTTCGATTTTTGCCCCGAATTTTTCAAAAATTTCCAAAGAAATTTGAAAATTTTTGAAAAGTTAGTGGCAAAAAATAAAAAATGTAGCTCGACAGATCGATAGAGAATCAACAAACGAAGATTTTTAAAAAATTGTCGTGACTACTTAAGAAATAGAGCGATATTTACACAAAAGTCGAAAATCTACCTCGACAGATCGATAGGCAATTAGAAAACAAAGTTTTCAAATATAAAATGACTTTCCGATTGCTTAGTATTAAGACCTGCAGGTGCAGACTGATTTGAACAAAACACGTCACTTTTGTGCCACTGTGCGCCAAGAACCCGCTTTTTGAAACAAATATTAAATTAATATAAGTACACTCATATTTTTATCGCGTATAATACAAAATATGTGAGAAAATATGTAAATAATAAAATTATTGTTATATCTCATTATTAGTTACAAAAAAATCGGCTGGGGTGGGGCCGGTCAAAACAGTTGCCTGGTAGCAGAATGAGGTCCAGTCCGGGCCTGTGTATAAATGAATTGTAAGCATTCAACAAAAGTTTTGAGATTTGCTATTTACTATTAAATGAATAATTGAATGAATTAATGTTTTCAGTCTAAATGATATTCTTCTGCAGTAGATACATTAATCAGACCGACTAAATTTATTTCAGGCATTCTGGCAAGCATGAATACAATCATTCATAGTTGAATATTGACATCTATTATCTATATGTATACTCGACTTCATACGAGGCGGGTAAACTGATTTAACTCACCACTTTTGTCGTCTAGAATGCCGAAGTTGAATTATTGAGATATCAAAAGCATTTAATATTCCTCAGACAGAAAGTTTAAGCCTATATCATGTTAATGTCTATCTAGGTGGCTATAAATAGAAAGTAGATAGCCTTTAAAGACACTTATTTAAGGTAATTTAAATTCAATATTGAGAAAAGTTTAATTTAACTCTTAAACTCAGTGATAATGGGCAATTAATTTAAAGTATCGGTCTGCAATTTATTTTGATATAGATAATTTAATAGTCAAATTTATAAAACCTTCTCAGTTAGCCAGTTTGTGTATAAGATTATTTATGTTATTTTACACATGTGTAAATAGCATGTAAGAATCATACGCATTAATAAAAACCGGTAAACAAAAGTAAAGTCAGTGTTTTGGTTTTGGTTTTGAATACTAGATATAGGTACTGATTCAAAAATTATTTCATAGAATTAAAAATAAATATTCGACCAATTTATCGATTTAGGTGTTACTATGTACCTATATACAGTGTGTCCACGTTAAGAACTTTCCACCTTTCTAAAAATCTTTATTTTTGACCGATTTTGATAAACTTTTTTTTGTTAGGTAGGCATTCAAAATGCGCATTCAGTAAATGGGTTACTTTATTTTTGGGCTGTAATCATGGCCAACTACGACCACTTTTATGGACTCAAATTTCAATTAGTACTATTAGGGATTTTTTTAGAAAAAAACCGTTGACGGATTCTTTTTTAGGGTCACTTTAAACAAACCTGTAACAATTTTCATTGTTCTAAAATTTAGGGTGAGCGAGAAAAAAATTATAATGTTAATAAAATATTCCTTTTTTAATTATGGAAAAATGTATTAAAAATTTACCTTATTTCTGGTATTGTTATCAAAATTGTTATTTCTTTAATACACTTATTCTAATTTAAAGAATTATTTTATTATTATTATTATTTTTACAATTTCTAGCAATATTTAATTTGATTGCTGTTTGGTAAAAAAGCTAGGTGTGCTGTGAAAACAAAAAATGTTATCTTAGTTACCAGCTGTCAATTACTCATGGTTAAGTAGTTTATAATATTAGATATACTATAAGAAGTAAAAATCATTAAAAATGTCTTATTCTTTACAAGAAAAAGTAGAAATAATAAGATTAGTTGGTGACTGAACACGTACTTTTCGTGAAGCAGCTAATGAGTTTAAACGACGACATCCAGAGTGCAATATTAACCATGTAACAGTTGCAAATATTAACAAATTTTTTGACCAACATGGAACAGTTAAGAGACTTCCAAACCAACATCGTTATCGGGAGCGAAGAACAAACCAAATGATTCTTAATTATTTTAATGATAATCCACATTCAAGCCTTAGAGATGCTAGTAGAAATTTAAGTATTTCTAAGTCAAATCTGGAAATGTTTAAAAAAAAGGAGTAAGAAACCTTTTAAGCCAAAATTTCTTCATACTGGAGATACTGAGGTTAGAATGGAATACTGTTTATGGCTGCAAGGTATGTACCTGGAGAATCCTGAATTTTTTAAAAATATTTTATACACGGATGAAGCTACATTCACGACAAACGGTACTGTATCGGCACAAAATACCAGAATGTGGAGCGAAGATAATCCACATTGGGTAATTGAGTGTAAAAGACAGTACCTCAAAGGTAAATGTTTTCTGCGGTATTTTAAATGAAAAAATTATTGGACCATACTATTTTTATGAAAATTTGTATGCCGCTAGTTTTCTCAGATTTTTAAAAAATGAGTTTACCTACGCACTTGATGAGCTTTCTCTTAATTATCACTACAATTTACATTTACAGCTTGATGGAGCACCCATCCATAATGCTGTCAATGTAAGAAACTGGTTGAATGAGAATTTTCCAAATCGCTGGAGTGGACGAAGTAGTCCCCTTATTCGTTGGCCGCTGAGGTCCCCAGACATCATACCACTTGATTTTTTTCTATGGGGGACAATAAAAAATAAAGTGTATTCTACAAGGCCCCAGACCTGAGAAGAGCTTTGTAATCTTATTAGAGAAGCTTGTCAGAGTATAACTCGACAGCAGCTAAGAAATGTAATACGCAACAACCGTCGACGTAATGAAAAGTGTATAAGTGAATTTGGTGGATTAATCGAAATATTTAACTTCTTTACAAACTTCTTTTTTGTTATGTTCTAATTTCATCATCATTAAGAACTATTTGTACTAATGTTAACGCGATGATAAATTCTTACAATTTTAAAAAGTAATGCATTTTTTCTGTATTTTAGAACAATGAGAATTGGTACAGGTATATTTTAAGTGATCCAAAAAAAAATCCGTCATCAGTGTTTTTCTAAAAAAATCCCTAATAGTACTAATTGAAATTTAAGCCCATAAAAGTGGTCGTAGTTGGCCATGATTACAGCCCAAAAATAAAGTTACCCATTTACTGAATGCTCATTTTGAATACCTAAAGTTTATCAAAATCGGTCAAAAAATAAAGATTTTAAAAGGGTGGAAAGTTCTTAACGTGGACACACTGTATATATGTTCCAGATTTGATCCTCCTTCATCCAGTCTACTTCTAAGGTATGGAATTTCTGTCGAGGTATATCGGACGATATTCAAGTATAGTATCATGTCCATCACAATTCGAATTTTTACGTTAGTTTGAATAAGAACTTAGATACATGGTCACAAATAATTCAAATTATCGACTCTGCGAGTTCCTCGACATAATCTCTTTCGTTCGAGAGGGCATCCAGATTTCCTGAATAAATAGCACACCAGCCCACGTCGAAGTCTTCATCCTCGTTGGTGATTGAATTAATCGATGTAAAAAGGTAGATATCTAACGTGACACATTGGCACTCCATTTATATCGGATTAAATTAAGTTGTTTTATTAATTTATATAAATTTTTATGCTTTGTATGTGACAAAACTAAATTTTACACAACATTCTTCGTTACGACACTGCGACGAGAAATGGTTGAAAATTATAGAACATAAAATTTAATATTACACATTGCGGTTGTGTTCGGGCATAAAAAGTAAAATTACAGATACCTTTGGAGTCAACTTTAGTACCCAAAAACCGTATCTCCAGTCTGGCAAATCATAAAAATTTTGTGATGGCGCTTGGATGAATAGCCTCATGTACTAGTCTGCGTCGCACAATAAGTAAAAAGTAGATAACATATTAATGATACGGTCCGGTTGGTATATAAACGTAATTAATATCGCAAAAAGTTATAGTATAGTACAGATAGTTTAGTAGTTCCAGGACATTTGAAATTTTTAAATAAAATATATTGCAGTGGATTTACTTCCTGTGTTGAAAAAAGTTTTAATTGTCAAATAAGGACAGTATATTATATAAATATTAAAAACAATGGTAAAAGTACTTACTTTCTTGAAAAAGTAGGTAGCTAAAGATATACAAAATCGCTAAAGCCACTTTCTGGTTGTAAAAAATCTGGCGAACTTTTGTAGGTCTATATTTATATAAATTTATATAAACGTATTGTACTTGTTGGAACTGTCCCTTATTCAATAATAATAATCAATTTTTATTGAAAATATTTTTACTTTAATTTGTACAGGGTGTCCCAAATTGCTTGATTTTGGCTGGTTTTCCTATTTCCAGACCAGGTAGAGAAAAACTGACATATGAGTCCAGAGCTCGATTTTTGTGAAACGCCGATTGGTGAAAACCACATTTCGATATCTCTAACCGTTTCCGAGATATCGGCACAACTTGACATTTTACAGATTCCGAAAAACTTTTTTTAATGTTAAAAAATGTCATTTTTAAAGAGAAATGTGTTATACTGGAAGCAAGGATGACTAGACACATCTTGGCATATATATATATATTTTTGGAAAGCTTATTTTTTTTCTATTTTCTAAAGTCAAAGCCAACTATGGTTTCCATTTGAAATAACAAAGTTAGCTTTGATATCAAACAATCGAAAAGCGATATATTTTTTTGACAAATGCATCTTATCTACGTCAAAAAGAGGCTATAGAAAGTTTTTACCGCTTGAAAAAATATCCACAAATAAAAAAGTTGACAGTTTTTCGGAATCTGTAAAATGTCAATTTTTGCCGATATCTTGGAAACGGTTAGAGATATCGAAAAGTGGTTTTCACCAATCGGCGTTTCACAAAAATCGAGCTCTAGACTCATATGTCAGTTTTTCTCTACCTGGTCTGGAAATAGGAAACCAGCCAAAATCAAGCAATTTGGGACACCCTGTACATTTTAAAAAAGATATTTATGTGACTCTCGACAAAAATAATTTTATTGTAGTTTTCGCACCATAATTCAAAATAAAACACAATTTATCGGAAAAAGGGAAAAGCGTATTTATTTTAAGTTACACAAATTACATTCTAAAAAAGTTTTCTTAATGGAATTTTTTCTCATCTGGTAAAATAATAGTATTTTATATAACGAGTTACTAAAGAGGTGTTTTTCTTTACGAGTGAGTAGGTCATAGTACGAGCCGAAGGCGAGTCCTATAAACCACACTAGTAAAAAAAAACACCTTTTAATCGCGTGTTATATACAAAATATTTTTTATCGCCATTCGAAATTACTGAGGAAATTACAGAAATCCAATCTTATTATTTTTTAAATACGATAAATTGCCAAATTATAATAGTTACCACGTCGTGATGACTAAATTCTATTGTTGTTTCCATAAAAACAAATAATAAAATAATGTCAAGATATTAAAACTAAGATTTTATTTCATAATGTGATAAAGAAAATCTTTTTCTGAAATTGCTCAAGAATGTCTACTTTCTCGGCGCAATTTCAGACCCCAAAATAGCCTATTCTAGTACTTTAGTCCGTTGTTAAGTTCTCTGTTAAACCGATTTTGGCCATATGGAGGAAAATATTTATATAAAGTAAAATAATTATTTGTATTAAGAATATGTTTTTTGATCAGATACCTGAAATAACAATTTATATTTAGAACTAAATTGAAGCAATATTCCTTATAAGTTTGCTATCCTTCTTCACTTCCTTGTCCTCGTTCGATTTAATTTTGTGACAGCTTCTTATTTTAAAGACAGTACATATAGTACATGTAAACAACACAGTAGGTAACAAAAGTGAGGCAGGGATTTAGTTGTGAAAAACACCGTCGAACGATTCGAAGCTTTATTGTATTTAAGATGTTATCTTAAAATATTATTATAACAGGTAAAGTTTTGTTTGTTATTCTTGAGAATTATTTTAAATCTAAATTTTCTTACGAAGTTCAACTTTGCAACTACGAATATGTTAAATGTTCATATTTTCCTAATCAAATTAGTCAATTAGGAAATTAAGCTTCTAAGCTAAATATTTAAATATTAAATATTATTAAAGCAAAGTTCTGTTCCAAGCCGCATTGATAAAATATTCATCATTACAATTATTTATGTATAAACAGATCCCTTATTCGAGAATAATTTCCTTGACACTCTAATTTGAGTCACTCACAAATAATTTTATCCAAGTAAATAGGCGACTCCGAATGTATTTTTAGATTAATAGATGACTATATAATACAGTAAGAAAACATATTAGAACTTCAATCGACTAATATGTTATCAATTACGGTTATCAAATGATTACTGCTGAAAGGAATAATTTATTTTACTACAAACAAAACATTTCAAATGACTCCAGATAAGGCTATTCTGAGCTGATCTGCTGTCAGTTTGAACCAATGTGTGCAAAATACAATTATGGAGGTATGGTCTACTCTTTGGGTTACTTGTTCTAAAAGGTTTAATGTAAGGAATAAATAATATTATTTGTGTTATTTTTTTTAAGAATTTTATAAATTACTTATAAAGAAAGTAAAATTGATGTTAATAAAACTATAAATAATAAGTGATTACGATTGTATCATAAAATAAATAAAACAGCGTAATGAGTTCACCTATTTAAGCGGACAGAGATATCGTTTCACAGTACAGAAACATTATGTAAATAGGCAATAAAATTTTCCAGAGAGAGATTTAAGAATGTTTTATCTGTATAAACCGCCAACAAATCTTCATGTCTTTTACAATAATTACTTTTTAATATTTTAACAGACACTTTCAACTATATATGGCATTTTTATTAAAATATATTTACCAAGACACTGACTAAAATTTCAGAAGATAAATATATTTTTAGTCAAATGGAATACCCATTTCAATTGTGTTTTTTATTCAAATGTGATTAAAGATAAATGGCAATTAAAACTTTTTACTTGTTTTTGTTTAGATAAGGATATTATGCATATTCATAAGAATGAAGAACGTTTTAAGTTATCTTACAAAATTTAAGGAAAGTGGAGAAGCAGTGTTAAAATTCATTTAGTTATCGATTGAGCATATAATCTGCTTATTAAATATAATTTCTGCAGGATAGACGTTAATTTCGAATGTTAATTTCAGACTAGGCTGTCAATCTCAATTCTTTTAGAAGTATTAGCGGTATTATTGATTTTCTCCTTCCATCTGCTCCTGACCTCGCAAATGTAAAGTAAATTTCTTAACATCCCTAAGATATTTTAATCTACATAGGAGCAAATGTTAGTAACGATTTTAGTGTTGCAAAATAAGACGCGAGATAAGACGTTTCAGAATTGTGGTAGAAAAGATTTTGCTCTCGTCGGCGTCATTTGTTCTTCGATATTTGGTCGAAAGATATGTAGGCATCTAATTCCAGACTTATCTGTCAAGAGACAAAAAAACAAAAATTTATGGCCATAAAAGCATTTAAAAAATTTTAAAAAAATTACTCGTATCTTTAAATATTGTCAGTATACTTTTAAGGTGCTTTCCTTGACGTTATCACAAAATTTCTATCTCCATTTGTTCTTGATTTAATGGCACTAACTTTAGCTTCTCTTATGACCGTATTGGATTTTTTTGGTTGAATAGTGCTCTAAATTCCCTTTCCAATCATAATGTATAAAAAATAAAATTAATTATTAGTGTAAATATATAAGGTGGCCCAACGAAAACGAAACAGCGCTGGTTTTGGTCACTTGAGCTCATTAAAAAAACGCTCGGACACGTCAATTTTGTTCTTGACGGAGGCACTTTTTAGGCATATGCTCAAACCTTTATCTACAACTCCTTGGGCAAGGCGAGATTCACCCCTAAAATCTTACGGAAATGGGGGTCGAGTGGCACCTCGTTTGAAAGGTCTGTCGATTCTCTTTATAAAGAGGTCATAAATAAAATGTCATGGCACAAACTGGGTATTTTTGTAAAGAGAATCGAAATACCTTTCAAACGAGGTGCCACTCGATCCCTCTTTCCATTTAAGATTTTAGGAATGAATCTCGCCCTGCCCAAGGAGTAGTAGATATGGGTTTGCGCATACTCCTAAAAAGTGTCCCTCTCAAATACAAAATTGACGTGCCCCCCTCAAAAACAAAATGGACGTGCCCCCCCTCAAAAACAAAATTGACATGTTTAAGTGTTTTTTTTTTTAATGAGCTGAAGTACCCAAAACTAGCGCCATTTCGTTTTTGTTGCGTCATCTTATATTGCGTAGATCGATGGATCAAATGCAAAAATAAAACACAATTATTTGCTTCGGAGTTAGATTGGGAGGGAATTATCGATACCTTAGATATGATTCGGATTTTATAATAAACTGTTGGGCCTCGTCTTTCTTTGCTTAGAACAAAGTCCAAAGATTTTCCGGGATTTACTTCGGTTGAGATAACTTTTTTTAATTAAACCAAATTTCAACGTCACCGAAAAGGACATAACATTTTTCAAAATATTTACCATTTTTACCCATTTTTTTATCCAACTATAATAACCAAGATAGTAATACATGCACCCCCAATATGAAATACACTGAACATGACTGATGCCCAGAAAATATTTATAAAATAAATATATAACATTCTGGAAGCAAAACGTTCAAGATAAGAAGCATATGTAAAAAGTATTCGACATACTTTCTACTAAATTCGAAAAAAAAAACAAAAAACAAAATAATGTTAATGTTACATTATTATATTCTGATATAAATCCAATTTAACACTTTAGATGAAAAAAGTGTAAAAATAAAAATTATAAATTTTAGTGTAAAACAAACTGACTTGATATAAAATACAAATTCATTGATAATTTGCTGAGCAGAGCGCTACTGCAGATTTCTTACATTTCTTCAGAAAGGGTTAATCCAAGCACAATTTTACAGAAGAAGAAAAAGTCAGATATTGAATCATTCTATTTAGAAATTGGGAATTTTTTACCCTTTAGCAATGCAGTGACTTTTTCTAGTAAAAAATGTTACTTATGGGGGCTAAAAAATGTATTTGGAGTTAACTGAATTTGATCAAATTTTAGTATTTTGGGCAAATCCATTATTTAATTGTACATTCCAAATATGAATAAAATTCGTTACGTCATTTCCGAAATAATTTAAAAAAACTACTTCTTAGGTGTCCTCCAGCTCCCTTAGGAGGCGATTCCGGATATATGTTTATAGAAAGTTGTCATCTTATTTTTAAGTAAGAAATATGTGGTGCAGATATTTACATGTGATTTAGAAACACCCTGTATGTAATATGTTGCCATTGGTTTTTCTTATGAGCGCCATATTGGACTTTTTATGGTTCAATAGAGGTGTTAACTCGATTTCTAAAAGTGAATTACATTACGACTAGTGTTCAATATAAAAAAAATCAGTTTTCTAAGTATGTTATGAAGAAAATTTAATTTAAAATATCCAATTTTATTAGCTTTAACTTAGAATTTAATAGATAATAATTATTAATACAAACTTAATTGAATTGTTGGAATGATTTTCACCGTACAAATAAAAAAATAATGTCGTACAATAATTTTTAATATATAATATAGTATAATATTGTTACTAGGATCAAATCCCCGATTTAATCGTTTTTTTTTATCTCTAATAATAACCGAGATAGCAATGCATAGTTACACTACCTATTTGGGACAGAGTGTATATTAGTCCTTGCATTTTATATTCTAAAACTACGTCGAAGAAGGGAAATTATGAATAAAGCTGTTCATAAGGTTTAAGTTAGATACCGTAGTATTTAATTCAAGAAGATGATTCTGCATGGCTTGCCGACAAACGTCGCAATTTCTCATGCACTTATATTCTGCATATGAGATATATTTGCATTTGCTAACATAACAACGTATTCAGTTAAGTTTGTAATTGCGCTTTAAATAATAACAAAAAATCGAGGCTAATAGGAAAATCATACCTATCTCTAATTTTATTATGAAATTTAGTGAATTAAAATTGTAACAAATGTCCTTTGTGAAAATTGGAACTAGCTTAGTACAAGAAAATAGAGAAATCATGCAATAGAAACCCATGAAGTCATTTATTTAAATTTCGATTTAATATAAAAAAATTACTAGGAAATAGTTTGTGAGATACATTGTATAGTTAAATTTATCCAGAGCAAATTTATTTCTGGAAAGGAATCACAGGAAAAGTTAAAAGAAGTGTAAAATCAATTTCACGTAAGAGAACCATGTAACTGCGTTCTGGTTTTATTAAATAAAATTTCTTTCCTTGAAAGAAATAGATTTTGTTTTCATGCATTTCTATACAGTGACAGGCAGAGCATGGTAAGTGTTTGCATACGTGACTAGCATAATGTATTTCTGCGAAATGAGAAATTATAAGAGACATTTTAACAACATTAAATGAACGAAATAGATTTAGTGTTTCTTTTTTACTTTAAGCATTCATTTTATGTTACTGAAAACATTCTGCAATATGATAAAATCCTACGCCTTTCATCATCGTGGTGCTTCAGGAACGCGAATACATTTTCGTAAGGTATATAAATTAGATTAAAATTGGTACACTTTTGATTTATTAGAAATCAATGAAAAGAAAACTTTGGACATTATTTATTTGAAAATCTATATCTTACCAAGGAAGCTACCTATTACCTTCATGATATTTTATTAAAATATAAAACACTATTACTATACCAGAGAGATATAAATTAAAGTTATTTTAATTTCACCCCAAAATATCATTTTCGTTTTAAAAAAATAATAAATAATTGATTTCTATTACAAAAGAACTATGTCTACCTCAGGGTGTCCCAGAAATAAGTGCACAAAAAGAAACCACATATTCCCGACGTCAAAATAAATCGATTGGACCAAACTTACCTCTATACCAAAATGCTTCCTAAATCCTTTTCGCGTCGAAACAAAATTTAAGCATTTTGAGCAGTTGTTAAAATAAATAAGAAAATCTTGGTTTGATCTGGCTCTTAAATTTTGTTTCGACGCGAAAAGGAAAAAATTAGTCCACTTAGACTCCGGCCGCTATAAGTACAAGCCACCAACGTCATCAAAAAATATCTGCGCGATCGTCCATCGAAGTCTCGCCCTCTAGCATAAGCGTATCATCATAATATTTTTAAAATCTGTTATTCGCAGCGTTGAGTTTGATAAATGCACGTCACTTCTTACTTTGTAGAAGCATGGTATCGCCAAAGCTAGCGCATCCGTTGCAACGCCCCTGGCTTGTTCTTATAGCGGCCGGACTCTACCTAATCATTTTAGAGCATGCATTTGAATATTAAAATGAATTTATCTCGAAAACGGTGCCTCCGATCGAAGTTACAAAAGAGGGCATTTCCTTTGTGAAAAATCTGACAATTCATAATTGATGAAGTCAAAATTTTGAGATGATGTTCATCTCATTTTGTTAGGCTTAGGAAGTTTAGTGGATGTGCAAAATTTCATTACTTGAACAGTTTCGGAGATAATAAATAAAAACCGTCTTCAGGGGCCCACATTTAGGGGCCTGCAGCTCTCTTAGGAAGCATTTTGGTATAGAGGATTTATTTTGACCTCGGGAATGTGTGGTTGGTTTTTGTGCACTTATTTCTGGGACACCCTGTATTATTATCAAATATCTGTTAACGTGTTCTTGATCCTGCGACCTGCTCAGGATTTTAAAATTAGCTAGAATCTCTCGAAATCTACTGAAACCAGCACACCCTCCATATGTTCTTATAATAACACAACTACTAGAATCTAGAACCAATAACGTCAATCCTCTATTAATGCAAAAGGGCTAGTTTTGGCCCTACTTAACTAGAGAAAGTGTATTTCATACAATCATCAGAGAAAATTAGTACATTTTTAACATACAAAGTATGGAATAGGTCCTTGCACTGACTTTATACAATATTAATTTTACCGAAGATGCTCTTATCTCCTGATGTCAGGTTGTGCTGTAACGACTATTGCTGTATCACCAGTATCATAAATATCACAGTGCTTATGGAGAATGGAGTTCTAATGCGACAGTTTAAACTTATTGATATACTTAATTAACAATTAACAATGAATGCCGAATGCTAGCTCAGTCTATTCGACAATACCAAAAATAAAATACCAGTAGGTAGTCTTTCCTATTCAATTCGTACTTTCGTGCAATCATGTGCCAAAATTGTGGCATCAAATTGCAGCAGTCAGCACATGGTCCTAAGTGTACTGCCCTATTTCTACCTAGACAAATGTAAATAAAGGAATGATGTTTAGCGGGGTTAAATAATACAATTTGTACTTTCTAACCCTTAATAGTTATTGCTTCTGATCTTATTCACACAGATTCATTATTACGCGGATGAGGAGCAATAACTCTGAAACACGTGTCCGTAACTACATCATGTTTCTTTCTCGGGGTCTGCAGCACTAGTTAAATGTTTTGTATTATTTAATCCAGCTAAACATAATTTTTTCATTTCTTAAAACTATCAAAAAAAATATACCTACTATTGATAGCTTATCTGTTTTCTCACGTTGAGAGAGAGAATTTTTAGAGTGGTGTGACGTACAAAATAGTTTTTTACTTTCTGGAAAGCCGTAAAGGTTTACGGTGGAAATCCGGCCCTTAACAATTGACATCACGGACATTCCTTTACCTTCGTTTTTTCGATTCAGATAAAATGATAAACAAATCAGGATGAGGTAACCAATCTGTTTATATTAACCAACGCAATTGTAAAAGTAGGTACTAACTAACTATGTATGACTGATGGTCGAGATGGTAGCGTACCTGCCTCTCACCCAAAAGTCCCGGGTTCGAATCCCGGTCGTGGCAATGGAAAATACTGTGAGAGGGATTTTTCCATTATACACGGATATTGGATGTGTGTCCCTGGTCTTTAAATGTGTAGCCCCCTCCCGCACAAGGCTCTTCTGGAGCCTTCTGAGATAAAGGGGGTCGTAATTACATGTGGTGTATTTATTTATAACAGATCCCAACAAAGGCATAAAGCAGGCTAATTAAAAAATAATGAGAGAAGGAAAAATTAAATTACTTTAATTGTAAATATATTCAGAAGTTATTTTACCATCAATAACTATTTCACACAAATGACAACGCACACAGTACCTATATATAAAAAGATATAATAACAACATTGTCTATAGAACAAGAAAAAACAATATATGAATTCATATACATCACGTGGAAGGCAAAGTAGATTCTAGGAAATTCACCGACTGCAATTCATCGAAGGAAAGTTCACCGACAACAATTGACTGACGAGAAGGATCACTAATAATAATTTATTTGTTGAAAGAAATAATTCACCGATTCTACAATTGCCTAAGATTGAATTATTAAAATCAAGGTACTTTGTTAATTACAATAATTTACTTCGTATCATACAATATCTGATACATTTCATATTTCCAATATTGTTATGTCTTAGCAGCTTGTATTTCCTTGAAAAATAAGTGACCATCCACTAATAGTTTCTTTTTCGGCTTTTCGCTCATAACAAACTAGAGGGCCATAATGGGTAATGAATATTCGTAACTCAAGTTCTACACTCGAAGAACTTTAAATCGACCCTTTGAATTTTTAAAGGTATGAATAGTTAAACTGACTTAAGCCAACTAATTCTAATTAAAATCAGAATTTTTCGTCGATGAATTACAGTTGGTTAACTTTCGGTATATGGGCAAGATATATTTAAAACAAAAAATAAACGTAACAATCGTTTTCATTAAATTTTTTTGCTTTCTATTTTTACTGAAATTTTCGTTTGATTCTTCTTTATTGGTGAAGAATATTGTATCGGTGAAGCGTATTATTTGAACTTAAAGATATTGCCTATTTATTAAATGGGAAATAATTTTGGATCAAACGATTATAACCTTCTTCCGAGTTTGAGTCCTTGTTCAAGACTTGTAATGACTGATGGTCGAGATGGTAGCATACCTGCTTCTCATCCAAAACTCCCGGGTTCGATTCCCGGTCGTGGCAATGGAAAATACTGTGCGAGGGATTTTTCCATTATACACGGATATTGGATGTGTGTCTCTTGTCTTTAAATGTGTAAACCCCCTTCCGCACAAGACTCTTCTAGAGCCTTCTGGGATAAAGGGGGTCGTAATTACATGTGGTGTATTTATTTATTTATTTATTTATAAGATCTTACTACACAGAGTACAAGATAAGTTACGTTGTTAGTCACATTAAAAATCATGCATAACATTAATTTTGTCGAGTACCCGCATCCTTGTATACAGTGCGAGTCACTAACTTGGAATAAATTCGCAAATTATAATATTAATTGACGTGTCTGACCATTTCTTTCAAAAAAACTTTGGTGTGTCATATATTGAATTTATTCCAAGTTAGTGAATCGAACTGTATTGTAATGAAATCCTAGCTATGTTCTTATTAAAGATCCATTCTTAGTGCACCCATCTACAACTGTCCTAGTATCTTATCTTAAAAATCCCATCTCACATAACTTCCATAATGTACCATGTTGTACCCGATTATGTTTTAAATCTTAGTGGCTATGATGTAGATTGTTTATTTTTGTCTTTTCACATCAGCTCCTTCGGCAGATTTTCGATTGTTCTAGATCTATTTGGGCACGTAATATCCCCGGAACCTTCGCCAAAAATTTGAAATTACAGTACATTTCATGCTTTTGATTTTTAGCAAAGTGGAGAAAACTGTGAAAAATATGACTCAGATTTTATTTATTTTCCTGATTTAAAGTTGATTGTCAAACGTAAGTCAATATTATTTGCGACATTTCTTAGTTTTCTCTCAGGTAACACTATTTTGTTTAGGTATACCATTAAATCTTCGACAAATCTATAGTTCGCCTAATTCATGGAAAGTCACTGTTTTCAGGAAACACTTGAACAAAATGAACAAATTCTTCTTAGCGTAACCTGAGTTAATGTGGTCATTATTAGGTACTGTAGATATTTGGTACACAGAAAAGTTTTCGAAATGAATTCGCTATTTTCTTTTCAAAATTTTCAGAAATATGTAAAATTGTAAACAAAGTTGACGTTTAAAATTTAATTTATTAAGGCCGTTATGCGACAAAAGAACGACTTGACATAAGTTGAATTTAAACGGCGCGCGGTTATTTACAATTTTACATATTGCTGAAAGTACCTAGTTTAGATTAGTTTAGTGGATATATACTTACATATAATGAATACTGACAATGAAAACGAAATTTCTTCGGCACCGCCAGAGATAATAGAAGCTACAGAAAGCGCCTCATTATACTTGTTGCCCGAAAAATCAAGGAAATTATATGTGACGGCGTATGAATCTGTCTTAAATTGGAGAAAAGAAATGAAAATAAATTCCTTCTCGGAATCTGTTTTGTTGGTATATTTTACCGAATTATCTATAAAATATAGATCCTCCACACTATGATGGTCCTATTATTCGATGCTTAGAAGTACGATAAATATACATCACGGAATAAATATAGAAAATTATATGAAATTATACGAGCATTGTTAAAACGAAAATCTGAAGTTTTCAACCCAAGAAAGCTAGCTTTTTCTCCAAAAAATATCAAGGATTTCCTTGCTAAAGCATTCGATGATAAATACTTTGCAGCAAAACTAAAATATTAAAATTATATTTTTTTTTTTCAAGTAGTCATTAAATAAATTAATTGAAGTCAGATTGTCATGTACAATCTAAAATGAAAAAATTCCAAGATGTAATTGTTCTCTTAGACATGGCGCAAGAAAATGTTGTCATTTTTATTCAGAAAATTGACAATTTTTGTATTAATTGGGCTGTTTCTGTGTATTTTTTAAAACAAAACGAGGAGAAAATATGAATTTTATTATTCTTATCCACCGTGTGGTGGTGTTAGTTGACAGTGGTGTTAGTTGACAGTGCTCCACGTTTGACTTAAATTTTAAATAGACTAAGTTAATAGTTAAAAGTTAATTAGTGATTAATATAAAACAAACTATTGGCTAACTAAATGTGCATTTAAAAATTGCCTAGATAGTGCCCTTTTCTAACAAAAACAATTTATTTGAAATAATAATCATGAGTTTTACAAACTTAAAATCAATAGAACTAAAAAGTGAACTGCAAAAACGTGGTTTACCAACATATGGAAGAAAAAGTATGCTTATAAAAAGATTGCAAGCAATCGACTCATCGCCAAATGCAAAAGAAAATGATTTACAAACAAAAGCTAATCTAACAAAAAAATACGTAAATAATAAAAACAATGATAGAAGAAAATCGACGTGTTTAACATTAATTAATAAAATTGCAATGTTGGAAAAAAGAATAAATATGATGGAAATTAGCTTCACTAAGTTAAGAAATAAACTAAACAGTACTCTACGAAGTAAAAAAATAGGAAAAATGATAAGTTTGAATGAAAACACGAAAGAAAGCACAATAATTCCTAAAACAAGTAATATCAATGAACATAACAAAATTTCCAATAAAATAAATAATGTAACATCGAATACTAATGACGTAAAAATAAGATCAGCAAGTTTTAAATATAAAATACTAATTTTAGGGGATAATAATGGACGAGATTGTGCTGAAATAATGAACAATATTCAAGACTGTCACAAAAAATATGAAGTTAATTCGTTTTACAAACCAAATGCTTTATTTGAAAGTGTCATTTCAGATATTGAGAATCTTACGAAGGATTTTGGCAGTACGGACTATGTAATTGTAATTGCAGGCATATGTAATGCTATACGTGGATATAAGATAGATTTAAAAAAAGTTAATAATGTAATCGCAAAACTTAATCATACTAATGTAATAATTGTAAGTGCAACTTATTGTAAAAATCGAAATATACTGAACAAACTTATTTATGAACTTAATGTGAATCTAGTGAAAACCGTGAATAGATATCCCCATGCAAATTATTTTGAAACAAACCGAGCGTTAAAAGAAGAAAATACATTCAACTATAAACCTGAACTGACATATAAAATAAAAAATACTATATTTAATTACATTTATCCAAGACTAATTACTAATAAATCTATAAATTATTATAATCTAAGAGAAGTAGAAATAAGAGACGATATCCAGGTTAGCGTATTACAAGGAAATATTGTTAGTACAGAAGTTCATAAAAACTATCAGGGGAACAGTGTTGTACCAGATTATGAAAAAATAAACAACCGCGAGATATATGATACGACTGAAGACCATAAAGAAGATGAAGATTGTATCATTATTGAAGAGGATGTAACTGACGACAGTGTAATAAATAATAGTGGGAGTAATAGAAACAAACAAGAAGGTAAAATACAAAAACAGAGCGTAAATTTTCAAGGCAGCGAAAGGGTGAAGCGGCTTATATAATAAAAACTTTATATATTAATATACAATGTATTCGTAACAAATTTGACGAACTTGAATTGTTTGCTTTAGAAAATAAAGTTGACATTATTTGTATAACTGAACATTGGTTAGAAGCTAATGAGATAAAATTTTTTAATTTAGATAATTATCAAATTGCTAATTCTTTTTGTAGAAAAAATAGTATTTGTGGTGGAGTTATTATATATATTAAAGACACCTTTAGGGTTAAACAATTGCAGCACTTAACTAGTTTATCACAAGAAATCCATTGTGAAGTATCTGCGGTGGAAGTGATATATTTAAATATTATTATTATTGCTATACAGTAAATTCACTTTTGAACCAAATCAGTTTGTGAGTGAATAGGAGATAGCAGTAAAGCGAGAGCACTACACATGCGTGACTGCATGTCGATCTCAGAATGTTAGCGCTCTCGCTTTATTCTCTCCTATTCACTCACAAAGTGCTTTGGTTGAAAAGTGAATTTACTGTATATAGATCTCCAAAAGGAGATATAAAAATATTTCTTGATACCCTTAATACAATTCTTAATAAAATAACACATACAAATAAATGCATTTATATATATGGCGATTTTAACATCAATTTGATGATAAACACTGAAGCAAAAAAAGATTTTTCTAACCTAATTAAATCATATAATTTTAATTTCTTGATTGATGATGCTACACGTGTCACAACTCGATCTCAAACTTGTATTGATAACTGTATAACATATAGTAAAGATAATTGTAAAGCGTATGTTGTTGATGTTAACTTATCAGATCATCGAGGAATAATAAATGAAGTTCAGTCACAAAGTTATATTGATAAGACAAAAACAGAAATTATACAATTTAGGCCATATTCGCAATCTAGAGCAATGAATTGCGTTAATAGGCTAAAAGCTTATAATTGGGATGAATTAAATATCATAAATAATACTAATGACATGTTCAACTATTTCTTCGATATATGTATAAAGATAATAGATGATTGTTTTCCAATAAAAACTAAAACCATAACAAACACTAATAAAAATAAAAAATGGTTCACAAATGATTTAAAAACAATGCGAGATAACTTAAACTTCTTTACACTATTAGCGAAACAAAACGCGGATGACCAAGAATTATTAGATTATGTTTTATGTTTAAGAAAACAATATAAAAAAGAAATTAAAAAATGTAAAAGTGACCATATTAGTAACACGATATTACATTCATCTAATAAATCAAAATACATGTGGAAAGTAATAAATGATGCTAAAACAGTAAAGAAGCAAGAACAATGTAATAATGATAGCCCCAATGATTTTAATATGTACTATGCAAATGTATCAACAAATATAGCTAGTAATTTACCAACGTCAGATTTAAATTCCATCGACATAACTGCAAAAAATATATATACTGATAAATCTTTCTTTTTGCGACCTGTTACAGAAAAAGAAGTTAGTGACATAATTACAAACCTATCAAATAGTGCAGCAAAAGATATTTATGGAATAAGTAACAAGCTACTTAAGCGAATCAAAGAAGGTATATTAAAACCGCTTACAATTATTATAAATAAATGTTTTGAAAACGGGGAATTTCCTGACAAGTTAAAAAATACTAAAATATCACCGATGTGAAAACAGCAGCCAAAGATAGCAGCCAATACTCACGGAAGCACCCGAAGTCCCATAGACGTTCGTCAAAATATAAGAGGGGTCATTCGAGAAGAAATAGAGTTTCGTTAATTAGGGTGTAGGTAAGCACCCTGTGTAAATGTTGATAAATTGTTCAAACGGTTATAGGGAATAAACTCAAATTTTAAACAATTCAAATAGTTGAAATTACACAACTAATTAATTGCCAACAATTTCCCTTCGGCAGTAAATTTATTAAACAAGTAATTAATGTATACGTTTTGACCGACGATTTGACCGACGAAAAGTTGGAACCACCCTTGGAGCGAAGCAAAGAATTAGTAATTCCAAAAATCATTAAAAGATCATAATTTTATTTTCGCGGAGATTTATTTAAAATTTAAGTGGCATGGGGGTTTTTAGGTCGACTTTTAGCAAGTAGAAAAATTATTAATTTAACAATCAGTAAATTGTCTACAATTTTGTTTACACTGAGGGTTAATTTGGATGTAATATAGATGCAAGTAACTTGATTTATCTGAGGATTGAAGGGGTTGAAAAAAAAATGAGGAATATTGCTAACTTCGACAATACTTATTTGTCCAGAATTTCGCTTGGATGGGGGGTTAAGTAAGACATACGTAATACGCATTTAAATTTTGGTCGACTTGCAAAGGGTCCCAGGGGTCTAAACTACCCCTGGAGCCAATCGGAAAATCAATAACGTCGCGAATAATTAAACGTCCACGATCTCGCTTCGATTGAAGGTTATTCGAGATGTAATATACATGCAAGTGAAATTTGATCGACTTGCAATGGGTCCCAGGGGGTGAAAATCAATTACGAAAATCGCTAACATCGGAAATATTAATTTGTCCAGAATTTCGTTTGGATGGGGGGTTAAGTAAGACATACGTAATACGCATTTAAATTTTGGTCGACTTGCAAAGGGTCCCAGGGGTCTAAACTACCCCTGGAGCCAATCGGAAAATCAATAACTTCGCGAATAATTAAACGTCCACGATCTCGCTTCGATTGAAGGTTATTCGAGATGTAATATACATGCAAGTGAAATTTGATCGACTTGCAATGGGTCCCAGGGGGTGAAAATCAATTACGAAAATTGCTAACATCGGAAATATTAATTTGTCCAGAATTTCGCTTGGATGGGGGGTTAAGTAAGACATACGTAATACGCATTTAAATTTTGGTCGACTTGCAAAGGGTCCCAGGGGTCTAAACTACCCCTGGAGCCAATCGGAAAATCAATAACGTCGCGAATAATTAAACATCCACGATCTCGCTTCGATTGAAGGTTATTCGAGATGTAATATACATGCAAGTGAAATTTGATCGACTTGCAATGGGTCCCAGGGGGTGAAAATCAATTACGAAAATTGCTAACATCGGAAATATTAATTTGTCCAGAATTTCGCTTGGATGGGGGGTTAAGTAAGACATACGTAATACGCATTTAAATTTTGGTCGACTTGCAAAGGGTCCCAGGGGTCTAAACTACCCCTGGAGCCAATCGGAAAATCAATAACGTCGCAATTTTCGTAATTGATTTTCACCCCCTGGGACCCATTGCAAGTCGATCAAATTTCACTTGCATGTATATTACATCTCGAATAACCTTCAATCGAAGCGAGATCGTGGACTTTTAATTATTCGCGAATTTATTGATTTTCCGATTGGCTCCAGGGGTAGTTTAGACCCCTAGGACCCTTTGCAAGTCGACCAAAATTTAAATGCGTATTACGTATGTCTTACTTAACCCCCCATCCAAGCGAAATTCTGGACAAATAAGTATTGTCGAAGTTAGCAATATTCCTCTTTTTTTTTTCAACCCCTTCAATCCTCAGATAAATCAAGTTACTTGCATCTATATTACATCCAAATTAACCCTCAGTGTAAACAAAATTGTAGACAATTTACTGATTGTTAAATTAATAATTTTTCTACTTGCTAAAAGTCGACCTGCCACTTAAATTTTAAATAAATCTCCGCGAAAATAAAATTATGATCTTTTAATGATTTTTGGAATTACTAATTCTTTGCTTCGCTCCAAGGGTGGTTCCAACTTTTCGTCGGTCAAATCGTCGGTCAAAACGTATACATTAATTACTTGTTTAATAAATTTACTGCCGAAGGGAAATTGTTGGCAATTAATTAGTTGTGTAATTTCAACTATTTGAATTGTTTAAAAGTTGAGTTTATTCCCTATAACCGTTTGAACAATTTATCAACATTTACACAGGGTGCTTACCTACACCCTAATTAACGAAACTCTATTTCTTCTCGAATGACCCCTCTTATATTTTGACGAACGTCAATGGGACTTCGGGTGCTTCCGTGAGTATTGGCTGCTATCTTTGGCTGCTGTTTTCACATCGGTAAAATATCTCCCATTTATAAAAATAAAGGAAATGAAAATGATAAGAATAATTACCGTCCACTTGCAATAATACCTACTTTGTCAAAACCTATAGAAGCGGCATTTAATAATAGAGTAGTGGAATATCTAGAGAAAAATAATCTATTCACACAAACCCAGTATGGTTTTAGACGACGACTTTCAACTGTAAATGCCATTATAAAATTGGTGACAGATATACTCCATGCCTTTGAGAGAGATGAAATGGTATCAGCAACTTTCTGCGACCTCTCAAAGGCATTTGACTGTGTCTGTCACAACACATTAAATAATAAGCTTCCATACTACGGCATTAGGGGTCCAGCACTTGATTTTATTAAGAGTTATCTTCAAAATAGGATGCAAATTGTAGATTATAAGGGGGAGAGGTCACCGGCGATATTAATGAACTCAGGTGGGCCCTCTATTGTTTCTGTTGTATGTAAATGATTTTTCAAGTTATTTAACTATGACAGAAGCAATACAATACGCTGACGATACTACCCTTTATAATATAGGTAGTAATTTAACTGAAATAAATGAAATTAGTGCATCAGTTCAAAAAAATGCAAATGATTGGTTTATTGCTAATAAATTAGCACTCAATATAGAAAAAACGACAGTAATGAATTTCACGTTAAATAATTCCCTAGAAGATGGACACACTAAATTTCTTGGAATGGTCATAGATAAAAGTTTAAATTGGAAAAATCATGTCGACATGTTAGCTAATAAATTATCAAGCATTATTTTCTTACTACGAAAAATTGCCTCCTATGTACCAATCGAAATAAATAAAATAGCATATAATGGATTATTTCAATCACAGTTAGCTTACGGCATACTTCTATGGGGAAACTCAACGGCTTGGAATAGAATATTTATACTCCAAAAAATGGCAAAATACAACTCGCGTCACATGTAGACCTCTTTTTACCGAATTAAAAGTTTTAACGTATCCGGCATTATATATATATCATTGTTTGATTTACATAAAAAACAACGAAAGACAATTTCAAAAGCAAAGTACTGTACATAAATATCAGACTAGAAAATGCAACCAACTGGTCCTCCCCCAGTACAGACTAGAAAAAACACACAAATGTTTTATATACAGGGTGTTCCAGTTTTTTGTAGCAGGACTTTAACAGTCGATAGACAATTGAAAATTATTAAAAAAAGGTCCTATAAACGTAGGTTGAAAAATGCTTAGTTTTCGAGATACAGGGTGTTAAAGTTTGAAAATAAATACGGATTTATATTAATATTTCCAGAATGCTAAGAAGTATCGAATCCAAACTTGCCAATTCTTTACTTATAATTTAGAGGCCTATTTTAGAATAACAAACTACTACTTTACTTAACCATGGGCGTAGATATATGGATTTACTAAGGCTCTTTTTTACAAAAAAGTAGTACGCCACTGATATTTTCCCATGTTTTCAGTTTAATTCAATAAAGCAAGAAAAAACAAAAATTTAATGTCTCTTGGCACTTTTTGATATGACAAGCCGTTCTCCAGAAAATTTGCATTTAATCGTTTGATGCACGCATCTGGACGAATTTTAGACAAACTTGAAGTCGCTCAGAATTTCACCAAATTTGATGGTACGAAAAGTCTTTTAAAAAGAAAGAATGAAACATCGTTAATGATGCTTGTAATAAAGTAAGACACTTTTATATGTTGCTAGCTTTTGTGTTTGTGTTTCTAATAATTTATTTTAGTTCGACCGTTGCGTTTTAACACATTTGTGTTATAAAAATTTTGATTTACATGATAATAAACTTTTACAATAAATATTTTAAATGTTTCATTCTTTATTTTTAAGAGACTTTTCGCACCATCAAATTTGGTGAAATTCTGAGCGACTTCAAGTTTGTCTAAAATTCGTCCAGATGCGTCCATCAAATGATTAAATGTAAATTTTCTGGAAAACGGCTTGTCATATCAAAAAGTGCCAAGAGACATTAAATTTTTATTTTTTCTTGCTTTATTGAATTAAACGGAAAACATGGGAAAATATCAGTGGCGTACTACTTTTTTGTAAAAAAGAGCCTTAGTAAATCCATATATCTACGCCCATGGTTAAGTAAAATAGTAGTTTGTTATTCTAAAATAGGCCTCTAAATTATATGTAAAAAATTGGCAAGTTTGGATTCGATACTTCTTAGCATTCTGGAAATATTAATATAAATCCGTATTTATTTTCAAACTTTAACACCCTGTATCTCGAAAACTAAGCATTTTTCAACCTATGTTTATAGGAACTTTTTTTAATAATTTTCAATTATCTATCGACTGTTAAAGTCCTGCTACAAAAAACTGGAACACCCTGTATATTGCCATAAAAATGTATAATTCTCTGCCAATGAAAATAAAAGAATTAACAAGTAACAAATTCAGAATCGAAATTAAAGATATACTCATCAAGCTAGCCCCGTACAATCTTAATGAATTTTTTATTAAATCTTGGGAGGAATACGACATTAATTGTAGTTAAACGTTATTTATGTTGTGACTTAACTTCATTTTAATTCCCAATTAATTTTAATTTTAACTAAATTGATTGAAATACTTATTTTTAAGTGTAATGTAATATTTTTATGTAGTATTTATTGTGTTTATATCTATTTCCTTGTGTTTTTATTGTTTTGGTGACAATGCTAAAACTTATGTAAAAGGTATTGAGCAAATAAAGTATTTATTATTATTATTATTATTATTACTTACTTTTGGAATACACTGTATAATCATTATCACATACAATATGTAGGGGCAGAAAGCATTTACTTAAGAGCTTGTATATCATAGAAGGAAATTGGAAACGTACCTTTTATAAAATAAGACAATCAGATGTCATGTTCCGTTAACATTTTGTAAATATAAATTACTTCAATTTGTCTATGACAGTTATACAAATAATACAGTATGTATATGTATTACTTTCAACATATTTCCGGTGTCTTGCTGAAATAGACTAATATATATTTTTGACATAAATAAAATGCGACTAAAATCATCGTCAATATTTCAAACTTGAAACAGGTAGTGGTATATTTACGTTCCACAAAAATACGAAATTTTCAACATATTATGGATAGTAATAATTTTCATCGTTTTTCTAGTGGAAATAAAAGAACACACAAGTTAACAGTACACAAACAAAAATTGCAATTAAAATTAACATCAGTTAAATTTATGCTATGTGAAATACTGCTGTAATAAAAATGCAACATAATAACATCTATAACTGCCAAGACGTGCCAATGGAGACGTACTATCGCGGCCTAATAAAAGTAATCGATTTTTTATCAATATGTTTTTTCGAAAAATGTTCCTTTGTAAATGGGAGTTTTTACATCAGTTATGTCAATTAAATTATTTTGACAAAAAATCATTGCTGGGGTCGTATTTATTTCATTGGTGAGGTAAAAAAAAACTAATAAGAAATAAGTTGTTAATATTTTTTAATTATGAAAAAACAATTAATTAGTATGGTTTTGAGAGAAGCAGAAAAATGCTACATCATCACCAAACTTGGAGAAGGGTGGTCTTAACAACGCATAGCAAGTGAAATTAATTGCAGCAAAGGCATAATTCAAAAACTAAACAAAAAGACAGAATACCCTCCACTATTATCTGTTTTGTGCAAATATTCTTCTTCAAACTTATGACCCTGGGACGGTAAACTCGCAGTAGTTGACCCATTGTAGCAGTACTGAAATATCTTTTCATCGGAAAAGACCACTCGCTCCCAGTAACGATCGTTTTCATTAATAAAAGTATTTGCAAACTGCATTCTTGCCTCTTTATTAACATCTGTTAGTCGGGGCTTTTTAGCACTGGCACAATTAAATAGACCTTGCTCTCGCAACCGTTTTCTTGCAGTCCTACTAGACGCTGGGAAGTTGGTTGGCTCTTTGGCTTCAATAGAATTAGAAAATGGATTTAAATTCACAGTTAACCAGAATATTGTCGTTTTCTAGAGTACTCTCTCTTGGCCGCACAGAACCCACTGCCCTGCTCAGATCATGAGTTTCTATCCACTTTTTGTTTAGTTTTTGAATCGTGCTTTTGCTGCAATTAATTTCACTTGCTTATGCGTTGTTGAGACCACCCTTCTCCAAGTTTGGCGATGATGTAGCCTTTTTCTTCTTCACTCAAAACATAATAAGGCATGATTAAGTAATAAAAAATTTATTTGTGCTTAATATGACAATGACGTTGACTATTATATTATTATATTAATGTAATGATATAATAATATAATAATATAATAATATAATAATATAATAATATAATAATATAATAATATAATAATATAATAATATAATAATATAATAATATAATAATATAATAATATAATAATATAATAATATAATAATATTATAATATAATAATATAATAATATAATAATATAATAATATAATAATATAATAATATAATAATATAATAATATAATAATATAATAATATAATAATATAATAATATAATAATATAATAATATAATAATATAATAATATAATAATATAATAATATAATAATATAATAATATAATAATATAATAATATAATAATATAATAATATAATAATATAATAATATAATAATATAATAATATAATAATATAATAATATAATAATATAATAATATAATAATATAATAATATAATAATATAATAATATAATAATATAATAATATAATAATATAATAATATAATAATATAATAATATAATAATATAATAATATAATAATATAATAATATAATAATATAATAATATAATAATATAATAATATAATAATATAATAATATAATAATATAATAATATAATAATATAATAATATAATAATATAATAATATAATAATATACTAATATAATAATATAATAATATAATAATATAGTAATATAGTAATATAATAATATAATAATATAATAATATAATAATATAATAATATAATAATATAATAATATAATAATATAATAATATAATAATATAATAAGATAATAATATAATAATATAATAATATAATAATATAATAATATAATAATATAATAATATAATAATATAATAATATAATAATATAATAATATAATAATATAATAATATAATAATATAATAATATAATAATATAATAATATAATAATATAATAATATAATAATATAATAATATAATAATATAATAATATAATAATATAATAATATAATAATATAATAATATAATAATATAATAATATAATAATATAATAATATAATAATATAATAATATAATAATATAATAATATAATAATATAATAATATAATAATATAATAATATAATAATATAATAATATAATAATATAATAATATAATAATATAATAATATAATAATATAATAATATAATAATATAATAATATAATAATATAATAATATAATAATATAATAATATAATAATATAATAATATAATAATATAATAATATAATAATATAATAATATAATAATATAATAATATAATAATATAATAATATAATAATATAATAATATAATAATATAATAATATGATAATATGATAATATGATAATATACTAATATGATAATATGATAATATGATAATAGGATAATATGATAATATGATAATATGATAATATGATAATATGATAATATGATAATATGATAATATGATAATATGATAATATGATAATATGATAATATGATAATATGATAATATGATAATATGATAATATGATAATATGATAATATGATAATATGATAATATGATAATATGATAATATGATAATATGATAATATGATAATATGATAATATGATAATATGATAATATGATAATATAATGATAATATGATATGATGATAATATGATATGATGATAATGATATGATGTTATGATGATATGATGATTGATGATATGATGATATGATGATATGATGATATGACGATATGGCGATATGACGATATGACGATATGACGATATGACGATATGACGATATGACGATATGACGATATGACGATATGACGATATGAAGATATGACGATATGACGATATGACGATATGACGATATGACGATATAATAATATAATAATATAATAATATAATAATATAATAATATAATAATATAATAATATAGTAATATAATAATATAATAATATAATAATATAATAATATAATAATATAATAATGTAATAATATAATAATATAATAATATAATAATATAATAATATAATAATAAAATAATAAAATAATAAAATAATATGATAATATGATAATATGATAATATGATAATATGATAATATGATAATATGATAATATGATAATATGATAATATGATAATATGATAATATGATAATATGATAATATGATAATATGATAATATGATAATATGATAATATTATAATATGATAATATGATAATATGATAATATGATAATATGATAATATGATAATATGATAATATGATAATATGATAATATGATAATATGATAATATGATAATATGATAATATGATAATATGATAATATGATAATATGATAATATGATAATATAATATGATAATATGATAATATGATAATATGATAATATGATAATATGATAATATGATAATATGATAATATGATAATATGATAATATGATAATATGATAATATGATAATATGATAATATGATAATATGATAATATGATAATATGATAATATGATAATATGATAATATGATAATATGATAATATGATAATATGATAATATGATAATATGATAATATGATAATATGATAATATGATAATATGATAATATGATAATATGATAATATGATAATATGATAATATGATAATATGATAATATGATAATATGATAATATGATAATATGATAATATGATAATATGATAATATGATAATATGATAATATGATAATATGATAATATGATAATATGATAATATGATAATATGATAATATGATAATATGATAATATGATAATATGATAATATGATAATATGATAATATGATAATATGATAATATGATAATATGATAATATGATAATATGATAATATGATAATATTATAATATGATAATATGATAATATGATAATATGATAATATGATAATATGATAATATGATAATATGATAATATGATAATATGATAATATGATAATATGATAATATGATAATATGATAATATGATAATATGATAATATGATAATATGATAATATGATAATATGATAATATGATAATATGATAATATGATAATATGATAATATGATAATATGATAATATGATAATATGATAATATGATAATATGATAATATGATAATATGATAATATGATAATATGATAATATGATAATATGATAATATGATAATATGATAATATGATAATATGATAATATGATAATATGATAATATGATAATATGATAATATGATAATATGATAATATGATAATATGATAATATAATAATATAATAATATAATAACTGAATTTTCAAATAGTTATCCCCAACCGATTGAGCTGAAATTTTGCATACACGTTTAGTTTGGGTGACAATGCATGTTTAGCTAAGTGACGTCATCCTAAATCCAATAGGGCGGACTCCCGAAGATGGCGGACTAGTTATTTTTTATGCACCCCCATGAATAGTAAAAAAACATTTTTAAAAACAAGCTTTTATTTATATGCTCTAAAAAGAAGAAAATAAACTTTAAATTAAATCAAACCCATCAATTTATTACATTATACAATTTATATGATATAAAAGCTTGTCGCGAGATTTGCCTATTTAAAGTTTATTTTCTTCTTTTTAGAGCATTTAAATAAAGCTTGTTTTTAAAAATGTTTTTTTAAAAATAAAATGACACACTAAATTCTATATGGCGGACGCCCCAAGATGGCGGACTAGTTATTTTTTATGTACCCCCATGATATGGGTATCAAATAAAAGGGTTTGCAGAGAAGAATACGAAAAAAAACTAAAAAATAAAAAATAAATTAATAGTAAAAAAACATTTTTAAAAACAAGCTTTTATTTATATATTTAGAGCATTTAAATAAAAGCTTGTTTTTAAAAATGTTTTTTTACTATTAATTTATACTTATTAAACTTATTGAGCACGTAGTAAGTTCAGTTGTAATTAAAAATCTGTAATACATCGGGCAAATCATTGTGCTATAATAACGTATGTTAAAGATAAATTGACTGTCATTTTTAATTTCTTCATAAAGCAGTGTTTGTTCTAGGAAAACATGTACAGACTAATAACAGTAATAGTTAACCAAGGTTCACGTTAATACATACATACCATATGCTTTCAGCAGAGTCGAAACTAAATAATTCCAACTATAGACGCAATCGATTTGATTGTGTAGCAGCCAATTTATACACAACATAATTTATTTCCATAATGACCAAGTAGTGGTTATTTCAGTGCGTTTAATTAATACCTTGTCTGAAATATTTTGTGATTTTCTACTTATTCATAGAAATTATCTACATTGATTAAATAATTTAACGAATGCTCCATTATTAGACCTGTGAGTAAAGTAATTTGATTCAAGTAGTAATTCCAAAACTTTATACAAATGTAGCAATGGTACTAAACAAGTGGCATAATTTATGTTATCATCTGAGAAATGTACAGACCAACAGAAAAATTATTTGAATTTGTTTCTTATCTTACAATAGTTAAACTTTAATTATTGTAAATATAATAAATGATAAGAGGTACAGTGGATTCAAAGAAAAAACAAATATATCCAAGAATATTTCTATACCTACAGAAATGGTATAACATAACTCGGATTACGGTTGTTTTTATTTAACAAGCAAAACAAAAATAAAAAGAAATTATTACAAATATCACGGTTCTGTTGTTATTCTTGTGCCCTTCTATATAACCCTTGAAAATTATCGTTTATTCATATCATGCATAATCTAAAATCTCGTAAAATTTCACGACTATTTATGTTGAGTACTTAAACAAAGGTAATAGATATCAAAGAAAGAAACCCATGACAATATAATTAATATTCACTAGTAATCTCCCTAGTGCTTGAATTAATTATTACCCGAAATTTTTCGAGTGCGCAAATTATTTGAAAATTAATAATAATTTTCTTGAAAAATTTTCGTACGAGGAAAGTTTCCGGTTATTAATTCAAGCATGTGGGGATTCGGTAAGAAAATTTCACACCTAAATTAAATGGGGTTAGAAAATTCGAAATGGCCAATTTTATGGTAGACTTTTCCACTTTTCGTTCGCTTCTCCTACTCCGAAATTCGCAGCGAGACCGTGCAATTCGCGATGTATTTCCAAGTTGAACCCTCTACCTTGGATTTCTTGCCAGAACGGCGATCCAGCGACGGTTCTTTGTTCGGAAAAGCGTGAAAAGCAAATGTCAAATATGATAGTATGTTAATAATTTGACAGAAAAAATATCCACTTTTGCTCAAGGTACTCTGGAGGATGAAAAATTTCCGGAAATTTTTTGGTTTGCTATGGTACCGAAACCAAACACAAACTTCTAATTCGTTAAAAAAGGGAGGTGTGAAATTTTCATCAATATTCTTTCATACCATAATTTTTTAAAACCGTGAGTTAGCAAAGAGCTTTAAACATTTTATTTGTTTTTCTCGTATTTAAGTCAAGAGAAATGAACTGTTTTTAACCCGGAAATATGTTTGCCTTTGACCAGTGATATCTAATGAATTATAGGCGAAAAATATTCTCCTCTAATTAGTAACTCACAGTTTCACTAACGCCACTGGTATGATGTATCCCATAAAATAATTTTTCTTTTATAGTCTCTACGGTTGTTTCATCTGGCTATTAAGTGGTCGATAACAGATTAGTCTAATGATAAATGACTAATTACTGAAGTATAATACCTAAGTATTTTTTAAGATGATGGCCAAAGTTTAATTTTGGAATCGTAGAAGTTCTAATATATTGTTAGTCTTACGAGTATCTGAACCAAATTTTACCAAAAGTTTTGGGTAACTCCAATCCCTGCACCTTTACTTTCTGCACCTTTACCTTCTGGTCCATATGTGGGAGAGAATTTATCGAGGATATTTTTTTTTTTGAATCAATAATCGACAAAATGTTAATATTTTTTAATTCATGATTTTTGTTTTTGTATACAAGCTTTAAAATGAATTACAGAAATTCGCAGTTAGGGTGGTTCAGATTATATTTGCGTGAATAATACTTTTAATAAACAAATTTTTATAACAAAGTTTTTAAATTGATGTCATATTTTCAAAATTAGTTTACTTCTTATTACATTAATAACTTAATTTATATTCATTCTAAACTCTATTATATTTTAAATATTCAACGGAGATATGCACCACAATGTTTTCAGTAGACCTTTAGACCCTTAATGAGTTTCTTTACGTTACATTTTAAAAGAGGGATTGTTAATTACATTAGGAATATTAAAATTTGTTTGCAAAAACAAAGAAATTTGACATGTTCTAATTCACTGAAAATATATATACCTACTTTTAAATCTGGTAATTAAGAAGTAAGATAAGGATTTTAATTAAAGCAAATCACTATGATGAATAAGGCACTAAGGGGAAATAGGTACACTCTTCCGGAATAATAACTCCCGTTTCCTTGAGAAATTAAAAAAAAATAAACTAACCTAATAAAAGCTTCATTATTTTCATTATGGTAATCTTCTCCAGCGAACGCTAATACATATTTAGTAGCTACGCTTTTAAATTAGTTTGTCTTTTGCTGAGTTTAAGAGTAAGATATAAACAACTGCATTTGCATGGTATAACTCCCGTAATTGCCTACAATAGTAAAACGTATATTTCTGTCTATTTACTTTTTTGAGCATTTAAGTAACCAGAATTTATCTATACAGTTCGTATACAAATAGTCCTAACTTGTACTGATCGATTTTTATTTTTAATTCGCCATATTACAATTTATTTTATCGAAGCTACATACTTTGCGGGTAAATCCCAACTCATTTATCTAAGTCACCATTTTACATAGAAACTATCAGGCTTTTGACAATGAACACTTAAAAAAATATTTTTCTTGAAAGAAAATAGTTTTTTGCAATTTTTTAACTTTAGGAATGATCCATCATCGAAATTAAGAAGAAATTCAATCCAGATACCAAAAAGTAATGTTAAATTAAAAGAAATTTTGAGAGAACGGTAACCATTCAATAGAATTTATACCTTGAAACGTATTTTATAATACACACTAATCGCTCAGCTGTTTATGATGAATTTTCTAAGCTGAGATCGATTTGTAAGAGACTGTCACAAGATTGTTACATCAATTATGTAGCATCCACTGAACATACTCTTTCAAGTAAACTCAAGTCCTTCTGGAATTTTGTCAACTGTAAACTTTTGCTGAATATTTTGTAAGTGTTTACACCGACATGAAGTGTGATACCCAAGGCAATCCGTCCACAAATCATTTAAATATTACGAATTGCGTCATATCTATTTCTGATATTTATCAAAAACTTGTTTAACTTGACAGTAACAAAAGTCCTGGGCCGGACGGCTTACCTTCTAGTTTACTCAAGCACTGTAGTTTTGTATAAGCTAGACCGCTATTTATTTTTTTTACTTATCTCTGCAATCGGGTCATTTTCCTGATTTCTGTAAAGTTGGTTTTATCACCCCTATTCACAAGTCAGGAAATAAAGCAGATATAAAGAACTACAGACCTATTTGTATTCTAAGTGTAATTCCCAAGTTATTTGACAGTATAATTACTGAATATTTACCCTCGGAGCTCACTGGATCTATCATCGATCAACAGTTTAGTTTTCAGTGTGGTAAATCAACTGAGCTAAACTTGCTTTCTTATATTGACTTCCTGTCGGACTCTTTGGAGAATGGACACGTGGTTCATTCTATTTATACAGACTTCTCCAAAGCGTTTGACAGAGTAAACCACCATGTTCTATTAGAAAAGCTCCAGTCTTCCAGTCTTAGGGTCTTATTTTGCAATAGATTGAGAGATATTTGTTAGGCCGCACATAAGTTGTTCGAATAATCAACTGAAATTCAAGCTCCTTCAAGAGTTCCCCAGGGCTCACATCTCGACCCATTATTGTTCAACGTATTCGTTAATGACATTCATACATGATTTGCTCACAGTAATTTTCTTCTTTTTGCTGACGATCTCAAAATATACATGAAGATATCCACTTTAAACGATTGTGTGCATCTACAATCAGATCTTGATAACCTTACAAAGTGGTGTGAGCACAATGGCATGGAATTAAATGCAAATAAATGTCACTACATATTTTTTTCCCGATCTAGGAATAATCAGAATATTATCTTTGAATACAGGATTGAGAATGTTGCTCTAGAGAAGGTCTCCACCATCATGGACCTAGGTGTCACTCTTGACTCTGATCTTAATTTATTCCCTCACATTTCATCTTCTATCTCTAAGGCTCTTAGAATGCTTGGCTTTATAAAACAGATTTTGCAGGACTTCACCAATGTCGACTCAGCCAAAGTTCTCTACTGCATCTTGAATATGCTTTCACGGTATGGAATCCCTATTCTGCTATTTACATTAGTAATATAGAATAGATTCAGCATCGGTTTCTGAGATAAAATTAATTTAAAACCCCAACTCTTCCACCTCGCACCTACGATGTTTAGAATCTGAGCTTAATATATCTTCTCTAGTGGACCGTCGCAAATCCAGAGACCTAAAATTCCTATATAATAATGTAAATAATAATTTTTAGTGCCCTTACCTCCTCTCCAGGATTGGGTTGTTTGTCCCGCACGGAACTACTCGCTCGGTCTGCAAATTTATTTATTTTAAGTTTGTATTGAGTCTGTTTTGTATTTAATTTTGTCTTTAATTTTTTCTTGGTAATCAAATTATATATTATATACCATCATTTATATTATGTATAATTATTTACGAAATGCTTATGGTAAACTTAATTTACTGTCTTTCTTGTTAAATTGTATGTATTTAATGGTCAAGTCTCGTAAATAGATTTAAATAAATTAATTAATTATATATATTAGTACAGAGGTCATTACAAACAATAATTGATTTGTGATAAATGGAATATAGAATTTTGAAGAAAATTACCTTTGTGAATTTTACTGGTTTTAGTTGTTTTGATTTATAACTAGTTCCGGTTTTCTGGCCTCACAGAAATTCTTATTATATTATCTTAATGATAGAAAATTTAACGCAGTTCCCTCATTATAAGCGAGGTCTCTACAGAAAAAATATTCTTCATGCGCTAAAGAGTGTGTCGCTATGACAGACAATGATTCTTAAATTATTATTCACCACATCTAAAAACGAAGAAACATTACATATTATTATTCGTTTTGATTGCATGTTGTCAAACATTGGCAGCTCGAATTTTTTTATGGTTCAACACTTCACGAAAGTCCGCGAGTGCGAAAAGTCTGAAGAAGATAATACTCTGACCCATGGTGTAAGACAATTAGGTGATGAAACGCCTCAATTAGAATGTCTCCAAACTGTTAATGCAAGAGACGCGAAATCGTAAGACAAAGAGAGAGAGTGGGTGGCCGCGAGGGCCGCGCGGGCTAAGCCCCGCATCTTCCCTAGTTAATTTCCACTTCATTTTATCAGGTCGAAAAATATACCATTCGATGCAGAAAAATATGTAGAACACGATTGTTGAAAAATTATGTGTCTAAATTGTCGGCTACTGTGCAAAAAAAAATAAAAACCATAAATGAAATTGGACGCCGGCTCGTTTAACTCGAAACGCTGCTAAAACCGTTCGAGTTATGAAAAAAATTAACATAAACAATTTTATAGAGAACTAAATTTCCTATAAAAAAGTCAGTGACGGCATATGTCTATCTTAAATATTTTAGGCGTGAGCACGGTGTAAGACAATTCTTACAACGTGGGCGTGAGGGTGGCTGAAAGTTGTGCGCTGGAAAACGATAAGTTTAATTTAACAAAAGGTCAGCGCGCGAATTTGAGGCGCCCTCACACCAAAACTATTAAAGATAGACTAATGCCACCACTGACTTTTTTATAGGAAATTTAGTTCTCTATAAAGTTGTTTATGTTAATTTTTTTCATAACTCGAACGGTTTTAGCAGCGTCTCGAGTTAAACGTGCCGGCGTCCAATTTCATTTATGGTTTTTATTTTTTTTTGCACAGTAGCCGACAATTTAGACACATAATTTTTCAACAATCGTGTTCTACATATTTTTCTGCATCGAATGGTATATTTTTCGACCTGGTAAAATGAAGTGGAAATTAACTAGGGACGATGCGGGGCTTAGCCTGCGCGGCCCTCGCGGCCACCCACTCTCTCTCTTTGTCTTACGATTTCGCGTCTCTTGCGTTAACAGTTTGGCGACACTCTAACCATACGATACATTGAGGCGTTTCACCACCTAATTGTCTTACACCGTGCTCTGACCTGAGGCCTAAAGAGAATAGAAAGACATGATAGGGAAAGAGTTTTCATACATCTTTGTTATACGAGGTAAAAAATTTGATGGTAAAGCGATGTTTAACAGTTATGGAGCTAAGGGTAAAGGGATCATTTGCTTCATATTGTCTAGGTGTATGTGTTTAATATGTCGCTCATGGCGATATTAGCGACACAACTTCTGCACAACAATCTTCTTAAAAAAACAGACAGAGATTACCAACAATACGACGATGTTTCAAACTGCTTATTGGGCTTATAAGAACTGCTAATGCTCGATTTTGAATTATGTCCAATTTTAATTGTTGTTTTAGGTTTAGTCTCTAACTGTGTGAGCAATATTCCAAATCAGGACGTATTTGTGCTTTATATACCAACAGTAGCATTGTAGTAGTAACAGTTAACTGTAAAGAACACCAAGTTTCTTTGCAGCAGACTTAGCTATGTTAGTAACTTGCATCAGCCAGTGGAGATTATCTGAGATAGCCAATCAAAGCCTACCTACATATCGAGGGGTCTCTGCTCACAACATAGTCTGGCATGATGTTCGGTCCATTTTGATAGTTTTTTTGGAAAACATACTGAACTGCGTTAAAAAGGTTTAAAGTCTACAAAATTATTTGATTTACATTCCAAAATTTTAGTCAAATCAGATTTAATCAACTTGGTTTGTACTCCTAACATTGGAATATTTTTTTTATGTTTCTGAAAAATTTTCTTTTGTTAAAGAATATTACTAATCTAAAACTTTCTTACAAAATACATACAACTTTACGATTAAAAAGTTTATAACAGCAAAACTTAATTCGTACTTTTTAAACACGACATAAACTTGGAGAAGATTAAATGTAACTTTATTTAAAAGCTGTGAATTCTTATTAACACTTATAAAATAATTCCAACCCAGAGCATGCACTCTAGATGTATATGCACGCTCGAGAATATTAAACTCTTTTATTATATTATCGGGTTGAATCGTAAATGGGTCCAACTTAAATATTTTGAAATCATTTACAGGCTGCATAGCTTTTCAATCAATACTTTTTTCTTAATATAGAAACTAACTCAATAATTTCCAGCGGCTTATTAAATTCATATTTTTATTTATTTCGACGATTAATGATGATTTTATTGACTATTTCAACAGTGAAATAATAATACATTTCTCTTATAATCTTAGTAATCAAATTTAGCTTCAAATGGGTTGTTTTCGAATACTACCTAAATTTTTAAGCTAGAGTTTGTAAATATATTTTTATTTCTATCCGAAATCCTTTTATTCCAGCTGTTTGTAACTGATAAATAAGAAAAGTAGCAAGGCGCATTTGGTAAAGTTCACTTGCTTTTGTGACTTGACAAGTTAAAAGCGATATATACAAAGCCAATTTTGTACAACCAGATCAGTAACGACGTAAACGCTGTTAGATTGTATGAAAGACTAACAGCTTTGAACACAAATTTTGGCTTCCGTTTGAACTGTACAAAACGATTTGCACCTTGAAAATGTAATTCTCAATAAGTATTCACTTTTGATATACAAAGTGAGGCAATTTGAACTCGAATTCTATGCAGCTATAGTATATTCCATGTAAGCTGAACGATTTCGACAGATGACAGCACAAACTTTTCATTCAATATTATTGGTAACAATGATTACTAACCTCGACCCACCTCGGATCTCATTCGCCTAATAAAATAGTTCCTCCAAATTAAATGAATGACAGCAGGCAACTAACAATAAGGTACTTCGATTTCATGGTTGCATTTTAAGAAAACTCTGTGTTTTTGTACATTCAATTGATTGTATTAATTATTTTTTCTAATTTTGACATATAAAGTGACATATTTTGTTATTGAAACAAGTGACAAAACGTTCTACTTTATGTAACTGGTTACATAATGAAAACCATTATGTAACTGGTTACGAAAAGTTCGTTATGTCACTAACTGTAAAAATAATTAAACAAAATACAACAGAAAAATATCAACATGGAGTAATGTGTCCACAGCGTAGAAGCCTTCAAATTCTTCTTACCTTCAAAATATGCCAATAGTACTTTCCCGTTGACGTGTTTTACTTTCTTCTCTTCACGCCATTTCTCAAAATTTTTCATAAACCAAGTCATATGCCGCTTTGGATTTTTCAGGAATCAGTGAACTCGGCATTTCTTGCCGCTCCTTCTATATCGCTCGGTATATCGTCAGAATCGGAATGTAATTCACACATTTTTCCTAATAAATAAGTAATAGTAACGATCAGCGTCACAAAATAGATCAGCGTCTATTAAATGTCAAGCCAAATGACAAGATAATTTAAACTGACACTGACCTACTAGATAATTGTCATTTAAATTATGCTTGTAAGTGATCAAAATTAAAAACTTGTATTTCCCATTTTTCGTCAAAATTAGAAAAAATCTTGTATGTAATACGTTATGAAACATGATTTTATGTAACTCGTGCGATATTGCGGGATCTCGCTTCGCTCGTCCCGCAAACTTACACTGGTTACATAAAATCATACTTTTCGTAACTGATTACATAAATAGCTATTATTCCATTACTAACGTTCACGTTCACACACGCACACCCAAACTTAATAGATTACAACAAAATATTCAACACACCACAAAACTGACACTGACAACTTATAACAATAACCTCAAAACCAGAGGAAACATATGACACCAATCGTCCATTTTGTTTTGTACTCCTTCGCCACAGTTTACGATCTAGGGACACATTTTTTAATAGCATTTCAGCAAGTCCCGATGTCATCTGTCGAAATCGTTCAGCTTACGTGGAATGGACTACATTATCTAGTTGTGACGTCACGACCCCCACTTCTAGTGGCATACAAGTTTACGGGCGAAATTGTGATATTGGAATTTGACCCGTATTGCGTTGTCCATAAGGACTATAATAGCTTTGTTTGTCATCAGCCACTAGTGTACACTTTTTTACACTTTTTGCCAATAAGTCGTTTGTTATAAATTAGTGCAGACAGTGCTAGCCGTTTGGTATACCAGTATAGTGTACACTTTCTTGCACTTTTGATACTGACTCTTGAGGAGGTGTAACGAGTGTCGATAGTGCAGCGCAGGCACCTGAGTTGAAGTTTGAAGCTGTTCTGTGGTTTGAAGTTTGAGATTTACTGAAACGGGTTGTCTGACAGAGGTATGAATTGAAATAATGTGATTTTGTCACAGTTATTTAATGATGAGAGTGAAGATACTGGTAGCAAATCTATTATTGCTATTATTTATAGGTTATATTGATTTTCTGACAAGAGTACGTACACTCTAAAGTTGTTTGTTATAGAATTACACATCCGCACTAGTTATCATTTTGTACACTTTTAAACCTACACTTTTCTGCACAACACTTTGATGACAAACAAAGCTAATATATAGTACTAAAACATTGTCGGGAATTTTATAGTATTTCTGTATGTTGAAAGATTATTTAAGGACTTCCAATACCTATTTCACATTTAAGAAATATGTTAAAATATATGTATCCACGTATGATTTATAAAAACTTCATTTTAGTTTTATAAATTAATATGTAAAGCGGAGGAAACTTCCTCCAATAGGAATAAAGAATGCAAAAATTCAAATTATGAGTTTGCAGCTAACTTCAAACACTCAATTAATTTTCGTTCATTTTGCCAATGAACTTGACGTTTAACTTAAGTTTTCTCCCAGTTTCAAATCTATTCTACTATTTTTTCTAATACACTAGTCTTTGTGCTTAATTTCAAATATGGGTTTGTGCATTGCACCTGAGTGTGATCATATCAATAAAACTGGATGTAAAATGTTTGGTTTTCCAAAGGATTCCAAATTAAAATAAAAGAGGTAAAGCAATAATGTGTATGTTAGTTTGATTATCGTTTCTTAAATATGGGTATATGTAAATTGTAAAGACAAAATAATGCTTAAATACCTATCTGTGCTTTCTTTAATATTCTATATTTTTTTAAATAGGATTAATTGATTTTTATTGTATTATTAACACCAAGGTAAGAGGTTATAAAATTTGCGTCAGCGACACTGACATTAACGACAGTTGTAACAACTCAGAAGTATAATGAAGTTAGCAGCAGTGTAAACTTTCCGTCTGTCATGATAGTAGTACGTACGGTTGCATAATTATGTGACGTCACACTAATGTGGTCCATACTCTATAGAAATGAGTCTATAACCGGAAATTATTTTCAGTACATTTTTGAGGTCTGTTTATAGCCATCTTTCATTCCATTATTACTGATTCTCTCCGAACCACTTGAATGTAATGATTTTTTTTGTTGAAATACTATTTCAACCTGCATATTGAAAAAATCACTACAGTCACAATTATAGATTTTAAGAAAAAATATGTTTATCTCTGTTACGAAACATGCTTTATTTCTCAATCATTTTCACTTCGGAAAAAAACTCGAAATACACAAGTATTTGGGGAGTCAACCGAACTACTTCCCCCCCACGTTCTCGAGGATGCTGAACACGATGGTGATGATGGCTTTGCTCCCTGAGTTGACCCTACCCCTAAACATTTAAAAAACCACCCCCAAAGGGAGAGAATCGCGTATTCGACGTCTTCCAACGGCAAAACTTATATCACCCCCCCGTTATCGAAGATGCTGAACACTATGGTGATGTTGGTTTTGCGCCCCGAGCTGATTCTACCCCCTAAATGGTCAAAAACCATTCTCTAAGGGGGTGAAAAATGTGTTTCGTGCTACAAACGAAAAAACCCACGCTATCTCTCGTTTTTGAGTATGCTGGGCAAGAGAAAAATATTACCAAGTCACCTCGACCCCCGCGAGCCCCTCGAAAGGACACAAACTACTTCTTTGACGCGCGGTTTTAAGTAAGTGAAGTAAGTTAAATCATAAACATTTTTATTGACGCATAAAATTACTTATTTACTATATGTAAATATAAATCATTTTCAACATTTGTCGAGGTGACTTGGTAATATTTTTGTCTTGCCCGGCATACTCAAAAATGAGAGATAACGCGGGTTTTCTCGTTTGTAGCACGAAACACATTTTTCACCCCTTGGAGAAAGATTTTTGGCCGTTCGGAGGGTTGGTTCGCCTCGGGGAGCATATCTAACATTACCATCGTGTTCAGCATCCTCAAAAACGGGGGGTGACATAAGTTTTGCCGGTGGAAGACGTAGAATACGCGATTCCCCCTCTTTGGGGGTGATTTTTGGCCGTTTGGGGGGGTAGGGTCAACTCGGGGAGTAGAGCCAAAATCACCATCGTGATCAACATCCTCGATAACGGGGGGTGACATAAGTTTTGCCAGTGGAAGACGTCGAATACGCTGTTCTCCCCCTTTGGGGGCAGTTTTTCGGCCGTTTGGGGGTAGGGCCAACTCAGGGGGCAGAAAAAACATCACCATCGTGTTCGGCATCCTCGAAAACGGGGGTAGGCGGTAGTTTGGTTGACTACCCAAATACTTGTATGTTCGTCCGACTCACAGAATGCACTATAAATAGTATATTACATTACAAATCATGAAAATGGTCTTTTGCAAAACGAGGGGGGTTGTTGAGGAACACGAAGACGCTTTAGCGTCCGAGTACTTCTTCGTAGCCTCCGAGTCAAGCAGAGACACTTTAATGACGTGTAATGTATACTATTTTTCCGAAACCGCTTTTTAAAAATCTAAAAATTAAATGCACATGAAAAACTTCACACTGACAGTTTGCCTTATCATTAGTATCATGTTTCATTGATAAATAAAATGGTTAGTATTACATACATTTTTTTTACTAAGCTTAAACGCATTTAACCTGATGTCATTTTTCAAAATTAAAGTTTTGATATTTTTTATTTTAACGCTTGAAGAAAAAATAATATGTCACTCGGAGTAGAAGGCTCATTATGTGTTTCGCCCAGCTTGCTGCCTCGGCTTGCGCCTCGGCTAAACAGACTTCTGTACTCAACAATAATGGTCGCCTTCTACTCCTAGTAAGATAACATACTATTATACTTCGGCACTTTATACTTTTTCTTCACTCGGCACTTTTAGTGATCGGAATCAGAGAAAAATTAAATTTTTCGATTTTCAGTAAAAACGGAAATGTTAATCACCACAACTTTCACAATTACATCTAAGCTGGCTGATTGATACATTTTTGGGGTGGTACTGTGAGAAATTATGTAATTGGACCATAATTTATTTAAGAGACTTCTCAATAGATACTTCTGTCTACAATTTCTATGTCTTATAACGTGGTTATCATGAAGGACACCAGTACACCACACAGCGAATATTCAATAATTTTAAATAATGAATTTCCCAAGAGATATATTGAGAGAGATAAGCCAATTATGTGGCCCCCTAGATCACCTGACTTTACAAAAATTTATTTTTGTGGAGATCTGTTAAAGTGCAAGCATATTAATTAATTAATTAATTAACTATCTATTAAAATCTGACAGCCCTTCCTCACTCTAATTTGGCGCCGATTTTTCACACATTCTGCGGCGCTAAAGGCTTTTTTCTTAACGCGTTTGGCCGCGCAGCGCCGTGCGTTATGGACGTTTTCGTGTCGGGACCATCGAATAGCGGACTTTCGTGGCGATCCGCCAAGTATTTTAAAAATTATTGGCGATTCGATAGCACCGTGTCGAAGAGGTTTGTAAAATTTGAGAAATTAGAAAGAGATACGACACGCGAGAAATTTGAAAAAAAATGGCCGACGTTTTCTGAACGATAGACGTCAAAATAGCGCTTTTTCGTTCGCTCCTACTGAGTCTAAAACCGGCGGGGGGCCGCGCTATTCGCGATGTAGTTTTAAGTTGCATCCTCTAACTCGGTTTTCGCGTAAGAACGGCGGTCCGACGGCGATCTTTCGTTTGGAAATAACGTTTGAAGTGTACGCGTTTTCGCAATTTTTTCGAATTTCCAAAACATGTCCCCCTTCCGAGCTTATTAACTCGCGCCTCCTTTGAGACGGACCGGCGGCGTATTTTATTTTGAAAACTAGATGAAATTTAGAAAATCGCTGTCGAAAATCGTTTTCCTCGATTTTGCCTCCCAAGAAAGTTATGATTTTTTGAAAAGCGGCGTTTTTGTCGGATTTCGACGATTCTTCCGACACCTACCCATTAGATACGCGTCACAGCCATTCCCTTTGGATATAGAGGATCGCGACACGCACGACGGCCAAGAAGAAGGACAAATGAACAACTCATTTTTTTCTTTTTCGTCCATCTGAGATATTACCCGAGATACGAATATTTAAAAAAGGTCGATTTTGCAGAAAAACGCTACTTTTCCCCAGGCTCTAACTTCTTTAACCGGAGGATTTTTTCGCCCGGACTTTCGGGAAAGCTAGATCCATCCTACATCTTGGGTCCCTGAAAATTTCATTCCTTAATCTCCACCGGCGTCCAAGCGGTGAATATTTTAAATTGCCAAGACACGCCGAAAATTCGTCGGTGACGTCACCAAACATGTGGACACCCTTATTAAATACCCATGCCGAGCGTCGCATACATTTTTTGTATTCTGCCCTCATAAGCAAGAGTGGCGCTTCTAATTACAGAGTATTGAGAAAACAGCGATTTACTTTATAGTATTTGATGCTTATGGTACGTATTGGAAATGAACCATTTGGGTTTATACAATACTTTTGGTTAATAATAATGAAATCACAAGAATATTTTTAAAATATTATGCAAACAAAAATACAAGAAAAGAAAATAGGTACATGCTGCACTTTCACTATGAAACAGGGGCAATGTTTGTTGGTATAATACAAAAGCAAAATGCGGCATCCGCAAAAGATAAAAACAACTTTAAACCGGATACAACTAAATAACACGAATCGTTTAACGAAACGGCGAAGCCAATGAAAATACGAGAGACCCCTTTTCTCTGAACCTTATTTCCTTTCATATAACAATTCTGTCGGACTGTACGCATGTTTCCCGAGGTCTTTAAACTGGATACAAATAAATAACCAGAATCATCGCTTAACTTAACAGACACGCCAGTGAAAATACACGAAACGTCTCTTTTTTCATGACCTTATCACTTTTCAAGTGGCATCTCTGTTGGACCCTACATCTTTCCCGAAACTCCTCCACCGAATCCAACTAAATTACCCGAATCCCTTAACTAATCGATGACTCCTACGAAAATACGCGAAACGCCTCTTTCCCGATGCCCTTCCCACTTTTCAAGTAGCATCTCTGTTGAACTCACACCTTTCCCGAGACTCTTAGACCGGATCCAACTAATTTACCCAAATCACTTAACTAATCGAAGACGCCTACGAAAATACACGAAACGCCTCTATCTTGATGATCTTCCCACTTTTCAAGTAGCATCTCTGTCGGACTCTACATCTTTCCCGAGATTCTTCCACTGAATCCAACTAAATTGCCCGAATCCCTTAACTAATCGAATATGCCTACGAAAATACGCGAAACGCCTTATTTCTCATTACCTTATCAAGTGGCTTCTCTATAGACCCCTACTTCTTTCCCGAGAAAATTAGACCGGATCCAACTAATTTACTCAAATGACTTAACTAATCGAAAACGCCTACAAAAATACATAAAACGCCTCATTTCTGATAATCTCACTTTTCAGGTAGCATCTCTGTCGGGCTCTACATCTTTCCCGAGACTTCCACCGAATCCAACTAAATTACCCGAATGTCTTAACTAATCGAAGACTAATACGAAAATACACGAAACGCCTCTTTCCTGATGACCTTCCCACTATTCAAGTAGCATCTCTGTTGAACTCTACATCTTTCCCCAGACTCTTCCACCGAATTCAACTAAATTACCCTAATCCCTTAACCAATCGAAGACTAATACGAAAATACGCGAAATACCTCATTTCTCATTACCTTCCCATTTTTGAAGTAACATCTCTATCATACTCTACATCTTTCAAGAGACTCTTCCACCGAACCCAACTAAATTGCCCGAATCCCATAACTAATCGAAGATGCCTACGAAAATACGCGAAACGCCTCATTTCCGATGATCCTTTCACTTTTTAGGTAGCATCTCTGTCGGACTCTACATGTTTCCCGAGACTCTTCTACCGAATCCAAATAAATTACCCGAATCCCTTAACTAATCCAAGATGCCTACGAAAATACTCGAAACGTCTCTTTTTTCATGACCTTATCACTTTTCAAGTGGCATCTCTGTTGGACCCTACATCTTTCCCGAAACACTTCCACCGAATCCAACTAAATTACCCGCATCCCTTAACTAATCGATGACTCCTACGAAAATACGCGAAACGCCTCTTTCCTAATGCCCTTCCCACTTTTCAAGTAGCATCTCTGTAAGACTCTACTTCTTTCCCGAGACTCTTAGACTGAATCCAACTAATTTATCCGAATCACTTAACTAATCGAAGACGCCTACGAAAATACGCAAAACGCCTCTTTCCCGATGCCCTTCCCACTTTTCAAATAGCATCTCTGTTGAACTCCTCCTCTTTCCCGAGACTCTTAGACCGGATCCAACTAATTTACACAAATCACTTAACTAATCGAAGACGCCTACGAGAATACACGAAACGCCTCTTTCTTGGTGATCTTCCCACTTTTCAAGTAGCATCTCTGTCGGACTCTACATCTTTCCCGAGATTCTTCGACCGAATCCCACTAAATTACCCTAATCCCTTAACTAATCAAATATGCCTACGAAAATACGCGAAACGCCTCATTTCTCATTACCTTATCACTTTTCAAGTGGCTTCTCTATAGACCTCTACTTCTTTCCCGAGACTCTTAGACCGGATCCAACTAATTTATCCAAATCACTTAACTAATCGAAAACGCCTACAAAAATACGCAAAACGTCTCATTTCTCATTACCTTACCACTTTTCAAGTAACAACTCTATCATACTCTACATGTTTCCCGAGACTCTTCCATCGAATCCAACTAAATTACCCGAATCCCTTAACTAATCGAAGATGACTACGAAAATACGCGAAACGCTTCATTTCCGATGACCCTCTCACTCTTTAGGTAGCATCTCTGTCGGGCTCTACAGGTTTCCCGAGACTCTTCCACCGTATCCAACTAACTAAATTACCCGAATCCCTTAACTAACTCTTGGACCGGATCCAACTAATTTACCCAAATCACTTAACTAATCGAAAACGAATACAAAAATACGCAAAACGCCTCATTTCCGATGATCTCACTTTTCAAGTAACATCTCTGTCGGACCCTACATCTTTCCCGAGACTTCCACCGAATCCAACCAAATTACCCAAATCCCTTCACTAATGGAAGGCTAATACGAAAATACGCGAAACGCCTCTTGCCTGATGACCTTCCCACTATTCAAGTAGCATCTCTGTTGAACTCTACATCTTTCCCCAGACTCTTCCACCGAATTCAACTAAATTACCCTAATCCCTTAACTAATCGAAAACTTATACGAAAATACGCGAAATGCCTCATTTCTCATTACCTTCCCACTCTTGAAGTAACATCTCTATCATACTCTACATCTTTCCCGAGACTCTTCCACCGAATCCAACTAAATTACCCGAATCCCTTAACTAATCGAAGATGCCTACGAAAATACGCGAAACGTCTCATTTCCGGATGACCCTCTCACTTTTCAAATAGCATCCCTGTCTGACTCTACACCTTTCCCGGGACTCTTAGACCGAATCCAACTAAATTACCCAGATCCCTTTACTAATCGGAGACTCCCACGAAAATATACGAAACGCCCCTTTCCTGATGCCCTCTCACTTTTTAAGTGTCATCTCTGTCCTACTCTACATCTTTCCCGAGACTCTTCCACCGAATCCAACTAAATTGCCCAAATCCCATAACTAATCGAAGATGCCTACGAAAATCCGCGAAACGCCTCATTTCCTGATTCCCTCTTACTTTTTAAGAAGCATCTCTGTCGGACTCTACATCTTTCCCGAAACTCTTCGACCGAATCCAACCAAATTGCCCGAATCCCTTAACTAATCAAATACGCCTACGAAAATCCGCGACACACCTCATTTCTGAAGACCGTCTCACTTTTCAAGTAGCATCTCTGTCGGACTCTGCAGCTTTCCCGAGACTCTTAAACCGAATCCAACTAAATTACACGGATCCCTTAACTAATCGGAGACCCCTACGAAAATAAACGAAACGGCTCTTTCCTGATGCCCTCTCACTTTTTAAGTAGCATCTCTGTCGGACTCTACATCTTTCCCGAGATTCTTCCACCGAATCCAACTAAATTGCCCGAATCCCATAACTAATCGAAGATGCCTACGAAAATACGCGAGACGTCTCTTTCCTGATGCACTCTCACTTTTTAAGTCGCACCTCTATCGGACTCTACATCTTTCCCGGGACTCTTCGACCGAATCCAAATAAATTGCCTGAATCCCTTAACTAATCGGAAACACCTACGAAAATACGCGACACCCCTCATTTCTGAAGACCCTCTCACTTTTCAAGTAGCATCTCTGTCGGACTCTGCAGCTTTCCCGAGACTCTTAGACTGAATCCAACTAAATTATCCGGATCCCCTAACTAATCGAAGACGCCTACGAAAATACGCGAGACACCTCATTTCCGATGACCCTCTCACTTTTCAAGTAGCATCTCCGTCGGACTCTACATCTTTCACGAGGCTCTTCCACTGAATCCAACTAAATTACCCGGATCCCTTAACTAATCGGAGACTCCTACGAAAACACACGAGACGCCTCTTTTCTGATAACCCTCTCACTCTTCAAGTAGCATCTCTGTCGGACTCTACATCTTTCCCGAGACTCTTCGACCTAATCCAACTAAATTACCCGGATCCCATAACTAATCGAAGACGCCTACGAAAATACGCAAAACGCCTCATTTCCGACGACCGTCTTACTTTTCAAGTAGCATCTCTGTCGGACTCTACATCTTTTCCTAGACTCTTCGGCCGAATCCAACTAAATTGCCCGAATCCCTTAACTAATCGAAGACTCCTACGAAAATACACGAGACGCCTCTTTCCTGATGCCCTCTCACTTTTTAGGTAACATCTCTGTCGGACTCTACATCTTTCCCGAGACTCTTCCACCGAATCCAACTAAATTGCCCAAATCCCATAACTAATCGAAGATGCCTACGAAAATACGCGAAACGCCTCATTTCCTGATTCCCTCTTACTTTTTAAGAAGCATCTCTGTCGGACTCTACATCTTTCCCGAAACTCTTCGACCGAATCCAACTAAATTGCCCGAATCCCTTAACTAATCGAATACGCCTACGAAAATACGCGACACACCTCATTTCTGAAGACCCTCTCACTTTTCAAGTAGCACCTCTGTCGGACTCCACGTCTTTCCCGAGACTCTCCGACCGAATCCAACTAAATTGCCCGAAAGACTTAACTAATCGAAAACGCCTACGAAATATGCGAGACGCCTTTTTTCTGATAACCCGCTCACTCTTCAAGTAGCATCTCTGTCGGACTCTACATCTTTCCCGAGACTCTTCGACCGAATCCAAATAAGTTGCCCGAATCCCTTAACTAATCGGAAACACCTACGAAAATACGCGACACCCCTCATTTCTGAAGAACTTTTCAAGTAGCATCTCTGTCGGACTCTGCAGCTTTCCCGAGACTCTTAGACTGAATCCAACTAAATTATCCGGATCCCTTAACTAATCGAAAACGCCTACGAAAATACGCGAATCGCCTCTTTCCTGATGCCCTCTCACTTTTTAAGTAACTTCTCTGTCGGACTCTACATCTATCCCGAGACTCTTAGACCGAATCCAACTAAATTTCCCGAGTCCCATAACTAATCGAAAATGCCTACGAAAATACGCGAGACGTCTCTTTCCTGATGCCCTCTCACTTTTTAAGTAGCACCTCTGTCGGACTCTACATCTTTCCCGAGACCCTCCGACCGAATCCAACTAAATTGCCCGAATCACTTAACTAATCGAAGACGCCTACGAAAATACGCGAAACGCCTCATTTCTATTACCTTCCCACTTTTCAAGTAACATCTCTGTTAAACTCTACATCTTTCCCGAGACTCTTCCACCGAATCCCACTAAATTACCCTAATCCCTTAACTAATCGAAAACTTATACGAAAATACGCGAAATGCCTCATTTCTCATTACCTTCCCACTCTTGAAGTAACATCTCTACCATACTCTACATCTTTCCCGAGACTCTTCCACCGAATCCAACTAAATTACCCGAATCCCTTAACTAATCGAAGATACCTACGAAAATACGCGAAACGCCTCATTTCCGGATGACCCTCTCACTTTTCAAATAGCATCCCTGTCTGACTCTACACCTTTCCCGGGACTTTTAGACCAAATCCAACTAAATTACCCGGATCCCTTTACTAATCGGAGACTCCCACGACAATACACGAAACGCCCCTTTCCTGATGCCCTCTCACTTTTTAAGTGTCATCTCTGTCCTACTCTACATCTTTCCCGAGACTCCTCCACCGAATCCAACTAAATTGCCCAAATCCCATAACTAATCGAAGATGCCTACGAAAATCCGCGAAACGCCTCATTTCCTGATTCCCTCTTACTTTTTAAGAAGCATCTCTGTCGGACACTACATCTTTCCCGAAACTCTTCGACCGAATCCAACTAAATTGCCGGAATCCCTTAACTAATCAAATACGCCTACGAAAATACGCGACACACCTCATTTCTGAAGACCGTCTCACTTTTCAAGTAGCATCTCTGTCGGACTCTGCAGCTTTCCCGAGACTCTTAAACCGAATCCAACTAAATTACACGGATCCCTTTACTAATCGGAGACTCCTACGAAAATAAACGAAACGGCTCTTTCCTGATGCCCTGTCACTTTTTAAGTAGCATCTCTGTCGGACTCTACATCTTTTCCGTGATTCCTCCACCGAATCCAACTAAATTGCCCGAATCCCATAACTAATCGAAGATGCCTACGAAAATACGCGAGATGTCTCTTTCCTGATGCCCTCTCACTTTTTAAGTCGCACCTCTATCGGACTCTACATCTTTCCCGGGACTCTTCGACCGAATTCAAATAAATTGCCCGAATCCCTTCACTAATCGAAAACACCTACGAAAATACGCAACACCCCTCATTTCTGAAGACCCTCTCACTTTTCAAGTAGCATCTCTGTCGGACTCTGCAGCTTTCCCGAGACTCTTAGACTAAATCCAACTAAATTATCCGGATCCCTTAACTAATCGAAGACGCCTACGAAAATACGCGAGACACCTCATTTCCGATGACCCTCTCACTTTTCAAGTAGCATCTCCGTCGGACTCTACATCTTTCCCGAGGCTCTTCCACCTAATCCAACTAAATTATCCGGATCCCATAACTAATCGAAGACGCCTACGAAAATACGCAAAGCGCCTCATTTCCGATGACCGTCTTACTTTTCAAGTAGCATCTCTGTCGGACTCTACATCTTTTCCCAGACTCTTCGGCCGAGTCCAACTAAATTGCCCGAATCCCTTAACTAATCGAAGACTCCTACGAAAATACACGAGACGCCTCTTTCCTGATGCCCTCTCACTTTTTAGGTAACATCTCTGTCGGACTCTACATCTTTCCCGAGACTCTTCCACCGAATCCAACTAAATTGCCCAAATCCCATAACTAATCGAGGATGCCTACGAAAATACGCGAAACGCCTCATTTCCTGATTCCCTCTTACTTTTTAAGAAGCATCTCTGTCGGACTCTACATCTTCCCCGAGACACTTCGACCGAATCCAACTAAATTTCCCGAATCCTATAACTAATCGAAAATGCCTACGAAAATACGCGAGACGTCTCTTTCCTGATGCCCTCTCACTTTTTAAGTAGCACCTCTGTCGGACTCTACATCTTTCCCGAGACTCTCCGACCGAATCCAACTAAATTGCCCGATTCACTTAACTAATCGAAAACGCCTACGAAATATGCGAGACGTCTCTTTCCTGATGCCCTCTCACTTTTTAAGTCGCACCTCTATCGAACTCTACATCTTTCCCGGGACTCTTCGACCGAATCCAAAAAAATTGCCCGAATCCCTTAACTAATCGGAAACACCTACGAAAATACGCGACACCCCTCATTTCTGAAGACCCTCTCACTTTTCAAGTAGCATCTCTGTCGGACTCTGCAGCTTTCCCGAGACTCTTATACTCAATCCAACTAAATTATCGGGGTCCCTTAACTAATCGAAGACGCCTACGAAAATACGCGACACACCTCATTTCCGATGTGTCTCTCACTTTTCAAGTAGCATCTCCGTCGGACTCTACATCTTTCACGAGGCTCTTCCACCGAATCCAACTAAATTACCCGGATCCCATAACTAATCGAAGACGCCTACGAAAATACGCGAAACGCCCCTTTTCTGATGCCCTTCCCACTTTTCACGTAGCATCTCTGTCTGACTCTACATCTTTCCCTAGGCTCTTCCACCGAATCCAACTAAACTACCCGGATCCCTTAACTAATCGGAGACTCCTACGAAAATACACGAGACGCCTCCTTTCTGATAACCCTCCCACTCTTCAAGTAGCATCTCTGTCGGACTCTACATCTTTCCCGAGACTCTTCGACCGAATCCAAATAAATTGCCCGAATCCCTTAACTAATCGGAAACACCTACGAAAATACGCGACACCCCTCATTTCTGAAGACCCTCTCACTTTTCAAGTAGCATCTCTGTCGGACTCTGCAGCTTTCCCGAGACACTTAGACTATATCCAACTAAATTACCCGGATCCCTTAACTAATCGAAGACGCCTACGAAAATACGCGAGACACCTCATTTCCGATGACCCTCTCACTTTTCAAATAGCATCTCCGTCGGACTCTACATCTTTCCCGAGGCTCTTCCACCTAATCCAACTAAATTACTCGGATCCCATAACTAATCGAAGACGCCTACGAAAATACGCGAAACGCCTCATTTCCTGATTCCCTCTTACTTTTTAAGTAGCATCTCTGTCGGACTCTACATCTTTCCCCAAAACTCTTCGACCGAATCCAACTAAATTGCCCGAATCCCTTAACTAATCGAAGATACCTACGAAAATACGCGAAACGCCTCATTTCCGGATGACCCTCTCACTTTTCAAATAGCATCCCTGTCTGACTCTACACCTTTCCCGGGACTCTTAGACCGAATCCAACTAAATTACCCGGATATCTTTACTAATAGGAGACTCCCACGACAATACACGAAACGCCCCTTTCCTGATGCCCTCTCACTTTTTAAGTGTCATCTCTGTCCTACTCTACATCTTTCCCGAGACTCCTCCACCGATTCCAACTAAATTGCCCAAATCCCATAACTAATCGAAGATGCCTACGAAAATCCGCGAAACGCCTCATTTCCTGATTCCCTCTTACTTTTTAAGAAGCATCTCTGTCGGACTCTACATCTTTCCCGAAACTCTTCGACCGAATCCAACTAAATTGCCCGAATCCCTTAACTAATCAAATACGCCTACGAAAATACGCGACACACCTCATTTCTGAAGACCGTCTCACTTTTCAAGTAGCATCTCTGTCGGACTCTGCAGCTTTCCCGAGACTCTTAAACCGAATCCAACTAAATTACACGGATCCCTTAACTAATCGGAGACTCCTACGAAAATAAACGAAACGGCTCTTTCCTGATGCCCTGTCACTTTTTAAGTAGCATCTCTGTCGGACTCTACATCTTTCCCGTGATTCCTCCACCGAATCCAACTAAATTGCCCGAATCCCATAACTAATCGAAGATGCCTACTAAAATACGCGAGACGTCTCTTTCCTGATGCACTCTCACTTTTTAAGTCGCACCTCTATCGGACTCTACATCTTTCCCGGGACTCTTCGACCGAATCCAAATAAATTGCCCGAATCCCTTCACTAATCGGAAACACCTACGAAAATACGCGACACCCCTCATTTCTGAAGACCCTCTCACTTTTCACGTAGCATCTCTGTCGGACTCTACATCTTTCCCGAGGCTCTTCCACCGAATCCAACTAAACTACCCGGATCCCTTAACTAATCGGAGACTCCTACGAAAATACGCGAGACGCCTCTTTTCTGATAACCCTCTCACTCTTCAAGTAGCATATCTGTCGGACTCTACATCTTTCCCGAGACTCTTCGACCAAATCCAAATAAATTGCCCGAATCCCTTAACTAATCGAAAACACTTACGAAAATACGCGACACCCCTCATTTCTGAAGACCCTCTCACTTTTCAAGTAGCATCTCTGTCGGACTCTGCAGCTTTCCCGAGACTCTTAGACTAAATCCAACTAAATTATCCGGATCCCTTAACTAATCGAAGACGCCTACGAAAATACGCGAGACACCTCATTTCCGATGACCCTCTCACTTTTCAAGTAGCATCTCCGTCGGACTCTACATCTTTCCCGAGGCTCTTCCACCTAATCCAACTAAATTACCCGGATCCCATAACTAATCGAAGACGCCTACGAAAATACGCAAAACGCCTCATTTCCGATGACCGTCTTACTTTTCAAGTAGCATCTCTGTCGGACTCTACATCTTTTCCTAGACTCTTCGGCCGAATCCAACTAAATTGCCCGAATCCCTTAACTAATCGAAGACTCCTACGAAAATACACGAGACGCCTCTTTCCTGATGCCCTCTCACATTTTAGGTTACATCTCTGTCGGACTCTACATCTTTCCCGAGACTCTTCCACCGAATCCAACTAAATTGCCCAAATCCCATAACTAATCGAGGATGCCTACGAAAATACGCGAAACGCCTCATTTCCTGATTCCCTCTTACTTTTTAAGAAGCATCTCCGTCGGACTCTACATCTTCCCCGAGACTCTTCGACCGAATCCAACTAAATTTTCCGAATCCTATAACTAATCGAAAATGCCTACGAAAATACGCGAGACGTCTCTTTCCTGATGCCCTCTCACTTTTTAAGTAGCACCTCTGTCGGACTCTACATCTTTCCCGAGACTCTCCGACCGAATCCAACTAAATTGCCCGATTCACTTAACTAATCGGAAACACCTACGAAAATACGCGACACCCCTCATTTCTGAAGACCCTCTCACTTTTCAAGTAGCATCTCTGTCGGACTCTGCAGCTTTCCCGAGACTCTTATACTCAATCCAACTAAATTATCGGGGTCCCTTAACTAATCGAAGACGCCTACGAAAATACGCGAGACACCTAATTTCCGATGAGTTTCTCACTTTTCAAGTAGCATCTCCGTCGGACTCTACATCTTTCACGAGGCTCTTCCACCGAATCCAACTAAATTACCCGGATCCCATAACTAATCGAAGACGCCTACGAAAATACGCGAAACGCCCCTTTTCTGATGCCCTTCCCACTTTTCACGTAGCATCTCTGTCGGACTCTACATCTTTCCCGAGGCTCTTCCACCGAATCCAACTAAACTACCCGGATCCCTTAACTAATCGGAGAGTCCTACGAAAATACACGAGACGCCTCCTTTCTGATAACCCTCCCACTCTTCAAGTAGCATCTCTGTCGGACTCTACATCTTTCCCGAGACTCTTCGACCGAATCCAAATAAATTGCCCGAATCCCTTAACTAATCGGAAACACCTACGAAAATACGCGACACCCCTCATTTCTGAAGACCCTCTCACTTTTCAAGTAGCATCTCTGTCGGACTCTGCAGCTTTCCCGAGACACTTAGACTAAATCCAACTAAATTACCCGGATCCCTTAACTAATCGAAGACGCCTACGAAAATACGCGAGACACCTCATTTCCGATGACCCACTCACTTTTCAAATAGCATCCCCGTCGGACTCTACATCTTTCCCGAGGCTCTTCCACCTAATCCAACTAAATTACTCGGATCCCATAACCAATCGAAGACGCCTACGAAAATACGCGAAACGCCTCATTTCCTGATTCCCTCTTACTTTTTAAGAAGCATCTCTGTCGGACTCTACATCTTTCCCCAAAACTCTTCGACCGAATCCAACTAAATTGCCCGAATCCCTTAACTAATCGAATACGCCTACGAAAATACGCGACACACCTCATTTCTGAAGACCCTCTCACTTTTCAAGTAGCATCTCTGTAGGACTCTGCAGCTTTCCCGAGACTCTTAGACCGAATCCAACTAAATTACACGGATCCCTTAACTAATCGGAGACTCCTACGAAAATAAACGAAACGCCGCTTACCTGATACCCTCTCACTTTTCAAGTAGCATCTCTGTCGGACTCTACATCTTCCCCGAGACTCTTAGACCGAATCCAACTAAATTTCCCGAGTCCCATAACTAATCGAAAATGCCTACGAAAATACGCGATACGTCTCTTTCCTGATGCCCTCTCACTTTGCACCTCTGTCGGACTCCCGAGACTCTTCGACCGAATCCAAATAAGTTGCCCGAATCCCTTAACTAATCGGAAACACCTACGAAAATACGCGACACCCCTCATTTCTGAAGACCCTCTCACTTTTCAAGTAGCATCTCTGTCGGACTCTGCAGCTTTCCCGAGACTCTTAGACTGAATCCATCTAAATTATCCGGATCCCTTAACTAATCGAAGACGCCTACGAAAATACGAGAGACACCTCATTTCCGATGACCCTCTCACTTTTCAAGTAGCATCTCTGTCGGACTCTACATCTTTCCCGAGGCTCTTCCACCGAATCCACCTAATTTTTCGAATCCCATAACTAATCGAAGACGCCTACGAAAATACGCATAACGCCTCATTTCCGATGACCGTCTTACTTTTCAAGTAGCATCTCTGTCGGACTCTACATCTTTTCCTAGACTCTTCGGCCGAATCCAACTAAATTGCCCGAATCCCTTAACTAATCGAACACGCCTACGAAAATACGCGAAACGCCTCATTTCCGATGACCCTCTACTTTTCAAGTAGCATCTCTGTCGGACTTTACATCTTTCCCGAGACTCTTCCACCGAATCCAAATAAATTACTCGAATCCCTTAACTAATCGAAGACGCCCACGAAAATACACGAAATGCCTCATTTCCACCTTATCTATAAATTCTCTGTCGGGCTCTGCATCTTTCCCGAAGCTTTTCGGCCGAATCCAACTAAAACGCCCGAATCCTTATCGAGAACGCCTACGAGAATACACCATACGCTTCATTTCCGATAACCTTCTCACCTTTTTTTTTATTCAAGACTTCTATGTCGGACTCATTTTTTTTTGCAAATTTTTTACCAAAACTACTTGATGCGTACGGTCATTATTATTTTTGCTATATTGGACCGTCTAGAACCTACTATTTCTCCGATCCCACAGGAGCCATTTTTTTAATATTTTTTAAAAACGGCATCATATTTTTTTCCCCATTGGGGTCGAAAAAAAAATTGAAATTGGGCGCCCAAAAAATTTTTCCGAAGGGGGCCGAAATTAAAAAAGTTTCGAAAAAATTTTCACCCATTTTAGACACCCCCACCAAAAATAAAAATCCAAAAAATTTTTTTTTACCAAAAAAACGTCACTGACCTTTATTTGGCAGCTGTCATCGAAATGTTTAAAAATTTTAGTCTAGAACTCACTATTTCTACGGCCCCGCAGGGGCCATTCCATTACTATATCTTAAATAGAGCCCCGCAGGGGCTCTGAACTTTTTATTTTTTTTCTCAAATTTTAATCCTAAAATCCTGAATTTTTTCCAACTCCCGACCCCGCGACCCCATGTCGGACTCAACTTTTTCCCGAAATTTAAAAACCGTCTTTCAACTAAAAACCCCGAGATAAAACTACTGATATAGAGGGTCAGCCTCGCAGAGATAGGTTAGGCAAGCCAGACCCGTAGGGTCTGGCGCCGCCTAACCTAGTAAATACTTAAATGGCGTTTCCCTTGAGAATTGTTGCCTGCTGAATATTATTTTTTTTTATTTTTTTTTTTTTAATCACTTATTTAACGTCGGCCTATTTCCGCTACGGAGGCCAATCACCGACGCCAGGAGACGAGCAACCCCCAACCTGGAAATTTTGCCGAACCTCTTATCTTACTAAGAGTAGGGATTTTTTACTTGCCTAACATTTAATAGACAAGGGACCGACTGCTTTACATCCCCTCCGAAGGATGGTATATCCTCAATACACCTCTCGCCTACAGTTGTATTGCTTCTGCGATATAGCTGATATACAAGCCGCTAGAAGTAGGGAAGCGAGACCGCGTCTTTCCATGGATAGTCCCCATCCATGTACTACACGCGGTAAATGTTGCTTTACTCCTAATATCGCTATGAAGTGAGTGAAGTCAGTCCTCCGCTCGCTGCCCCTGCTGAATATTAATATTATTCGTTTTTGTTTATTTATTTTCGTAGATTTATAACTAGTCTAGGTAAGAAAACATTCTAAATTTTTCTAACCACCTATTCTTGTAATAATATTTCATTAATATGTATACTGATTTCATTTGCTATAAACTTTATTATTAATAACGCAGGGAAAACCAGCTTTACATAAGAGATCATTTAATGTTAGATTCCAGCTGTTTTCACCAACAAAATAGAAAAATGCAACTAAAACAGACTATTTATTTTGAAAATGCCTGGTATCTTAATGTAAGGTAAATCGGCACAAAATTTAAAATTATGTGAGGTGATCCATTTAAATAAACTCTTGTTCGGAACACCTTTTGTATAGTTGAATTTATTTTTAAAATGTGTTTAATTTGCTACAACTCTTATATTGGTTTTTTATCTGTATCTTCTATAAGAAGGTATATAGTTATTGATATATAAGAAGGTATATAGTTAGTTATTGGTAGTAATATACTATACTGTTAGGCCCCAATCTGTATCGATACCAATAATCTCCGTGTGTACTGTGTATATTATATTACTATTTTAACATTAGCTTCAATTTCTTCATCATGTTAACCTTAAATAACAAAAAGGCCAGATAAACTATGTTAAGGTAGTTCTTATGAAAAGTCTTAATCAAATGTTTTGAAATTAGTACTTAGTAGCACTGTTATTTTATTATTACACCTTTCATAACATTTTCCCTGCGCTATTTATAGACCTGTATTATACTCAACAGTCTTGATAAACTGGAAACTTTCTCTCGTTCTTTTGAGTTTCTCCTTAGTAAATGAAATATTTTCAAGAACTTAATCTGCCATCTGTGTTTTACTATTTAATTATGTAATAAATTTAGAAATAATGAAAACTTTATCACGAAGGGATTGTAGGGATAAATGGTTTTAAATTAGGACTTTATAATTGTATACTTACTTATATCACAAACTTTCTATTTTCATCATTCAGGTTTTAATAAGATTATAGATTAAAGACACCTACAGATATAGATACAGTGCGTACAATTCCTCCTCCTCCTCTTTACCAAATACCATTGTTAAAATATGTTGAAACAATTGTCTCTTTTCAAGTTTGATCACCTATATCTTGCTATTGTAGAAAGAAAATTTTAATCTTTAATTAAAGGAGGACCTGTAATAATATTAAAATTTATATTGCCATTTTCTAAATATTTTTACTCAATTACTTTCTCACCAAAAGTGAGGAAGGTATGTATTCGTGAAAAAATTTTTGAAAATTTTTATTGCATTTCTGGACGAATTATGACGATACACAAAATTTCAGACAAAAAAAAATTTCTGTCTGTGTGTGGGTGTGTGGGTGTGTGTGTGTGTGTGTGTGTGTGTGTGTGGGTGTGTGTGTGTGTATCGCGATAGCAGCTACAGTTTTTGAGATAAAGCTTTCAAATTTGGTACACACGTTCTAGAGGCCAAGGAAAAGATTAAGTTCGTTGATGAGCAAAATCGGTCCACTGGAATGGGGTCTACCGGACCCCAACATCTTTATTTCTAACTTTACAAAAAAATTATTTATTTGAAAGATTAGAAATAGGATCTAATATACAAATCCATTATAATATTGTGTCCAAATGTTGAAATAAACGAAATAAGCCAAAAAAACAAAATACGTCAAAAAAATCAAAATACGTCAAAAAACAAAATACGTCAAAAATTACTTTATTATAAACTCCACTACACGGTGAGGAAGTTTTGATCCCATAATTGGCAGCGGTTTTTTTCATTTGATTTAAAATATATAATGAATATTAATTTTTTGATGAAATATATATATAATATGAAATTAGCTTTTGGATACGCAGTTCTGATATTATTTGAATTGTATTTCTAGCATCAATATGAGTTTTGCAAAATTTGAATTGTTTAATTTTATGGCAATAATATTTGTTTTTAACAGCAACACAAATACCTTTTTTAACATTATATAGGCTACCATTCCATTTTACCTACGATAACAAAGATAAAAGCCTGAATCTTTCAAATCTATCGTCACAGTTCATTGGTAGACCTATAGACACAAATCTCAATTATAAAAACAGAAATTTCGATATCTGCTCGGTTACGCCTCTTTATAATAATCATAATAATAATAAATATGTTTATTTGTTTACCAACCAAAGATAAGTACAAGATATAAATTATATTATAACATAATAACATATAGGCGGTAAACAAAGGGCCAAATGTTAGGTAGAATACCGATTCTGCCAAATAGGCCCAATATTATTCCTTCACTCGATGACGTGGAGGAATAACTAGGTTGTACCAGTGAATGGTTGTACCGTGTTGTATTCTCCACTCAGCAAAAGAACGACCAGTAGTCGTCTCAGTCATCAGTGAATATAAAATAGTGTCACGTATAACGTATACAATGTCTGTTTTACAGAAAAATGGAAAAGTAAACTTACTGTACATAATTCCAAATTGTATCAAATTATCAGTCGCATCTCAAGTTTGTATACAGCTGACTGACAGGAATTTATGCCTAAAATTGATTTTGTATTTACACATGTAACGTGTATTTTTGTAAATTGCCAATTTTATACAAAATTATATTAGGACGTAGGAAGTTTATCAAATTACATAAGTTGGTTTTAAACTAAAAAAGCGGAGCATAATACTTCGTTCTTACAACTTTTAATAATGCTGTTAAATAAATGGCGTTTAATTAACTTTAGTCTTTCAATTATACGCTTAAAAAACTCCTGTCATTCTTTAAATAGAACAAACAATTTAAAAGCGGAGGAGACCGGCCCGATTCCATATCGTGATAGGTCAGAGTTTACGTAGTTTTTGTGTTTGTTGTTTTTAATCTTTTAAGTGGCTGTTTAATATATTTCAATTAATTAATTAACTTGTGAATGTTCACAATCTGAAAAATTTGTATTATATATTAATTACATTATTTACACAATACTTGTGAAAGGTGTATTAAAATTAACAATTTGTATAGGTAGTTGAAATTTTTTTATTATTGTACTACATTTTGACAATGATATTTGTAATTTTTTTATTATTTAAGCTATATATTCAATTTCATCTTAGGCTATTATCATATAATAACTCTTTTACTTTTAACCCTCCCAAGAGGGCCTATCGAGTGACAATGCTTCGATATTTTTTTATCCACCTTGAACTCTCAACAAAAAGTACCGAAATAATAATAATAATAATAATGTTTATTATAAAAATTTGTAGAAAATACACTGTAACACTATAACGTCGATACTTTAATGTATGTTTCATTTATTATTAAACATATTCTCAAACATCTAAATATCAATATATCGTTTGGTCCTGATCACATTTCGGCTATTGGACCTACCCAATGATAGGTATAACTCCGGTACTTTATCGACTCATCAATAAACGCGTCCAAATGGAAAGTTGCTTTTGTGCAACACTATCATCCCATCACCTATATCTCTAATTTCCTATAAAGTTATGGAGAATGTATATGACTGATGGTCGAGATGGTAGCGTACCTGCCTCTCATCTAAAAGTCCCGGGTTCGATTCCCGGTCGTGGCAATGGAAAATACTGTGAAAGGGATTTTTCCATTATACACGGATATTGGATGTGTGTCCCAGATCTTTAAATGTGTAGCCCCCTCCCGCACAAGGCTCATCTAGAGCCTTCTGGGATAAAGGGGGTCGTAATTACATGTGGTGTATGTCATTAACACGAAACTACTACATATCGACTCGACAGATATTTTAACAGAAGATTAAATTTTGTTCCTTTGCCTATTTGGGATTTAAGAATGTGATATATTCTTGAATATTTCCCAGACCATCTAAAATATATCTGTATTTTTTTAAATAACCTTTACGCCTGTGACTTTACGTCAAAGGAATAGGTAGGTAGTTTAAGGTTTTTTTTTACATAAATATAAATAAATTATAATAAAAACAATGATGTTTCGCAGACGTTTCGAAATCTGTTTATTTTTTATATTAATATAAGTACTGTGATGTATTAAGAAAATAAATTTCTACGGATATAAAACTGAATCATCCAAAGGTCCAAAAAACTATTTTTTAAAAATATGTGTCTGTATCTGTATCTGTATCAAACTTAAAATTTGGAATTTTATTGTATCTTTCAGGTATACTGGAAAATGAATTTCGGTTTTTCTGAATATTTTATATTTTATTTTATCAATTAATTTAATGGAATTTTTAATTATAAGTTAAATTAAATTCATAAGTTTCTTTTAATAAATGTATTAATAACTAGTAAATCACATTATAAAAAATGAAAACCTTAATTAACGAAAAATGCATTTTTATCCCATGACATTAACCTTTTACATGTAATTTTAATATTAATTTTAACAATGCAACAATTTGTATTGTTAATAGTAAATATATAACGAAATAATGATTGAACTGTTATTAATTTGTTTCAAGTTAGAAATTTATTCTACTCGAATTAATTGCCCTGAGTAAAGAAGTGCTTCCATTATGGTTTTTTAAGCCGCTGCTGTATTAATTTAAATTTTAACACATAGTATCCAGTGCGAGTAGCGGCAATTTAATTATGAAATTACCTGTCATAGTTCTAATGCAGCGCATATCCAATTATACAATATACAGTCATATCCCTACGAGCGTGCTGAAATAGATACTATCTTGATTAACACAATTTACATGACTAATGAGAAATGAAGCGAACAAAGTATCAAATTTATAACTTTTTTACTTTTATGCTTTTGTGTTCCCAGCTTACTAATTACCAAAATAAAAGCAGAACAAGTACCTAGCTGGTACAATTATCTTTAATATGCCCCTATGAAATTTATCTCTGTTACCTTATAAATGAATCATTTTACCATAAAAAATATCTAAATCTCTGTTTGATGTATTTTGCATTTCTTAGTAGCACGGAAAGGAAGTTCAACGGGAAATTTTTAAAAAAAGAAAATGTTTAAGAGATTAAAAGATTAATAATATTTATTTAAATGTTTTACGTTTTGCTTTGAATGTTATGGATTCTGCAATATAATTCAATGCTGTATGACATATAGTCCTTCAGAGTATTTTGTTTTTGCATTATTCGACAATAACAACGTTCTAAAGTGTTTTCAACAATTTTTTTGGATTCAACATAATTTATATTTGCATGTTCAGAAATGGAACATCAATAAATATATTAGATAATTTTGTTATTATTGGGCCAATATAAGGCTTGAATAAGGTTGTTTATAGATAACAAGTCTCGAATAAAGAGAGGTAGAGTATTTTATAAGAAAACATGAAAATATAGGCGGCATTAATTATAGAAATTTATTTCTTATGGTTACATGACAGTTTATTAATTGTAAAATGTAAATTCAAGTAAGTAACTTTGTTTTGCGAGATTAATCGTTCACCTGATGAGCTACTAAATAGCGAAAGAATATGTACATCTTCTAGTGGACTTCGTTTTTTAATTGGTGACCATAATGAATGAATTTTGTGGTAAGTAAAAAAAAATTTTTTAATAATTTGTTTTTAGACGTTTTGAATCTTATGAATTTTAATACAATATTAATTATGTATTAAAGAAAGTCCAATGAATTTAATAATAGCAAGTTTAGAGATGAAACATCAATATAAGTATATCAATTTGGATATGTTTGTTGTTATTATGCTTGTATAAAACCTAAACAAAGTCATTTATAAACTTGGAATCTAATTAAAATTTAACCTCGACAAAGTTCTCAACATATTAGGATCCGCCTGCAGAAAAAATCGCAGTGAGCGGAAATTTTGCATACACCTTTATTTTACCTTAGAAGCAACGTGTCAAAAAACCCCGTCGATACCGCGCTTGCGTTTTCGGTTATTCAAGGTGAAAGGTCACAGAAATAGGTTTTTCGCAAATATCTCGCTTCCTATGGGCCGTATGACTTCTTTAGTTATTACAAAAAATTAATACTAGAAATTTCTCTACAAAAAAGGTTACGTAGGTCTGTTAGGTACAACCAGCCGTTTTCACGCTATACGTTAGAGAAATATTAAGCAGGTGTGCATCCGTTTTCGCACTACCTCAAAGATAGGGTGAAAGGCTCGTTTTTTTCTACATGATTTCCCCAGTAGGTCTAATCCATGTTTATCCTTGTTTTAAGTACATTCTACAGCTCGTTCTCGGTTTCATCTTCTCCCTCCCCCTCCATATGTTCTTCATCGTTCTCTATTCTCTCTTCGTTAACTTCTTATAATTTATTTGGGTGGCCTTTCAATGATAAAGCTGGTCCAAATTTCTCAATTACCTCCGCTTTACAGGGAAGATGCGGACCACTACGTCTAAAATATTGCATACCCTCTCTAATAACTACATTTTTGATTAGCCATGACTTATTAATGCTTGTAAAAGTAATGGTTTAGGTATTGAACGTACACAATGGGTTGTGCCTTGCTACAAAACTTAGCGGTGTGTTATTTACTGATTGATTGGTTGTACGTAAAAATCTATGTAAACCTTTTTTGCAGAGAATTTTCTAGTCTAAAAGCCATGCGACTCAGGAAGCGAGATATCCGCGAAAAGCTGATTTCTGTGACTTTTCACCTTGAATAACTGAAAAGGCAAGCGCGATATCAATGGAGACTTTTGAGATATTGCTTCTAAGGTCTAATAACCTACTTCATATAGATTAACTGCAACGTAATCATTAGTAAATGGCGTATATTAACTTATCTATCAAATCTCACATACTGGCGCAAGTCAAGTTGCATCCATATGTGTGAACATATTTTCATTCACAGAGAATTTCTAATTTAAACATACTCACGTAACTCGAAATTGTTGAATATTTCTAATTTACTATACGTACAGAGTTAAAAATTAGTATTAATTAAATAGTTAAACTAAAAAGTTTTAGTTTGGTGGAAAAATAGATGGTTGTCGAAAGTGTTCATTATAATGAAAATTTTAAAGTTAAACTATACACAAAAGTGAAAATATGAGAAATCAAAAACAAATTAGACAGAATCGGATGTAGAATCATTTTAAAAGGAAAACAGATACGTACCTCAAGTGAAACCTGAGGATTATGATTGAAACAGCTGTGAATGAAAACAACCAAATCAAAGAACAAACAAGACGAGAATAAGTAAACGAGTTCTTGCCAGAAAATTTGTATAAATATTCAAACACCGTAACATAAAAGGTTGTTTCAGCAATGAATACTGAAAAATTTTGCAGACATCTGCAGGAACCTTTCAAGAAAATACTATTTGCTTGGGCAACATGACAACCCTAATATTTGAGCACTTCATGCTCCCAATAACTTGAATCTCCTACGTGAGTTTAGAAACGAATTCAAAGACAAAATGGTGGGAATAGAATCAAATAAAATAAAATAAAAATAAAATTGATTCTTCTTAAATAAACTGGTTATTTCCGAATGAACTGCATTATTAACAAATACGCTTTTGGTATTATTAGATAATGTGCATGAAGAGGTACACAACGCAACGTTCTGAATCTGTACACCGATGAGACACAAATACTTTCAGTATACTTAGTATATTCATATCATTCAATTTCCTAGAATGGAATCACAATATTGTGAAGTGCATAGAGTGCAAAAAAGGAATGTCTATTTTGAATTATTACTAAAGAAAATGTATCATGTTTCTGAAAACGTGGGTTGTTGCCAATGCTTTATTCGTTGTAAACAGGAGACGATAGCACTAAATTTACAATTATTTTATTTGAAACATTTTATTTAAAGTTTCTTTTATATAATTTCAATGTAGAACTACTACATTCTGGTTAAGAAAATAAAATTCTATTAAAGAAAATTTAAAATAACGAAGACTACACTTTTAATATAGAAACGCCGAAATGAGAATTTCTATTTGCATAAAAGTAATATAATTTATTATTAAAGGGTTGTAGATATAAATAATTAAAAACTGGTAAAAATTAAAACTAAATCGGAGTACTAATAATTTTATCATGCTTCTTTATTATGGTGTAAGTTGCAGTAGGTGGCAGCAACAAACGAATATCAACGGTATTCCTCCACCACCTGAACCAGGGTATAAATTGGTCTTTAATTATTAAATAAATAGTAACAATATAACCCAATGCCACAATTAGTAAAAACATGTAAATGGAAACTTTCATCCACCTTCTATGAAAACCAATCTTGGTAGCTTCAACAACAAAATATTCCATGCCCATCATGCAAGAGACTATCAACCCTGTAGTAACCAAAGTTAATATAACAGCTATAAGGAGGTCAGATCGAACATGCAGTCTATTTCTAGGATGGCGAATCCACAACTTGATTCCTTCACACAGCTTATATCTTTTAGTTTCGATAGCATCGAACTGGTGCATACACAGCTCGCAATAATTCCTGCTGGATTGATTCAACCATCTCTCTAAGCAGGACAAATGGACGTAAGCCAAAGATCCTTTGCAATTACAGGGTGATATAAGGCCTTCATTAACAGTGTTTGTGTGACAAATTCGACATGCTGTGGATGATACAGACTGGATTTTCTTATGTGGTTTTTCTAAAGAACTTTTAGACATCTGAAATGACACACTTTTACTTGATATAGTCTTGTCTACTGCCAATTTTTCGTCACTGTATAATGATTGGATTTCTTCTGACATATTATATTTTCAGTCATTTTAAAAATGTCACATCTGTCAATGTCTTATTTTAATTCAATTTGGCCTCTAGGTAGCTTTTAATTGAGCGTTAAGTCTTCTACATATCTTAATATATACAACCTGCTTTGATTATAGAAAATTATTTTTTTCTTCAAGCGTATTAAAATGTCTAAATTGTGCTACCAAAAACAGAATTAGAAATAGGACATTGTTTTACTAATAACAAAATGTTAATACAGAACGCCACCGTGGTGGAAATTTTTTTACTAGTAACATAATGTTAGTACGGAAAGCCACCAGAGCGGCCGGTGACGCGCTATCTACAAACCATCTGTCATATATTATGTCATTACTCATTAGTGGTTATGTTGATATTCGGAGTCACAGGCGCCTGTCGCTGTAATGAGCTAATTTGAATAATTGTACATTTATAATAAATAAATAAAAAAATGTTTGCATTTTAATACGCTTGAAGAAAAAATAGTATATATTACACGGAGTAGAACGCCTTTTTTGTATTTCGCCCAGTTTGCAGCTTCGGCTTCGCCTCAGCTGCAAATCCTGGGCTCAACACAAAAAAAGAGTGCGTTCTACTCCTAGTAATATAATATACTATTTATCACTTGATCTTAACAAAATTAAAATATGCTGCTGAAAAGAATTATCAGTTGGTGGCAATTCTGATGCAGATTTTTGAGATGTCATACTGAGATGATATCTTAACTCATTTAATGTTTTAATTTATGTATTCTTATTCCTAAAAAGAACTAAAACAAATTTTGCTGCAATTTCAAATGCTTCTTTTGTAGTATAACAGTTCTTACTGACCGAGTTACATTTTATACTTTATACTGAAAATCTTTACCTTCAACCTTTTTACGACAAACTCTCAGTACATAACATATGAAGATGTGCATAATTAATTAGTCTCTAGACAACGCTATCACTCTGAATCTTAACCGCGATTCGTTATCGACGCGAGAACGACAGGTCTCTACGAATAGTCGCTTTGAACAATACCTTCTGGTGTTGACTAAATGGGGAGACGGCAACTCACCCGCTGATCACTAATCTTTATTGTTCTGAGGACTTTCCGTATGACTACTTATTATCTAGATCTTACTCCTTTACAATATAGTTGACCAGACACCCCAGTGTGCGGCCTCCTTCTGGCACTGGATCCGCGGTCACCTTTTGACACTGATCCACTCGCGACGTATATCCCGAATATTAATGAGCACTTCGAATATGCTTATTCACCAATTCTGACCTTACCTTTAATTTACTTTGCCAACGATATTTTCAATAAAACAAAATTATTCTCAAAACACTTAGTATCTATTTATTTACAAAAAAAAAGGAATGAAGAAAATGACAATGAATAAAACAAAGAAACGGGTAATAGTTCCCAACAAAATGTGCAATTCTTACAGTAACAATATACAACTTAGTAATGACTTATTATCTAGTTGGCAGTGATTACAAACCGGATATATAGCTTAACGTCTGGAAAACACTTAAATGACTCGAAAATATCCCGCAAAACCACGGTTAAGCTATCTATCGCTAGGATTCCAGAAAATAAACAACCGTTCTTGAATCCACGGCTAGTGGAAAACAGACAAACGTCCACTAGTCTAATTTATAAAAATGATAACGAACAAATTACTGACTCTACTGGCAATATGAAATCAGCACACAAACAAATCAGAAATTACCGAATAAACACTTAGTTAAGATTATTTGTTATTTCTTAAAAATGACACACAAAAAGAAAGATGATGATCGCACGAAGATCGAACAAAAAGTAACTCTTACAAACTTCGGGATTTAGCACATCAGGTTCGGGCCATCGCCTGAGGGGCTGTTGACTTGCGGGGGTTAGCTAAGTTAAAGAATTGACCAATTGAAACCCGCCCCGCCTCTGAGTATCTTACTTCGGGGTTGAACCTGTTTTACGCTGCCAAGCCGACGTGGTGGAAAATTACTAGCAAGTGCCTTGGCTCCGTTAAATAAGTTTCCATACGTCTCCTATTAATTAGTTAACCTCATCAAGAATATAATTCCTATAAACTATTTCTATATAGCACCTGCATTCGCAAACTCGAGCTGAGGGAAACCCATTCTGCTATTGGGACAAAACCTAGCTCAGGTGTATATAGACTCTACCTAACTTAATATTATTGACATGGTCGATAATGGAATGTTTCAAGAATTAATTACCCCAGTTATGTTATTCAATTTACCCCGTAGATAGAGATATACCTTCAGGTATGATCGCTTAATTGCGCAACTGCCCTACCCTATTAATCTGATCGCGTGATAGCTACCTGTCCGGCCGTTACTATGTATTCATAACCCAAGATCTCTTTCGATGACATTTAACAGAAGGTCCCGGCTTAGTCGTCTCCGGGACGCTCGCACTGTACCCTAAGAACATGTGGTTTCGATTTACTGACCAGTAAGGATTTCTAAGATATTGTATTGAAAAAATGTTAAAGTGCACGTTATAAATCAGTTTGTACAGAGGGGTTTGGATTTGTTTCTGATTTATAAGTCTTTAAAGGAAGCAATAACACTTATAGTTGACTTGTCCATTATTTAACGCATGACCCGCTAGTTAACTTTTACAAAAATATTCGAATTATGGCTAAAGTGTCTTTTCTGGGAAAAGCAAAAGGACAACTATTTCTTTAATGGTAATTACAGCTTAAAACATGAAAAAACTTTCATACTGGGTGATCTCTATCCTGTGTACTGGCATCAAGTTGTACATTTGTTACATTGCCCCCTCCTTAGATTGAAGCAATTTTTCCCGAACATAACTAAAATAATTGATTCAATTCCATTAAAACTATACAAATGGACTTAAACTAAATTGTCTTTCATGGTCTCTGTTTTGCCATCACTCACACACACACTAAGTGTTATTACACTGACACTGTTTACCCTGATCTGAATCCTCGTCATCGGTAGTCCGGATCATCACTTGGTCACCTGCTTAAATGTTCCTGGTGTGATTCTTGCCCTTGATATGGATACAACCTCGTGGGTGATTGTATATCGCCTTGACTACCATGGTGCTATTCCCTCTTTGGGTGGACGCCTGCTTTGACCCTCGTAGCTGCTTGGTCCTGTCCTGGATTTGATCGAACCGCCTCTGGTCTGTCCTCCTGGTCTCGGACGGGTGTCCTGGGACGTGGTGGTGCCATCGGTGAAGCCATTCGGGGTTCCAGTCCTGGCATCTCGTGGGCTCGGCGTAGTCCAGTCTCTCTCGACGTGGGTTCATCTCGGGTTCCTTGGTCTCGTGTCATCTGGGTCCTTCGGTCATCGTGCTGGATATCTGAAACACGTCGCAAAATATTAGTTTTCTATATTTACCCTCGATTATATACGACTGTTTCTTATCCAAGGTTCCTCTTGTACTGGTCCCATGCTCCTTGTCTGCCTCGTCGTGGATGCCTCCCTCGCTGATTGTGGGTCCTCCGGTGGCTCTGTTACTGATTGACGGTCATCTCCTGTAGCCAGTCCTTGGTTCAATCCGGGATTGGCATCAGCTTCACTGGTATTAGTAGTTGGCTGGGTACCCGATCCCTCAGATTCTGACCTAAAAGATGGGAAGCTACTGTGAAGAGGTGAAGAGGGAGAGGAAATGGGAGTAGTTACGGGGTCAATTCGCTCCGTAGACGTTTCCGACGTTAACTCGTTGGGCGGTTGGTCTGGCTGTAGTACTGTCGTGTTGGTACCAATTCCTATTCGTATCTCGGGCTCTTTTTTCTTTTCACCGTCGGTTGATTTCTTCTCTACCAAGACCACTGGGGCACTCCACGGTGACACCGATGGTCTGATAACATTGTCGTCCAGCATTTCTTGGATCTGTTCCTCGAGTACTCTTCTTTGCGCGAATGGTACCCGATATGGCGCTTTCGCAATGGGTGGGTGGTCTGTCGTGTTAATGTGGTGTTTCACTAACGGGGTCGCCTTCAATGGTGTGTCACTATTCGCAAAAATATCCCTGTAATCATTTATCAGATCCCTCATTCGCATTCGCTCGTAACCCTGCAAGTGATCTAGATCACATTGGATCTCTTGCCTCCCCAGAGCCGTGCGAGGAGTACCGGTTAAACCAACCTCGGACGCGGACACCAAGTTTATTAGAGGAATGTGACGTTTAATGGTCTGAGGTATTGGAGTTGTGTTGAGAATTCTGACGACTATGTTTCGATTGTTATTGGATGAATAATGTGGAATATCTACAATGCTATACGCTGTTTGAACACCTACGTTCGTATGAGGGAGTGGTTCGCAAATCATAGTGCCTGCAGTGACCCGGGTGTTTACAGTAACACTAACATCGCAACCATGGAAAGCTGGGATTTCTAAATCTTCGCTCAATCGTACCAAGTTCGGGTGTTTTTTGAAACCATTTCCCGTTCTTAGTCCCCTTGACCCCGTCGAGTTTTCAGAGGTTGATCCTGGAAGGTTATTACTATTGTGACCGGTGTAGTCGCAGAATTCTTTTTGACTATTTTGGAATTTCTTCGCGTCCACAGCTCGAGCTTCCTTTGCTACTCCCCAACTTGCTTCATTTCCATTCGAGTAGCTACCTGTGGCTGAGCTGTAGAAACTGGTTTCTTCATCGGGTGGTGTCCCAGGAGCGGCATACATGTTTAACCCATCGGAATCCGTTTGGTACCATACACGCGAAGTGCTTCCCTGTTGGCTGCCGCTTGGCGCCCTAGCATCTTCGATGCGGAGTATTCGGCTGTCTCCGCCGCGCTTGCGCCGAACCTTCTGTGAAAAACAGCCACTGTCGTGGACAGTGGACGCTACCTCTCCTGCAGGATTATCGTGATCCATAATCCGTCGTCCTCGGTTTAAGTTTTCACTTATCATGGCTAAACTATACCCACATAAGTGCATCTCATCCCGTTGAAAATCCATAATCGGTTTAAACTTCCCGAGGAAGTCCATGCCGATTAACCCATCCGAATTGAAATTTAGTCCATTACCACATATGATATACCTGTGCCTGACACCTTTATCCCCCAGCTTGAACTCTATTTCGACATTTCCGAATTTGTTCAAGATGGTCCCTGAAATGTCTGTTACTATGATGTCGGAGTTGTGACAACGAGGCAACTTCAGTTGTGTCACGACGTCATCTTTAATTAATGACACTGCCGCACCACTATCGATCAGCCAAGAGGTAGTATAACCGTTTATGTTGAAGTTGGCATATTTCGAGTTCGTAGGCGAGAGAGATAATATTACTTTAGCGGGGCTTCTTTTTAATGCTCCCGGTTCGGTGTGGAGGCTTCCTGGCGAAAAAAAGTACACTCTTCTGTCGAGTGCGACGTCGCTTCGGCGCAGTGGTAACATACCGTCCTCGTGGGGTTTAGACATCCCTTAGCTCGGTGCCCCTTTTCGCCGCACCTTAAACATACTACTCTCATCTTCGGAAATTTTTGCATGAATCCGCCCAACCTGCTCCTGTTCCCTGTATGTCTGTCCCTTGGGAGGCTATTTGGAGTTCGCGCTACGGCGTCTCCTCTTCTTCCCGCTTGGTTCTGGTTGACCATATTTACTGATGTCCATCTCTCTACATACAAATTTTCTGATAGTTGCCGCGATATTGTACCTTCGTATGTTTCGGCCAAAACTAGTGCATTTTCTACATTGAAGAATTCTCCATTTTCCAAAACTCTATTCGCTAGTCGTAGATCTATGCCTTGGAGAAATTGGTCCACGATCATCTTGTCACGATGGTTGCTTTCTAGAGGAGAAAGCTCATTCTTCGGGAAGGCCTTGTTGGATACCACTTTCAGCCGCTGCACATACGCCCCCAGAGTTTCATCGGGTTGTTTCACACATCTTCTCAGTTCTCGCTTCCCTTCTTCTGTGTTGATTTTCCTGCCATAGATCCGTGTCAACCAAATCTTCATCTCACGCACCGTTTTAGGCCGTTCGGAACTCCGCAAGGCATAGTAAGCTGCTTTAGCGCCTTCCTTTAACTTCTTGACCATCTGATTGAAAGCTTCTATATCGGACCAGTTGTTCTGCTCTTTTGCACTGAGTATGGCCTCGATGAACACTTCGTAATCCGGTCCTCCCGAGAAGCTGTCAATCGAATCGCTCCCATTCAACATGGGCCTAATTAATCTTCTGAGGAAGCCTACTTCCATCTCGGAGCTTCTTGCTTCTTCCAAGTCACTCGGTCGAGGTGTACTTCGTTCATCCAGCAGGAGCTGTTGCTGTTGCAGTTGCCGTTGCAGCTCTTCTACCTTTTGCCGCATTTGTTCAGGTGTCGGTGACGAGTCTTCTTCATTCCGCGCGTTTGGTTGTCCTTCGCTAGTTGATGGACGTGTTGTCGACGTTTCCGGCATATTGTTTCGTTACTTCTTCTCGTAATTCAACGGGGTGATGGAGATGCACCTCTTTCCTTATATCCCTTTGGATACCTACCGCTATAGTTGGCGGAACGAACTATTTTTACGAATATCGACTTCCCTTCACGTACAATCGTGACTAACTAGCGTGCTATGCCCCGCATAAGACCACCTAGATTTCGCTATCACCACAATTAAGCAACCCTCGTTATATCGACTCCGCTGTTCCTGTTGACAATGACTCCGCCTTGGGAGTAACTTAATACTCTTAACGACCACAGTAACTTCTTCGTACCCTATTACTCCTGTAATCCCAATTGTATCTACCAACGAATGAAGTTTCGAAACCACCCAAACGCCTGATCTGCTGCCTATTTCCTGAGCTGAAACGTCAAAATTCGGAACGAAAGGACTTAAGGATACAATATAAATATACTAAAATAGGGGACAAAGATTAATGATACGTAAATAGAAAACAAATGAAATATCCAATTGTTCGCACCAGAAAAAGAAAACGCCTATCTGCATCACTTTGTTCTATATTATACGTTTCAATTATTTTCGATACGTCGAGACTAGTTTACATAACCTTTTGTTCCCCAAAAAAAAAAACCTAATTTGTTTAACAGAGCGACGCAATCTTTCAACTCGTATTCCATGTCTTAGTTACTTAAATTGTTCTCAACCAGAACAAAACTCTAAATTACGAGTTGCATTTAATAACTGCTCCAGGTTGCGCTATTCTATCAACAAATACTCTAAACTTAACCTAAACAACAAAGAAATTCTTTGCTGGACTTTTCGTACAATCCCAGTACTACCAACATCCACCTCATTATTTACTACAATGCCTAACTCATAAAACACTACTTAACCACTTGTTCATTATTTCTGTTCAAGTACAGTATACCTCACTAGATACTTTAATTCCTTAAAATTCGTTTCAGAACGTTTACGTTTTATATACATAGTACTTTACTTCCAAAATGAAATATAGTGAATTCAAAGTTTTCGGGCGGTTTCAACCGTCTAGTACATTTGAGAAAATGTCAGGTCTCACAATTCAAAAAAAAAGTCGGGATCCGCTAACTAACCGTATTAACCATATAAGGCTATTATTACTGGAAATGACATTCACAACAAACAACCAACGTATACGAGGTCTTTCTTAACAAAAATAAGGAAATCACAACATCATGTTATTGTTATTAAAGCGAGTAAGCGTAATGTAACTACTGTAACCAATGAGCTGTGTATGAGAGAGAATAAAATTTTTCTTAATTACCGCGTGACGTACCTAATCACTTATAAACATACGTTTATAAGACAAATTTAAAACCGAAAAAAAAAACACAACTCCGATCAAGAGTATGTACCCATTATATCGAGTTAACATTGTCCAAAACTGAATATCGATACTTTATGCAAAAAAAAATATAGTGACTCTAAATCAGTTTCTTATAAAACCGGGAGGGAAAAAACTACAAAGTCGATATTCTGTCTAGTTGACTACCGTCAATGATTATCCAACTTACGCTCTATTGCACTTAATTCCGGAAATTTTATGTTTCTCTCAAATTCCATCTTCATGACAGATGAAAAATTCGTGAACGGGTTTAACCATTCCTAGAGAGTGTTACTTTAAACTAACTACGTACTTTACCCCTTACTTCACCTTAATGTAACAATTCTCGTTCATCTATCTAATTCGCGATGACTAAAATTTTATTTTCTTAAATTTCACTAATACACCTGACCGAAGGGGAAAAAAACTAATTCATGTGCGCACGGTGTTGCCTAAATTACCCTATTTATAACTACCGGTTTTCATGAACGCTAAACTAGGCGCATTTATATCTTTTTCTTAAGTCAAACAAACAATTTCTTTAATCTACGTCTTTACGTGTTCCCTAGCGGATTATTAACTTTAATAAAAACAGACCAGGACTTCAGTTAGATCGCCTGAAAAGTTGTATCTAATGCTATACCGAAAATATTCTACATAAACTATTATGCTTACTCAACACACGGTGTTCCAGAGAACAGTAAACTTTTACAATCTTTTTTCCACTTTCTTTGTAGCTACGTGACTTTTATCTTTCAAAGAAAAACGAAAACAAAAATATCTGCGTTTTTGTGCTTTAATTTCGAAACTGCTATTTGTATTTGTCACTTTGCTATGAGATAAAGACACTATTGTCAAAGTTAACCGACTGAGTACCAAACAATGAAAATAACCTACATTTTCCCGCTAATATCTAATATGGTAAATTAAAAAAAAAAATTTCTCTAGGTCAAACCCAATTTTCTTAAGCATACTATACCACAACATAGCCGTATTACTACTCTAAAGTCCTGATTAAGGTTCTATTCGAAATTTCTAAGGTGTATCTTTATATTTCTGTATCTAGATTCAAACAAGTTTTTTTTTTCTTAATTTTTGAACGTTAAATGCATTGACATTTCTCAATGGAAAACAACAACAAAAAAAAATCTATCTTAATTAACTTTCTCTGTATACTTTGCGTTTTGCACTGCTTATTAATCCCACATTAAAATTACAAAATTAATGTTACACAATCAATTTCTGCCAAACAATTAATGTCCTGAATTCCAATCAACAAACTACTCTTGTAAAATACAGGAAAATTGACCGACGGTATAACGATTTAGTGTACAATCAATATACCTAATCATTTTAGCATAATTTGCCTATCCAGGTTATAATCACTTTTTACACCCAATACGTACCCCAATAATACCCAATAATCTATACAAATATACTTAAATGAGTCTCTGATTATATTACGGTTGTCTCCCCAGGTACTTTATGAGATCTTAACAACTTTTACAACTACAATAATCGTTCGCCGCTGGTAACTGAATTCTATTTTATTATCTGCCTCGGATGACATAAACTTATCAAAAACCATTCTTAGTAAATCATTGCTTATTTATTCAACTCTTCCTATACATAAAAGTCTATAATTCAATAACAAACAAAAAAAAGATAAATAACTACGTATTCCTCTGTTTCCAAAATTCGGAGTAAATACATTTATCGTTAATGTTGATTCCCTTTTTTTTTTTTCTATAAATGCTATTTCAGTATCCTTTTCAGAATCTAGCGATTTATTACAAAAAAAACTCAAGATTAAATTTACGTAAAATAGTATAAGTGAATACTTGCTAGGATGTAATTTAATATTTCATTACTATTTATGCACAATACGATTTCTCTGAGAAATCGCGTGAAGTTAAACTTATCGTACTTGATCTACGGTACACGAAGAAAAGAAATAAGCAACATAAACATTATTGTATTGTTATCATTACTATAACTGGCAATAACCTCCGTTAATCAAAATGTACCTATCTAATACAATCGTTAACCACAATCATTATTATTCGCATTTTCTCTCAAATGTACACACTATTAATACTAAAAATTTACCCAATTCAAAAACTTTAACTTTGAATTACACTAATACTCTAATAATTTTTATGAATCATCATTGCAGCAAAATTTCCAGGTAAGAAACAACAAAACGAAAACCAATTAACGCATAGCTGAATCACAATTAATTAAAATTAAATATTTGTAAAGACAAATATTTATTGAACACCTATGAAATTATACTGTCGTTCGAAACATTTATTACGAATTAACAATTACGCTATGTTCTTTTTACATGAATTCGTCTAGAGCTAATTACTAAGTATCTAACTTTTATTTCTTACTTTTAATGATTTTAAGTTCTTTTTCTGCGAAAAGGTGAATTTATTGACATTCTAAAAATTATACGGACAAAATTAATAACTTTTATTTATTATTTTTACTGATTTTAAGTTATTTTTCTGAGAAAACGTGAATTTATTGACATTCTAAAAATTATACGGACAAAATTAATAACTTCTATTTATTACTTTTACTGATTTTAAGTTCTTTTTCTGAAAAAAGATGAATTTTTGACATTCTAAAAATTATACGGACAAAATTAATAACTTGGATCTTAATTAGTTGTATAAATTTTATTCTTTTTCAAATCCTAATCTGACTGCGCCACTTTTTATAACAGTTCTTACTGACCGAGTTACATTTTATACTTTATACTGAAAATCTTTACCTTCAACCTTTTTACGACAAACTCTCAGTACATAACATATGAAGATGTGCATAATTAATTAGTCTCTAGACAACGCTATCACTCTGAATCTTAACCGCGATTCGTTATCGACGCGAGAACGACAGGTCTCTACGAATAGTCGCTTTGAACAATACCTTCTGGTGTTGACTAAATGGGGAGACGGCAACTCACCCGCTGATCACTAATCTTTATTGTTCTGAGGACTTTCCGTATGACTACTTATTATCTAGATCTTACTCCTTTACAATATAGTTGACCAGACACCCCAGTGTGCGGCCTCCTTCTGGCACTGGATCCGCGGTCACCTTTTGACACTGATCCACTCGCGACGTATATCCCGAATATTAATGAGCACTTCGAATATGCTTATTCACCAATTCTGACCTTACCTTTAATTTACTTTGCCAACGATATTTTCAATAAAACAAAATTATTCTCAAAACACTTAGTATCTATTTATTTACAAAAAAAAAGGAATGAAGAAAATGACAATGAATAAAACAAAGAAACGGGTAATAGTTCCCAACAAAATGTGCAATTCTTACAGTAACAATATACAACTTAGTAATGACTTATTATCTAGTTGGCAGTGATTACAAACCGGATATATAGCTTAACGTCTGGAAAACACTTAAATGACTCGAAAATATCCCGCAAAACCACGGTTAAGCTATCTATCGCTAGGATTCCAGAAAATAAACAACCGTTCTTGAATCCACGGCTAGTGGAAAACAGACAAACGTCCACTAGTCTAATTTATAAAAATGATAACGAACAAATTACTGACTCTACTGGCAATATGAAATCAGCACACAAACAAATCAGAAATTACCGAATAAACACTTAGTTAAGATTATTTGTTATTTCTTAAAAATGACACACAAAAAGAAAGATGATGATCGCACGAAGATCGAACAAAAAGTAACTCTTACAAACTTCGGGATTTAGCACATCAGGTTCGGGCCATCGCCTGAGGGGCTGTTGACTTGCGGGGGTTAGCTAAGTTAAAGAATTGACCAATTGAAACCCGCCCCGCCTCTGAGTATCTTACTTCGGGGTTGAACCTGTTTTACGCTGCCAAGCCGACGTGGTGGAAAATTACTAGCAAGTGCCTTGGCTCCGTTAAATAAGTTTCCATACGTCTCCTATTAATTAGTTAACCTCATCAAGAATATAATTCCTATAAACTATTTCTATATAGCACCTGCATTCGCAAACTCGAGCTGAGGGAAACCCATTCTGCTATTGGGACAAAACCTAGCTCAGGTGTATATAGACTCTACCTAACTTAATATTATTGACATGGTCGATAATGGAATGTTTCAAGAATTAATTACCCCAGTTATGTTATTCAATTTACCCCGTAGATAGAGATATACCTTCAGGTATGATCGCTTAATTGCGCAACTGCCCTACCCTATTAATCTGATCGCGTGATAGCTACCTGTCCGGCCGTTACTATGTATTCATAACCCAAGATCTCTTTCGATGACATTTAACAGAAGGTCCCGGCTTAGTCGTCTCCGGGACGCTCGCACTGTACCCTAAGAACATGTGGTTTCGATTTACTGACCAGTAAGGATTTCTAAGATATTGTATTGAAAAAATGTTAAAGTGCACGTTATAAATCAGTTTGTACAGAGGGGTTTGGATTTGTTTCTGATTTATAAGTCTTTAAAGGAAGCAATAACACTTATAGTTGACTTGTCCATTATTTAACGCATGACCCGCTAGTTAACTTTTACAAAAATATTCGAATTATGGCTAAAGTGTCTTTTCTGGGAAAAGCAAAAGGACAACTATTTCTTTAATGGTAATTACAGCTTAAAACATGAAAAAACTTTCATACTGGGTGATCTCTATCCTGTGTACTGGCATCAAGTTGTACATTTGTTACAGTAGGAACAGATTCAAAAAAGCGTTTTCTTAATATTATGATTAAACAATTAAACATGACTGGCGTGTACTTTTACCTGGTACGAAATATTACCCTCTCCTACCTTAGGCATACCTTTAGTACCACATTTAAGAATTCTTAATTGCTCCTGATTTTGTATCTTTAATTCCAATAAATGTTGTAAAGTGACATCCCATCATAATATGTAACAGGTGGCCCGAGCGCGAAAGTGTAAATGGCACGCTCGGTCGCTCGCCTCGGCTCGCACTGTCTCTCCTCGCCTCGGAGGCGCTCCGAGCATTTTCTGTCGGTTTTATATCCCAAGTTAAAGGAAGTGAGCCACGGCGAGGTGCGAAAACAAGACACCCGTCAACACTCTCGCGTCAGAGTAGATATAGAGTAGCCTCACTCCCGGTATTTATGAATGAATTGCCGAGGTATTTTTTCATCACCTTCACTTGGTGTGAGACTATCCTCGAATGCATAGTTTAGTGTGAGACTATCTTCGGATTAAAGAGAACAGGTGACAACAAGTCAGTGGCGTGCAAGTAGATAAATTAAATGATAAAAATGAAATATTTTCAATTTAAAATATATTTAAAATTTCAGATAAAATTTCCTAATTCAGAAACTTAAGTATCCGTATCTCAATATAAATAAACAAGAAGTATTAAACAAACCTTCAAATAGTTTAAAGAACTTTTAATAATAATTAAAAAAAAATCTAATTTAGAGACGCCACTGGACAAAGCGCAAACATGTAACTGAAAAACAAATAATGATAATTTTGACACTGAGAAGTTTATCTACCTACTATATTGCCACTTACACTTGTACGCAGATGATATTCAACTCTATAAATCTATTAAGTTTAATGAATTTCCAATATTAGTAGATGAAATAAATACAGATCTGGATCGCATATATACATGGTGCTATAAGAATGGATTAAAACTTAACCCAAAAAAGTCACAAGCCTTATGCATTGGAAATGAAAAGCTAAGATCCAATCTTTCTCTGGATAATTATGAAATTAAAGCAAATAATAATAAAATACAATGGGTAAATAAAGCTTAAAGTTTAGGGTTAATTATAGATGAAAATCTTAACTTTGATTATCACACTATATGCTATTCACATTTTATTTACATGAGGGGAATCTATGATATGTTTTTCTTAGGTTGTCTCAGGGTTGTCTACTATTGACAAAATATTGAAGTGTCAGATTTAATTGATCGTCACTGTCACTTATTTTTGGCTGAATTGCCAAATTTTTTATTGATAACATTGCTGTGCTTTCTTTAGGGTCTCACTCTGGCAACTATGTAGAACCAATTTAAATTTGTGATTATGTTTTTGACTTTTCAACATAACCTAAGTAATTAAAACAGTCATTCATACCAACAGAATTCAGATTTTCCAAAGCCTCCCCTCATGTAAATAAAATGTGAATAGCATATACGTCGTAGTAGTAAAATAGAGAGATAGAGATACATAAGAACTGGATTGGCGCCAAACGCGAAGTCGGTTTACTGTTTGCATTGAATAATATAAGGAGGCGCAACTGTCAAGGGTCCGAGATTTTAGTGTTGTATTTTTTTGCCAATAACTACAGAATTATCTACAATATTTAGGGCTATGCAACCGAATTACAAATACCTTCCCGTAGCACTAAAACTTGATAACAATTCTGAAGCTATTGGCAAAAAAATACAATACTAAAATCTCGGCCCCTTGACGGTTGCGCCTTTTTATATTATTTATTTACTCAATCCTGTTTGTTTACTGTGCTCGCGTTGTCTTGCCGAGTATTTATTTTGCATTCAGCGTTGCGAGTATAAAACTAATGGTACTAGATCTAGTAAATTTTTGTGCGAACTTTTATAAATCTAGTACGTTTTTTCTCCAAACCATCCCTCCTCTTACCAGTTGAATGAGAAATATTTTTTTTACTCCACGTCTTACTCCATTTGATACGTGCATTAACTTGCGTCTTGGATCCATAGATGTCCGTTTGAATAGCGGTTCGCAACTGTACGAGAAGCCCTTTACTAATCGATGAATAAATATGCGACAGCCGTTTGTATTGTTTGTAATAATAATAGTAGTTCTCTACCGCAGTATTGTTAAAAATATTAAAAAGAAAATAGGGAACGAAGCGGTGTACAGGGTTATTCATTATAAATTACCCACCCCTTATCAGAGTTATTATTGCCTATAGAAAAAAAAGTTTTAAATAAAAGTTGTGTGGTTATGACTGAATTTTGTTAAAATGCCATCAAAAGTACAGTGTCGTGCATATTTCAGGGGATACAAAAAAATAATACATTTTTTTAAATGGGATACCCTGTATATTATTACATTTTTGGAATGATCCTTTTTTCCTGATTTCAAAAATATACCATATGTTACCCCTACCATATACCGTTTTTGAGTTATTAAATGTCGAATATCTTGGTTAAACTAGTTACTGTAAATATGGAAAAGTTAACATTGTTAAAGTGAGCTATGAAAATGACAACTGTTATGTTTGATCGAGTGTTTGATAAATGACATTTCTTTAATGAAATTATCAAAATGGTTTACAGTGTCATTTTCATAGCTCACATTAATAATGTTAATTTTTCCATATTTACAGTAACAGTTTAACTAAGATATTCGACGTTTAATAACTCAAAAACGGTATATGGTAGGGGTAACATATGGTATATTTTTGATATCAGGAAAAAAGGATCATTCCAAAAATGTAATAATATCCAGGGTATCCCATTTAAAAAAATGTATAATTTTTTTGTATCCCCTGAAATCTGCACGCCACTGTACTTTTGATGGCATTTTAACAAAATTCAGTCATAACCACACAACTTTTATTTAAAACTTTTTTTTCTATAGGCAATAATAACGCTGATAAGGGGTGGGTAATTTATAATGAATAACCCTGTACAGCTTTTTGGTCACTTTTAAAAAACTAGATATCTAGTACAATTTTAAAGAAAATCTAGTACAATACTACATATTTTCTGGCAATACTGTTTGCATTAGTTGAGCTTAGAGCCTGTTTAGTAAACACGTGTTACATCATAAATTAAATAAATCAAGTGAAACTCGCCCGAGACATTCGCCGAGGCGCCTCGGCGAGAGTGAAGAGCCATCATAGTATTAAGTTGAGTTAAAAAAATAAATTAATGATCCAGTATTTGACTACACTAGCCATTTACTTAATACTCTACTTGATTATTCATGTGATGCAACTTAACGTATTAAAGTTTATGTTCTGTGCAAGCTAGAAGCTAGAAGTTAACTCTTGAGAAACTCAAGTGAATATACATTTTGACATATATATTATCACGTTTTCTTACCGCAACGCAGTTTGATAATAAATTATTGTAACCATTTGCAGAAAACTTTTAAGTTTACATAACCTAACTTTAAATAACTTACTTGTTTGAACAACTATTATTTACATAATAAATGTTAAAATACTGATAACTTGAAAAGAATATTGCTTTAGTATAAGCCTATCAATTTAAATTATTATTAAAAATATTATTCAATATTTATTCAAATTAAACTACGGCTTACCTAATAATAGGTACATAGTTTTGCAGAATAGTTTCCGAGTTTCCTCAAGATGCGTACAAACTTTGATGCGTTAAAATAAATGTCATGCAGCAAAACATCGAACCGAACACCGTCGTGTACAAATTTCTGGGTCGGAATTAAATTTTGTTATTTAGTTTTGTTTACGTCGGAAAGCCAGAAAGATGAAAATTGAAACAACGTTATGGATTCATTATTGAGAAAAAAAACTATTTAAAACAAAACTTCAAAGCATTAGCGGATTTTACAAAAATTTTTCAAAAATATCACCCATGGACGTCGAGTACCTACTTAACCTAATCGGTCCGAAAATACCTCGCCAAGAAGTGGAGAAAGGCCATTTCTGTTCAAAAAAAAACTAGCAGTAACAATTCGGTTTATAATGACTGTAGACTAATTCAGCTCTTAAAATTTCAAGGCAGTCAATAAGAAGTATATGTATGCACTGTTTGACCAAAACATAGAAATAGACTCCGCCCCATTAATTTTATGACAGCGCAGAACTGCACGCAATAGTCAGTTTTACATGATGGAATTAATGAAGCTGTGATAGCTTCAACAAAATTTGTTTATTATACGTGTTACATTTGTATAGATGGATAGATAGATAGATAGATAGATAGATAGGCATTTATTTGACTACGTTACAAAAAATGTTTGTAGCAGGTCGTTAGATAGTAGATATGTAATTACGTATTACAAAATTTAGAAGTAGTTACATTATTTTTTTTTTACAATATTGTAGAACAATACTAATACAAAATACATAAAATACAAATATAAAAAGTAAGTCATTTAGAAATTAAATTAACATAAATACATACAGGTTACGATTAAAAACAAATAAGAGATAAAACAAAAACTGCACGTATGTTCATATGTTCTATAAAGAAATAACCAATTTTACCAAATTGAACAAGGAGACAAGAAGGAGAAACTATAATATTCTTAGATTATGTTATATCGGGTGATTTATAAATTCATTTATTGAGTAAAAGCAATGTTGCAGTAAATACATTTGAACTTTATTTTTAAATTTGTTAAATTTAAGTGTTTTAAGATCATCATGTAGTTTGTTGTATAATTTTAGTCTAGTGAATTTTTTGCAGATTTAGTTAGTCGAAATCTAGTTGTTTTTAAATGATTTGCCGACCTGGTACTGTAGTCATGATAATCCCCGTGTATTGGTAAAGAATGTTTTTTTTTATGAATTTGCAAAAGACTGTGGTAAATGTATATGTACAGGGTGTTTCACGTAAAACTGCACAGGCCAATAACTTTACTTTAACTTTACCAAAAATTACCTACTATGAAATTATAACTTTTCTATTTAGTAGCTAATATTTTATGAAAAAGAAACTTATGTTGTAATAGTTACTGTAGTAGAAATAACTGTGCGAAATTTTGTCCATTTAAATAAAAATATAAATATTTTTTTTGATATGTGCATTCTTGGTTTTCAAGGTGTTTGGCCTGGCAACTAGATTAATTTAACTAATAAGTGGAATTATACTTTATAAGTATAAAGTGAAATAACTCAAGTACCAAATCAAAGGAAAAAAGTACTCAATAAAAAATGTTCAGAATTAAGGATACCTTACAGTTATCATAATTTCAATGTTCCTGCCATCGAAAAATTGTTTCATAGCGTCGCGACGCCCACACTGCAATAAACGACGCCGTCTTTTCTGCATTAAATAAAATCCTGTAAATGCCACTTTATAACACTTCTCGCAGAATTTAAATATTGTTTTTGGTTTTAAAGTTATTGGCCTGTGTAGTTTTACGTGAAACACCCGCAGCAATTATTCTCAGACATCTTTTTTGTAAGATAAATACCTTTATAACGTTTGCCGAGTTACCCCAGAGTTTCAACATTTACCAGTTTTTTAAGTTGGCGTAATAGATATGTATACCCAGATGTTTTGTTACATAGTTGTTTAATATGAGCTGACCAATTCAATGAATCATCTAGTAAAATTACAAGTAGTTTGACATTTTTACCTTCAACTGCAGAGGTATTTGACGAGAAAATCAATTTTTGAGTCGCGTCCCTGTTTAGTTTCAATATATTGTTATTGTACCAATGTTCCACAAGACTTTGAGTTTCATTGATCATAAGTTAAAGGTCAATAGTATTCTTATTCTTATTGATTAGAGTGGCATCATCTGCGTACATAACCACTTTATTTGGGAATAGATAGTAGAAGAGATCATTAATAAAAATGATGAATAATAACGGCCCCAATACAGATCCTTGAGGTACTCCATGTTGGAAAGTCCTAAATTCAGACATATTATTGTTACTCGAGACACATTGCTTGCGTTCGCTTAAATAGGATTCTAACAACTTCAGAGGTATCCCTCTGACGCCATAAAAGTTAAGTTTCTTTAATAATAAGTTATGAGAGACACAGTCAAAGGCCTTGCTGAGGTCGACAAGCGTAACTGCTGTGTAGGCTCCCTCCTCAAAACCCTGGACAATATCACTCACAACTTCATAGACGGCATCAGTAGTAGAACATTCTTTTCTAAAGCCAAATTGGCATTTATGTAATAAGGAATATCTCGCAAAAAAATGCATGATCCTATTTTTTTAAATGATTTCAATAATCTTGCCAAACACTGGTATAATGCATATATGGCGATAGTTGTCAGGAGTATTTGGATCCCCTTTTTTAAAAATTGGCACAACTTTGGTCACCTTGAAAATATCAGGAAAATGATCTTGACTGAAACATAAGTTGATGATATGAGTTAAGAAACTTATAACAGGTTCTAAAGTGCCTTTTATAATTTTGCTATTTAAATCGTGGATATCTAAACTATTAGTGTTCTTTAGATTGTTGACTGCATTCATTACTTCAAATGTAGTAACTGGTTCAAGAAAAAAGGAAATATGTACTGACGGAACATAATTTAAAAAATTTAATAAGTCATCATTTCCGGCGGGCCAATTAGGTAATTGACTAATTACATTATCTGCAACCGTAGCAAAAAAATCAATAAAAGTGTTAGGTGTTATAGAACCTTCTTCTTTACAGTTCTTTGTACTATTATTTTTTTCGTAGTTAATAATACTACTTGTACTACTGTTAGTTTTTAGTAAGTTTCTATTATACATTTTCAATTTTGGACTTTTAAAAATAATACTTATTCCCGCGAAAATTTAAACGACGAAGTCCGCACTGCGCCAACTCACCATCCTTTATTTCCGGATTTCCGGCCATCTAGACGGCCAGCCGATTGCCTGGTTTGTTTACGTTTGTATTCGTTTTTAGGTTAGGTGCTTTCGCGAGTTATTGTCACATACTTAAAAGAACGTATATGGTTATTTCAGGCAAAAAAGTTTAGTTTGTGATTTACTGTAACAATTTCACATGGGTTACTCCAATGAGCCCAATGCGAACTATTCAAAAATAGTCAAATCTGCTCAATGAGTCGTTTACTTTTCGGTTTTCACCACTGTTCATGTTTATTTTAATAGTTATCGTAAGATACTTTCGGTTCTTTTTACGAATAGTCGTGAAATGTTCAAGTAATAAAAACTATGCCAAGTCAAGTACCTACATCTTGTTTTATTTTTATTGAGAAAAATCTTTAAAAACCCTATCATTTGCTAGAACTATCAATTTTAACATGTCCAAATAAATAAGACGTGTTGTTTACCTACCTATTCTTTCTATTTTCACAAGGTTCTATTACAGCTTGTATAAGAAAGTTATGAGAGATAGGTATCAATATAATATAAATAGAATGCTTTATTCAATTTCATTTCAATACATTTGGTAAGTCAGTAGAAAAAATAGACTTTCAAAGCCCTACGTGTTGCATATAACAAATTGGTAAATAACATTAAAACAACGACCATTCTCAACGAAACCATCCTCGGATCCTATGTGGAGCACTATAAGGCGACTTCCCTTACCCGATGGATCTTTTAACTCCATCGTTAAAGCTTAGACGAAAGCCTGCCTTGGAGCCGTATCGTGTCCTTCCGTACTTTACTTTTAGTATGGCCACCGCTTACCCAAGTCTCATCTAAAAAGTACAACTTCTTATGTTCTTCCTGGCATTTTCTGATGTCTCACAGGAATCTTCGCATCCAAGCTATAACCTTATTTTTTTCCCTTAGGGCATTATTATTACGTGACCTTTTTGAGAACCTATAATGCCAAACACAATTACAATACAACACGAAGAAATAAAGAGTCTGACTACTCACCGAAAGCCAATTTCTCTTACAGCCACAAACTACTTCGTTACTACTGATAAAATTTTGTTTATAGTTGATGGTTCATTTCTTTCAAAAAAAGAATGGAATATACGCTTGAGAGCACTTTTAGTTCCTTCATCGATATTGTCCAAAATTGCCCTTTGTCGATGGTACACTTTTGGTGGTTGAAGTTGTTGTGTTTGTTTATATTCATAAAGAATATTATAAACACTTGCAACGGTGGAGAAATTGGACCCCCATCAGCCATCAATTTCGATTTAACCTTAAAAAAATCGTTTTAACATTTAATCAATATATTTAACTTTAGTGTTCCATATTTAAATGTTAAGCAGTTTACCGATTAGTAGGTATAGCAAAAAGTTATACATAAAAATAATATAATTATCTAGATAAGGAATACAGACAAACTATCATGTGGGCGAATGAGTATGAATTTTCTTTGGTAATTTTATTCACCAAAATTTCAAAGAAAATTTCAGGTCCACATTAGTTAATATGGCGGCGTTAGACGAGGTCGCGACCATGTCTACGGAACTAAATAAACTAAAAAAACAAGAAATAATAGACATATTGTTAACCTTAAGCTTGCCAAAAAGCATTTCGAATAAGCAATTAATAAACTACTTGACTAAACTTCATCAAAAGTGTATTATAAATAGTGAAAGTGATGTCTTTCTAGACAGCCGTGATTCATTGGACCCTGTGTCGTGAAAAAACATGTGTTGTGACAAACTAAAGACTGAAATACAGA